>JANBPO010004115.1:11832068-12432068 GCA_024336825.1 Amorphophallus titanum | reverse complement strand
ATAAATAATGGGCGTTCCTCCAACGCGCCCATGGGCTAATATGAACACCTATAAACTATACCATGGTCCCTGCAAAACAATTATTATCATAAATACACGTCATCCTCATCGCCACGGGAGGACGGAGGAGGGTGGCGCGGGGGCCCCGGCAGCCAATCAAACCGTTCCGTAAGGTCGGGCCGTGGGGTGGTCCTTCAGCCGCCGGGCGAATGATTCATGGACACGTGTCAGCGAGGGGTTTGATAGTTCCCCACCCAGTCGGCGTCGATCCTCTCATCCGTCCGTCGGTCACCAGGTGTCGGTGACCTCCTGTACGTCGCTGACGGCCCAAGTGGAGCAAAGCGTCTCTAAAAGGGCATGCCAGACCGACCTGTTGCGGCGGGGAGGGCAAGAAACAAATTCTGGAGAGAGAAAGGGACTGGAGGTCAATAAAAGATAGGAAGAGACAAAGGACGGAGGTAAGAAGACAGCGACGGAGGCGTCACGGCGGCCGGGGCGTTGCCGTGTCCGCGATCCCCCCTGAAGCGTAGAGCTGGCGCCATCCCCCAGGTGGGTCGAGACGGCGGGGCCGCGGTGACCCGGCGGCCCTGGCGCCGCACTGGAGAGGCGCGCCATGGACAGCGGCCGTGTCTGCCACTCCACAGACGGCTGTAGGCCCGGGGGTGAGTGTGTGCTGTACTCCTCGACCGGCCCCATGCCGAGGGGCGGTACGCTGCACGACACGGAGCCCCCGAGCCACCGCGCCGCAGTTAACCACTTCCACCGTACCCCGGCAGTGGCTGTCCCATCGGGGGAACAGATTCATCTGACGGTGATGTGACTACTGCGGACAACAATGGCCGCTGGCAACAGCGGAGGCAGGGCATTTGATCGAACACGTCTGCCCTTTTTTTCACGGCAAGTTGAGCGTAGATATAATTAGCTCGACGGTGGCAACGGCCTGCAGTTTGTATGCAGTTTCCGGCAGACCGTCGATCTGGACACGCCGTCGTTGACAGCGGAAGAAGCTGCCGTTCCATTCGATCTCGAGCCTCCCCTTCTTTTGCTACAAGACCAAGAGAGAAATGTTAAATTGATATTTAAGATGGACTAATGTGTTGTTTTCATATGCAATAGAAAGAAACAAATTTTAAAACCTACGTGAGAAGAGTTTCCTCTCCTCTTGCTTCCCCTTCCCTCGTAGCTCCATTGTGAGAATAGAGTGATTGTTCGGTGAGAGACCGTCCGGTGTGAGGCCGAGCTGTGCGAGGTAGTAGTTATCCCACCTTCTTCGTGTCTTCGGTGTGCCGTCGATCCTTTCTACGTCGCCGCCACGTCATCTCCCTTTTGTAGTTTGGCGAGGATGGGAGGAGCCATCAGATAGCGTTTCTATTCTTCAAACGCTTGCTTGCACTCCTGATCCCAGTCGATATGCCCTTTCTTTTCCAGCGTCTGATTGGCTTGCTTGATTAGTCGAAAGAAAGGGAGGCACCTCTCAGTGGCCCGGGATAGGAAATGAGCCAGGGCGACGATGCGTCCGGTGAGGCACTGGACATCCCTCACTCACTCGGGTCACTGTATTTCCAACACTGCTCTGATTTGGTCGGGGTTGGCTTCGATTCCTTGATGGGTGATGAGGAAACTGGGGAACTTCCCTGATTTAACTCCGAATGCACATTTGACTGGGTTGAGTTTCATGTTGTACCTTATGAGTATGGCAAAGGTCTCCGCCAAGTCTCCCAAATGCTCAGCGGCTTGGAGGCTTTTCATGAGCATATCATCGATGTAGACCTCCATGTTGTAGCTGATCTGTGAGTCGAACATATGGTTGACGAGACGCTGATACGTTGCTCCCACATTCTTTAATCCGAACGGCATGCGAGTGTAGCAATACAGGCCGTGGTCGGTGACGAACGTTGTCTTGTCCTGGTCAGGCTCGTGCATGTTGATCTGGTGGTATCCAGAGTAGGCATCCAGGAAGCTCAGCATCTCGTGTCTGGCCATTGCGTCGACCAGCTGGTCAATCTTTGACATGGGGAAACTATCTTTGGGTGTAGCTTTATTGACGTCGGTGTAGTCCACGCACATTCGCCACTTCCCATTGCTCTTGGGGACTAGAACTACATTGGCCACCCAGTCTGGGTACTGGGTAGGCCTGAGTAACCCTGAGCGTAGCTTCTCGTTCACTTGTTCCCTAATGATAGCCTATTGCTCGGGGTTGCACCGCCTTCGGTGCTACTGTATCGGGTAGCAGGTAGGGTCCAACCTGAGTTGGTGTGTGATGACCTCCAGTGGGATGCTGGGGAGCTCATCTTCAGACCACGCGAACACATCCTGATTGGATGTTGTTGAACCCCCTAAGTGATAAGTCTACTTGTTGGATTTTGATGATGACCAAACACTATATGAGCCTAGATCATCTGTTGGAGAATAAATTTGACTAACCCTTTTTGGACTGTTTTACTCTGTACCTACCTTCTTCCTTTTAGATCAATGAACTACTGATGATGTCGGAGGAGGTATTTTTGCAGGTTCCGCCTAGCCGATAACCACGCAACAAGCCTGCAAAACGTATGAAATCTCCATCTTTCTGGTGACTACGAATATGGTAGTCAAATCACGCTAAATACAGTAAGGAATTGACAACTCAGATTCTAGAAATCACTATCATTGTATATAGGAAGAAAATTTTTTTACATGGCAACATTCAAAAAAGAGAAAGAACTAGTACATCCAGCTCACGCCCCTCCTAGTCTATGAAGATATGGGGACTTCCTTGAGGCTTGGCATCTTGAGGCTCGGCGAGCGAAGAATCTTCAATGCCAGGAGATCTTCCCCCGACATCCTCAGTGGCGGCTGGTCCAGGCACTGACCCCACCTGTGTGGGAACTGCCCCGATCATGTACCCCCCTGAGGTAACCGGACTTGGCGACTCCTCTAATGAAGCAGTAGCATCCCTGCTCCCTCCTTCACTCGACGCCGGAGAGGGAGAGTGTGTGGCCTCTTCGTCCGAGTCATAGCACTGCCTAGAAAGAAAATCGAGCTCCTCGAGCACCTGCTGCTGGGCCAAGGTGATCGCTCGATGGAAGTCTTGGGTGAACCCCTTTCGCAGCCCCCGTTGGTAGCCTGGCTCGTAATATGAGAAGGCCGCCTTTTGGAGGGCTGCGTGGTAGCCCTCCGAGCTCCTATATCGATCGACCACCTCTGCCTCGGCTTGCTCTACTCTCTCCTTGAGCTCGGCCACCCTCTGCTCGGCCCTGAGCAACTTCATCTCGACCTCGGACAACTTCGCCTCGGCCTCAGCCCACGCAACCTTGGCTTCGCCCCGCCCGCGCTTGGCCTCTCAAACCTAGCTATCAAGCACTGCCCGCTCGGCCCTCAACCGCTCGAGACGCTCGACCTGAGCCTGGCGCTCCTCTTCTAGGAGCCTACTCTTCAGGTCGACCATATAAAGAGCCTGGGCCAATTGCTCAGCCAGTTTTCGAGCACTCTCCTGGCTCGACTGAGTTTGCACCCGCAACGAGGCAGCCTCCCGTCGAGAGACTTCGAGCTCGGAGGTCAGTTGCTTAATCCTCCGATCAGCCTCCGCGTGGGCCCGAGTGGGAGAGTCTAGCTGAGCATAAAAATCAGCTATCTCGGCCCCCAGCTAGGCCATGATCAGGCCACCCTCCATCGCCCTCTTGAAAAGCAAGGAGGGGGGACCACGTCTGAACTCATCCCGAACTAGTGAAGGTGTCAAAGATCGACACCTCTGGTACAGAGAAGTCTGACCAGTCGGGACACCAGCCAAAGGAGAGAGAATCCTCTCTAGGCGAGCTGCGACGGAAGCGCCCCCTTCGAGCATCCCCATTCTTGGGATGGATTCACTTGGCTTGGGCAGGGTCAGTGCCTCACCCCGAGCCCCCTTGGCCTCGGTTGGGACTTTAGAACCGACCACCTCTGCCTGCTGCCTGGCAGGCTCAGCGGTAACTTCCCCACCGGTGGCAGCCACCTCTGGCCCGGTGAGTGGGAGATCTGATTGGCGGACTTCCTCGGTCAAGGGCCCCTTAATCAAGAGGGCATACTCCTCGACCGGAAGGGCAGCCTCTACCTTCTTCGATCGCTTCTTCTCCGCGAGCAAGGCCTTCATGGAAGACAACATCAATGGCTCACCAAGTTCCTTACGTTTGGACCCACGACGCTCGGGGACGTCATCCCGAGCCTTCTACTTGCCCTTATCCCGAGCATGGGAGAGACCCTTGGAAGTTCAGTGCTCACTCGGAGTAGGCGTTTCCTCCAAGTCGGTGGTCCCTTGCTCCAGCAACTGCTCTCCCTCATCAGCCGCCCGCCTCGAATCTGAGCAACAGAAGCCAAATCCTCAGAAGAAGGCCCACCTGCCCAACCCAGAAGCATAATGCGAGGCAATAAGGATCTTACCATCTGACGACAATGTCTGGGAAGGATATTCCTCGATGTTCAACACCGTCATCAGCTCAGCGGTGGACTGGTGATGCTCCTGGAGAATTCTAATCTCCTCTTCCAACTCCGAGGAAATTGCCACCTGCTTCAGAGGAATAGACGGATGGAAGTTGGGCACCGTCAGGAAGCCCCAAGAAATGCCACCCTTCTACGAGCCCACCCCAAAAAATTGGGTCTTCCACCCCTTGTAAGAAGAATCTTTGGCAGAAAGCGTCACACAACTCCTTCCCCTCTTCGCCTGAAGATAGAAGAAGCCTTTGCCCGCATGGGTGTGCTCCTTCAACTTCAAAAAGGAATGGAAGAGATCCAGCGAAGTGCAGAGCCCGCACGAGTGACAGAGAAAGATGAAGGAGAAGATAAATGTGTATGAGTTGGAAACTAACTGGACAGGAGCTAGTTGATAAGATTGAAGCAACTGGATTACAAAGTGGTGGAGAGGCAGACGGAACCCGCACTTCTACGCCAAGAGGAAAGTGCAGAAGAGGCCCGAGCGAGTATCTAGACTGGACTCGTGAGGTTGGGCCGGTGAGAAATAATACTACCACGGCAGCCCGAAGCACCGCTCCATTGCCTTCACTTCATCCTCACTCAACTCGCTACGCAAAGGATGGTCGGGCTGTGGTACCAGGCTTCCTGTATCCTGACCAATTTCTTGCTCCTCAGTAGTGGGGCATTGCTCTACCATGGTCGAACAAGAGGAACAAGGGGAAGAGGAGGAAGACGCCGACTCAGGCGACTCGGGCGGAGGTGGAAGTTGATGAATCGTCGCCGCCGCGATCTCTACTACCTCCACGAAGCCCTCTACGATTCTCTGCTCCTCCAAACCCCCCTCACGGCGCATGAGCTTTTCAGAATGCAAAGGCAATGGAGAGATAGAACCCTAAACAAAGGAGACACGGAACATAAGCCCGCACGACACTTATACTCCCAGTGGTTTGGCGGGAGGCGACGCGACGTTCCACACTCCAAGAAGGGACTCCTCATATCGACTCAAGAAAGTCATCATCACGGGTGCATTCCCAGGACAGCCGCATTAAATGGCCCCTATCAGAGAGAAATTCCTACCCCATTCGAGCCACCAACGTCACCCCCATAAATATTACTCATTTGAGCCCAATTTTGGCTCAGGAGTAAGGGGGGGCAAGTGGAGAGGGGGAAAATCTGCCTCCCAAGAGCACGGCCCAACTATGTCCAATTTGATAGAGCCAGGCCTAGCTCCCCAAAGTGACAGCCCCATTTTGGGCACACTTATTCCAAGCCCAAAATCTACTCGGATCAGCACTTCCTAGGTGACCCCCGGGTCTAAAAGTTCGAGTGACAGGTCGATCAGGGAAGGCCCCTACGGGGGCCCAGAACACCCTGTCTGAGCTACGTGCCCACCCCTCAGGAAGATCCCTATCTGATGTCTCAAGCTCGGACCAACCGTCGGAAGCTTACCCAAGCATCCGTTACGCAACTTTAATGAGTAGGGAACTCCAAGGGATAAGGGAGGACATGAGTCCTTGTGCTATAAAGAAGCCCATGACGAGGACGTAAGTCTCCCCTGAATCTTCTCGGCTCCCTGGACCTCTCAACTCCCTGGGCTGTTACATTAAATAGATCGCTATATAAATCCTGGAAGACCCTCCGGCGAGAAGGCAACAGCCCTGAGTAAGAACCACCACACTTCTTGGTGGAGAGTGATCTCGCACCCCTTTTTCCTCCTGCCATCTCTTCCTACATCTGTGCTCTATCTTATTCGCTGACTTAAGCATCAGAGGGTTTTCTCCAGGGATCTATCCTGATCTGTTTCCTGCCTTGCAGTTCATACAGACGTGGTGATCGTGATCAAGATTCTCTCCAGATCACACGGCTCAGTTTCTTGTTTGAGTGACGCCTCCGCCCGGAGGAACGGTACGGGGCTCGGCCGCCCGGCTTACCTTGTCACGTGCGAGTGCTGGCCGCACTTGGTCGTCGTCATAGGTTTGGTTCATTGTCAGTCTGGTTCCGCATCACGTGGCTTATACCATTGTTCTTCGCTTCAATGCTAGGTGGGGGCGAGGGCACCCCATTACTATGGCCATTCGGGGTCGGCCCCTCAGAGGAGGGTGGGACCTTCCCCGTATCCCTACAGGGAGGTGGATTCCAAATGAACAGCTCTTCATCCTAAGCTTCGTCAGTCGGAGGCATAGGATGCCCACGGTCTTCAACTTTCTGTGAGTCTACATTGCCTGCAGGGTCATCGCCATCCGGAGCTGAAACTAATATTACATCGGCTTCGTAGGAGTATTCTATTGAAAAGTCTAAACTCGGATGCTGGGTGATTTGTAGTAGTCTCCGATCTAGGTTTGGTGGGTTCCACATCCTCTTAAATATTTCTCTTCGGCTGGAGGGTTGATAAAAGGGAATCCCTTGTTTCCTAGCCATTTTGCCTACATGGCCAGTTATGTCGAGAAGTCCCATGATCGGGACATATGGGTCGTACAGCTCATCGGGGAGTTGACAATCATCATCTCCTCTGACTGACTTTTCCTCGACCACATAGAAGATAGTGGATGGTCCTTCAGAATTAGGCACCTCGAAGATCTTCAATGCTTTGACTATTTGACAGTCGGTTTCTGCTATAAGCTTGATAATCCCAGGCAGGACTCTGACGTCCTCCAGCAAGTCCTCAAGGTACGGCGTCCCCAGTGTATGGTAGATGGGAAGGGGAGCGACCTTGAATATCCCTTCTTCTTCCAAAATGAATGACACATGAGGGGAGCCACATAGCCTGGGGGTGGCAGAGGGAACCAGCTATCAGGCTCCACCTTCTTCTTCCCCTTGCCTTGGGTGGCTTGGGGGGCTTGTCTCGGTTTTTCCAAGTACAAAGTGGCATCTGATAGATGGCATTCGAACACCTCGAAAGGGTGGAGATCAGTGAAGATTCTTTCTTCTTTCCTGTCGCAAGGGTACTTGATGCATTGATGTAGGGTGGATGGTACCGCCTTGTTCTAGTGCAGCCAGGGCCGGCTGAGCAATGCCTTGTAGGAGGTGTTGGAGTTGATCACATGAAATTAGACCCTGGTTGTGAAGTCACCGAGTGAAAGGTTGAACTCCACGACCCCCATGGGGACCTCGCACTTCTGGTTGAAGCTAGAAATCTTGACGTTCCTGACCTCGACTAGGTGTATGTCAAAGTAATATTTCTGGTACACCCGGTAGGGAAGTATATTCACTGTTGTCCCTGGGTCGATCAAGACTCTGTTGATGGGCTGCCCATTCAGCTGCCCCTTCATGTAGAGTGGCCTGTTGTGGCTGCAGGTGTAGGCCGCTCGGTTGAGTCGAGTGGGGGACGATGGACTCTGTCTCGCACGCCGTGGTTGCAAGAAGACTCTTGACCCCATCTTGACTCAGTCTAGCAATATTATCCTTGAGTACTTTCTATTTTATTCTTTCTTTACATTCGTTTTGATGATTTCTTTATTTTAGCCCAGCATGTATCATGTCATTTTGAGCATTCACGTTTCGTGATCCGTTCAAGGTTTCTCCTCAGTAATGGTTGAGTGCACTTCATTTCTCTTAGATAAGAGATCCCCATTCCACTTTGAATTTGAACAATTTCTCTGATCTGCCCGCGTGATCTGGTTGGCTAGCGTGATTCCTGTCTGGATTTTATCTCAGTTTTATCTTTCCTTTTCTAGCTTTTCAGTTGTGTTTTCTTCTGATCCCCTCATTGTTCTTGGATTGTGTCCCCAATGAGGCTGGTCGTGTTTCCTTTCCCTGCTTTCATTAGTTTAGTTCTCCAAGCATGTCTCATCCTCGTCAGTCATTTCGGGTGGTTAGTTCAACATTTTCAGGAGAATTCCTGTCGCTTGTTGGTTATGACGGGTGTCTTTTGCCTTGATGTCCGCTTTTCAGTTCTCTCCGCTCCATCTCTACTTCATCTCCATTTTACGTCACTGTCACTTTCGCTCCATCTCCTTTGCATTTCATCTCCGCACCACTTTTGCTCGCTCCCTTGCAAAGTGGACATCAGGAGGGGCATCTGTTGACACCCGTTTTTAGCCCGCAAGTTACGTCGTTTATCTTATTCATCATTTTTGATGTCTTAAATTGCCCATTATTTTGGAGCCTTCCTTAGATAGATTTTGAGCCCATTTTATTGTTCCATTTTCTTTGAGCCTTGGATATCATGATTCCATTGAGCCTTGGGCATTGTTTCCTCATTTTTCGGCCTTTTTCGATCTTTCAAGTTGACTTACGGCCCATTTACGTCGACTTCCATCAAGTATTCGGCCCCTTTCGCTCTGCAGTCTTAGAAACGGCTCTTTTTCATGTCCTTTCGTTCCTCTATTTATTAAGTGTCCTTCAATAAAGTTATTCATTTTTTTAAAGCCCTACAATTTCTTCTTCTACGTCATTGGCCAGTTCTCCACCGATTTTAAGTTATTTACATTTTTCCGGCATGCTACGCAGTTCACCTGTGTCCCAATATTTATCCTCTCTATTATCGTCCTATTTTCTCCCTCTTTCGATCTTCTTTTCATCTTACTCTCTTCATGGAAGTTGTTCATTTTTTAGTTATCTACAATTTCTTCTTCTGCACCTTTCACTAATTCTGCACTGTTTTTGAGATATTCTCTTATTTCCAAAATCGCGCAAGACCCTATAGCCCCCTGAGATAGTGGTCAATTGTTGACCACTACCTCGCTAGCAATCAACTATTAACCGCTGCCTCAGCTAGCGGTCAATAGAGCTACATAACATGACTCAATGAGATGATGGCACTTGCTGTCGATCCATCCGGGCTTCAAAATGTGGAGGGGGGGTAAGTGATGTCCCCATCACTTTTTGTGTGGAGAGGCAGGTGCGATGACCACGTTTGCCTCGTGACTGTTCTTTTGGTTCTGCTCTTCTTCTCTCATTAATGCCCTTGGACTTGGGTGCATTTCTCTTAATGTGCCCCCAAATTGGGGTGTAGCTTTTCTTCATCTGTCCCCCTAGGTCGGGAGGGTATGCCTCTTTGCTTCTGTGCCCTTAGGCGGGGTGTATTCTTCATGGTTTCTGTGCCCCCTGGCGGGATGTAGCTTCTTGCCTCTTATGCCCCCCCATGATGCGGTGTATTTCTTTCTCTGCGTGTCCCCACGCCAGGGCACAATTTTCTTTCACATGCCCCGAGGCGGGGATGTATTCTGCTTCTAATGTCCCCAAGGTGAGGTGAATTTCTCTTCAGATACCCATGAGTCAGGGTGTATCCTTGTTTCATGTGCCCCCAGGTTAGGGTGAAGTTTCTTGCTTCTTATGCCCCCATGGCGGGGTAGATTTTTCCTCAAATACCTCTGAGCTGGGGTGTACCCTTTATCTCATATGTCCTCCGAGTCGGAGTGTGTTTTGCTTCTTGTGCACCTCGGGCGGAGTGTGTTTCTTTCTTTGTATGCCCCCAGTCCGGGGTGTGTTTCTTCATTTGTGTGCCCCTAGGTCGGGGTGAGTTCTTATGCTTCTTGCACCCCTCAGGGCGGGGTGCGTTCCTCTTCATATGCCCCCGACACAGGGTGTATCTTTTGCTTCTTATGCCCCCAGAGCGGGGTAGATTCTGCTTCTTCCACCCCTCCAAGTAGGGCGATCTCTCATTGTATGACCCCAGAGCAGGGTGTATTTTTTACTTCTTATGCCCCCATGGCGGGGGTGCATTGATGCTTCCGATGCCCCCAAGGCGAGGTGTAACTCTTGCATCTTATGCCCCGAGGTCGGGGTGGGTTCTGCCTCTTTTACCCCCTCACGGCGGGGCATGTTTGCTTCTTATGCCCTCGACGGCAAGCTGGACTCTTTTCTTCTTATGTCTCCATGGTGGGGTGTGCTTCTTCATTGGCCCCCGGAGTGAGGTATATTTCCCTTCATGTGCCCCTAGCACGGGGTGGTTTCTGCCTCTTCTACCCCCCAAGGCAGGGCGTATTTCTCTTTATATGCCCCCCCAGAGCGGGGTGTAGTTTATTTCTCTGTATGCCCCCGAGCCAAGGTGTGTTTCTTTCTTCTTATGCCCCCTGGGTTAGGGTAGATGCTTCTGCTTCTTATGCAACAAGGGCGGGGTATGTTCTTTTATGGCTTCTATGCCCCAGTGACAGGGTGTATGTTCCTTCTTCAAATGCCCCTAGAGCGGGGGTGTATTCTTTGTTTCGTATGGCGTTGAGGGCCTAAACCTCCACCTAAAAGAAAAAGGGATGTGCCTCGTCTCATCGGCTCAGTAGGGGTCAATGGATCCCCGTTGCACAACAATATGCAATGACAACGAGTAACAACTATAATAACAATAGGTAACAAGCCGAAGGGAGGCGAGCATAACTAAACTACATGCAAACTACATGATACCTCAAACTTTGAGGGAAACCACGCTACTCGATAGGTCACCAACACGCACACCAAATACCTCAACCACCATGGTCGGATGAACCCCGACATCACTAGTGGGAAGAACATCAGTCTCAATCACTAAAGAACCATGACCTTGTTGTCATAGGGACACTGCCTTGATCACCAGGAGAAGTATGACCTCACAGTCAAATACCAAAGTCTCAACCATAGGCAAAAACTACGTCTCAAGTGATAGGAAAACTTCCTACTAGAAGCAAGGTCGGATGCATCCATTGATGTCTTAGTCCGCACCTCAGGTGTCTCCCACACATCTCAATGCAATAACTGAGACACCGTACACAAGTAACCATAGGACAAGGATAAGCTAGGGTCGCACTCATCGGTGCGTGTCTGAAGCCCTTAACTAGGTGTGCACACACAGACTATCTACTCTATGTTGTGTCCTCTTGTTAGTTTCTACCCCACAGCTAGTACTCAGGTTGCAAAGGCAAGGGGCCCTATAGAACTAGCTTAAAAACTGTCTCACCAGGTCTAGCTCTCCACCACTCCTAGTTGGGTCGGCAGCCACGTGCCCAGATAAGCTACGACAAGTGGGAAATGTGACTTAAGGGCATACACGGTACAAAGAAGACAGCAAAGATGGGGAGGGATGCTCATTCTTATTCCCATTATTTCAAAGTAACACGAACGAAACATACATCATAAGCTCATACTGGCACAGTTACAGAAAGAAGAAACTGCAGATAAGAGAACATAAACGGGGACGATGGCTAATGGACTAGCAATCGATGAGAACGAGTGGCTACGTCTGTGAATGGGCGTTGGAAGAGGAAGAAGAGGATGGCCGGGGGGAGGGCGGAGCATTGACTCCTCTCCCTCCCCAGATGCCCACCTTGAGATTCTGCTGCCGGTTTAGCTTCTCTTCCTTGATTTCTTCTCTCGGGAGTGAGGGGAATAGGTACTAGGTTCACTCAGCTTTGGAAAAGGGGGGGGCCTCTTCGATCTCTGGTTTCTTCTCTCTTTTTCTCTTTCGATCTCTCTTCTCTCTGTCTCTTTTTCTCTATTGTGTCTCTTCTGGCTATATCTCTCGTATATTGTTGTATCTCTCTATCTTTCTCTCTTTCTGTATTTCTCTTCTGTTATCTCTCTTGTTATTTTTTCTTCTGACGGAGGGAAGGGGGGTTTTATATTGACAGCATTTCCTGTAAGCAGTCGGCGCGCTTCAAGGTGAAGAAGGGATGATTCCAGACTGTAAACATGAAATTGAGCATGCTATCTTGTATAATTTTTCGTGCTCTTTCCATTGATACCAAAAGTCCCAATTTTTATTGAGTATCCTATGAGAATTTTACGTTTTAGTAGAAGCATGTCTAGATTAGGGTTACAATTGTTCCTTTCAATATAAGTTCTGATTCCAGACTGTAAACATGAAATTGAGCATGCTATCTTGTATAATTTTTCGTGCTCTTTCCATTGATACCAAAAGCCCCAATTTTTATTGAGTATCCTATGAGAATTTTACGGTTTAGTAACAGCATGTCCAGATTAGGGTTTTTAGTGTTCCCTTCATTATAAATTGTGATTTCAGACAGTAAATATGAAATTGATCATGCTGTTACGTAGTACTTTTCATTATCTTTCCAATGGTACCAAAAGCCCCTTATTTCATGTCCGTTTTCATGCGAATTTAGTGTTTTAAATCAAACCCTTACTTCCCCCAACAATCTGACCGTCCAACTGCACAGAAACGTGATTAGTTAGAATATTAATTGTAAATGGTTAAATTAGAAACCCACATGATAAAATGGTAACTTATGCAAAGTAAATTTCTATAATTTCATGTTGTCTATTGTCACCTTGATCATGTTCACTAGCATTTTTACCATCTTTCGTAGCATCTTGATTTACCTTTGTGATTAAACTCATGTAAATTATGAATCGTGGTAAATTGAAATAACTGTTAGGAATTGATTAGAGGCTATTATACACCAGAAAAATGGACTAAACAGCGTGCCAATGTCCCACATGGCATTATGTCCATTAGCCCTAATTGTTGTCCCTTAGCGCGATTCTACACCGGACACCCTATCCGGCGAGCTAGAATTGCCATTTTAAAGACCCGTATGACCCGACTATCGCTTATGACCCTACCACTACCTGGATTTCATGACCGAACCGCTGATTTATAAGTCACGGATCGACTTGGGCTAATCAGTACACGAGCGGCCCATGGTTCACCGTTTGTCTCCATGAACGGCCCTGTATGGTCCGTTTATGTATCATTCTTGTGTTTATGGTCTTCCGGACTTACACGGCCCAGAATGTACCACTTACTTAGCTGAACGGCACACTGTCAACCGTTCATTTTTGACCTCGTGGGCTGAGTTTCAGTCCAGCTCCCGTAGTGCGGCCCAGTAGTAGCCGTACGTCCTGTCGAGCGGCCCTGAAGTGACCGTTCATGTTACATAATTGAGTTTTATACCGAGTTTTGAGTTAATGAATCCAAGGACATGTTAGTCCTTTACTCTTGAACTTCTGACAGTAATTCCTCTGATTAAATTGGCCATTTAACTTGACTGAATGTCTAGACAACTTGGGATCTTGGATCCAATAAATCAATGCCATCGCATCATAGGGGCCCGGTCTGGTCCTGGGGAGAGCGCCCGACCCTGCAGCCTTTATGCAGTTAATGAACAGTATATTCAGGCCTCACCTTGATCAGTTCGTGGTAGTGTTCATTGATGATATATTGATATATTCGAAGACCAAGGAAGAGCATGAAGAGCATTTGAGGATTTCATTGCAGATATTGAGGACAAATCAATTATATGCCAAGTTTAGCAAATGTGAATTCTGGTTAGAGGAAGTATCTTTCTTGGGGCATGTGATTTCAAGCAACGGTCTATCCGTTGACCCGGCCAAGGTAGAAGCAGTACGAAATTGGGAGACACCGACCAATGCTAGCGAGATCCGAAGTTTCTTGGGACTTGCTGGTTATTATAGAAGGTTCATCAAGGATTTCTCCAAGATCGCCGTACCACTCACGAGGCTAACTCGCAAGGAGAACCGATATGAATGGAGTGAGGATTGCGAAAGAAGCTTCCAAACTCTAAAGGATCATCTGACTACTGCCCCAGTTTTAGCCTTGCCAATAGAAGGTGAGAAGTTTGAGGTATATACCGATGCATCTGGCATTGGCCTCGGATGTGTCCTAATGCAACAAGGAAGTGTTATAGCCTACTCTTCTCGATAGTTAAAGAAGCATGAGGAAAACTACCCAGTCCATGACTTAGAGTTGGCCGCGGTAGTATATGCATTAAAAATTTGGAGGCATTACTTATACGGAGTACAGTTTGTTGTTTACTCCGACCACAAGAGCCTCAAATACCTCTTTTCTCAAAAGGAATTGAATATGAGACAGAGACGCTGGCTAGAATATCTCAAGGACTTCGACTTCACCATCCAATACCATCCAGGAAAGGGTAATTCTGTAGCTGATACCCTCAGTCGAAAGCCTAGAATGATACTAGCTAATTGCATGATTCAGGAATGGAAGTTACTAGAGGAATTCTCTAAGCTCAATATAAGCATGAACCAGGAAGATAAAATTATTACATTATCTCACATGAGGATACATACAGAGTTACTTTCTGAAATACAAGGGCTACGAGAGAATGACCCAATATTAGTGGAGATCAAGGGAAAAATTAATGAGGAGCAATGCGATTTCAAGTTAGCATCTGATGGAAGGTTGATGTTCAAAGAAAGAATGTGTATAACAGACTGTCCAGAACTGAAGAAGAAGATCTTAGAAGAGGCCCACAGGTCAAGGTGCGCCATTCATCCAGGAGCTACCAAGATGTACCAAGACTTGAAAAGGACTTTTTGGTGGCCTAACATGAAGAGAGAAGTAGTGAAATTCGTATCCCGATGCCTTACTTGTCAACAAGTTAAGGCTGAACACCAAAAGCCTGCCGGTAAGCTACACCCTCTTGATATTCCTAAGTGGAAGTGGGAGGATATCGGTATGGATTTCATCATGGGACTATCCAAATCAAGGGGAGGACATGATGGAATATGGGTCATCATCGACCGGGATCACTCGCAATGGGAGGGGATGGCTCGAAAGGCTCACTAGGGATCACCGCTGGGTCCCTATATGCGACTAGATCCGATACATTAAAAGTAGAGCTTATACCGTATTCCTCGGGCAGGTCCACAACATACACATTGGATCCAATGCGTTTCAACACTCTAAATGGACCGACTCCGCGAGCTTGCAACTTCTTTACGGTTCCAGAGGAAAACCGTTCAGTGATCATGACATATTCGCCCTCTTGGAACTCTCGGTGGTGTCTATGGGCATCGACCAACTCCTTATACCGTGCATTGCTGGCCTCAATGTAGTGATGATGATGCAAACTCCGAGATAGTGGTGTGGACTCATACCTACGTGAATGCAGGGGTGGTCTCGGACATCCAAACATGAACCTAATATGCTTATAACCCTTACTGGACTGGACAACATGTGGTGAACCCAGACATCTAAAGTTATACCTATCATGCACAAGTGTCTGACTAACTTTGATAGATCCTGGGGAACCGGTAAGTCCAAACTCACCCATTACACAACCCATAATTGGTGGGGGATATGATGTATCTTTTCCTTCCAGGCTCCGGGGTGTGGATGCATGTCAGGTGGGGTGTTGACCAGCACGTATGGAAGGGGTATGATAGTGGACTCCCTTGACAATGTGAAGTGAGGGATATGGGTCTGGAGGATCACTCGGGAGGGGATCAAAGGGGTCAAAGAAATTAAGACTCCTCCTGACTGGTCCCTTCACTATACTGGCTCATGTCCGATACTCGTCGAGGTGTAGAGGGTCACGTAAAGGCACACTGATGGATGGGACAAGGGGTTTACGTCGGAGGCAAGGAAGGTAAGGTTCCTCCCTTGGGATGAAAGGAATGCAATCAGGCTCATCAGGGACTGGGAGGAACAACAAGATCTCGATGGTGATAGGACCCAAGGTGTACACCGAGATAATCGACCCCAACGCGGGATGCGTGAAGCTACGACTCGTGGGTTGGTCGAAGCCTGGGGCTAATAAGTCTGTCAACTGCAACTGTCGGTCTAATCCCATAAGAAGGTCTTCCAATGTGTCCACATGGTAACTAGACCGGAATGTCGTGTGAAATGAGTTGACTGGCACTATAGGTAGTGTGGGGTCCATGGATGGGAAGGGAGGTGGAACCAAGCCATTCTTGAGCCAGCTAAGTAGTGGCTTGGCAATGAAAAGCGTTCCTATTAGGAACACGGGTGGCTCGGGCTGAGGTGGCTCCAAATGAATTAGCTCCGGGTGAGGATGGGAAATGGGTGGCAAAGGAGCACTAGGAGAAGGGCTCCCTGGCTGGGGTAGGGGAGGGCTGTCCACTAGGAGGGGGTGAGGCCCTTGGAACCCCGTAGGTGGGGCCGGGTTGGGACTACCGGCCATGACCTCCCTAGGCTCGAGTATGGCTACCTTTAATAAGGGCTCCACCCCTTGACCAAATATCAAGAACGGTCAATTTCTAACTTGCTCAAGGCAAGGGGTTGAGCCCAAGAACGGATCTAACTTATTTTTTATCTAAGTGTGTGCAGGATGCAGGTTTCAAGACTCTGGCCACCATAACGCATCTACCATTACCCGTTATGTCACTTTAACGGACTCAGGCTACTCCGTTATGTTCCTCAGAAATCTTCCTTCAGTTATGGTAATTTAACGCGCTCCTTCAGACCCGTTATTATATATGACGGGTCCTTCATAGTCCGTTAAGCTTTCCAGAACACCATACTTTGGTTGAGTTTTCTGCGACGTTTTAGGACGGATTAAATGAAGTCCGTTATGTTTATGAAAGAGACAGGGTAGAGGTCCGTTATGGTTGCCAGAACGCCACAACTGGAGTGGGTTTTCCTGAGTTATTTTATGACGGATTGGGAAAGGCCCGTTATTATCATATAGCGGCCTGTTTGAGGTCCGTTATGCTATCCAGAACCCTGTTCCCAGGACCAGTTTGATTAATAACCAGATCGACTCAAATTCCTTCTTCATGTGACGAAAGCTTCCATTCTCATTTACTCAACTCAATTTCATTACATTCCACATCAAATTCTCAAAAACTCCACCCTCCCATTACATTAAAGAAAATAAAGAAAGAAGAAAATTAAAGTACATTCAGTTTCTTGTCGGCTAAAGGCCGGATCCTCCGTAATTCCTTCACATAGGCTCGGCAGCGGTCGTCGTCTTCTTCCACAGTCTCCTGCCACGGACGCACCTTGCTGATCTCCCACATGGTCAGCGCGTTCCGAACCGATCTTTCATCTTCCTCGTTCCCTATCTTCCTAGCTTGAAGGGGAGGGTAATGTGCAAGAACAGGAACGTCGATTCGAGGTAGCCCGACTTGAAGGTAACATCGGTGAGGGTTATAGATCGCCAGAGTAGTGTCCCCCACTAGCTGAAGGTCTAGGCCAGGTCACCGTGGTATTCTGAAAGAGGCACTCCGAAGCACGTTTGGACGCATCTTGAACCCATCCGAGGGCATGGTATTGAGGAAGAGGCGCCAATCATCGCAGGTCTTCTTGTCCGCTGTCCGGCACTCAACTTGTTGGGAGAATCCAAAGGCACCTCCGATGAAGAAGAGCGGGTGGCCCTGGAAGATCCGGCTCGCCGTGGTCAATCCTTCCTTGAGCTGGAACTTAATTCTAATTCCCATCCAGCACTCTAGCAGAACCATGGAGCCGAAGAGAGGTCCTCCGAGACTAGCCGAGCTAAGCCCTTCATACAAATATGCGAGGATCCCTTGAGAAATCGACAATCCCCGCCATAGCCCACTGATGATGCTCAGATTTTGGATATCTAAGAGGTGGTCGGTGGTGGAGAAAAGGAAAATCCCACAAAGGCACACCGACACAACTAGTAGAAAAACAACAGATGGTGCCATGAAATCAACAAAAGAGAAAGTTAAAACAAATGAACACAATGTAGCTCAATATGAGCAAATTGGCTCAAGATTTGATCCACAAAACTAGCCTTCCACTGATCTTCAGAATACTCAAACTACTTCTGATGAAGCTCTATCTTTCTTCTTTTCTTCTCTTAACTCTTTATATTTTTTTCCTGGAGTGGCTCTCTCTCAGTATATGCAATAGGAATGACAGCCGCTACTCCCCACTCTTCTTCTAAGGACAAGGCAATCTCTTAAATAGAATAGGGTCTTCGTAAAGATTTGGATGAGGCAGAAAACCTTGTGAAAACTCATTGGTCCACTTGGCATTCTGAATATTCTTCCTCTAGAAACCTCTGAAAAAGTGTGCCACTTTTTCTTAAATCACGTGCCATTGTATCACTGGAGTTAGTTTTCTAATCGGGTCTGATTTTAAGTTACAAAAATGAGATTCAGATCTTCAGACCTGTTAGCACATGAAGATCTGCATCGACCTGATTTCTCGGCCTTGTGTTCATGCATCGACCTATTTGATGGATTGCATGTTCTGAGACACCAATGCATGAACTGGTGCATCGACCTTGCTAGCAGATATGATGTAGCTGCATCGACCTTTCCTCTAAAGTAACGGAGGTGCATCGACCTTTTCATCTTGAGTTGATTGTGTGCACCGACCTTACTAGCAGATGTGAAATTGCTGCAACGACCTTGTGTCTTGAGTTGCTTGGATGCATCGACCTTGACAACTTCAAGTGTTCGTGTGCATCAACCTTTCTTAGCACTTCAGGTGTTCATGTGCATTGACCTTTCATCTTGAATGGCCTGAGTTGCTGAAGACTTGAGTGGCTTATGGTCTTGATGAGTTGAGGCATCACAACTGCTACGTCAGTGTAACAACTTGATCTTTGAAGCAATCCTTCTATTTCTTTTTTATGCTTCGATGTGATACAACTCTATTCAATCTTGGACTGTATATGTCGATGCATTGGAGACACTTCCCCCTGATACGTCAATGCATCGCTGCAAATGTGTCGATGCATCCACCTTCTACATTGAGACAGTAATGACATTTCTCCACTACTGCGTAGAGGCAGTCACCTAGTTTCTCCTAATGCGTCGATGCATCAATCCTGCTGCATCGATGCATCATGTTAGTAAGTAAACTCGAATTTGTGTGATCCATTAGATACTAAAGGATTAGTGTACCTGTTCATCATGTAAAAATCTTAGTCTATAGTGCTTATCAAGATCGATAGTATGTCATCATCAAAACTAGAGATCCAATAGAAGCAGAGAAGCCCAGCACCAGCCAAGGTGAGCATTCGTTGTGGTATCCGGGGTGGAGACCCTAGCATGACCGCATACCCCTCCCCTTTCTAAAAGAAAGGACTAGGCAGTTCTTCGATGTCCTTGTCGAGAGGGGACAAATCATGCCCCGGGATCTACCGACAGACTACACCCAATGGGACTTCAGTCATCCTCAGTACTGCCCTTTTCACGCCAGAATCTGCCCCACGATCGAATCCTGTGAGGAAGTTCAACACCTAATCCAGGAACAGATCCAGTGGGAGCAAATCAATGCTGAGGGGAACTCTATGGCAGCTTTGAGACTTCGACAAGCCATAGAAGATACTCTGAGCATCGCCAGAAATGCACCAGAACAACTAGACCCTCCTCAAGCAAATGGGCATGGGCAACCTTATCAACATACCTTGAAGTGGCTCGAGTTTCAAATAGATAATCAAGAACTTCTCGAGTGTTAGCGAAGGCACAGGGAGTGGGACGCTAGTTAGGAGGTTGAATCGAGTGATTTCTCGGTCAATGTCATCCATCCTCCAACCACCCTAGCTCCTCTAGAAGCCCAGACATCAATGACCAGATGAACGGCCCCTACCACATCGGCTGTGTAATGGCGGCCCTAGCAAGAGGTGGAATCTCTCCCGTTCTCCAAGGAGGATACTGCCAGGCTAATCCGAGTCCTTCTTGGCCGATAGGATGTCCTGGTAAGCGAGACGATGATGGGCACCCTAGGTTCCTCTCGCTCCCCTCCTACCCTACCTCCACCTCCACCTCCAGTATCGGGAGATAAGAAGGGGAAGCAAAAGCAAGGTGAGGTTCTAGTGTGAATCTCCCTGGTCATCGAGCCATTGGGTCCTCTCCGCATGCCCTACAACCCAGCCCAGATTATGAAGAAGACATTCTCGGAGCCTTCAATGACTCTGGCTAGTAAGTCAAGCCCTCCATCACGAGGCAAGGTCGACGCGGGAAGTCAAGGTAATGACTCAGAACAGCAGTACCTTGTTGCATCTTCGGTCATCACCAGACCCTGCTCCCAACCAGATCGCAAAGGCAAGGGTAAGGGGTAGGGCGCCAACCACGTCTCTCAGCTCACATTCCAACAAAGAGCCTCGCCACCGCGGATAAGGCATCAAATCGCACATACGTCTTCAGATGCCAATCTCAGCATTCCTGCATACCAAGAGCTGCCACCCGAGGTCATCGAGCAGGCGATCAATGCCACCCTCCAAATACAACAAGCGGAAGGTGCCTAGATTGAAATCTGGGCAAAGAAGGGTTGTCGACCTCACCCTGCCAAGACATTAGCTAGGAGATATCCTCACGGGGATGTATCAACTCTGACTCCAGCACCTTTCCCTCCTACTCCCCTGGAGGCAGCCATCACCAAGAAATAAGAGAAGAATAAGAAGAAGAACCTTAAAAGGCGGATTAAGAAGCAAGCTGAGCAAATAGCTACCTTACAATCGTCAGTTGAACCAACGCCTCTCTAGAGGCTACAATGGCTCATTGACGACCTGGAGGAATACATTCCTCCTCGCCCAACGGGTCTGTCCCACTCGATAGGTACATCCCATGGGATGAGATACAAAAGCGAGCTCACCTTAGAAGCTGGGTCTAGGAGATGGTCCAGAAGATCAAGAATGGCGAAAGGCTCCTCATCCCAGAGGAACTCTCCTTGTTCTATAAAGACAAGGAGATCACAATAGAGCAGCTGGAAGAAATTCTTTAGGGTTGCACCCGCAACATGGTGGCCATTCCACCCCCTGACAACATCAATGCTTCCCGGTGAGGTGAGTCAGTGGCCTCCCAAACCAAACAAAGGTCTACTGTCACGCTCGGGCTACAGCCAGCTCCGGAACACATAGGTTGCAGCCGAGGTCATGGCCGGGGACGTAGTAGAGGGTGCGGGAGGATCCCCGAGTTACCTCTCCACCCGTCTACCTTTGACCCGGAGTGAATTATTCACTTTCGAGGAGAGGAACCCACCCCCATTCCGGAGGTAGAAATTTAGAAGGGGCCCAACATCTTTGATCCTTCCAGCATGGAGGAGATCGCTACCAGCTTCCCAGTCCATGCACCATCTCCATCCTCTTCCGCAAAACAAGCAAGACCATCCGGTAAGGACGAGCCGGCTCCTCAGCCACTCCAAGAAGAGCCATCATTGGCACCCCTATTCCAGGAGTCCACGGGTGACTAGAGTCAGCTAGATCCCAGTGGCAAAGGCAAGCTAGTGCAACTCCCTAACGGGGAGCAGCGTGACAGCCCACAAAAAGCTCAGCCTGATATACTACCATCATTGGAGGATGCTCGAGCTTGAGCCGACTGGAAAGTCCTCCAGCAATTGAAGCGGTTTCCCGCCAGCATCATGATTTGGGAAGCCATTGCTTGGAGTAAAGAGTTAAGAGAAGCTCTTATTAAGATACTCCAAGAGCCAGATGCCTATGAAGCGGCTTTAATCTCGGCGTAGGCTTCTGCTTCTGCCCACTTGGTGAAGTACTCGGTAGCTGTGAGGATAAAGGATTTTTGTTTTACCTGAGCATTGGGGTCACCTAGTGGTCCAACAATATCGAAGGCCCACATCGAGAATGGCCATGGTGAGGACAGAGGGTGGAGGGAGGAAGCAGGAGCATGGATCTTGTCAGCGTGAAGCTGACACTGAAAGCACCTACGGACATAAGTGGAACAATCCTCTTCTAAGGTGGGCCAATAATAGCCCTGCCTAAGGATCCTCTTCGCTAGCGCCTGTCCGTTGACGTGTCCTCCACATTCACTGGTATGGGCTGCTTCCACCACTTTCCACGCTTCATCATCGTCCAGACATCTCATGAGAACTCCATTAAGAGCCCGCCTGTACAATTCTCCGGCAATGATTGTGTACCTTGAGGCGATTCTCCTAATAGCCTTTCGCTGCTCGGCGTTGGCGGTTTCTGGGAACGTTCCATCCTTACAATACTGCTCAATTTCATGATACCACGGCAGTTCTTCATCCTCGAGAATTTCCTCGAGCTCAATTAATGACACCTCCTCCAATTCTTCCTTTTCTGCCCTCCTTTCTGCAGACTTCCTAAGGTTATCAAACCACGGATCCTGAAGAGAGGGTGTGTCCATCCTTTGAACCAAAATGGTCTCGGTGGAGCGGCTAAGCGGGAAAGAAAGAGAGGAAGCCAGTGATGCCAAGGCATCAGCAAGAATATTCTGAGATCGAGGGGTGTGGATATAGATCAGTTTAAAGAATTGCCTAGCCAATAACGTGACCAAATCTTGATAGGGCTTGAGCTTCGGGTCACGGGTGCGATAGGTAGAAAGAACCTGGCGAAGCACCAATTGGGAGTCTCCTATGATGTTAAGACAGCGTGCCCCTAGGAGGTATGCGTGCTTAAGTCCAGCAAGGAGAGCCTCATATTCGGCTATATTGTTGGTAGCAGGAAATGAGAGCTGATAAGCAACAGGGATGGTCACTCCCTCGGGAGTGAGAAGGACCGCGCCAATTCCTCGGCCCTGCGAGTTGAGTGCGCCATCGAAATGCAAGGACCAGAAGGGATGATGTGAAATTGTGGCAAGGTGCTCGTCGGGAAATTCTTCCCGAATTGAATCAGTGCAAGGGATTGGAGAATGAGCTAAATGCTCGGCGATGGCATATCCCTTGATTGCCTTTTGGACGATGAAAGTGATGTCGAACTGAGATAAGAAACTTTGCCAGCGAGCCAGTCGGCTAGAAAGGACAGGCTTCTCCAGGAGATAGCGAATGGGGTCCATTCTAGAGATTAGCCTAACCTCATGGGCCAGAAAATAGTGTTTGAGTTTCTGAGCTACCCATACCAGTGCTGCGCAAGTCTTCTCCATAGCAGTGTACTTAGATTCAGCAGGGTTGAACAATACGTGAAGATCCGCTTTGCGAACTTCCAGCGCACGACGGTCGAGTGCGTGCGCGATGCGACCGATCTGCCGACCTTTATGGCGGCTTTGTCCGTGCCTTCGGCGACGCAGCCCGCGCCACAGTCGACCGCTCCCGTGCCTGTGCCCGTTGTGCCCGTCAATCCGGAGGTCAAACAGGACCGTCGTCGCATTGTTGTGATCGATCCCGGCCATGGGGGCAAAGACCCTGGCTGCAGCGGCGCTGCGCACAACGAAAAGGAAATTGCGCTGGCCGTTGCGCTGCGCGACCACCTTGGTCACCGCGCGTGCGCTCGTCGAACGGCACCCGAACACCATGCACATGGTGACGTTCGCGCCCGACGAGAGCCCGGCGTGAATGCCCTCGCCCTCATCCTTCACGCCGATTTCCACCGCATCGGCGCCATTGAGCGCGCCCGGCCGGTTGTGAGCGGTGATGCAGACCTGCCCTCCATTGGGCATCGCATCGCGCGCATTGACGCAGAGATTGATGATGGCGTTTTCAAACTGGCCCTTGTCGATTTCGGCGCGCCAGATATCGTGTTTTTCGACGTGACGAAAATCAATGTGTTCGCCGAGCAATTTATGCAAGATCGTGCGCGTCTCGCGGACAAGATCGTTGAGGTCGAGCGCCTGCGGTTCAAGGTTTTGTTTGCGTGAGAAAGCGAGGAGACGGCCGGTGAGTTCCGCGCCGCGTTCGGCCGCCAGATGTGTGGCGCTGGCGCATTGGTGCAGCACCGAACCTTGCGGCAGGCCTTCGATCAGCATTTCGGCGTTGCCCGCGATAACGGTCAGCAGATTGTTGAAGTCATGCGCGACGCCGCCCGTGAGCTGGCCGACAGCTTCCAGCCGTTGCGCGCGTTGCAGTTTTTCTTCCAGCGCATGCTTTTCGCTGACGTCCTGAAAGTAGAGCGCAACGCCTTCGCCTCTGGGATAGACATGGATGTAGAGCCAGCGTCCGAGCGCGGGAGAATAGTGTTCGACCTCCTGCTTTGATTGCGTCTCGACGGCGCGGTCAAAAACCGAAGTCAGCGGACGGCCGGGCACGGGAACGAATACGTCTGTGATGATCCGTCCGGCCATCGTTCTGAGAGGCATGTTGAAAATGCGCTCCGCCGCCGGATTGACATAGGTAAAGCGCCAGTCTTTGTCGAGCGTGCACAGTCCGTCTGTGATGCTCTCCATTGTGGTGAAAAGCTGCGTTGTCAGATTGCGGGCAGTGTCTTCCGCGCGTTTGAGTTCCGTGATGTCCTGCAATGCGCCGTTGATGCGTATGACGTCGCCGTTCGCGTCATATTGCGGCGCGCCGATCATGCGCATCCGGCGTTGCTCGTTATCGGCGGCGAGAATGTCGAGCGTGAGATTGAACGGTGTGCCGTTTTCTGTGCAGGCGCGCATGGCCTGTCCGATGGAAAACCATTGACAACAACCCTGCAAGCACCTATTATCCCAAAGGCGCACTCGTGGTGTATAATCCGGGCAATTCAGGCAACAGCAAGGATTTCAGGATGGCCTATAAATTCGACATATATGCGCATGAGCCGCACAGCCGCAAGCTGGTGTATATCGATGCGCAGACCGGCGCTGTGCTGGAACAGACTGAGCAGATATGCAGTATCGACAGGGTGGGAATTGCTTATACTAAATACAGCGGCAAACAGGAGATCGTGTGCGACAGCATAGGACCCGACAGCTTCAGGCTGGCAGAATCAGGCAGGGGGAAAGGCATTTTCACGATCGACGCAAGGATTATTAGCCCAACAGACAGCACCAGGGAATTCTATAATTCCAACAATATCTGGGATAGCACCAATGTTTACCAGGATGAAGTAGCCAGGGATGTGCACTGGGGCAGCGAAAAGACTTACGATTATTACCTTTCCCATGTGGATGGTCTGAAACCGAGACCGGGCGCGCTCGAGATTTTCCGCGAACTGAGGGCGCGCGGCGTCGCGCAGGCGGTCGTCTCCAATTCGGATCGGCTGATCGTCGACGCCAATCTGCGCGCCAAGATTCAAAGTCTCCTGGGCACGGTTCGGCGCGATCACCCAAGGGTCCTGCCCGAGTTCAACGCCAAGGCGGTGACGTGGTGGAGTTCGCAGTCCATTCGCCAGAACGCCCTCTCGCGCGTGGTGTCGAGCGGCGTCAACTGGGTCCGGATCGGCAAGATCTACGCCGCGGTCTTCGTCGTGGGCCTGTTGATCGTGGCCGGTCTTGGTTGGCTCGGCCGCCAAGATGTCCAGGCGTTGCGCGCGATCGCCAGCCAGACGACCCCCGGAGCGGGGGGTGACAATGTCTGCCAGTGGCAGAAGGGCGCGAACGGCGCTCAAGCGCTGCTGTGCCCCCGCGCGGACGGCCAGATGGTTCCCACTGTCGCGCCAGCGGGCTTCGATCCCACGACCCTGAACCGGGCGAACGCGGGCGACACCGCCGCCATGGTCGCGATGGGGCGCTTCTATTCGATCGGGCCGCCGATCGCGCACGACGGCCAGAAGGCCCAAACCTGGTTTCGCAAGGCCGCCGATCTTGGCGACCCGGTGGGTATGCTCGATCTCGGCCTGCTCACCGGCACCGGGACGGGCGTGATGGGCGACGGCGTCAATCTGGTGGAGGCGGCGCGTTGGTATAAGGCGGCGGCCGACAAGGGCCTGCCGCAGGCGCAGTTCATGCTGGCCGGCCTCTACACGCGCGGCCAGGTCTACTCCAAGGACGACAGCCGGGCGGCGGCCCTGTTCAAGGAGGCGGCGGACGGCGGATGGGCGCCGGCCCAATCGTCCCTGGGCCTGATGTACGAGAGAGGCTTTGGCGTCGCGCCCAATCAGGCCCAGGCCGTCAAACTCCGCAGCTGGATTTCCAGCACTTCGTCGGTCATCGCCACGACATTCTCGATCGCGGCCAGCACCGGCTTCATCGGATTGCGGCTGGCGCGGCTGATCGAAGCGGCGAGCCGCGCGGCGACCTGCTCCGCCGTGACGCGCGAACCGTCCGCCCAGGTCGAATGGCGGATGCGGAAGGTGTAGCGCAAGCCATCGTCGGAGACGATCCAGCTTTGCGCCAGCGCCGGCTCGATCTCACCGCTGGCATCGAATCGGACCAGCCCCTGCGCCACCGCCTCGGTCAGGAAGGCGGCGGGTGGATCGAGCGGCCTGAGGTTCGGGTTGACGAGGCGCGGCGGTCCGCCGATCGCGACGGCTGTGATCGGTCCGGTTTGCGGCCGCTCGCAGCCGTGCAGCGGCAGCGCCGCCAGGGCACCGAACGCGATCAGCAGGGTCTTTCGAAACGCCATGTCCACCCGTCGGCCGGCGCGCCTGGGTCGCCGACCGGGCTTTTTTAGCCGCTGGCGCGGGAAATGCAGCCCCGCCTTTACTCCTCCTTCACCGTCGCGCCGCTATTCGGGGAGGCATGGACGCACATCTGGACGACGCATCGGCCGAAGAGCAGGAGCCCGGCTTCAAGCAGCGCCGCACGCGGCGTGTCGCCATCGATTCCATGTCCAGCCTGCAGACCCAGAACTGGTACGATGTCGAAGTGAAGGTGCGCGACGTCTCGACGCTCGGCTTCATGGCCGAATGCGCCGAATCGGTCCGGATCGGCAGCTACGTAACGCTCGACGTGCCCGGCATCGGCGCCGTCCACGCCCAGGTGCGCTGGCAGATCGGCGTCAGGATGGGCGGCATGTTCCTCGATCCGATCAGCCTCGGCCGCTGCGAATGGGTGGCGGTCAAGGCGGCGCCGAAATCGGCCGCCGCCTGACCTGAACGCGGTCTACGGGCTCGCCGGCTCTTCATCGTCATCGAAAAGGACTCCGGTGGCGAGCAGCACGCCCCCGATCAGCGAGACCTGCTTCAGTCGGCGTTGACGGCGCTGCATCGCCGGTCACCTACTTCACGACCCGCTGCGTAACCAGGCCCAGCTGCGTGATATCCAGCCGACCGCACAGGTCCAGCACGTCGATGACCTTCTGGTATTGCACGGTCGAGTCGCCCTTCACGACGAAGGTGAACGGTCCGTCCGGACCCAACTGTACCGCGCTGGTGGGCAGCGTCAGCGCAGGCGTGGCCCTACCCAAGAGCGACCTCGACTTCGTCGTCTGGTTCGAGCCATCGAGGGGACCGCCCAAGCGCTACTCCTACACCACAGCGCCCGCACCTCCCGCTCCTCCTGAGATGCCCTTCACTGTAGTACCGGAGAGCGATGGTGGAGTGGGAGCAGTGGATGCAGAGAAGGAGACCACCGACAGCCCCCCCTCTTCCCTGCATCCTCCACCTCCACATTTTGGGACCATTGAATTCATGTAAATAAAATGTCTTATCAAAACAACAATAGCAATGCAGTCAAAACTGCTCAAAGATAGTTTTCCTTGTGTTAGTGCTTTGTATCCATATATTCATATGTAATGTGATATAAATTGGATATTATCATTATATCTTAACATCAGTATAGATGCCCAAGACGTGACATGATATAATGAAGAGGCAAAGTTAAAACCCTTTTTAGGAGTTTGTGGGGGGAGACAATAGTGGTTCCAGGGGGTGGGGTGGGGTGGGGTGGGGGGAGGGGATTGAAGGGACGACCCAACCTACTTGTGAGCAGGTCTGAAACATATCATCTAGATGCCATCGACACTGATAGAGATTGCATAACTGCAATGATCTGAGCATTCCCTTAGATAACCCTTATAGTCTTAAATATGCACTGAAGAAAGCAACTTGTATCTATCCAGGATGGGACTTGAACATATTTTATGTGCTTCCCTTACATTGGTGACTGCAGCAGTTCATATCACCCTTCATTATTCATTCCCATTTAATAACTGAATTATGTTTAGTCCACTTGATTTGGTTAAGCTTTGAAAAAAAAAAAACCTTCCATAATCACTTCTATTTGTAAACAGAATGTTGGAACCAAACTGAGTCTTTTGACTTGTTATGTAAGAATCAGTTATCTTACACAGGATCCAAGAACATTATGCAGATACAATATACCTGACATTGATATTCAGCACACCAATTTCTGGTCATGCCTCCCCATTACTGCATTCGAATTTGTTCAGCCAACAGTCCCACTCGGATTTTGTCACTTATAGTGCAACAGAAGGCTTTTTGATGCAAGGATTACCATATTAAAATAGGATAAAAGGTGTGCAATGTATATGTCCTCTTGCTTGCCCAAACCAGTTCTTAATACATGACTTCTTTAGACAGAAACTCTTTCTATGCCTTGTTCAGTTGGAAGTCCCACTTCTATGTACATTATGTACTACAGAAAATGCCAAGAAGATTGCACACAATGGGTTTGTCCAATCCAAGAAGAATGTTTATCTTGATGAGTCGACCGAAATAGCCAAAACTCTAGCCAACTCATGCAAGTCATTTGGGCTCTTTGATTATGTTCTCTCAAAACAATTACATCTCAAATGTTCTAATTAAAGATTAAAAAAGTAAAAGAGAAAAACCATTATTAAATAAAAATCAAATGGAAAGGTTACTTTTTTAAGTGGTTGGTACCACCAGATATATGAAAGAAAAGATAAGGATTTACAAGTATGGAGAGAGTGCTCCTAGGAAACTCCCAAGTACGAAAGCCAGCAGACAATCCTCTGCCCCTGGAGCAAAACAAAAGAAACAGAACACCTCTTCACCCTGTCCGGGGGGGGGGGGGCGGGGGGGGGGGGGGGGGGGGGGGGGGGGCGGCGGGGCCCCGACTGCGCGCAGCCTCGGTGGCATGAAATCCAAGCAGCGCGCGGCGTGGGACGCTTACATTGCAGCGAATCCCGAGGCGACCGACAAGCTCGTGATCAACCTTTGGGCACTCGTGCGGCAGGACCGCAACCGCGAGGCGCACGCGGCGGTCGATTCGATCGACATCGCTGTTGCGGAAGCGGCGGCGCGCCGCGTGGGCTACAACTTCCGCGGCGATGCCTTGCCTTTTCTGCTGCGGTGGGCCCGGCGGTAAAACGAGGTTTGTAATTCATAGAACATTTGGTTGAGTTGAGCTCAATTGGCTCTCGGGCAACCGCCGTTCATTCTCTCCTGTTGGTGCCGTCACATGACGTGTTTGGGGATTTTTGAGGTGAATGATTGTACGCTATTTATTGCGTCGATACTTCGCTTGAAAGAGAATTACGACACTTGTTATCCATGCCACTCTGCGCGCACCCAGCGTGCCGCAACACGGCCAAGAAAGGCCGCGCGTTCTGCTCGCCGCACGCGTCGTGCGCCGCGCGTGCCGGTGCGTCGGCCAGCGTCGGCGTACCGCCCAGCATTACTGCCGCATCGCCGCTGGCTGCGAACGGCGAGCGGACGGCGGGCAGCATCGCCAAGCCTGGTCGTCACCACGACGCCGTTGCGCGCTGCGCTGATGCGCGGCGTATTACCGCGCAGTACGCGTCGGTTGCCGACGACGAGGACGAATCCCCCATCGCTTGTCTTCAGCGCGAAGTTGCTGCGCTGGCTGCGCGCATGGCGGCGCAGGACGAGGTTCTGGACGCACAAGCCGCGCTACTTGCCGAGCAGGACGCGCGCGTAGCCGCGCAGGACGAGCTTCTGGACGCACAAGCGGCGCTTTTTGCCGAGCAGGACGCGTCGATTGCTGCGTGTGGCAAGGCTCTTGCCGAACAGGCGGCACTTCTCGCCGAGCAGGACGCGCGCGTGGCCGTGCATGGCGAACGCATTGCCGCGCTGGCTGAACGCACAACTGCGCTGGAGGCGCGCACCGCTGTGTTGGTGATGCGTCGCATCGCCGACACGTTCCTGCGTGAAACGAAGCTTTTTGGTTGGGAGAGGGAGCTGATGAAGCGCCCGGGCGAGCGCGATCTGCGGTGCATGGCCGACGACGAGCGCGCGAAGTGGGACGCCTACATTGACGCAAACCCCGAAGCGAATGACGAGAGCGTGCATGAGCTGTGTGACCTCACGTGGGAGGACGATGCAGATGTGGGAAGCGATGAGGACTTCGACGTAAGTGTTGTTTCGGAGCCGCTGCGCCGCGACGGCGACGACTTTCAGGAGGCTGTCCTCGATCGGCTTTTGGCCTGGGCGCTTCGGTGACCGGCTGGGCCGGCCGCGACAAGAATGCGCGTGACGGAAAGGATGAAGAATGCTCCCGATGTTGGCCGGGACGGTTGTAGAAACTCTGACTAAACAATGTTTGGAGCCACCTCTCTCAATTTTTCGAGAGAAAGTTTCACCAAATAAAAAATAAATCTTTTATTTTTTTTCAAAAGAGCCAATCTCTCTCTCTCTCCCCTCCCACCAATGTGCATATTTTTCAAAAGAGAAATAGTAACCTTAAGACATAGTTTGTTCCCAAAAACACCCTATTAATCTTTAAACTAATAGACATCCACTCCTATCAATATTTAATAAAACAATTATGGAGACACTATAATTATGAAAAGTTTTCCAAAATGTAGACATGTTGTATACGTGGCTAAACTGACATAAGTAGTTTTATGGTTCTCTTCCAATTACCTTCATTTCTCCGCACACACTGATTAACTATTTAACTATCATCCCATTTATGATTGTCTAATATTTTTATATTAACAAACTATTCTACCACTGTATAAGTAATTTTAAACTTTTAATATCTTTTCTACTACGGAAAAAGTAATTTTAACCTCCCCCCGCACAAAAGTGAATCGATCCTCTCCGTTAGATATTCCTTCCACCGGACTAGGTGATCTTATTTCAAGGCCTTCGTAAATTTTTGTGAGCCTGGGATTCCCACTAAGACGTCGAGCTGGCTGTACCCATAAAATCTAATTCTCTAGAAAGCACTTACACTATCGGTGTTTTTCTGAGTTCTGGCTATAAATAGTCCTCAGACGACCGCTAAGTTCTATTTAGCGGTTTTCCCGAGACCACTTTTTATCCGAAAATGGTCATCCTGTGACCACATCTATCTCTGAGTCAAGTCTTTCATTCTGCCTTCGACCCTGACTGAAACGGTCCTAGCTTGGGCACTTGAGTCCCTAAACGGTCAAGTAAATGACCACATATATCCAGTTCCTATCTAACCCGAGGTTTAACCCAAGGGTTGATTTTCTTAAGTTCCTAGATGATTTTCTAGAACCTATTACCTTATTCCAAAGCTATCTAATAAACTATGAAAGTTAATGAAATTACCGTCATGCTGTCGGATTCCTTCCGTAGCATGATCTTATCATTAATGCATTCCTTGAATTCTCATGTTCATAATTAGTGCATTCTTACCTTGGCATTTATTATCATGAAACTATGGTTGAAATTGTACATTATTGGCATACTTTATATCTCGTGGAAGTATCTTGATTTATAACTTGAATATGCAAGAGCGGGCACGGATAGTGTCCAAGGGCTCGATGCTCTTCCCTTGGCAGATAGCCGAAAACGTACTATAAACCATGGGGTATGATGCTTACTGGCGTCGCATTACACTGGGAATACTTTTTTTATAAACAGGTGAAGAACCATGAGACAATCTTGTGAAATTATATACTTGCTAGTACATTCTTGTTACATGACTTTCTAGTACATGACCTTTATGGTTATGAAAAGTACATTCTAGTTCATGGAAATATTTAATCGCTGATCCCAAACCAATAGGGGTTGAAATTACTAAATGAGAATCCTTCAACACAGGTTTCACATATACAGACTTAGCAAAATTCTGAGAGAGAAATGAATGAGTAGCTCCGTGTCGAAAAGTATGAACACTAGCTTCGAGAGAATAGTAAGAGTACCTTTGACCCGTCCACCCTCCTCAGTGCCCTCAGTTTCAGTTTCCTGGAGGGCTTGGAGCTTTCCCTACCACTTCTGACTTCCAAGTGACTTCTCTGATGTAGCTTGATCGAAAATGAGAGGACACTCAGCGATCCAGTGGTCCTTGCTACCACAACACAAATAGGCGCCAAGCTTACACCAGCACTCTTCCATCTTGTGGCCTGGTTGGTCACAGTATTTACAAATTGCCTTGGACTAGGTAGCTGATCCTGCCTTCTTGTTACCATCTCTTGGCTTCTTATCCTTCAAAAACTTGCCCTGCCATTGGGCCTCTTCTTGCCATTGGTGGGCTTGAAATTCCCAAAGCTGGTAGCCTACTCTCTCTTCTTGTCTCTTCCCTTGATCCGTTCCGTCATCTCCATGGTGTCTTCTAAAACGTGGGCTTTTCTTACAATTTCAACATAATTTTGGATCTCCATTAGTGCTAGCTAGTTGATATACTAAAGCTTCAGCCCATTAAGGAACCGCTTGGCCTTCATCTTCTCAGTGGATACCAGGTGCAGCGCATATCAGGACAGCTTGGAAAACTGTGCCTCGTACTCAACTACTATTAAGTTCCTCTACCTAAGAGAAGCGAACTCAGCCACCTTCTTCTGTTTAATACGGTTTGAGAAATATTTATTGTTAAAATGTTCACGAAACTCCTCCCTTGTAGTGCATCCATTTGCTAAAGTTAGCTCCACCGACTCCCACCAGGCGTGGGCATCGCGTTCTAACTAGAATGTTGCCAGAAGTACATGCTCCTGGTCACTGAATTACATGGTCTGAAAAATTCGATCCATTTCCTTGATCTAATCCTCTACCTCATTTGGATCCAGAGAACCACTGAATCGTGGGGATTCAAGCCTCGAAAATTTTGGTGTAAATCACCAACTCCATGGTGTGCACCCCGTTGCGCCACTTGTTGCAATGACTGGGTCAGGCCTTGCATAGTACATTGCATCATACGCCACTGTGCATGCTCCGCCACCATTGGAAATGATTCCTACAACGTAGGGAGAAGAATTAAAAACATCCTATTGAAATTTCTTTTAGGGTTTATTAGTTAACTTAACCCCAGTCTCTACCCCATCTCACTGGGTTGGATTCAAGACTTTACCAATGTCACAGGTTCTAATGACACTTCCAGAAACCTAGGGTCTAAGAAAACTTAGGCTCTGATACCACAAAACTATTACACCCCGATGCAAAAAATCAGAACACAACAGTTATAATCATTCTCTTTCAAGCACTAGATCAAATAAAAAGTATGCCAGATTGACAGTTGGATGGGAGGCAGTTCAAATGGACCGGACTTGATCCTCCGTGTCTTACATCACACCCATAACAGATGGGATACAGCTTTATGATGATGGTTACAATGGAGTATGCTTCCAAAGGTCAACTGGGTGATAAATGTCTAGTGAAACCATCTGAAGGATGTTAACTAGTAAATCACTAGATGCATGTGTCGTCTCAATTTCTAAAAAAAGGAAAACTCATTCCTGCACGCAACAGACAAGCACATTGTGTGCTACACAAGTAAAAATGGAGTGGAGATGAGATATCATTCCAAATTGTTACAATAATGGTTGCAAAAACAATATTTTTTTGCAAAGCAAATGTAACAAAATAGCCGCATAAAAAGGAAATGAAATTGCAGTTATCAAGATACCATCAATATCAGGAACAGATTCGGCACTTAGTGAGCAGAAGCCGGAGCAGTAATTCACAGGAAGGCCTTTTGATGCACTCGCTGATCTTGCTTTTGTTGTCATTGAGAGAGCACCTTCTTCACCCTACATCAACCACACACAAGACACATTTTGTTATTGTTCAGCTAAATGCAAGAGATCCACCATTGGAATCATAAAACATGGAACCTTTAAGTAGTTCGATATTTTTAGCTAAGTTCATCTGCTGAAGGATCATCATCATCATCATAGCCTTATCCCAATTATTTGGGGTCGGCTACATGAGTCTTGTTCCGCCAAAGATTTCCATTAAGTGCTATATTCATATTTAAACCCAAGAAACTAATGTCCTTCCAAATAACTTGGACTCTAACACCATGTTCTTTTCATTGTTATCTTTCCCGTAATACTTTTCTAACTCCAGACATTCAGAGAAAAGGAAAGACATGCTTCAGACAAGATGAAGAAAATATAGTATCTAACTATTAACCTTATATTCGACATCTCCGTTAACGAAAAGGAAGTAATAGACTTCCAACATTACTATGTTAATAAGCTACTTCTTCTGCCTATTCTACCATTGTACTAAACAACATAACTTTAAAATGGCCCAAAATAGGGCAAGTTATCTTACACTTAATCACATACAAAGAATTCTACAAAGCCTACACAGAACTAAAAACACACTTCAACATGCAAATATTTAAGCATCTCCCATCTTAAAACAGGTGTCAGGATCTGGGCCAACTCTTGTGATCCTCACCCAGGCCCAATATAGACACAGCTAACCACCCCAGACCATGACCTGTTGAAGATTCCCCGTGTCAGTTCCAACCTTTTAAGTCAAACTAAATGACATATTATTACATAGATACACATGAAATATACAAATATAGGACCATATGAAATGGCATGTAAGCTGGTCCCAATTAGACCTTAGCCTACAAAATACCAGTAAACATAGTACATATTGTTATGAAGAAGGCCTAATACTTTCCAAAGGAGAAGACCAGAGTTCTGTTCGACTAGGTAACCTAGTATGACATGGTCAGCCTGCCTGAGCCAAAGAGGCCGGAAGACTTGAAAAGAAAAGACAGTCTAAGATTCTGCCCTTATCACCAGATGCTGGGGCACCCAATTGAAGATTGCTACATCTTCAAAGATATTATTGAAGGCATGGTGAAGAAGGATGAGATCGACCTGGGGGAGTACAAGGTCGACCCTCCATAGCCTCATGTCACTCCTCTGAGGAGGGCTGGAGTCAACATGGTCTCTACATACCAGGCATTGCCTAAAGAGATCTCTGAAGCTAGCACATGGTGCACTTATGAAGCTTTTTTCTTGGTGCCCATGAAAGAACAACAGGGATGGCAGCAAGTCCCAAGAAAAAGTAAGAAGAAGAGGGCACCTCGCCCGAAAGTGGGGGCACATGTGCGTGGCATCACGCCACGACCCACTCTGCCAATGACAACACCGATGTGGATCAATCCACCTACAGTCATCAGAATACCCATACACAATCAGAGGAGGCAAGCTCCACTGCCAACGATAAAGGAAGTCAGCCTTGGAGCCCAGAAGCTACAAAACTATATAGATAGACTGGACGAATATGTGCAGCCCAAACTGAAGCCTTTACTGATGCGAGACCATGTCCCATGGCAAGAACTGGAGCAGCTTTCACTCAAATAGGAGGAAGAAACTGATGCAGCATCTGACGAGGATGGCAGCCTGCTCTGGGGGCAGGCTCCAGCTAAAGTAAATAAGAAAAAGAAATAAAGGAAGAAAAGAAAGGCCGTCAAGGTCAACGAAGAGTAGGTTGCGTCTTGCAATACTCTCTCTCTTCAACCTCCCTGGTGAGGAGGATGAGGAAGAGATCTGCTTCACACCTCCTGCCAAGGGGAGCAAGGCCGAAGCCGCGACTGCTGCACATGCAACCCAGTTGGGCCGAAAATGGGGGCGCCAGTCGCCTCCCAACCATAATATCATATTCAGGTGAGAGCAACCCTACAAGACACCTCCCCCGGAGGTCAAGGGAGTTCAAATCCCTCCTTCGGCAGGCCTCTACAGCAAGAATGGGGGCAGCACTACAACCCCTTCCTTCTCAGAATTTGTGAAAATGTCCAAGGGCAAGTAGCCATGTCAGGATGCCGACCCGGCAACCGGGAACACTCACTCGTAACCCCCGCAGTCTTCCGAAGCTCCGAATGCAGATGAAGCTTGCCCAGCAGCATCCGATGAAGGGCAACAAGAGCATAACACCGAGCAGAAGGGTGCAGAATCTGAGCCGGACGAGGTAGGTCCATCAAGGACTGCAGTCCCAGACTCTTCCAAGCCTAGATGGGCAGATGAGATGAAGTTGTCAAATGTTTGGGCTGGAAGCAGAATAATGAAGCTACTCAAGAAGCTTCCTGCAAGGTTTACAATCTGGGAGATCCTTTCCTTAAGCGAAGAGACCCAACAGGCGATCATCACTGCTCTGCAGATGCCTGCTCGATATGAGACCTACTTGGCTAAGGCACTACCAGAGGCCAGCATGACCTTCACTCAGGAGGACATGATACTCCCCATCATCAGCCACAACAGACCGCTATATATAAAGGGACACCTGAATGGGTGGGAGCTGAACAGGATTCTGATCGATCCCAACACAGTGGTCAACATTTTCCCTATAGAATATATGAGAGGCACCACTTCAACGTGTGCCTCGATAAAGTCAGAGATATATGTATCGTCAACTTCAACCAAAAGTGTGAAGTATCACTGGGAGTAGCGGAATTCACGCTCACTCTGGCAGATTTTACTACGAGGGTGGAGTTCCATGTCATCGACTCCCGCACCTCATACAAAGCACTGCTCGACCGTCCTTGGCTGCACAAAAACATGGTGGTGCCCTCCACGCTCCACCAATGCATCAAATATAGCCTCGAAGGAAAAGAGGAGAGGATATTTGCTAACCTCCACCCGTTTGAAGTGTCCGAGTGCCACCTAGCAGATGCTCATCTATATACAGAACTGCCCCAAAGGACCTCTGAAGCCAAGACCCCAATGGGGGCGTCAAAAAGCACCTCCAGTGACAACTGGTTCCCACCACTGCTGCGTGGATATATCAAGCCCAAGGTGGTCTCTCATATTACCATCACTGGAGACGTGGGAAGGGTAGCACCTCCTGCGATATACCCCGAAGCCAATGAAGTCAAGGTCGATTAGCAACACCACCACATAGGGGTTCCGAAAGGCCTTACTAAGCCAATTCCTGGCCTCGATGACCCCACTGTCGAGCCTTTCAAAGCTTGGGAGGTAGCGCAGACGGATGGCCCCAGCAGCTTGTTCTATACAGCTGAAGAGCACCCTACCCGGGAGGACACAGATTGTCATCTGCCCGAAGATATAGAGAACCTGTCAGTTCCCATCCAAGGTCTGGCGTTCACGACAAATCGGATGGCCAGGATGTTCCAGAAGCAATGCATCCCCTCTGACCAGTTGCTCAGGGACAAAGAAGCATTCCAGAAGATGTGGTATCTTACGAGTCTGGACAAAGTGCTAAGACGCGTCTCTCAGCACCCAAGGTTAGGCTTCACCCTTGAAGAATATTATTACAGTGGGCGTTATGAGGTGGACAACATCTCCACTTTCTATCCTGCTGAAGACGACCCACTGGAGGCAACCTTTGATGAATACCCAACAAAAGCTGAATATACTAAACTGGCTCGACCAAGAGACCAAGAAGAAGAGACCATGATTCCTTGCCGATGCTGGGAACAGGTCTATCCTGAAGAAGCGGCCCTTCAAGCTAGATTCGACACGGCTAGCAGTAGCGAAGCCGAAGACGTTGAAGAAATAGGGGCTTCTCCCTCTAGCGGACCTCCATTGATGATGAACTCAACACCTCTCATGCCAATCGAGGAAGCCTCCACCGACCCCGATCAAGAGATAAATGCTGCCAAGAAGGAAAAGGCCACCTCAACCAACGGCATGGCGATCCAAGAGGGCGAGAGCTCCTCACCTTCTGCTACAAAGCTGTAATGTTGTTTCAGCCTAGTAATATGTGACCACCAGTCTGCCATGACTGCAAACCTATATGTGGGGGATGTAGCGGTTGACTCACTCCTCGAAACTACAACGGCAGTGGATTTGCTGGTAGAGCAATTCACATAGCCACTACTGGCCGGGACAGAGAGCCCTACTGAAGTCCAAACGAAACCACATGAAAAGATCAAAGTTCTCAACCTTGAAGATGACGTTCCAGATTTTGTCGACCTTCAGCCAGTGCCCCCGGAAATAGAAGATGGTGGCCAAGCTACAGTTGATGAGCTGATAGAAGTTAATCTGGGAAACAAGGGTGACCCTAGCCCGACCTTCCTTAGTGCCCAACTATCTGCTGAAGAACAGAAGCTGTACATCCAGCTGCTGTAAGAATAACGGGATTGTTTTGCCTGGACTTACAAGGAGATGCCAGGGCTAAGCCCCGCAATCTCACAACATGAGCTAGCAATAAGTCCTGAAGCCGAGCCGGTGAAGCAACCACTGCGGTGCATGAGACCAGAGCTCATCACCCAGGTCTGCAAGGAAGTAGACAAGCTCATTGATGTGGGTTTTGTCGAAGAAAACCAATATACCACGTGGCTGGCTAATATTGTGCCCGTGAAGAAGAAGAATGGACAGATCCAGATATGTGTTGACTTTCGAGACCTAAATAAAGCTTGCCCCAAGGATGACTTTTCGATACCAATAACGAAAGTTATGATTGATGCTACAACTCTATACCAATCTCGGCACCTGGAACTATTCCGGTTATCCGTTCTATGAGGACGGGGAATCGATCAATACGAAGGTCGCCTTCCACACGGTGCGCGCCGGCCTGAACTGGAAGTTCGATTTTCTTGCGCCGCCCGCGCCGGTCGTGGCGAAATACTGATCCCGTTTCTACGGGGGGCATTCGGAGGCCGGTGGCGCAAGTCACCGGCCTTAAAGCACATGAGTTCATCCACTCGCTTGGAGACACGCACATCTACCAGAATCACTTTGACGCGGTCAAAGAGCAGCTTTAGGCGCTTCATTGGCGAGATTGCGAAGCGGAGATTGTTGATGAACGCCGAAATTAACAGGCCCCGCGCCTGGAATGGCAAGAAGCTACCCGGTGATTGGTTAGTGAGTCTTAAGGTCGACGGCGTTCGTGCTATCTGGCACAACGAGCAAGGCTGGCTAAGCCGAGCCGATAAGCCGCTCCACAATATTCCACCGTGGCGGCATGACCAACCGCGCGACTGCGAGGTCTTCGTCGGCAGCTTCCGCGACACCATCCGCGCTACCCGTACCAAGCTCCCAAAGAGTGACACACCAACCATTCTGCCAAGGCACATGTACGGCCTCGAGCCGCTCGATCCGCGGCTTCATTGGGGTAAACTTACAGACCCCACTCCGGCCGACATCCGTGCCGAGCTCCAGCATGCCAACGGCCACGGCTACGAGGGCTTGGTCCTGCGTCAGGGCAACGATTGGATCAAGATCAAGCCCGCGGAGACGCACGACGTCGCCATCACCGGCTTCGTCGAGGGTCGCGGAAAACACATCGGCCGGCTGGGCTACGTCACGACCGCCATGGGCGATGTGGGCAGCGGCTTCACGGACACCGAGCGCGAAATGCTATGGGCAGAAGCCAAGGCCGAAAGATTGGTCGGGCAGGTCATTGAAGTCAGCTGCCTCCAACTCACGCCCAACGGTCAATTCCGACACCCCTCCTTCGTCCGCATGCGGCCCGACAAGCCTGGACTCGAGTGCGATCGATCCAACATTGCCGCGCAAGTCGATGGTCTGAACGAGTTATTACCGCCCCGATTTTCCGGGAACTTCCCTACTTCAGCAGCGAATATAATTAGTGCAACGCCGGAGAACTTTGCACCGCCTGACCAAGCTGTAACGCCAACAGCTGGGCGTTCATGGCTGCGGATGCGGTCGCAGCCTTTCCATTCGTCGTATCGGGTCGACCCATCACGATGATCAGCGTGTTGGTGTCTTTGCGAGATGCCGAGAGGAACGTTGGAGCAAGCGGCGCCGTCACGCGAACCAGCTTCCAAGTTGGCGTTACGCTGCCGCTAAACGTAATGTAAAAGTTGATTGTTTCGCTGATAGTGCTAAGCGGGTCGTACAGCGGCTTCTCCTCCTTTGGCGGGTGTGCCGCGCAATCTATAAACATATATTTTACATTCTTCCATTTTCTCTAGTAGAAGAGTGTGTTTTAATATTTTGACATGTATTTTGTGTATGGACTTAATTGTTGGAACATGTTTTAATGACTAGATTGGATAAGAGTTGGATGGCCATACTAAATAGCTTAGATGTCAGATATTGTAATGGATGTAGAGAATTTTACGGTGAACTTTCCACGATGACAATATAAGATTTAGACATAGAAAAGATAAAGAGTTTATTCAATGTCCATGTAAGAAATGCCATAATACAATATTGTTGACAAAAGATGATTTATGATTCATTTAGTTTGTCATGGGATGTGGTTACGTTATCGATTATGGTTGTCTCGTGGAGAAGGGCAAGAGATGTAATAAAGTATGATGAGAAATATTGTAGAAGGTGAAACACAAGATGTTTATGATGTTGAGTCACATAGTGAAAATCAAGTTGATTTAATTATGGACATGTTAGGTGATTTTCAAGAAGGTACTACTATTGATGCACAGTGTGAGGATGAGCAAAATGCACAGGCACAAAAATTTTATAAGATGTTGATAGATGTAGAAACACCTATTCATGTTGAGTGTTCAAATATGTCCAAGCTTAAACTTTTATTTATATTATTATACATTAAGTCTGTGAATCATGTGACAAATAGGTGCATGCATACATTTTTTAAGCTTTGCAAAGGGGTGCTATCAAGTGATACTTTTGTACCTGATAGTTGTTATGAAGTCAAGAAAAATTATGATTGGGTTATGAAAAGATTGATGCTTGTAAAAATGATTGTATACTATTTTAGAAAGAAAATAAAGATAAAGATCAATGTCTACAATCTAATGCTCCTAGATATAGAGTCAAGCAGCAAAAGGAGGTAAACAAGTGTCACGAAAATTGTTGCATTATTTTTCGCTAAAAGATAAGTTGCAACGCTTGTTGTGTTCAAAACATCTCAATGGATGAGATGGCAAGAAAAGTCTCAATCTTACGTGAGAAATGGTGAAATGCGACATCTTACAAATTCTCCTACATAGAAGGACTTTGATCATCTACATCCTGATTTTACTTTAAATGGTCGTAATGTTCAATTAAGTTTGACTAGTGATGGATTCAACACATTTGGAAATATAAGTTCGACATATAGTACATGGCCTGTGATGTTAATGATTTATAATTTGCCACCTTAGATATGTATGAAGTCATTTTAAGCAGCCTGGAAATTATATTGATGTGTACTTGCAATCTTTGGTGGAGGAGTTAAGAGATTGATGGTATGTTGGAGTATAAACATATGATGCCTCAAATAAATAAAAATTTCAAATGAGAGTTGCATTGCTTTAGACTATCAATGACTTTCCTGACTATGCTAACTTGTCAGGATGGAGTACTAAGGCGTCTTGTTTGTCCTACATGTAATGAGTTGACATATTAAAGGCAGAATATTAAATTATGTCTTATAAAATTTAATAAATAGAAGGTAATAATAAAATTGTTCCTTTTATTCACTAACTTTGGAAATGCCACCTCCCATGCGATTTTGGATTTACCTCGCCAACAAACATTCCTTTCCCTCGGCCTCCTCACCTTCCCGACCTCCTCTTCTCTCTCTCTCTCTCACTCACTTTGCCAGCATGGAAATGTCTGTTTCGCACCCCACTATCAGGCCGTAGTGCCCCCACAACCCTGCTACAGTCGGCCATCTCCAACAGAGTTACTGTCGCCATCGTCCCTGCACTACAAGAAAAGGCGAGTTTTGCGACGAATGATATCTGTCACAAATCCACCGCAAATCCATCGCAAACTTGTGTAGCGATAGTTCAGCGTTAGATTTGCGACGATTATTGTCAATCGAAGAAAACTGGCCACTAATTCGTAACTAAAATAAATTTTGATCGCAAATCTATCTCTCTTTGCGATAGAATGTAGCTATTTGGCTGCTAGTTTGCGACGAATTAGAGGAGGAAACATTATCTGTCACAAAAAATTTGGAGACTGAACTATCTGTTGCAAAGTTGTCGCTATTTAATCGTAAATTTCAACATCCTACATATTAGCGATGGATTTTGGTTGATCGCTAATCCTTCTTTATTTAGCGATACACATTTTCGTCATTAAATTTCTATTGCTGATAGTGCATTTTCTTGTAGTGCTGCCCCTTTCGCCTTCTCTCGCCGGCACTAGAGTCGCCGTCAGCCACCGCTCCCTAGCCCCCCTTCCCCACTTTGAGGCCACATCGGAGGGAGAACGCCCAGCCGCCATCGCTGTCGTCACTTGCAGTCGCCGTCGCCCTCGACAGTAACGCCTTCACTGGTCACCGCCGCCTCCCCCCCACTGGTAGCTGCTCCTGGTCGTTGTCTGCATCGACACCAACCACTGCTCGCCCCAGCCGCAGTAGTCGCTGCCCCTCACTGTTTTGACCTATCGATAGTAACCCCTCCCCTATCTCCTCTCTCACTCTCTCTCTCCCTTCTCTCTCATATTCTCTCTCTCTCACGTCCTATTCATCTGACAAGAGAAAGATGTAGTAGGGCAGAGTACGCAAATGTAACAAGGCAAGAGGCTTATTGTCAAAAAAGTGTAGGATTTAAATCTGGCGTTGATGAGTAAATCTCTTTGGATGTTGCATAAGAAGGATAGGGGGGCCTAAGATCATAGTCTCGAGGGTCATCAAAGAAAAGTGCTACAGGTGTCTAGAGTTCAGAATTAATATCATTCTCAATTCAATGCATAATGCTTCTAGCTTGTTGAACAATATATTTTGTTTTCGAAAGCTTGTTGAACGATATATTACATATTAAAGATGTGGTTTTTTCAGGTATGTGGTTTATTCCTGGAGTTGTACATACTTTCTATTGACACATATAGCCCTAACCTCTTTCGTATTCTCTTATACATCTCTAAAAAAACATTATGTTGCTGCACCTGTTACATTTTCAGTGGTGTATTTCTGCCTTTCTGATGATACTGAAACTAGAGAGATATAGCTGAAGTAATAATATTTATTATAAATTATACACATAAGATGAGAGTATACAGTGGAATACTAAAAACTTAGGTGTATATATGTTATTCTAACTCTGAACTGGCCAATTGAAGTTGGTGAAATTTTTACCCGACCCAACGCAGTCCATAGGAAAACGTGTTGTAAAAATAGGTGTAACTGTAAGATACATTTTGTCCTCACAATCCACAGGAAAATAAGTAAATGGGGAAAGCATTTCACAATAAAGATGACCAGTCATCACCTTTAACTGAATTTAACAGGGAAAGAATGATTTCAAACAAGAACAACCAAACAGGCTAAATTTCACAGCTAGGACAATGCTTGTGAAGGTTACAACACCTGGTCTGACTTAGGAAACCTGAAACTCTGACCCCCTTCAACATCATAGGGTAACCACAGCTTAAGCCGAGTTCTGCATCCCCTTCAATAGTTCCAACAGCTCACGCTTCTTCAGCTTTGAGTAGCCTTTAATCCCTCTGGATTTGGCAAGCTCTTTAAGTTCTGAAAGCTTTAATCCATCAATCCTCTGCATTCCTTGCATGTCTTCTGCAACTGTTGCAGGCGGTTCTTGCTCGATCACCTGACGAGTATTCTCTCTCGGCAATGATGACAATGGTATTGGTGATCGCTTCACAAAATTCGATGGTGGTCTTGATGGTTTGGAAATCTCGGATGATGAAGCATCCACTGTCTTTCCATCTTTATTCAATATAGCACTTTGTTGAGGTGGCACTTGATCCTTGGGCTGGCTTGAAATTTTGTCTATAGGGAAGTAGAAGTCATGATCAGGAGAATGAAAAGATAAGACAAAGCAAACGATACAACTGAATAATGGGACTGCCTCAAGAAAATGAGAGAAACTCATGTCTTGGTCTACAAGAGAGCTCACATTGCTAAGTATCCTCCCAAAACAAATAGATTTGGAGATTGACCAACAGGCGCATGATTAAGCGAAAAAGCAATTCCCTAGAAACAGGACATCATAATGACCCAATGCAGCAATATAGGGGATGGGAACTAATTTTGTAAACATTATGTTGATTTCTTTAACCAAGATTTTCTGTGAAATTTAAAGGAAGGTGACAGACTCAACCAACTCTTGTGCCCAGAGAATCTTCTGTGTAATCTGTTTATGGAAAAAAGATATGATGTCTGATCTGTTAAAGATATTTTCAATTTACATATTAAAACATGCAGAAATGATTTGCCATACAGAACTTATAAAAACTAGGGTCTTTTGCATGTACACTCTTGTTAAAAATGAACCTGAGTGAAATCTGGGGATTGCTAGTTTCTTTCACGGTAGTGCTTTTTTGCGAGAATTTTGTATATATTCGTTCTTTTTTGGGTGTACTGCATTTTTATTAGCATATGCATTCCCTTTTCCCATTGTGAACATGTGGTACCATCCACTTACAAAAAAACTTGTCATCTGGCTGGTTGGCCTCCAGGAGTGAACCACCTTGATGGACCTACCAGCAAACATACTGTTGGATGGTAATAATTGGTAGAATCTTCTACATCAACTGTTGATGTACGGTCATGTAAGATTCAGCATCCATGCTTCCTAACCTTTTTCTTAAATCACACAGTATTAGCCAGGTTCACCTTTGATCCCCAGGCAACAGTACTCCAATCCAAAATCTGTTCAATATTCATTTTTCAACCGTTCTCAAATTTGCACAATTGTCCACCATGGATATCCTGTCTATTTTGAGAAAGAATGTTAATTATCATCTGCTCATTCCATAACTTTGCTTCAAAACTTTGAGTTGGTTTACATCAGCAGGCTGTTATGAATTTGGCTGCCAATTGCCGTAAAATCAAAAACAGAATATGCATATCTCTTTAGTAGACAAATGTAATACACCAAATATAGCAGGTTACTTGATATGTTCAAAGTTCAAACTAAAAATGTGTTCAGTAATTCTTAACTGGCTGGAAAATTGAATATCATATGGACTCATTATTAGACATTTTTGCGTCAGCATGAGATTATTCCTCTTAGGTAACTGTGCGCATGAGGATATTTCAGAGAAATGATTATAGAGGCCAAGATTTACCATCACATTATGCAGTTGTGTCCTATTTTTTTGCATGTGCACCGTACATTGAATGTGCCATAATCAAGGAAGGCAGAATCAGAGATTGGGCTAAGATCGTTGGTCTAAAAACCATCATTGATAGGCTGGATCGGCCGATCCGAGCCGATCCCTAGCCAATCTTGGCTGAGCTGATATTATGTGTCTTAGAGGTTATTGTGTTCCTATATTAGTTTATAAGGGGGTTTTATACAATTTTCACAATTTTACTTTCTCGGTCTTGACTCTCGAGGCATCTTTTCTTTCTTCTTTTTGCAGCCTTGTAGCCAGAGCCTTGGAACAGAACGAGAAGGAGGGGGTGGCTGCCTGGCTGGTGGCCGATGGCGAAGGAGGAGGTTGGGGCAGAGGAGGGGGAGGTGGTGGGCCGGGGTTGTTGGCAAAGGAGGAGGAGGTGGTGGCTGGCGAAGGAGGAGGAGGTGGTGGTCAGTGGCGGTGATGGTGACGACAGAGATGTCGGCTGCGGCGACTATGATCAGGTAAGTTGTTTATTTCTTCACCACCTTCATTTCTCTTCTTCTTCTTCCCCTTTTTTACGGTCAATCTAGTGTAGGATCGTGGCCCAATGGTCGATCCTGGTATGTGATCGGCCGATTGGGACTGATCCTATATTGGGTCATTTCCAGTATCTGGATCTTGGGTCATTACATCGTGTAATGAGATTTCTGAATTTATGCATGTGGGAATTGGTTTATCTTTGAAATTCAGTCATGAAGACTAACCACATGCCAGTGCACACGGAGTTTCCTTCACTACTGAAGTTCAGTCATGCAAACCATATGCACATATGCAAATGTATGCAAAGTGGGAAGGATAGGACTCCATTTCATTTCAAGATTCCCCATCTGAAACATGGGTAAAGTGCATATATCGGTATGTATATGACTGGATGAATGGGGGAGGGGGCCGGTTGCTTATTACCACCTCATTGCTACCTCCTCTTTGGGCTAGACTGTTGAGGGAGCTACCCTACTTCAACCTGGGTTTCTCGGCTTCTCACCTTAAAAAAAACTTACCTTTAAGGTTGTAGGATGCCTCAAGGCCCCTAAAGGGGCTGACGTAGAGGAGTCACCAAGTATATGCAGGCTCCCTTCTCCTTGTGATTTTTGCTTCCATCATGATCTCCTTATTTCCCTGCAGGATAGACCAACTTGATTTCTTACATTCCCCCTTGAATTCATCTCTTGGCTTTGAAAATGATGCACTTGCGTCTAAGACAAATGTGCCATCAGTTGCCATTATTGTCTCATATATAGATGACGAAGGGAGATCTCAATGGAGAAATCAACTGCGCAATCCTTCGATGTCACTCTCTTCGAGCAACTATAGACATTACATGCCACCTTTCCCTCTTCAAGTAGCGAGACTGGCTGGGGGTTGACTCTTGGAGTCGACCACTAGGTTGGCTTCTGCCTGGGCAGAGCCCAGGCAGAGGACTACTGGGAGGGAGTCGACTCCCCTCCAGCAGCACATAAAGCTCTAGCTTTCCCTTTTTTTTGGTTAACTTGTTTTAGCTTAGAAGGGGAATTATTCAAGGTATTCATGTTATTCAAAGATGGATGTGTACAAGGTTCCAGTGCAAATCACGCATCATTTCAAAGCATGAGATGGACATGCAGTGGTCTGAGGCATTCTAAAAGGGGCAGGTGCACATGGTATGCAGAAGCTCATGCATGAAAATGCCAGAGATTCTTATCTGTTAATGCAGGCTTGGGGAATGCACAGAAGCTCATCCTAAGTTCAGATATTAATGCTCCTATATGCATTAAATTATGTATGCCATATGGAAATGCATGCAGGGTATGAATGGTATGTTCAGCTTTGAAATGCCTAAAGTTTGTAATGAATTTCCATATAGAAAGTGCTATGCAATTATAGTCAACCTTTCAAAAATTTAGGTTTGGACCGAAAACTCTGATGGCTAGCTCTTTCATTTTCACCTATGCATGATTGTACCTGATCATTCATAGCTGCACATATATGCAAGGATGCTCATGAAGGCAGAATGGCTGCTATGCGTCAAATGCTCAAGGGGTTACTAATTAAATTACTAAAATACTTTAACTCTCTCAGAAAAATGCCAGAAAATAGCCGAAAAATCTGTAAAAATCGGCAGATCTGACAGAATCGAATCCAGGTCTGAACCACTACAGATCCATTAAGACACGAGTGTTACACGCTGAACTGCGGATCAGAAATGAAACAAAGAACAAAACAAGGAAGGACTCTTGCTGTAGCTTTAGATAAGAATATGAAGACTGTAACCAGATCTGCTTTTCAAACTCAATCTTTCATAGGGTTGCTCTCTCTCACGGCTTCCCTTCTTTCTTCTGCTCTCTTTTCTTTTACAGCACTGGATTGGGTCGGCCCTAGTGCTCGACTGCTCTCTTTTCTTCTCCTCTCTTTTTCTTCTTCTCAGATAGACAGATTGGGCACGAGGTCTTTCTTTCAGGCTCTCTTCTTCCTCTTGAGGCAGTAGAAGCAGCAACCCTTCATGCAGGGCTCTTCTATTTTTATAGATACAGGCCACCCAAATTTGCCCTCCAAGTAAACTGTATGTGATTGGTTCCACATAAACTATTATTTGATTTAGAAGAACTTCTATCCTGTCAGCCTCTGATTGGTAGCTGAGCATGAGGAAGGAAAGTTCCAGCGTTTAAGTTTCTTTGGTTGAGACAGAAGTAATATTACTTTGGTGCAGGAGGTCCAAAAAAAACTTCAACATCTTCTCCTCCATTGGCTGGCAGCACCAACGACATCCTTCTATCTAGTGAGATCTCTAGGACAACATTTCTGATTGGGTGGAAGCAAAAAGAAGGTTCCCTTGAAGGGTGACCTTTCCTACATATGAAAACTGACATAACTATTGACCGAAAATGTTGTTTTGGTAACCCAATGATGACGAGGATAGTTGACTATCCTAAGAGCTTTTTCAACGCCTCAAAAACTATGTTTTTGGAGGGCTGTGGTTACTATTTTTGGCTCCTAGATGGTTTTTCAAAAGTGCAGATCTGACAGAGTACTCCAGATGTTCCTTGAGTGAGGTCGACCACCTGTAAAAGTGAGGTCGATGCATCTATTGACGGTGCTCCTTCAAACGATTTCTGGAAGATGACTAAGGTCGACCTCCTGTGAAGATCAAGTCGATGCAGCTGTTGAGAACACACCTGTTGCCCCCCCCTAGTTGATGTTTGGTGTATAGTTTTAATGATAACAAAATGATGGTGCTTATATGTGTGTTTTATTGAACAACATGTTTGTATCTTATGTTGATGAGTTGAAGAATGACTTCAAGGATCTCACTTGGAAGTCATATGAATGATTATTGTGTAAGAAACTCATGCTATATTTATCTTGACTTGCAGGATCAAAATTCATAGTTCATGCTTGGGACTCAAAGGATTGCATCAATGAAGTTCTTCTTATAAAAGGGAGTTACCTCTCTCATTACATTACGTTGACTCTTCCTAGCTTTATGAATGTCTGGATGCTACTCATGCCTTTGAACAGCTGCTTTTGATACTGATTCTGAGACAACGCTTCTGCCCTTTAGCCTTCTTGTATCTGTTTTCTGGGTTGGATTTTATTGGGTTCAAAATTCTGTTAGATTAGGGTTCTTTTTGCACATTTTTTCATGCACCTTGCCTAGCAGCTGTGAGTGACTGTTTTGCCTTTTGGATGTTTATGTGGTTCCCTCTCAGGTTCCACTTGCTCGCAGAGTTTGATGAAGGGAAGAGAAGCTGCAGGCGGAGGTTGGCAGGGCATAACCGGCGAAGGAGAAAGACACAGCCCGAAGATACTTCCTCTCGGACTCTTCCTCCTTTAAATCAAGAGAACAGTGGCAGTGGGAATTTGAATATTGTTAACCTGTTGACCATTTTGGCACAACTTCAAGGTTAGATAGTTTCCTTCTTTGATCAGCTTATGTTACTGTCATGTTTGAGTCATGTTTTCATTCATTGGTCCTGTTGCCGCAGGGAACGTAGTTGATAAACCAACCAGTAGTTCTTTACCCGATAAAGGTCGGCTTGTCCAGGTTCTTGGCAAAATGAACTCATTGCCTAGCTTGGATTCCTCTGCTAAATTGCCAAAACCTGGTGGCTTTGATCTCAATGTTTCACAAACATCCCAAGTCTCCTTGGAGCACTCATCCAAAACTGATGGAAACCTGTCAGCTCCATCAACAATGGATTTATTGACAGTTCTTTCTGCAGCATTGAAGGCTCCTGAGGTTAACAGAGTGTCTGATTTCTCTCAAGGAAGCAGCGGAAGTAGTGGTGATGAGAAAAAAAAAGTACATTCTGAGGAGTTTGCTACTGATGTGAATTTACAGACCAAGTCACCAGAATTTTCTTCAATTCCTATTGGTGGGAGCAATTGCGCTCTTCAATCATCAACAGAAACCTCAGAGCATTCAGGTCTGGAAAATGATCACAGTTTGCGATTGAAGCTGTTTAGGCGTACTGAGGATGACAGTCCTCCTGAGATGGGATCTTCCAGTAAATATCAATCTGCTGAAGGTGGCAAACCCATGAACAATACATCTCCTTCATCTTCTCCTCCTGATTTGTGGAGGCTATTTCCTCTACAGTCAGAAGCAGAAAGTTTGAAACATAAGCACATAAGTATCGTCAGGGATCACAATGCTGCGGCTGAGGCCAGCACTAGTAGGGGCCGTGGCTCGCAGTTAGAACTTTCAAAGCATTCTGAGATAAGAGGTGAAAATTGCACGATTCAAAGTGCTCCATATCAAGCAAGCTACACTTCTTCTTCTGGTTCTGATCAATCGCCATCTAGCTCGAATTCTGATTCTCAGGTGATTCTCAATCCATTGGTATATTTCTGTGCTTCATTTCTCTGTTGGTTGTTGTATCTAATTCCCTGTTTGGTTGTAGTCTTTCAGATATGCCTCGTCGCTGTCTGCCCGTTCTGTCACGACCTTGCCTTTGTGTTTCCAATCTTGAATATATTTTCTTGCCCGGCCACTCCAGTCAATGTCGCTGCCAATCCCCTTGGCAGATTTCCCCGGGCGCTCGTCATGTCGGTGTGGGAATCTCACCACTGGCTGGTGTACTTCCCTTGTCCTCATGATCAACCGGTAATGAATTGGCTCGATTACGTTAATGCAATGAAGCCATATGTCCCATCCTTAGCAGGCTAGGGAGGCCTCGACCCACAGCCGCCCAGCATGGTCCTCATCCCAATACGGTGTCCAACGCACCTGAAAGGGCTGATTTGTCAGCATATAGCATTCATGTCAGCATTTGTCAGCATTTAAAAGCATATAGAGCATATAGAAGAGCATGTAGAAAAGTTGGGCTATTTACCGATGCGTGTGGAAATGAGTTGAGGTCCTCTTGAATCGCCTGAGTCGATCGCTGAATTGATCCTGTGCTCCGGGCAATGTTCCACCACCTCACGATGGGAAACCGCCCCAGGTGTAGCTCAACGCCTCGGCTGATCCCAGGCAGGTAGATGAAATCCCAAAACTACATTTGTAAGAAATGTCAGCATTTTAGCACTAGAAGCATAATAGAAGCATAATAGAGGCATTTAGGCATTTTTACCTACAGAAAAGGTGAGAAGCCGCCTAGCATGGTCACCTGGTCAGTCACGCTGAGCGAGAGGAACTGGAAGGCCAGCACTGCTACTCCCCATGCGTATTTTCTCACTCGGCTCAGATTTGATAGCAGAGGAAGGAGACGGTAGCTGATCACATCGGCCCGCGTCGCGAACAAAAGCTTCTCAAACAACAACATTAGGAAGCGTCTGAGGACTATATCTCCATTCGGTCCCGGCTCTGCTGCCACGCTTAGACGCGCCTACTCGACCACCCAGTCAATGTGTTGCTCCGGGAGTTCTCCTACTACCGCTGCTACTCTTCGGAGTCCCAAGCTTTCTTGGAGCACCGACCGTGACAGTTGGGACGATGGTTGCCCTGGCCTCATCAAATCCAGACCGAGTAGCTCCTGAGCAAGCTCTCGGTAGTCCACGTATGCCCACTTGGTCAAAGCCTTGCCGTGCACCCGCAAGCCGCTGATCCGGGCCATGTCTTCCAAGGTAGGTATCATATGCCCCCACGGGAATATGGAAGCTCGGCTGACCGAGTCCCATCTCTCATGCAAGGCCAGTAGAAGTGCGGTGTCTACTCTAGCCACCTCGATACTGAGGACTTCCTCGTAGCCCATGGCAGCTAATCTATCCCGTTGATACTCCGACAACGCAAGGTAGACCGCCCAGTCTTGTAGCCACGTAATTCGTGTCCATCTCTTCCCCTGCACATTTAAGTCATAGGGTTAGTCATAGAGTCCCAGGGATTAATGGCGGCGGTGTGGATGCACCTCTGGTTAAATCTATTATTTATTCATTTATTAGTTTGTTAAGTGTGTGGGCGTGCCAGTGACAAAGTGACAGTTCATTTGGGGCTCCGTCGTCCTACCGGGCGTGCCAGACTTATAGATGCACCTCTAGTTAAATCTATTATTTATTCATTTATTGATTTGTTAAGTGCGTGGGCGTGCCAATCACAGAGTGACAGTTCATTTAGGGCCCCGAAGAGCCACATGTGTGCTCGTTCTGACTCGATCATATGGTTGTGTAGTTCGGGTTGGGACCAATACCCTCTGTGCCATAAAGGCCACGATGTTATTTATATCCTCCATATGAGGAAAAATCCTTGATTAATTGTCAAAATTAAGGGCCCTGCGACCTAAAGAGGTGATACTAATTGCACGAAACAAACAAACAGACGTGAACGCGATTACAGCATGACACTAGTACAAATTCATTTATCAATCCTTCTAATGCCGCTGAGTCAATGTCAGATACCTATCGACCTCTCTTCAATGTTTGGGTGATGACCCGGTGTGGAAACATGGAAAACAGGATCACAGTGATACGCCAATGTATGCCCTGTCAGAGGCACATTCAATAATCATTTCTCAAGGAGACGGGGTTGATTTCATGTACGAAGTACACAGTCTCTAGGGGGATGTTGGCCTATGGCGTTGTTCGAGCAAGGGCCGTAGCGGGTAAGCTACCCTAAGTCTCGGCCCACATCACATGGTGCCTTTGATTTTTCCCTTCATGCGGGGTCACGAGGAGTGGAGATGCCGAAATATCGTGGGGGGGGGGAGGCAACACCTTATATGTTTTGTGCTTAAAATTGCCTTAATTAGGTTCGACTAGTTTTGGTTCTATAACGCCATGGATTTTATTTTAGTCTTGGCATGCAAGTGATTTTTTTATTAATATGTTTCGCCCTCCCCATTTACTGATGGTATTCAAGTACGTGAGAATGAGAACATGCACAAGGTTGAGTTAGATGCGGGGGGACCAATCCCTGGGTACGAGGCAGAGGTAAGTCCTCACGCATAGGGCCAGTCATCAGCCGGGCATGACCCGGCCTTCTGCATACTGCCATTTTATATACCATGGGGTCATAGAATGCAGGCACACATGTAATTTGATGCAATGGTCGAATGTATGCCAATGAAGCGTTCTCTTTACCAAATGGTGAAGTATACGAGATGGCTCTATTTTATTTGTGCAATGCATGCCAGGAAACCTCTTAGTTGACCACCTTCCCATTCTCTTCATTATACGATTTGCAATGTTCAGCTCAGTCCCTTCGAGTCCACCACGCTCCTCTTTTTTCTAGTTGAAGCATTTTATCATTAATTATGTCATTGGTTCGTTGCTTCCCTTTTATCTTTTAATATATTGTTATTTCTGGCAAAAATTTGACAGCATCTGCTGGTCGTCACCGTGAAGGAGAGGGCGTATTGGGAGTTCCCGGCCAGCTGGACCGAGGTGAAGGTGTCGGCGAGGTCGAAGCTGCTGCCGACCGCCAGGAGCGAGTTGCCCAGGGTGAGGGTCGAGGCGCCGGGCGTCAGGCGGACGAAGGTGAAGGCGTAATTCGGGTAGAAGCGCTCGTCCGCGCTCCGGTCGAAACGGGACAGGTCCGAATAGGGCGCGAGGCCTGAGGCGAATACCGTGATCGCCTTGAGATACGAGTTCGACGGCAGGTCCTGCACCACCGCGGTGACCCGCATCGGATGCGGCGTCTTCGGATCGATGATCAGGGTCTCGCCGATCGGCGCGTCGCGTCCGAAGTATTTGCGCGCCATCGCCCGGGTGAGCACGACCGAGTCCGGCGTCCGCAGCGCCGTCCTCGGGTCGCCGGCCACGGCCTTCAGCGGCAGGACGACGAACAGGTCGGGATCGGCCCAGGCGAAGCCGGTTTGCCAGTCGCGGACCTGGCCGTGACGGATGAGCGGGGGCTGGCTCGGGACGACCCGCGCCACGGCGACGACCCCGGGCGTCTCCAGCTTCAGCCGCGCGGCGAGGTCCGCCGATGCGGCGTCGTCGTTCCACGGGGGATCGCCCCCCGGCGCATCGACGGTGTGGGTGATCACCATGCCGACGTCGCGATGGCCAGGGATGAAGTGGTCGTAGCTGAGCTCATCCCGCACATAGAGGCCGATCAGCAGCGCCGCGGCGACGCCGAGGGCGAGGCCCAGCACGGTGATCGCCGCATGCAGCCGGTTGCGCGCGAGGTTGCCCAGCGCCGAGGCCAGATAGCTCCGCCACATCGGATCACCGTCCCCTGAAGCCCCGGCCGCCGGGCCGCTCCGTGCCGAGTGTAGGCGAGGCTTCATGGACGAGGAAACCCAAGGCCGTCAGGCGTTTGCGGGGAGCCCGGGCCGCTGGGCCACGCCCGGGTGTCCGAATCCGGACAGACCTCGCCTTGACTTGCGTCTCGCATACGCGACAAATGTCGCTGAAAGAATGTTCTTGTCGCGCGACGGTCCGCTCGCCCGGAGGTTCCGCCCCGACAAGACTCGAGCTGCCGAGGGAGCGAACGCCCGGTCATGGAGTCCGTCGCCGATGGGATCGTCGCGCTGGAGGCGTGGCTTCGTTCGACGCCGATCACGGTGCTCGCCCTGTGGATCCAGGACACGCCGGTCAGCGCCTTCGTCGACGGGCACGGCCTGGTCTTCTGGATCCAGTCGATCCACATCCTGACCCTGGCCATGCTGTTCGGCTCGGTGCTGATGATCGCCCTGCGCGTCTACGGCCGGGCGTTCCGCAGCCGGACCATGGCGCAGACCGTCGAGCGGTTCATGCCGGTGGTGTGGTGGTCGCTGCTGGTCATGGTCATCAGCGGCGCATGGATCTTCAGTCCTTAAGAGGAGGGAAGATGAACCGACAGGCAGAAGAATCCGAGAGAAAGGGGAAAGAGAAATGAAAGCCTTGTCTTCTCTTTCCAATCTTGACATATCATTTGTCAATATTTCAAAATTATCCTTAAAATTTTACCAAAATACTAAAACCTACCTCAAAAGAAGGAGTGGATGTCCTGTCAAGGTAGGCTAGGCAGGCCCAAGGTGGCCTATGTGCACCAAGGCAATTAGGTGAGTGTCTTAATAGGCTGCTCACCTAGGCACCTGGTCGCCTTCGGTGCCTTGGAGTGCCTTGTCGCCTAGGCGTCACCTAGGCGACGCCTTGGAAACAATGTTGAAGATAGAATGTATATGGGAGCAAATGTGGATTACTGGTCCTCTTGAATTTGATATGTACTTCATTATAGAAACTAAGCCTTCCCTAGGTGCCTCACCTTTGTTAATTAAGCAGTACGACAATGGACCACCACCTTGGCTGCCTTGGTCACCTTGGATGCCTTGACAACCATGTATGGGAGTGTATGGAAGCAGTATGGAGGATGAATTCTCATTGTCTGTAGCTCCTTTTTGTATCCAGAAAAAATAAAAGGGTCTTTTGAGGAAGTTTTGGTTGGAGAATATACAATCGGATGAGAACATAATTGCAAGTATATTCCATTGTTCATTTTCCTCTCAGATTTACTAAATAACTTAGCTTAGAATGCATTGGTGGTACAATTCTGGAATATGGAAATGTCTGCATATGCAATGTTGAAGATATTAAGAGTCCCCTAAAACCAGAAGCCAACATCAATCATCTTCACTAGAGCAGCAGAAGTTTTATATTCTTTGGTTTCAAGTTGCCACAAGTATCCTAATCAGCCAAGTATACCTTTTAATTTTCATTTGCCCCATTCATGTCCGCGAAATACTTCCCCAAACTACTACTCTCATAGATATGTTATCATATTGTGATATTATGCCTTCGATGACTCTTAGTTAAGATCATTTGTTAGTGTTGCTGGGGTGGGCTTTCATCTTTCCATTTTCTTTTATCTCAGTTAATCTCTACAGATAATTACTTTTTCTTTGTTCTTCCCCATTATGGATGAAGTTCTTTGTTCTCCTAGGCCTTGCCATGAAATGCATGTTTCTAGTAGTTTTTGTTACCGGTAGCCATAATATAAATGTCACAATCCCCTAATTCCTTGGGTTACCATGTAAAGCATGCAAGACGTGTGCAGCATCCCAATGGTTGACCAACTATAATATGGAAATCGAAATACCTACTATTCAATTTTGGTGCTTTCAACCTACCATTCGAGCTTTGGGCTTCCTAGCCACTGTAGTTACCCACATCATAGCATGCAATCTTCCAGGGGAAATTGTCCAACATACAAGGTATGCCTCTCGGACTGTTGGATTCTATGCAGAATATCCGGAAGACTTGATAATAAAAAAATAAACAAATAAGAAAAAATATAATAAAAAAATGTTCCACCAGATTTGCACACCCGGTGGGACTGAGTCTCCTTTCATCTCTTTGCCGAGATACATGGGCCCTGAGGCCCTCCAAAAGACTGCTGATCGTTTGCTTGTTCTATGATTGTAGAGAGAAAGAATGACGATGGCTACTGGATTCGCTGCACTGACGTTCGGCACTGAGATCGTGGCCAGCCATGCTACTGCTAGGTACCTGACAGTGCCAACAATTTTTGGTTCCTTTCCACCGGTGGTCGGCTTCCCCAACTTCTTGGGGGTGGCCTTCATTGACATACTGGAGGTCGAGCTCCCGGAGCTGACCAAGGGGGAACCAAACATGAAGATAAGGGCCCACAATGCCCGAAGCTGTAGGAGTTCGACAACAAGTCAAACCCAATTGGTTAGTTGCATGGTACACCATGTGGCTCAGGGGGACTGCCCCACCTACCGCAACAAGCACGGGAATCCACGCCAGAGGAATTCCCACAGGGGAGCTACTGTTCTTGCAACTGGACGATTGTTAATATCCGAGAAATTTCTTCTGATTGGGGGCGTCCGGATATTCCTAGATGGGTGTGAGGCCCATGCAATTCTAGATCGAGTGGTCACTGTTGTGCCAACCCGCAACTCTTTCCAGGCCCTGTCAGGAAGAAGGGACAAAAAGGAATAAGCCGATCACCATGACCAGAAGAAGCTGGCCCCAAGTTCGAAGACCTTCAAACAAGTGTGGATACCAAAAAGGATCCAACCCATTCACCGTGAGGCGCAAGTCTGTTACCACTCCAAGCCTGCTGAGTCGAAGGAGAAGAATGAAAGGGGCCTGGCCCCGAGAAGAGAAGAAATTAATGCGGATCCTCTGTGTCGTCTAAGTTTTCGGGCATGCGCCTGACAAGCTGATGTCCTCGTGTTAGGGAGAAGATTCGAGCAACTCGCCAGAAGAGCCCGACTGGCCTACCTCTCTCTGGCAGGAGGTCGATAGTTATCTCCTGTCCTATATCGGGAGTAGGGGTAAGAAGAGATTATCGACATGGTCAGGAATTACTTTAGGGGTTTGGGCAACCCCTCACTAGGTCAATAATAGCTGCTACAAGCGGCCATGGCAGAAGAAGAAGATCGCCCGCCAACGGTAGTCGAAGAAGAAGAGGAAGGAAGGAAGGATGGCGTCATCAGTCGATGACAATGAGCATGAAGATGGTTGGAGGATCAGGGCTAATGAAACCGCCCCTCAGCGGGAAGAAAGAAGAAGAGCCTCTGTCTTTGAGAGACTGACCTTCCTTGGGCACCCAAAGAGGAGGGTCCATCGACAGAAGAAGGGAATGCGAGTCTTTACTTGCAATATGGCTGGGGTGTCCGGCCGATATGGAAGACTATTTGAGGAGCCTCAGGAGCTGGCTCGGTTGGCTGGAAGGCCAGGGCCGAATACCCGAAGGGTGAAAGCCGCAAGAGAGATGATGGCAGTAGCTAGGGGAAGGCAAGTTCTAGCCCACCACCTGCAGTATGATGAAGACACCATTCTAACTGTGAATGTGGTGATGGCAGAAGAAGAGGATGTGCTGCTCGACATCCTGCCCGAAGGTGCATCAGGGGAAAGAACATAAGCTATCCCCAGCACAATGGCCATGGACCCAGCGGTGCTGATGACACTTCAAAGGTACCAGCGGGAGATAGAGCTGCTAAAGAAACAACTAATGGAGAAAATGGAGCAGGCTTCGGCCTCCAAGCAGCCTGGGATGCAGGGTGAATTGTCGCGGGGAGCTACCAACCCGAGTGATTTCCCACCACTTTACACCTTGCCCCAGCTGGCAGAGCCAAGCTTAGCGACTACCCAACAGTGCACGTCGCAGCCGCTGATGTCGCCAGTGCTGCCGCAGGTGCACCAAACAACCTAGGCACCTCCGCTACTACGTCCTCCTTCGCAGGTGACTGCTTTGGCCACTCCGTACCTACAGTTGGCACATTTCTTCCCAGAATCGGTCGATCCAACTGCCATAAATAAGCTGATGGTGGAGAGGATGATCGAACTGAAGCTTGCTGAGCGATGTGAAGGCGACTACATCACATTTGATGCCTACCGGGTACCATACCCGCCACACCATGCTACGATGTGGCTCCCTCCTGAGATCAGCAAGCCACCTAAATTTGACAAGTTCAATGGGAAGGTGTCCCCGAAGGAACACATCACCTACTATATGACCGTCATGGGTGATCTAGCTATCGACGAGTCATGCTTGCTGAAATTTTTTGGGTCCTCGCTGACGAAGATCACATTTGAGTGGTATTCAAGCCTCCCAGCCAGATTGATCAGCGACTGGCTGGATATGTAGAAGAAAATTAGGGAAAGATTCCATGTCACAGAGAGGGAGGTCACAGTGGCCGAGTTCTATTCAACAAGACAGAGGGCTGATGAGACAGCCCTTGAATATATTAAGAGGTGGAGAAACCTCGGAATGAGATGCAAGGGGCCCCCACACCAGGAGGACATTGTACAAATCTACAAACAGAACCTAAGGATGGAGGTGCTGGAAAAAATGATTGGCACAAAAATCTAGTCGTTCGACCAATTAAATAATGTCATGACTGAGGTAGAAGCTTTCCTAGCCAGGTCTGCCCCTACATCAACATCACCGTAACACCAAAAGGCAAAGCAGTAGAATGGCGTCAAGCGCCTAAGGAAGCAAATGCCATTGATATCAAGGCATTTGAATAGCAAAAAGATAAAGGTAAGAAGGCAAGTGCCCCTCAGCCTGCTAAAGTTGGAGACGACAAAGAGGGTCCGTCACTCCGGGATAAAACGAAGAAGGCCTACTCTTTTCTGAAGGAAAAGATCAGAGTTTTATTTGACTGGGTGACCCAGTATAATAAGGTCACCTTGCCTGAACCAAGAAGGCCGAAAGACCTGAAAAGAAGAGACAGCCTGAGGTTCTGCCCTTATCACCAGATGCTGGGGCACCCAATTGAAGACAGCTATGTCTTCAAGGATATTATTGAAGGCATGGTAAAGAAAGAAGAGATAGAGCTGGGGGAGTACACGGTCGACCCTCCACAGCCGCATGAAGCGCCTCTGAGAAGAGTCGCAGTCAACATGATCTCACTATATCAGGCATTGCCTGAAGAGATCGCGAAAGTCAGCACCCAGCATGCTTACAAGGCTTGCTTCCTCACACCAATGAAAGAACAATAGGGATGGCATCAAGTCCCTGCAAAGAATAAGAAAAAGAATGCGCCTCACCCCAAAGTGGGGGCACATGTTTGTGGCATTGCAACACGATCCACTCCGCCGTGATAGCACTAGTATGGATCAACCCACCTGCAGTCGTCAGAATACATATACACAACCAGAGGAGACAAACTCCGTTGCCAGTGACCAAGGAGGTTAGCCCTGAAGTCCGGCGGCTGCAAAACTACATAGACGGGTTAGACGAATATGTACAGCCCGAATTGAATCCTCTACTGATACAGGACCATGTCCCATGGCAAGAGTTAGAGCAGCTTTCACTAAAGTAGGAAGAGGAGGCTGATGAAGGGTCAGAAAAGGATGGCAGCTTATTCTGGGGGCAAGCACCAGTCGAAGAAAAGAAGAGGAAACAAATGATGAAAAGAAAGGCCGACAAGGCCAGGAAGGAGCTCGTTCTCTCCTGCAACAACATTTCTGCTCTCTTCACTCTACCCAGTGAGGAAGATGGAGAGGAAATATGCTTTACACCCATTGCTGGGGGAGGGCAGGCCGAAGCCGCAACCGCTATACACGCAACGTCCATTCCCACTGGACCAGTATCTCTTGCCTTTTGTTCAGAGCTTTGTGCCTCTCGATGTAGAGGCTGACAATTCTCGCTTGCCGGGAGAGAGGCGTGCGCCGTCTTGAGTGGGCTATATTGCTCGGGAGGGACAGCATGCAGAGCACTTGCACCTTTTCTTATCCGAGCTTACTGGAGGGCTTTATGCGACAGAGACAGTACCCTGATCAAAAAAGTCTGGGCTTCTTCAGGGATTTTGACAGCTTCACAGTCTGAGTGGGGCCATCCTCACCAGCTATTTGGCATTTATCCGGGCATCACGAGGCCGCGGATGTTACAGTTGATGGGATGTTTCTGACTCCCTCTGGCGCAGCCTTTACACATGATGATTATGATCATGACTGCTTCTTGGAGAGGATCTCCCCAGCTAGTATGGGAGATAGGCCGTCATTCCTTCCCATTACTATCGTCGAGGTGCGACGGCATGGTTATAGGGCATCCTGACTGTTTACAGAGCAGTACTTGACAGGGCGGGGGCGGGGATTCGCCACGCCGTGACCGTAGCTTTATACTCCTATCCCTGCCACACAGGGTTGATCCAAACATTGGCTGAAAGATTCAATCGGCGTTGGAACACATTTGTCACTGCTAAGGGAGAGACTTCACTGGACCCGTGGACCTTCCACAGGATTTCTGGCCTGCCAGTTTGTGGACAACCTTGTGAGGAGCTGTGCTTAGATGATTTGCATAACAGTGCTTCGGACGGAACCGGTCGGTATCTCCTTCCTTATTGCTTCCGATATTTGATGGACCTAGCCCTCGTAGGCAAAGAGAAGGCTGCTCGGACACCCAGGGTGACCGTGAATGCCTGGGTGACACACTTTTACAGCGATCCTTATTGCTTCTATGAAGAGTTTGCTTCCTCTGGCATGACCTAAGAGCAATGCCGAGAGATTGAGTTAAGGTTTGCTTCACACCCGCGTCACTTGCCCACCCCGGCGCAGGGGTGAAATTAGAGGGGGCTGCCACCGTTGACGTACCTAACAGCTTACTTAGCCTACTGGCTGGCCAATTTTGTGATCCCTCATGGAGAGGAGGGAGTTCTACAGGCAGAGGTGATATACCCGGCTTGCTTAATGGCGTGTGGGCACAGGGTCGCTATTGCTCCGGCCGCACTGGCGAATATCTACCAGTCCTTCGGAGCCCTGACCTCACACTTGTCGCCCAGAGACAAGAGTATTCTGATGCCCATTCATTATTTGAGTGTGTGGGTTGGTTTGCTATTACCGGAGCTTTCGCAGAGGACACCAGTTGACAACCCAGCCGCGAAGCTTATCTTCGCCTTTTCTGGTCACCCAGACCAGGATGCAATTTCACAGCTTGCTAGTGCCCGCTGTGCTTTTTTTCCTCCATACTGAGAGGGGTGAGAGTCTGGACTTTACTTTCGCTGTATAGAAAGTGTTGTATTCTGGATAGAATACTTCAATCATGCCGCAGCATAGCCCTTTTGAGAGAGGGTGCCGATATCTCGAAGCATACACACTGTGATATATGCACTCTGGCATTGACCAAAATTAGGGTGTAATGCTATAAGACATAGTCAGTAAATTCTACAGCTCCTGCCCTGAAAGCATGGGCATTAGTAGCCTTCATGTCGGTGAACCAGCCCACGACAATTTGATGCTTGAAGCACATAGCTAAACGGCCCAGCAAGAATGGCTCTTCTCTATACCCCCACTTTAGCGAGGCTAAGAATAAAACAAAGGATGGCTTCTCTCTGTCCACACGACCTGCTGACTCATTCCATCTAGCTAAGATAAATTCAGGTGCCCCGGTCAACAGTCCATCATGTGGAGTCAGCTTCCGCAATCCAAGTATAGCACTCCATTTTTAGGGCTCACTTGGCAAGTATATTGGCCAACCCCGCATAACAAAGTCAGTAAAGTTGTCCCGCTCGACAAGAATCACTTGTTCAGCCTTTCGAAGAAGGAAGAGGTCCCTCTTCCCTTGAAGATTGAAGCGCCGTGTAAGGGAGATTAAATGCTTGTCCTTGGGATGATCTGCCCTGCAGTACTCACGATGATCATAACTAAAAGAATCACTGTCGATAATCAAGAGACAACCAGTGTCCACTGTGTCTGTGTCAGAATCAGAAGACTCGACAACTATAGCCAACCGATCGTTGCCTCGATCCAGGGAGTAAACATCTCCCCAAGTCACACTGGCACGAGCAGAAGAAGAAGAACCAGATGCCATGATGTATGCATCCAGAAGAAAAGAGAAGAAAATAGCAAAAGGTTAGAAGATGGCTTCTCAAGCAAAATTCAAACAAAATTTCAGCAAAGTCTCCCCTAGCCAGGGGGTGTGCCAGAAGAAAGTGGGAACACATCCATGCATAATGCTAAGACGGTCCCTAAACTAAGCTGTGGGTATCACACCGAGGCCAAATGGACACTCGGGGGTTTAGCTCCGAGGACTAGCCTACTAGAAGCCTCCCGGGGCCTGAAAGAAAGGGGTTGAACCCCGTTGAAGCAGATTAAACGGGGTTTTCACCCTCACCAGGCCGATGCTACCTTCACTGCCGGATGCTCCCTTGATGTTCGCGAGGAGGGCTGACAAACACTATAAGAAAAATGGAAAATATCGATGAAATTTTTCGATGGAAATATTTCTGTCGAAAATACGCCTAAAATATTATAACTTTTCAACGAAAAATATTATGTCGCAATATGTCGGTAAATACCAACCAATTCCTGACCTATTATTTCGGTCAAAAATATGTCTCTAAAAAGAGACAACTTTTAGACAAATTAAATTTCGTCAGAATTACGTCGGTAATTACCCACTAATTTTCGACAACAAAATTTCTGACATTAGGAGGAGCCTTAGAAGAGATACCAGGAGACAACCCTCGATGCTTAATTCAGTATCGCACAAAGGAGCAAGAAGGAAGCTTAGAGAGAGAGACAGAGATTATAGGATGAAGTCAAAGTGTAGAGAATGCTTGGAGAGGAGGCAAGTGCTCGGAGAGGGGGAGGGCACTCGGACACAGAGATTAGGTTGAGAGAACTAGGTGAAGTCCCCTCAATCTGCACTCTCTGCACTACTTGCCCGCAACCCCATTGAGTCCCTTTTTGGATTCGTCTCTCTCAATCCGTCTATCCTCAGAAATTTATGTTGGTCCCCTCGTGGACTTATTTATACTAGTCATAATAGGGATGCTTCTTCCTTGGCTTAGCAAAGATGTGGTAAATAGAAGGGTGTCCTGCTTGATCATGGGGATCCTCCATCGCCCACTCACCCCGCTCTTGGAGGAAAGGCAGCACGACAAGCATCTCGACATCGTGGCCATGATCTAGAGCTCGTTGAGGTAAGTCCCGTAATGATGGCTTCAAGGTTCGTCCATTGACAAGTCTTACGGCTGTTGGAAACTACCAACACAGAGATCTTACCCGTGAATTGGTCAGGCCTCGATGGACTTCTACTGGGCCATGCTTCTGAATCATCGGTCGGTTGGAGACGATGACTACAGGGCTGGCTATCCTAGACCATAGTGGGCCTAGCGTTATTAGGCCGTGCTGGGCCTAGCACATTTTCCCCTTCTCACTTATCTTTTGGGTTTTTACATGCATACCCCTCTTGAAAGTGAATTTGCATGCCAATCTATCTAGCATTGATTTTTAGATGTATACCCTATTTATGTGAATTTAATATTATCCTTAAAATATTTAGTCACCTTATTCATCATTTCTAAAAGATTTTAATGACCTTTTAACAAAATAGTGACAATGAGAACATACATGATATTTAATTTACTAAAAATTATATATATATATAAATATAGGATATATGTTAAACAAATCTACTTATGAAAAAGGTGTATGCAAGTATAAATTCTACTTTTATTCAGGTCCCATTTGCAAAAATGTCACGCATTTCAAATTTTTTTGAAATCTCTTGACACAGTACGCTCTTACATAAGGGATGATTTTGAAAAAAATAAAAGTGAAAAATCACATTTGTCTTAGGCGGGCTCCAATCCTTACATGGGTGAGGGGGGAAGGTAAATGACTGGAATACCCCTTTTACCATTGTGACAGTGTTCCTCTGTCTGCTCGCAGAAGAAGAAGCCTCAGTGGCCGATGAGAGCTACGGAGGGGGTGGCGGCGAATGGAGGAGAAGAAGATGCCCGTGAATTAAAAAAAAAACCTTGTTGGGTTCGTTGTGCTTCCTCTTGATTTTGATTTTGATGATAACAAAATATTGTGTGTGTATGTGGAAGAACTTCATGCATGCTTGTCTCTTTGATGAGGGTTGTCTAGTAATGATATCTCTTGATTAGTAAAGATAACAGATTTTTATGACTGACTCCCCCTTAATGACAGACTCTTATGACAAACTCCCCCTGAAAAGATGGACAAATATTTAAGGAGTAGGAAAGACTTGTCATACACAACATAGATGAGAGAACAATGATGGATAATTCTATGAAAATGAAGAGAGCTAAAATGTGATGTAGATGGCCACATTGAAGCATAAGGAAAACTAAGGTTAGATTTGCAGACAACCAAAGACATAGCCTCAAGAACCTCTCATCTAAATTAAGCCTTCTTCATAGAGCACAGCAGCAAACAGCTCATTCCAGGTGTAATGAGGTCGGTGCACCTATCTTATGCATCAGCCTACCAGTATAGTAAGGTCGGTGCTCCTTTCATAAACATCGACCTACTAGCTTAGTAAGGTCGGCACTCCTTCAATAGACATCGACCAACTAGCATAACCAAGATACGCACTTCAACCAAAATGAGTCACAACAACATCTCTACTGACAGCATCTTACAAGATAGACCACAGTGATAGACACTTATCCCTTCTGCAGTGAGGTCGATGCTCCTTTCATATGCTTTGACTTGCTAGAATAGTAAGGTCAGTGCACCTTCCATATGCATCAACCTGCTAACTTATCGAGACTGACATTTCAGCCAAATATCAATATAGCATCGATTCTACTAGACACAGACTAAACCTTATAAAATTCCAACTAGCAGTTATAGCAAGAACACTTATTCAGACATCTGGAGCAGACCATCATTTCTGACAAAATTGACTCATATTCTTCCACTGAATTACACTACGCTAGCTCAGATCAGAACATATCAAGCTCCCCCTCAATATGTGCAATGAATTCAGTCAAGCAGCAGTTCTTTTCCCATTGTACACAGGTATGCAACTATGAAATAAAAAATACAAATATATCACTATATGCAAGTTAGACCCTTGGTACTTGACGAAGGTCTAGTCTCTACGCATGATATGGGTTTCCAGACAGAAATGATCTGCCCTTCTCCCAACGTACCATTTGATATACCAAAGGGTCATGCATGAAAATATTTCTAATATGGACAATGAGCTTTTCATAACACTGACTAACTACTCAAATTGCACATGCTCATGTTAAATGGCATGCAACAGATGTACAAATTAGAAGAGACATAACATGCATGATAGAATAAAATTGTCAAAATCCTCCTTTATCTTTCAATTGACAGAATCAATGAGTCAAATCTGACCATACATGCTACGATCAGGAGAGAATTATTCAAAACATCAGTTGAATAGTAAAGAAGAAAGGAAGTAGGGTCTACTGACCTTCATGTGCCTTGATTTTATTTAACTCCCTTTTTATTGTCTTCCACCAAGGCACACTTGCAAGCAAAAACTCATTTCGGACGCCGTCAACCACCTCCCTGCACCGTCGCCGGTGCAACCCCGTCGACCAACCCCCCCACTGCTACCCTCTCTCCGTCCACCCCGTGCCCCCACCGGAAGGCCGCATCTGCTAACCACCGCCGCGCCAACCCACCCACACCCTGCATGCCACTCCGGTGACCCCGACCACTGCGGACCTCCACCTCCAGCCCCTCTCCCTCACTGGCCAACCGCTCCTCCTCTCTCTCACCCTCTCTCCCTGCGCACCCACACCCGTCGCCCTCGCCTCCGGCCACCGCGAGCCTCCCACAGTCGGCTTCCCCCCCGTCGAACGTGTCTGCCCCTACACAATCCACACCGGCATCGTCACAGTACCACCGCCGCAGCCCCCCATGCACGTCGTCGGCAGCCTCCACGTCGGCTCCCACGGCCACCCACGGTTCACCCATTCTCTCTCTCTCTATCTCCCTCACCCACACTCTCTCTCTATCTCTCTCAACCGCACTCTCTCTCCCTATCCCTCTCTCTCACGATCTCTTTCTCACTTACCCGCGTTCTCTTTCTCTTCCTATCCCTCTCACCCACTCTCTCTATATCTCTCTCTATCCATCACACACACACTTATTTTAATTTATTTTTAATATATATGCTTATTGATCCTTAAACCCTCACTCCTCTTTCCACTTCTATCTTTTCCCCACTCTCTTTTATTATTTATATTTAAGTCCTTTTCACCCCACATGATCTCCTACCTTTAGTTATATCATCTTCTCTAAACATCTTTCAAAAAAAGGATAAAAAAAGAGGCGAAGGCCATGACCGCCTGGCCGATGTGGATCAGGTCGGCGGCGTTATCCCCGATGATGTGGACGCCGAGGAGCTTCAGGGTCGCCCGGTCGACGACGAGCTTCAGCATTCCCCAGCGGTCGCCGACGATCTGCCCGCGGGCGAGCTCTTTATACCGGGAGCGGCCGACGATGTACTCGACGCCCTCGGTCCTCACTTCCTCTTCCGTCTTCCCGATCATCGAGATCTCCGGAATCGTGTAGATCCCGTACGGGAAGTTCTTCGGCATCTCGTATTCGGTCTCGACGGCGTTCGTGCCGGTCTTCATCTTGATCCCGAAGGCGTGACAAGTCGCGATCCGGCCCTGCTCGAAGGCGGTCGCCGCGAGCGCCGGCGCGCCGATCACGTCGCCGACGGCGTAGACCTCGGAACGATCGGTCCGAAAGTGGGTATCGACCTTGATCAGTCCGCGTCCGTCGCGGTTCACGCCGACGGTCTCGAGGCCGAGATCGCCCGTGTTCCCTTTCCGACCGAGCGCGACGAGCACGGCTTCCGCCGCCACTTTCCGTCCGTTCGAGAGGGAGACCACGGCTTGGCCCTTTTTCTCGCGCTTCGCCGGGCGGATGTCGATCTTCGTCGCTTCGGCGCCGAGGACGAACTCCAACACCCAATAACATGGTCACAGCCCTCATAGGACGTCCCCGACATCCACGGAACAATGGGCTAACCAAGGGGTCGAAGCCAAGCCAACCAGAAGCCAAACCAATGCGAAAGAAACACTCTGGGTAGGTGGCGGTCATCTCCTGGCTGCTACCAGACATCCCAGGCAAATGGTGGTCTCATCGGGGTCGCTACTGGACGATTGCGGTCCCTAAAGGGCCGCCTCCTGAATTTAGTGGTCTGATCATGGCCGCTACCACCAAGAAACCCCAAACGCACAAACCGATGTAAGGCAAACAGATAACGGTCTCATAGGGGCTACAACTTGCACAAGGCGGTCACCCCAGGGCTGCTACCGGTGAACCGACATAACCTCAACGAAGAAACAGAAGACGGTCTCCCAACGGCCGTCACAACATGAACGCGGTCTACCAGATGGCCGCGTTATCCTAAACGCGGTCGGGTAGATGACTATGTCTACAAACTGACTTAAAAATTTAGCCTGGTAGCGGTCTCCATAGGGCCGCTACCACCAAGTTGCGATCGGTCGTGAGACCGCGAACCGAAACTGACTTATAACACCAAATATTGGTCCAAAGAAGGCCGCCTTCTCATAATAGCAGTCACTGGTAGACCGCTACCATGCTCCGGTGTGAAAATCATAGGACCTTGCAAAATTTGGTCTTTCCACTCCCCAATCGTTCCCAAGCGATGGGAAAACATCCATAGGCCCATTACCAACCTTCCACAAGCTGGAAGGGATCCAGAAAATCACAAAACGGCTAAGAAATGGGCGATTTCCTCCAAATGCCCTAAAATGACCCACATGGGCAAACTGCCTCCTACCAGCCCCAAATGATGAGCAAATGGAACCAAATTGGCGGGAATGGAATCCTGACATTCCGGGAGTTCAAATGATACCATTAAAACTGGAAACCATCGCCTGGAACTGTGATTTCGGCTCACACTTCCAAAACATGATTTTGCACTTAAAGTAGGAAAACCCGCTCAAACTCGCTCCAATCGGCATGAAATCATGAGAGAAGGCAGGAAACAAGTAGAGCATCCATCCCCCTACCTCCACCGAAGATCTCGCGAGCCAAAACAGCCAAATCCATGCCGAAGACTATCACACGAACACTGCCAAGGCTTTGAATCCACAGAACGAGATTGCACCAATGCCACGCCTCATTCCTCGCACCTTCACGCTCCACAACGCCTCCATGGTGATCTCGCCTCGTCCACCTCCACCACTATTGGCCACCCGAGGGAGAAGGAAGGAGAGGAGAGAGAACGGAGGGGGAGAGAGTGAGAGAATGGTGGAGAGAGGGAGAGGGGGGTTAAGGGTTTAAAAAAAAGAAAATAAGAAATATTTCTCAAATATGATTTTCAGCCAGAAATTTCATAAAATCAAAAAATACGTAAAAATATAATAATGGATCAAAAATAAAAATATTTTAAAAAAGTCAAAAAAGAGGTGAGAGAATAATTCACGTTCATGGACTGCGCATACAAATTGGTCAAATTGGACTTCTTGGACCATAAACTTGATCAACTTTTGGCCATGAATCTTAAACTCTTTACGCAACCTACTTTTAAGAGAATAATCACATGTGTCAGGTCGGCCCATTATGTAGGTGAGTGTCCAACCTAACTTTCACATCTCACCCAACATAGTCCGACCCACTATGAAAGCCCAAATTCTTGGTCGATCCAAAATGAGAGCTCATTACATATGGCGGGTCAGTTTTCACCCTTACCTCAAAATCATACCCAAACCACTCAACTCTTCTATGGGACCCATAATTTATCTCTCACCCAAGGACAAGTCTAAAATTCTCAAGGTCTTTCCACACCATACTTTGACCCATGTCCACATACCTTTAACTCTGATTGGAGAGACCAACATAATTTTTCTTGGGGATCCTATCAAGACCACGCCCACAGTCCTTCAAAATAAAATTTTCAAAATGGGGCTCAATATATACAAATAACCTTTATGATCAAGCCCAACATGGAGGACAACCCATATACTCTCCACCATATCAGACCGATTACCCATCAAATTACTATCCTTCACAGTCTGGTTCTCAACCTCCTTATCTCTCTTTCATACACAAATATCAATAAAGAGGACATGTTTAATGAACTGCATCAGTTCATCCTAGAATCTTTCCAAGCCAATCAACAACTCTTTGAGGCCAACCAATAGACTTTTGCCAGAATGAAGGCCCATCTAGCCCAGCTAAATGAGAACACCAGGGGTAGGGACGTGGACCAATTGTCTAGCTATCCCACTATAATATCTGAATGTTAACTTCCTGGATTTGACCATAATGAAAGTTTATATGATCAACCCATGATTCCCCAATTCATAGATCATATCACTCTTGACTTAGATAATGAAGGAATTATGGAGGAGTCATACTAGGAGAACAAATTAAAGAGAGGTAATAGCAGTCTTGGCATTAATATGGAGGAACAGCTTACGGAACACAAGCCCAATTTCATCTGTGAAGTAATGATGAGTTTGGAGATCTTAAGTTGGGGGGAGAAGAAGAGAAAGTGGATTTGCTAGTTAATGATCAAATTTCATTAATTTCCCTTCCTGCATTTGATGAGTCTTTGTTCCAAGTGAAGGACTAAGAAGATGTGAGGGTGGAGAAAGAATTGAGTGAACTTATGAAGCATTTTTATTGATTTAAGGAGGGGCTAGATACCCCGCATGAACTTCATCTTGACCAGACATCTCTTGATTTACGGGAGGGTGTTAATCTTTTACCAATTCCTGACCTCGGTGAATCTAAACTCACCTTGGACACATTACAATTAGCCAATTGGTTAGACCCACCTGAACCCACAGCTCTGACTTCATAAGAGTCTTGGAAACTTCATTTCGGTCTCAGTCTTCTCTTTGGTCTCTTTTGATCTTACTCGACTTTATTCATATTTTGCGTGTCAACACTGCCTTACGGCCCCTCCCTACGTGGAGGTAGTTTTGGTTGTAAAATTTAATTCACCCCCACCCCGAGATCTCCCTCCTGCGAGAGGTGTAGTGGTGTAACTTTCTAATTTTCAGGTTAGAGCTACATCAGCACAGCGTGCGGGGTATACCCACGCTTCTCCGCTCGCCTCGTCTCTGATCGGGATCGACATCTTCACGTGATCTGGTGAGCTTTTGGCCCCCTCTCTTTGCCGGTTTATCTTGCTTAATTAGTATTGCTTCTTAGCTCCGTCGGACGGTAAGAGAGTGCCTGATCCGAAAGTCATCTAATTGAGTGTCACCGCGGAGCGAGTTGTGAGAGAGACCCTATAACCCATGCCCTTGGCATGCTGGCTGCCCATTGAGTTGGGCATCCCAAGTCCTTAGGGGTTTAGCCTCAAGCTAGCCAAACCCCGGAATAGCGAGGTCCCATCCCAGACCCTCTCTACCATCGCCGAGTTACCTACGAGCACTAGTGTGTGCTTCACGGGTGAGTCCGCTCAAGTGAAGTCATCGGACCGTCGCATTGCTTACGGGTCTTGGTCCGAGACTCCTATAGTCACCCCCCCATACCGTGAGTCCTCGGCAGCAAAGAGGTATATCAAAAGACATCGTCGGAAGGATCGGTGAGGCCAGTTTGGAAAGTGACCTTTCTAGCATCGAGGAAACCTTCGGGCTCGTCCTTCGCCTCGTACCCTTTGCCATCTTGGATTCACGATTTGGGCGTCCATTTGGGCTCATCGCCTATTTGCCCTAGGTCATCTTACATCAAGTGGTATCAGATCAAGTTTTAGACTTATTGTAGATATAAAGATTTATCAATCTATACTTCCCGCCCCAAACTACTAACTATGCACATATAAACATGCTTATAATCATGAAGTGTAAACAATGGAAAGTAAAGGGCGATGAAGAAAAGAAATAAATCGTGATCACCACCCAAGGATTAGCAGTATGGATGAATGCTATAACGGATAAAAGACTACTGTGTACCTTGGGAAAATAGGAAGAAAACTACGGCCAAAGGTGACCACTACAACGTGATCGTGCGCAGGCAACAGAATGTAGGGAATGATGTGGGTGCACCTCTTCTCCTTCCAACCGGCTAGAGGAAGAAGGCCTCATGTTTAATCAATAATCTCCTGCAAAACAAAGATAACAAAACAAAGGAAAAACCCATTAGAAAATGATAGTGTAGAATCTACCCCGGAATGATAAATCAGCATGAAATAAAGGGGGAGAATGCACCGGGGGAGGGTTTTTAACCCCTATAAATAGGTGCAAAAGAAAGGTGAGAGTGTTGTGCTAGCAAGTGTGATTTCTATCTAAAAGAAGTTTCTTTTCTAGGTCACATAAATTCCCAGAAGGGTATTATGGTCGATCCTTCAAAGGTCAAAGCTGTAAAGAATTGGGAGAGGCCTACTAGCATAACCAAAATTCAAAGCTTTTTGGGATTGACAGGATGCTATAAAAGATTTATAAAGGATTTCTCTAAGATCGTTGTATCTTTAACTAGATTGACGAGGAAGGAGACTCCTTATATATGGCTCGAGGAAAGTGAGAAGAGCTTTCAGACTCTAAAAGATTGTCTGACTACTACCCCTATAATCGCATTTCCTACTGAAGGAGGAGGATTTGAAGTCTATACTTATGCACTCGAAATTGACTTGGGTTGTGTATTGATGCAACATGGCAATGTGATTGCTTATTTCTCAAGGCAATTGAAAAGACACGAGGAGAATTATCTCATGCATGACTTAGAGCTAGTGGCTATAGTCTTTGCCTTGAAGATTTGGTGACATTATCTCCACGGTGAGGCGTTCATTGTGTATTTCTACCACAAGAGCCTCAAGTACCTATTCTCTCAAAAAGAACTCAATATGAGACAAAGAAGGTGGCTGGAGTACTTGAAGGATTTTGATTTCTCTATACAATATCACCCAGGAAAAGGTAATGCCGTAGCAGATGCTCTTAGTTGGAAGCTGATGACATTATTATCAAGCGTAATGATTAAAGAATGGCATTTGTTAGAGTAAACGGTAAACTTACACTTCAATGTGGATGAGAAGGGAGATTAAGTCTTGATTGCAAATATTAGACTCCAACCCAAGTTACTCTTAGAAATTAAAGAGCTGTAAGATGATGATCTGTTGATTGTTGAAATTAAAGATAAATTAGATCAATGACCGGATTTCCTTTTGGCAGATGATGGAAGGCTACTTTTTCGAGGAAGAATCTGTGTGCCCGATTGTTCAGCCATCAACGATAAAATCTTTGAGGAGACACATCGATCGAGGTATAGTATTTATCTTGGTGCCATAAAATATATCAAGATCTCAAAAGAACCTTCTGGTGGCCTAACATGAAAAGGGAGGCAGTTGAGTTTGTGAGCCGATGTTTGGTCTGCCAAAAAGTTAAAGCCGAACATCTCAAACCCACTGGGAAGCTGAAACCTCTCGAAATACTAGAGTGGAAATGGGATAGTATTGGTATGCATTTTATTGTTGGATTGTCGAAGACCCGAAGTGGATTTGATGCTATATGGGTAATTGTGGACTGACTAACTAAGTCCACTCACTTCTTATCCATTAAAAGTAAATGGACCGTGGATGTTCCAGCTGCCCTATATATCAAGGAGGTTGTAAGGTTACATGGTATTCCAACTTCTATTGTTTCGAATAGAGATCAGAGATTCACCACTCATTTCTGGAAAGGTTTGTAATCATCTTTGGGTACATCCCTGAAGAACTCTATTCTACAAGGACAAAGAGATCATGGTGGAGCAGCTGGAACAAATGCATTGTGGTTGCACCTGTAACATGGTGGCCACCCCACCCCCAGACAACATCAACGCCTCCCGGCGAGGTGAGCCAGTAGCTTCTCGAACCCGACAAAGGACCACTACCTCGCTTGGGCTACAGTTGATCCCAGAGCACACCGGCCCTGGCCCCGGTCATGGCCGTGGATGTGGAAAAGGCCGCGGGAGGACCCCCGAGTCACCTCTTCACCCGATTGCCTTCGACCCAGAGTGAGTCATCCTCTTTCAAGGAGAAGAACCCACCCGAATCCCACCAGTGGAGATTCGGGGGGGATCCAGCATCTTCGACCCTACCGGCTTAGTGGAGATCGCCTCCAGTGCACCAGTCCCGGCGCCAGCTCCAATTCCTCCCGCGGAATAAGCGGGGCCGTCCGACACGGATAATCCAGTTCCCCGGCAATCTCTAGAAGAGCCGTCATTGGCACCCCTCTTCCAAGAGCCTACGGGTGGCCAGACTCAGTCCGACCCCAGTGGTAAAGGCATGGCGGTGCAGCTCCCTGACAAGGAGTAGCACGGTAGTCCATAGAAAACTCAGCCTGACATACTACCATCATTGGAGGACGCTCGAGCTTGAGCTGGCCGGAAGGTCCTCCACCAGATGAAGATCTTCCCCGCCAGCATTACAATCTGGGAGGCCATCGCTTGGAGTAAAGAGTTGAGGTAAACTTGTTGTGCCCCTTGGGTTTTGATGATGGTGTGATGATGTTTTGATGATAGCTACATAATGAGTCACCACATAAGATTGCATGATTGGTCTTTGATTGAGTGTTTAATCTGATTGCTTTGATAATGATTTTAAGTGCTGCGGGGGAGATTGTTATGCATGATTATCCCTGTGCTTGATACATTGTCTCATTTGCTGCATTAAGTAGCATTAGGCAGAATATGTTCATGCATATCATTTAAATCGAACATACTGTGTGCATACACTAGAGAAGTCATTTCATCGAACAGTTAGTGTGCATTGTGTCTTGTTCATCATAAGGTCCATGCATGGTCTATTAGTTCATTTTAGTTGCATTCAAAGTCCATGCATGTTGTTCGTCTGTCTCTCAAGTCCGTGCAGGTTTAGGTTCTAGACATAGAAAGAATCCGGCTCGATGTATTGAGCTAGTCCACATAAAGTCCTTACATGTTTGAAGTCCGTGCACTTCACTTCATAATCTATTTTAGTCACATTCCAAGTCCTTGCACATCATAAGTTCATGCATATTCGTTCTCTTGCTTCTTAAGTCTGAGCAGGTTTTGGCCTCAGGTAAAATCTGCTCGATGCATTGCATGTGTTGTCAACAAATGCCCATGGAAGTTTTTGTGAGCGTCTCTCAAGTCCGTGCAGCTTCTTTTCTCTCTATTCATCATAAATTCTTCGATAGAAAATATTTTTTAAATGTGTCAAATCAGTACTATTTTCACCCCCTTTTCTATTCTTGCTCCTTCTTGTCAGTTTTATTATAATAATTATTCTTACGTCTTATCTCACGTATGATTGAAGTCATTTGTAAAATCGTGTGAAAATTAAGGGCCCATTCATATTTATGGTCACCCATTCCATCATAATTTCTTCGATGTATAGTATTTTCAGTCCCATCGATCCTTTATTATTTTCACCCCCTTCATTTATTTTCACTTTCTTCGATGAGGTATAATAAGGGTGACCCGCGTGGCTGCGAGAGAGTTAATGGCTCTGTGAGGTTTCGAGTCGCTCTATTCATCATAAATTTTTTGACATAAAATATTTTTTAAATATGTCAAATCTGTGCTATTTTTACTCCGTTTCTGTATACTTACTCCTTTTCATTAGTTTTATTATAATAATTAATCTTATGTATTCTCTTATGTATGATTGAAGCAGTGCTTGTAACTGTATAAAAATTAAGGGCCCATTCATATTTAGGGTCACCCATTCCATGATAACTTCTTCGATGTATAATATTTTCAACCCTATCGATCCTTTGTTATTTTCACCACCTTCATTTATTCCCACTCTCTTCGATAGGATATAATTAGGGTGACCTGCATGACTGTGAGAGAGTTTATGACTCAGCTAGATTTTGAGTCACTCTATTCATATTAAATTCTTCGGTAGAAAATATTTTTAAAATGTGTCAAATCTGTGTTATTTTCACCCCCTCCTCTATTTTTACTCTTTTTCATCAGTTTTATTATAATAATTATTCTCACGACTTCTATTACGTATGATTGAAGCCATTTGTGCAACGGTGCAAAAATCGAGGGCTCATTCATATTTATGGTCACTCATTCTCTCATAACTACTTTGATGTATAGCATTTTCAACCCAGTCGATCCTTTGTGATTATCAACCCCTTCATTTATTCTCCCTCCCTTCCATAGGGTATAATAAGGGTGACCCCCGTGGCCGTGAGGGAGTATATGACTCAGTGAGATTTTGAGTCGCCATATTCATCATAAATTCTTTGACAGAAAATAATTTTTAAATATATCAAATTAGTGCTATTTACATCCCCTCCTCTATTTTTACTCATTCTCATCAATTTTATTATAATAACTACTCTTACGCCTTCTCTCACGTATGATTGAAGCCATTTATGCAATAGTACGAAAATTGAGGGCTCATTCATATTTACGATCACCCATTCCATCATAACTACTTTGACGTATAGCATTTTCAATCCCGCCGATCCTCCGTTATTTTTACCCCCATCATTTATTCTCACTCCCTTCCATAGGGTATGTTAATTGTGACTCCCGTGGCCGTGAGAGTGTTTAGTACTCAGTGAGATTTTGAGTCAGTCTCAGGAGGTTCACGTGATCGCCGAGCGTGAAGACGCTCTGATGGCGCTGGCCTGCACGTCCATGGGCCGTAGCCACATCAAGGCGAACGCGGTGAAGATGGAAAGCCTGCCGCGGGCATCGAGCGTCACGGCATTCGCCCGGTGGATGAAGTCCACCTACATCCGAGACTTCCAAGGTCAATTCGAGAAGGCATGCAGCCACGGGCTCAATACCGACCTGATGATCGGTTACGTGGGGTGGGAGAAGCGGGAGCGGACTTTCATGGAGGAGATGGATCTCGAGGAGATCCGGGCGCAGGCACCGGACTTCGCCGGGATGATCGAGAGCGGGGCCGATGACGACAAGCTGGCCGCGCTGCTGATCCAAGGCTTCCCCAAGCTGCCGGTGCCGCGGGCCAAGAAGGCGATCCGCGACCTGCGCAAGACTGGCAAGGCAGAGCTTTACGTGACCAAGAGCGAGCCGCTCGACTCACGCCCGATCTTCAAGGCCTGTGCCCCCGACCGGGAGGTTTTCTTCCCGCCCTACTGCGAGGACCCGCAGGAGGCTCCTTATGTCTTCTGGCGGCAGACCTACACCGCCCAGCAGCTTGAAAACAAGGCGAGCGGCGAAGGATGGGACGAGGATTGGGTGAAGCTGATGATTGCCAACTACCGGGGGACCGGAGTGGAGACGATCGGCTTTGACAAGGCATGGACCAGCACGACGCCCGCTCTTGCCGTGGCGATGCAGAGCAATAATGACCTGGTGCTGGTGGTGCATGCATTCCGCCGCCTGATCGATCCGGATACCGGCAGCGAGGGCATTTACGAGACGGTGTTTTGCCCGTGCTACACCGGGGATGATTACGCCCCGGCCTACGCGATGCACCGCCTGCTCAACGGGCGTCGGACCTATCCATTCGCCTTCAAGCGGATGAGCATGACCGGCGACGGGATCTACGATGCCCAAGCCCTGCCGCAGCGCCTGCGTGGTGCTCAGTTCGCCGTGAAGGTGGAGCGTGACTCACGGGCCGACCGCAACGCGCTGGCCACCCTGCCGCCACGTGAGGGACCGGCAGGACGCGAGCCGAGCGATTGGGGGCCGGGGAGATACATCCCGGTTCGTCGCCGGGGGGAGGTGGGATACGTCGAGACGCCGCCTTACAATGCCGGATCGGTGGAGATGGAACAAACCATCCTGAAGATGGCCGACAACATCGCGTGCGTTGACCCTGAGAACCAGCTGACCCCGGTCAAGCAACAGCACTTCGTCAACAAGACGCTGGAGTTCGGCTGTGAGGTGTTGCGGATGGCTTACGAGTGCTTCCAGCTCTACGGGCCGGATGAAATCTTCTTCACCGTGACCGGCGTTCCCGACCCGATCACGATTCAGAACGTCTCACAGGACGACTTCGATTTCACGCTGACATTCGACACGCTCCAGAACGATCCGGACTACATGAAGGCGCAGATGGAGGGATTCGGGATGCTGATGCAGCAGGACGTTTCCGGACGAATCGACCGGGGGAAATACACGGAGTTTGCGGCCTACACGCTCAACCCGAGCTTCGCGAACCACGTGCTGCTACCGGCGGAGGAGAACCAGCAGAAGCTGATCCGCTCGATCACCGACGACCTGACGAAGATCTCGGCAGGCATCGCGGTGGGAGCGCAGCCGAATGGGGCACAGGTGGCGCTTCAGGTCATCCAACAGTGGATGCAGGAGCAAGACGTGGCGGAGCGCTACCAAGGCGACGAGGCATTCAAGAAGCGCGTGGACGACTACGCGAAGCAATATCAGATGCAGATGATGCAGGCGGAGAACGCCCAGACGGGCCGACTCGGCACCGCACCAACCGCTTTCCAAGGAACCAACATCGGAGCCGCTTAAATGGACAAGATCACGCGAGAGGAAGCTATCGACTTCCTGAAGAACGACCGGCGTTTTCAGGTGCTTCTGTGGGAGATGGTGGAGATGCGCGAGAGCGCGATCACCGAACTCGGCAAATACGAAACCGATGTCTCGCTACGGAAGGCAGCCGCCGAGGTGACGGTTTACACGGAGCTTTTGGACATGTTCGGGGTGCCAGCGGTCCAGCCGGGGAACAAGGCCCCGGAGGCTTAACGCAACTTTTGTGCGTTTAGCCTTGCGCCGCAATTAAGTTTCCCGTAGGAAACACGGCATCGCCATCATCCGGGCGTGATACGGTGGAAATGCAGAACAGTGACCAGTCCAACCCCAGCGCGGAGGGGAATCAATCCGTGGAGAATCCCGTAATGAGCGAGGCCGATCTGATCGCCAGCTTCATGACGGAGTCGCAGGACGAAGCACAGGACACGGAGGAAACCGAGTCCGAAGAAACGGAGGAGGCCATCGAGGAGACCGAGCTTGAAGAGAGCGAGGAAACCGAGACGGAGGAGACCGAAGAAACGGAGGAGGAATCCGGGGAAACGACCAGCATTCTAGACCAACTCTCTGCCCTGAGTGCGGAAGATTGGGACAAACTGGCGAAGGACCGCAAGAGCGGGCTGGCAGGACGGATAGCCGAACTGACACGCCGTGCGAAATCAGCGGAAGAGCGCGAGAAACTCCTGATCGAACAAGCGAAGGAACAGAAGGACCCGTTGGAGAGGCCGACCAAGGTGGAAGACGAGCGGGTGCTCGCCATCACGACCATCGAGGACCTCGCCAAGTTCAAGGGTCAGACCGAGGAGGTCATGGAATGGGCGCAAGGACTCCTTGACGAAAGCGGCGCGGCACAATCCGACGATGTGATTGGCTACGGCGGCGGAGGCAAGGAATACACCAAGCGTGAGATCCTCGCGATCCGGAACAATACCAAGAAGCTCCTGAAGACCGAGATTCAGGCACGCCTCAAGGAGATTCAGGAAGGCGAGGCATTCGAGAAGGCATACAAGGACGTGGAGGAGCGAATGCCCACCATGTTCCCGGCCCTCAAGGATGAGAAGTCGGCAGCGAGCGAGGCGCGGAAGCAACTCCTCGAAACCCCGGTATTGGAGCAAGCCATGCAGAAGTTCCCGGCCTTGAAGGCGTGGGCATCGGCTGTCACGGCGTTCGCTTCCCATTCGATTGTCTTGGCGAAGGCAACAGGCAACAAGGAGGTGAAGGACACCCCGGCGAAGAAGAAGGCCCCGCCTTCCGCACCGTCCGGAGTGAAAGCCGCCAACACGAAGCCGCAAGCCGGACGTGATGCGAAGATCGCAGAGCTGGAGCGCAAATACGCGGAAAGCGGCTCCAGCGAGGACTTGGTCAGACTCGAAACCGCGAGAATGGGCGGCTGATCCCGCCACGACCAATCCAAACCAATGTCTGTTTCCGTATCCTACAATCCATCCGGCATGACCGGACGCACCGGACAAGGCTCCGGCATCGCAAACCACGAGGATCTCGACAACCGTCTGACGCTCCTCGACGCCGACAAGTATCCGCTGACCCTGCTGTGCAAGCGCGGTCCCAAGGCCAAGGCCGAACTCATCGAGTGGCCGGTGGACATCTACGCCGATCCCGACACCTCCGGTGTGCAGGAAGGCTCCGATGTCACCGCCTTCGAGGATGTCTTCGCTTCCGTGGGCCGTCTGCAAGGCCGGGTGCAACACTTCCGCCGCTCCTGGCACGTCTCCAAGAAGCAGAACCTCGTCGAAAGCGCAGGCAACCAGAATGCCGCACGGGCGAAGGTGAAGTGCATGACCCACCTCAAGCGCGACATCGAGGCCGCGATCGCATCGAGCAACGACGCCGTGGCGGAATCCGCCGGTGTGGCTGCCAAGATGCGCGGTCTGGACAAGTGGATCTCCATTTCTCCCGGCAGCGATGTGCCCGCCGACTACATCACCGATAGCGGGGCGATCCAGACGACCGCAACGGAGATCACCATCAACGACATCCTGCGCACGATCCACGAAGAGAACGGCGACGTGAACAGCCTGACCGGCGTTCTCGGCAGCCGCGTGCAACAGGAGTTCGCGGAACTCCAGCGCACCGACAACAACGCGTCGGAAACCGTCTATCACGTCCACCAGTCGGCTGAGTCGAAGCGCATCACCCTCTCGGTGAAGATCTTCGATTCCGACTTCGGCATCATCCGGCTCATGCTGGCGAATCCGAAGTGCCAGAGCCGCCTGAAGGGCTTCCTGCTCAACCCGAACTTCCTCGAGTTGCGCTACCTGGACGAGCCGAAGGGCTACGAACTGGAAGACGGCGGCGGCGGCCCCCGCGGCTACGCCGAAGCCATGCTGACGCTCGCCGTCCGCGATCCCCGCGCCCACGGCAAGATCACGCTGGGGGCCTAATCCGAACCCGAACCTGACACGACAATGCAAATCATCACTCCGACCAACAACGAAGCGGCGATCAAGCAGTTCGGCCTGCGGTTCGATTACCTCGACCTCCAGCGCACGGGCTTCCTGTCCACCATCGGTGCGGCCAACCAACGAATCCTCGGGTATCTGCCCGCAGGTGCGGCGGTCTGCCAAGCCACGCTCCAACAGATCGTGGACCCGGCTGGGACCTCCGACCTGACGATCGACGTGGGCACCACCTCCAGCGATCCCGACGAATACATCGACAACGGCGACGTGGACGGTGCCACCCAGTGCATCTGGAACACCGGTGACGGCTTCATCGGTGAAGCTGGCACCACGGACCCGGCCAACGTGACCAACGCGATTGCCAACAACACCACGGCGGCGGTTCCCGTCTACATGGAGTTCAACGGCACCCACGCCTCGCTGACGGCGGGCGAGTGGGTCGTGATGGTCTACTACATGGACCCGATGGCCTTCTCGAAGGCCGCCTAACACCCACCCCGACGGGGAGGGGCGGAGTGCCCGCCTCTCCCCTTCCCTGCTTATGTCCGCGATCATCGGAAGCATCACGGAGCTTGGCAAAACGCCAGCCGAAGCCATCGCACTGGAGCGCGAGCTTACGCGCGGATGGCTGTGGCAGAAGGCGACCGAGAAAGCCCGCGAGCGCGTGGCAGCGGAGAAGGCGCAAGCCGTGCGAGGCCACAAGCCGATCGAAGGGCTAGGCCTGCAACTTGGCGAGGTGAACCAGCTCGACTACGCCCAGATCGGCCTGAAATACGGCTTCGAGTGCTGGGAAGATCGCGAGTTCATCCGCGACTATTTCAAGAAGTTTCCCCACCAGAAGGTTTACGACGCATGACCACCCGCCCCTATGCCGATTGCCTTGCGCTGGCGCTGGCGCTGGCCGGTGTGCCGGACCAGAGCACGGATGAGGTGGCGCGTATTAAAGCGTTCCTGAACCGCCGGGCACGCCGTGCCTACGGTGAATCACCATATTGGCCGCGCTGGTATGTGGCGGGCGAGGAGCGCGTGTGCAGCGAGGGAGGATTACTGCCCTACAGCGAGAGCGGCTTGCAGGACATTGCAACGTGCCTGCGCCTGCATGCGACGGAGCCCTACAAGACCGAGTGGGCCGGGGAGTATACGAACTTCGTGGCGGAGTCGGAGGGGGTGCAGATCACGGGGTATGTGCCGCGGGAGTATTCGGGGTATCCTGACATGCTTGTGACCGGGAGCCTCAACCCGAATGTCATAGGAATCTACCGATTCGAGGAGATCTCCGGGGGCGGCGTTCGCTACTGGAACACGGAAAATACCAATTATACCCTGATAGGAGCCATCCTAACAGGGACGGATGCGACGGTGATTTCATGGCTTCTCGGCCCGGTTCTATCCGGGGCTTACTGGTCCACACCGAACGGCAGCTACACGTTGCCGAGCGACGCCACCGAGTGGAATGCCCAAGGGTCGGCGACGGGAACTCCGGTAGTTACCAAGTCAACCCTCTACTCCGTCTGGGCCACCTACCAAGCCGCATTCTCCACGACCTACGGGGACGGGGAGGACGAGGAATCGGACGTTCCCGCCGAGTGGTTCGACTACATGGCGCACGGCGCGTGTGCGGACTGGCTGCGGGCGGAGAAGGAATACGAGGCGGCGGCGCTGATGGATCAGGACGCTTTCAACTACCTCGTTCCGGAGCTTGAGAAGGTTTCACGGATGGCGGGCGGGCATGCGAAGACCCGCATCTTAACCCACGGAAACATGCAGCCGCGATGAGCCCTCTTGGACTATTTCTTGGTATGACGGTGGGCTCGGGGAGCGGGGGCGTAAGCTTCCCGTCCGTGATCAACGACGTTGCCCTGATGGGCGATAGCATCACCGACTACAACACGTCCGGGCTGGCGACTTTGAATGCAGGCGGCTACGGCACGCAGGCACGGGCGCTGGGCGGCTCTGTCTGGAACTACGCGCCTGACACGGCCAACAACAAGCTTACCTTCTCGACCGGCGGCAAGCGCACGGATGAGGTTTACTCGCTGCACCTCACCGCCTGCTTGGCGTCTGGCGCTGACATGATCATCGATGCGCCGGGGCTGAATGACGCGGTGCAGAACATCAGCGCGGCCACCGTGGCGGCAAACCGGCTGGCTACTTGGCTGGCGATCCGTGCGCGTGGCATCTGGTGCGTGCCTCTCGCGATCATCCCGATGCCGATCGAGGCCACCTCGCCGACGTATCCCGACAACGGGGCCGGGGCGATCTCCGCCCGTATCGTGGCGATCAATGCGGCTTGCTCTGCTGCGGCCTCGGCCAATGGCTTCCCCTACGTCGATGTATCCACGCCGCTGGAGGCAACGCCGGGGACTGGTGACGGCATCGGCGACTTGGCCAACTACGACAGCACGCGGATTCACCCGAACTCTCTCGGGGCGCTCAAGATGGGCCGGGCGCTCGATACCTACCTCGCGGCGAACTTCACGTTTGGAGTGAACCCGCTGGCTGGCACGCCGCTCACCGGCAACCAGAACTTCAGCGCGGACCCGTGGAGCACGCACAACCGTTTCGCCCCGACGAATGGCACGCTGGGCACGCAGTCCAAGAACACGGCGGACGGCTACACGTGGTGGCGGAATGTGCTCACCAAGGGCACCAGCACGGCGGCATTCACCTTCCTCGATCTTCAGTCGAACCTGACGAGCCCCGCAAACCAGCAGATCCGGGCAGTGGCCGTCTTCCGTGTCGTGAGCGGCACTGTCAGCACGGCGGGGCTGAACTACAACACGAACCCCGGCAACACTCTCAACGGTCGCGACCTCGCGGACTCCTCGGCCATGAACATCACGTCTTCGGATGGGATCATTGTGCTGCGGACCCAGCTTGCGACCATCGGAGGAACAGGAACCCAAACCTTCCCGACGCTTTCAATCATCCCTGTCTCAGACGCGACGGTTGAAATCGGCTACCTCGGGTGCATCAAAGCATGAAGCCGCTACTGATAGTCATCACGGTGCTGCTCTGCGCGTGCCAGGTCACGACGGTGACGCGTGTGCGCGAGGACGGGTCGAAGGAGACGGTGGTGACGAAGGGGCTGAGTGACCGAGCCGCGACAACCGGCCTGCTTATCGGCGACCGAGTGCTTGACCGCTACCTCGGGCCGGACGTGGAGAAAGATTCATCGAAATAACCAACTAGAAACATGAGCGACACCATCGAAATCCCACCGCATCAGCAACGCGTCATCGACGAGAAATTGCAACTGGATGACCGACGCTCGAAGCTTGGAGCCTTTATTAAGGAGTCTCCAATTTTCGGCAACCTTGACCCCGCGGAGCAAGAGCGACTTGTTCGCCAAGAATCCTGCATGTCGGAATATTCCGGCATCCTTGGAGAGCGTATCGCTGCGTTCGGTTAACCCATGATCCGCCTCCGCTCGCTCCTGTCCGTCCTGTGGCAAAACGCCACCGATTGGACGCGCTCCGATCGGGAGAGAGGATTCGACACCAAACCACCAGCCCCACCGAAACCAGCCGTGAAAATCTCAGAGCGAATCGTGATGAATGCCATCGGGCAGGAATGGGTGCGCGAGACATCCAAGAACCGCGGCGAGGGCATCGAGAAGTATTGGGCCGCGACGAACTACCCGGACGGCTACAAGAACCGCGAGCCTTACTGCGCCGCTGGCGTGTGCTGGGCCGTGCGTGAGGCTGCGGAGGAAGCCGGGGTGAAGGAGACGCCGGGATTCCGCCTGCCGCGCACTGCGAGGGCCTACGGCTTCGAGGAATGGTCCTTGGCTCAAGACGCCACCACGAACACGAAGAAGAACCCGCGTGGGGACATCCAGCGTGGAGACATCGTGGTCTTCAAGTTCTCGCATGTCGGTATCGCGACCGGCCACCCTGACCGCAACGGCCACTTCCCAACGATCGAGTTCAACACGGGCTCAGGCGGTGGCACATCGAACGAGGGTGACGGGGTATTCCAGAAGCGCCGCCACCTCGATCTGGTCCGCAGCCGCATCCGATTCACAGTCTAATGAACGCTTCAGAGCACACCGTTAAAGCAATCTCAGGGGCTCTAGCCGCGTTTGCGAGCTGGGGAGGCGGGCTGATGGCCCAAGCAGTCGAGCAGATCCCCGCTTGGGTGAAGGCACTGGACACACCGCTTATCGTGGTGGGTCTTGGCTACGGCGTGGTCCACCTCTGGGCAGAGCTTCGCGGAGAGCGCAACGCACGGATCGCCGACCGGGACGCCTTCATTGCCCGTATGGATAAGGAAGGAGAGAAGGGCGAGCAGAGCAGGCGCGAACTGCTACAGGCGACGAACAAGCAGACCGGAGTGCTGGAAAACCTTGTCACGGAACTGCGCCGGAAGGGGCTACACAAAGACGAGTAACCCCCACCGAATGAGCAGCTACAAGAAATTCATCTGCGCTGCCGACAACCACGGCGAGCTGGGTTGAGTTATTAAATTTTAAACATGGGTAAATTATTTAAATCGCGAAAAGAATTCGCATCAGGGGTCATAAGCCTGCATTAATTAACGTCTGCAGTACCAGACACTAATTCAAGAATTAGCGCCTGCCTAAAGAGGTGCCAATTAATCTGTGTCCACTATTCTAGTCGCGAATTACATGTAAAATAGAACGTCTAAAACTTCTTTAAAACATGATGAAGCAGCATGGGAATATAAACATTAGATGAAGTATATACATGGTTGCATGCATGCTACTACTTATCAACGTGTTTTTCCTGAGATAATTGAGATATCCTACCTTTTTAGTGAAGGAAGAAGGATGAAGAACAACGAAGCAGGAAGCAAACAAATGATGGGAGGAAGAAGATGAATGAATAGGAAGTATAGGAAGCAGACGATCGCACACACGGAGGAAGAAGAAGAGGAAGAAGATGATGCTTTCCTCCCCACTCTATAACGCGAGCACAGCAACACACGAACCCAGTGAATGGCAGTAGCACGATGGCTTCTACCATCGCAGGGGTTCTATATTTATAAGGGTTATGCTTCTGAATCCTATTGATTAATCCTAATGCCATTAAAATGCAAACTACCCTCTATTCGATCCCATCTTTCCATAATTGCAGTCACCTTCCCCATCGGTTGACCTAATCTCAGAACAAACCATAGCCAATAGGGAAACTCCCTTCGACGTGGGCTAACAAGGTCAGCCCAATAAACCCTTATTTGGAGGTGGTTTTTAGCTTGTTAAAGGATTAACCCATTAGTTAATGTGAATTAAAGTAATTTGGGCTTTAGTACTAATTGGACTCTACGTAAGGTAAAAAGGCCTATATAGGCTAAACGTGAATATCAAAAAGAGTTTATAGTTTAAGCTTAACAAGGCCCATTAATTTTGTAAAATTATTTCTATATTTTATCAAGTTGCTACAGGAAAAGATAATAACTTTACTTGTTAGATGACCTTTCGTGCATTATTTATGTGCTAGCATGATTCCTCCTTTTAGTTTCCTACAAGTTGCATTTTAATTTGCCATAAAAAGGGCCTTGCAAGGCCGAATTTGCATCTGTTTGATGACAGAGGAATTACGGTCTAACAGGAGCCACTACTTGAGTCACGGTCGCCTGACCAACCATGGCCTTCAGAAGGTGACAGTTGTGGAACCGCGATCTGTCTACTGTTCACGCCAAATAGTAACTAGATCTACCTTCATGATTTCCTGTTATGTATAGTAGTATCTATACTATATTTCGAGATGTTTATGTTTTTTACTATATCATGTTTTAAAATGTTTATGTTTTATGCCATATCATGTTTTAAAAGATTATTTTCATCGTATGCTAATTTCACAATAAAACCTTATAGTTTTGTACCAAAGGGACCTTCATTCTTTTGCTAAAACTTCTTAAATAGCAAAAGTTCTGAATTATGTAAGTGAACAGGTCAAGGAACTCAAGTCGACTCAAGCACTCAAGCAAAGAAGCAAACCAACTTGAATATCAAGTGAAAATCAGGTCAAAAGCAGAAGAACAGAACAACAACTCGAGTTGGCCAGGGAACAACTCGACTTGAAGCAGCTTCCAGCAAGCAATCAGTTCTGCAGTCATTCCCCAACTCGACTTAAACCAGTTTCAAGTTGAGTTGAATAGGCCATGCAGATGCTGTATTGTGAAGACCTCACTCCCAAGTCGACTTGAAGAGATGTTAAGTCAACTTGAGGTTTCTCCCAGAAGCCTTTTCAACCAGATCCAAGGCTAAGTCGAGTTAAAGGCTTTCTCAACTGGACTTAAATCGGAAGTAGGTCGAGTGAGGACTAAATGGGACCCATCCTAGCACGTGATCCTAGGTAATGATTGGTGGGATCTGTACACATGAGGAAGAAGCTTCCAAGGGAAATTTTTAAAGGGAAAACATTCCCCTTCTAACTAACTTTGCCACATGAGGCCCACTAGATTCTCCCGGAGGATGGAATATCAGAATGTAGTTGGGTTTTCTGTCTATGTTTGAAAAATGGGAAAATTGGGGGAGAAAGCCAAGGAGCGTTCATGTGCTTGCTCAGAACAAGAGGAGAGGAACTAGGAGCAGCAAACGGAGTAGCCAAGGAGAGGAATCGAGGAGAAGAACCAGGAGTAGCCCAGGAAGAACCAATAGCAGCAAGAGCACAACCCAGAGCAGTGAATCCTATTGATGTCCCTCACCTACTCGAAGATCAAGCTTGAAGAATCTCAACTACAGGCGAAGTTCCTTTTCAGATCAAGACAATATGATCACTGGGAGATATTTTCTTATTCGATCTGAATTTCATTCAATCTTACTTTCTTTATTTTTTCCTTATTTTCTTATTCGATCTAAATTTCATTCAATCTTACTTTCTTTATTTTTTTCTTTTCTTTAATCATTGTCGTAGTTTATTCCTACTTGGGTAGTTGGGTGTTCAGATCTAGGTTCAAGCTGTTCGGTAGCGGGTTTGAGAGAGGGTGTTCCCGTCGGTTGTCAAGTTGTGAGTCAGCAGACCTATGTTGTGTATCAGCGTACTGTTAGGGGTGCGATCCCCTGTTCTGGTGCTTGGCACTAGTGAAGCCTCACTCGGGTTGAGTGGGGTGGACGTAGGTCTTGGGGTAGAGATCTAACCACCTTAAAAGTCATTTGTCCATTGTGTGGTTTGTGTGCCGTGTGTTTCCTATCTTGCTACGCTAGATGCATGCATAGGATCGCTCAAGTGGGCCATATCTGATTGACACTTTCAATTTACCTGCTTAGAGCGTTCATTCTTATCTCTTCATCAGTTTCATTTTAATTGGAGGTATATCTCTTCTCGCGGGGCCGGCGGGGGGGGGGGGGGCAAAATAGAGATGATAATACCGAAATTGTTGAAATAAATAAGAAAGTTATTTTTTGCAAATATTCTTTTTAGTTTCCATAGACTTTGTCCAATTATTTCTCAGAAAGATATTAAGTTTTTGAAGATATTTATGTTATTCTAGAGTTGATTTTGACTATAACTGAGAAGGGTAAAACCCATATGGCCCATGCACGGCCCATTAGTGCAAGGCCCATACAGCCTAAGGTCTGTGGAATGCATAGCGGATCCCCGACAGTCACGGCCCACGCCAGGCTGCCTAATAAGGCCAACCATCAGATTCGCTAGCCCATAAGGGACATCGACCCGGGCACATCAGATGTCGGATGATCCTCTCACGACCAAACGTTACTCCCAGCATCACCGACCTCCACTCCAGTAAAGACTAGCACACTCCACAGGAGCCGTAAGACTCGCCTGAAGATCGCCCGACCTCAAAGGAATGAGTGGACAATAGGAAACTCCCCACCGATCGCGAGGAGATGTTACCCCACGACTCACGCCCTTCTCTGTTAAGAGATAGGCCTCCACTGCCAGGACAACCCCTATAAGACCTTCGACCAGAGATAATGGGACATACAGACTGACACAGACACTGTGAGATAGCCACACACGCATATTGAGACAGGCTAATTGGCGTCTACAGACAGAGAGAGACTTCTACTAAGGAGAGCCTGACCCGCTTCTGAGCACACTTTCAGTCTAGCGAGCACTCCCCGAGCACCCATCGGGTGTGGCGAGCACTTCTCCTAAAGTCGGATCGTCACTCCAGGCTTGATCGCTCAACTCTCCTTCTCCTCTCTCGATCCCTACGTAACAAGGTCCTGACTAAAGCATCAGAGGGTTGTCCCCTGGGATAAGGCCTAGGGCTCCTTTTGACGCCGTTCCTCAGGTGTTTTCAGGCTTTCACGAGTGGTTGGATGATATTCCCCAATAAATAAATATTAAAAGTGTGATATAAAGATCGAGAGACTATTTTCTCACCTCTACACTTCTAGGCGTCGTCTGTGGAAAATCGAACAGAAAGTCATGGCACCCCGTGGGAGCTACTGCAACACCAACAACTTCTGCTTGAGCCCGCACCCGACTACTCCAATCACAATAGTGCCCTTGGCACCTGACTTTCCCAGTCTCGACAGCACCTGATCACTCCAGTCACAATGATGCCCACGGCACCTGATTGCCCAGTCTTGATGTCGCCCGACTGTCCCAGTCTCAATGACGCCTGGCTACCCCCGTCGCAGCGGTGCCCAAAGCACCTGACTACTCTAGTCACAACTATGCCCACTGTACCTGGTTACTCCAATCACAACGGTGTCCATGGCACCCGACTGACCAGTCTTGACTACGCCTGACAATCCCAATGTCAACAGCTCCCAGTTGCCCCAGTCGCAGTGGGTGCCCATGGCACTTTTTGACCTTTTCTTTTATGCAAAACTAATGCAAACACCTAGACACTCTAGACTCAAGACCCTAGACTTAACCCAAGTTTCAGTACGGGGCAGAAGTGAATCTCATGCAAGGGGCTACCATCTGGATAGGCGTAACCTAACCTTCCAGTAGCGTATTTGGATATACTGGTTATCAAGATGAAATGAAAGTCAAAACACTTTTTTTTTCTTTTTCTTTGAAAACAATGATGTTCCTAGGCTTAAGACACCTTTTTTTTCTCCCCTTTTTTAATGCAAAGACAACCCTAGACTCAACCTTTCGCTTTGAAACCAATTTGATGCGGGGCAGACGCGAGGACTCGACGCCAATTGGAATGCGAACCTTGGACCCTAGACAAGCTCATAATCGCCCCTAATGAGGGAAGCATGTGGATGTGCACGGTTGAGAAATCGACAGTGAGCTGGGGTGGTCAAACTCTCTCTCGTGTTTGGATCGAGTCACGGGACGGGTCTCGCTCTCTCTCACAGTGGTGATGAAGGTAAAGTGAGCTAATATCCTATCACTAGCAGTGGCATACAAACACACATGAGATAAGACAAGTGCCTACGAGGAGGGTGGCGAGTGTACCTCCATGCTCCAGGTGTGGGGAAGATGACCCCGGCCAAGTTTGGTAACTCCCGGTACAACGAGTAAAATTTAATTATAGCAGTGAATTATATTGCCTACTCCACGCAGGGAGGTAAAGGGCTACAAGTGGGGCCTGGGAGAACCGATCCTGGGTTAACAGACAGCAAGCTGGAAGGGCTCTCGGGGTGAACTTGGGCTACTGGTCTGACTCAGTATTATTCCAACTCAGTGCTACGCCGACTCGGTTCTGAGTTACAGGATGACAAGCAACGGCTTCCAAAGGAATGTCATCCTCCTTGTGTCTTCTAAAGGCACCGCTTGGGTGGGACGTTGGCTGGACGTCCCTGAGTGACTCCGTGAAGCGGCGGCCCCTGAAACTTAGCAGAGGTAATTAATTGGGAGTTCTTTTGTTGCTACTTCTGTTGGTCTGTTCACGGAACCGATTTGCGTGCCACCACGATCGCAGTTTTGGTGCTCAGATCCGAAGGTGGATGGAGGCGTGGTTGGTTTCATTGGTAAGAGGACTCACAGATCTACAACATATGTTGTTTTCAGATCCATCCAGCAAGCGGATTCGAAATGAAAACTTCTCTTGATTGATGGTTTTTCTAGAACTGGTTACAGAACAGTTAGGACAGAAAGGGATCTGCCTGAAAATAAATTTTGACCAAAGGGTAATGGAATTTCCTGGGAGCTGGAAAAATTATGGGTTGTAGGGGGGGATGTGGGGATCATGTGATAATTTTTGAGATTTTTCTGGAGATGGCTATGGGGGTGGGAAAAATACGAGAAGAGGACACTGTCCCATAGATCTATAGAATCAAAAAGAGGGGAATTGAGGGGATTCACATTACAAAGCAACTCTACCCATTCCCTCACTCTATCACAAATAAAAGATAGAAGAGAATCCTCAACTCTTGACTTCCTCCTAAAAGTCTTATTGTTCCGTTCAACCCACAAAGACAAAGAAGTGACATGCAGGATCAGCCACCATACAACTCTATCTCCTCTAAGGGGCCACCTCTTACCGCACAAAGCAATGAAGTGTTACACCTCTCTATGTCAGTCGATGATGCAATGGGCTCTTCTGGCAACACCCCCAACCTCTTGTGAGTAGGTACAACCTACAAACAGGTGGTCCAGGGTCTCTACGTCCATACCACATAAGCAGCAGGTCGGCTGGATGTCTGGAAAGAACTGAAACAGTCTATCCCGAGTGGGTAGCCTCCAAAGAGAAATCCTCTAGATGAGGATCTTCAACTTCAAGGGGGACCTAGACTGCCAAATCTGTGATGCAAGATTATGACGGGTCCCTCCATCAGAAATGAAGGAGTAGGCAAATTAGACTGTGAAGGTACCCTCCCTCCCCCACGTCCAAACCCACTCGTCCGCTCTATCAGGCTGAGGAGCAAAGTCAATGAGGAGATGTAGGAGGTTCTGAAGCTACTCGATCTCCTCAAACCTGAGGTTCAGTGCCCAAGTGCCACCAAACAGCTGAACATCAAAAGCCTGGCAGATAGGCCCCCGTGGGGCAGCCGAAACTGCAAAGAGAGGTGACTAAGAGGCCTTCAAAGTGAAATCGCCACACCATCGATCCTTCTAGAAAAGGCACTGATTGCCTTTCCCAAGTCGGACCCAAATGCTGGAAGAAAATATATCCCTACAAGTCAAGATACCTCGCCACATGGGAGAAATATGGTGCAGAGAGGGTGGGGCTAGATCCCAGACCCGGCCCCAGCCAAAGTACCTCTGCCTGATCACCTGCACCCACATCCCTTGCTCCCCTCTCCCCAACCTCCATAGCCACTTACACAAGAGGGCCAGGTTGAAGTGTCTGATATCCTTCAAGCCCACCCCTCCCACTTCCTTGCTGGTAGCCACTCTGTCCCACCTAATGTCACGCCACCCCCTACACCTACCTCCACTCCCATGCCAAAAAAATATCCCCCGAATGGCTTCCACCTTCCTCGCTACTATCTTGGGAATCCTGAAAATAGATAGGAAGTAAGTGGTAAAACTATCCAACACTATGTCCATAGGACTAGCCTATCCCCATTAGATAGCAGCTTCGCCTTCTAACCTGCCAATCGAGACTCATATCTCTGGACTAAAAGCTGTCAGTCTCCACAGTAGAGAGCATGATATAGCGAAAAGTCTTATCTTGCAACCCAAGATATGTGCTGCCCTCTAAAGAGTCGTGCCACATAACTTCACCCCACTAGGAGACTCTTTGTCAAAGTTGACCTTGAGCCATCTCCAATTATCCACCTTGAGTTATAGATGATGAGTCTCTTTGCCTGCTGAAAGATGTTGGATGGCATGCCTGCTGGAAAAGGCTTTGTACAGTCTAAAATATTTATTTTAATGAATCTGCTCCGGGCATATAAGGACCAAAGAGATGGGCCATCCTGAGTCTTTCACTTATTATCTTCACTTTGTCAGTCGTATCCCGAACAAGGTCAGGGCCTAGAATTTATCTTTCACCGACCTCGTTCCAGCATATAAGTGTACGGTAACTTCTTCCATATAATGTCTCAAATGATGGCATTTGAATGCTAGCCTGATAACTATTATTATAGGCAAATTTCACTAGAGGTAAATGGTCGTGCCAGCTTCCACCAAAGTCTATAACACATGTCCTCAGCATATCATCAACCACTTGATTGGTCCTTTTAGTTTGCCCATCAGTTTGTGGATGAAAAGCTGTGCTGATATTTAATCTGGTCCCCAAAGAGTATTGTAACCCTTTCCAAAACTGTGAAGTGAATCGGGGATCTCGATCCAAGATAATGGTGATAGGGACATCATGTAATTTAACAATCTCCCTTATATATATAGCAGCCATGACATCTACCGGCCATCGACTTTTAATGGGCAGAAAATGAGCTGATTTTGTTAAACGATCAATAATTACCCACATTCCATCATGTCCACCTCTTGATTTCGGCAATCTCATGATAAAATCCATTCCTATGCTCTCCCATTTCCATTCCAAAATTTTCAAGGGATGTAATTTTTTAGTATGCTTTTGGTGTACTGTCTTGATTTGTTGACAAGTAAGGCAACGTAACATATAGCCTGCTATTTCTCTCTTCATATTGGGCCACCAATAGTTTCTTTTCAGATCTTGATACATCTTGGTAGCACCAGGGTGAACAGTATACTTGGATTTGTGGGCTTCTTCTAAGATTATCTTTTTAGTATCATTATGATCCGAAATACACGTACGTCCTCTAAATAGCAATCTTCCATCATTTGTGATAGAAAAATCCGATCGTTGCTCTATACTGGTCTTGATTTCTAACAATACCGGATCATTATCTTGCAACTTGACTAGGTCTTTAATCAAAGTTGGTTGTGTCTGAATCTTGGCTATAAAGCAGTCCTTTTTCTTCATATCAACATCTATATTCAACTAAGTAAAGTTGGAAATAAGATCAGTCATACCTTTCAGAAGATAAGATAACTTTCCCATTGGTTTTCTACTGAGTGCATCAGCTACAGTATTTACCTTCTCTGGATGATATTGAATATCGAAATCAAAGTCTTTAAGATATTCCAGCCATCGTCTTTGTCTCATATTTAACTCCTTTTGAGAGAATAGATACTTCAAGCTTTTGTGATCTGAATATACAAAAAATTTCTCCCCATAAAAATAATGGCGCCAAATTTTTAAGGCCTTATATTGCGACGACCGACCAGCTCGGATCGAAGTCTTTTAGTTAGAGAAGATTTAAATAAGACAAACACATTTGTACACATCTGAAAGGGCCCTTCCTCTAAAGTTGAACGATAATACTACATGCTGAGGACACACTCACCAGCCCATTAGGGCCTATTTGGTCGGCCCATCATGGTGGCCTAGCCCTCCAGGTCCGCTATCTCGCACGCTGGCCCAACCCATGCACCTTATGCTCCAGTGCAAGCTCGACGCAAGTGCCGTACACGCGTACGCCTCCCTCGTCACTGGCCACGACGCACGTCTCTGGCAGCCTATTAATGTTGGGGGGCATGCCAGTCCGCCGACAAGAATAGAGAGGACGCCACCCATGTCGCTCTCCCAAAACAATCTCACGCCCCTTCCAACAAATTCTGTCACATTAATGGCCGACGAGTCTTGTCACATTAATGGCGGAGTTGTCCCTACGACAATGAGATGGTGAGTCAGCACCCACGCCTCCCTGTCTCGCTAGACACGTGAGTTGGGCGGCTCATGACAACCCAACGGTCAACTCTGCGACAATGGTATAAATAGAGCCCTGACCTAATGATTAGGGAGGTACGCGACTTACCCCCTCTCGAGTCCCCACTCCCTTACTCCAGTCTCCCTTTCCCTACCTCTCACTCCCCTCGAGTGCTCGTCACCTTCTCTCACTCTTGTTTAACTTGACCGTTAGAAGATTGTTCCTCGAGATAATTTTTAGAGCTCTTCTTGACCCTTTATTTAGTACCGCAAGTATTTCCCCGGCAAGTGCTCTTCTCTTCTCAGTTCAACAAATATTTGGAGGTGTGAGTGTGAGAGCGACCAATCTCCACCGCATGCTTCTTAATTATCTCCTCCTAGATTCTTCCCTTCTTCCATGACGTACGGCTGCATTTCCATTGCAGGGCATCGCGGTGAGCCGGTGACCTCAGACACTGGCTCGGGGGCAACTACAAAGAACACATCATCCAATCACGATGGGCCACGTACCTGGTCACCACCGTGGGCCTCCGATACAGTGGAAGGCCCAATGTCTTGCTCTTGTTAAGGGCCTAGTTTCTGTGTGGTCGCTGCAGGCCCACGTTAACCACTAGCAGAGGCCCATGTAACGCCACCACCGGTCCGTACAAAGTAAGAGTTTTTTTTTTAACGGCACTGATTTTAGGACAGAGAAGGCTCACATAGATTGCATCCCTCGATTTCCTTATTAATTGTGTCACTGCGATATGCGGACGTCACACAAATGAGATGAGATTGTGAATATTCAAATATTCTTGAGAGCATCTAAATATGTTTGAGAGTATATATTTGATGGTGCTCAAGGCACCCAGAATCCCAGAATGCGCTCGAGCACATCTTAGAGAGAGCCTAAGACTGTTCTTGATACATGTGTGACTCCATGTGTCCCTCCGGTCGTGGGCTTCCCCAACTTCCTTGGGGTAGCCTTCGTCAACATCCTGGACGTAGAGGCGTCCGACGAGCGCGAGCACAATGCTCCCATCCCGGGTTCCACTGAAGCTACTACCGGCCGAGCTATAGCCAAGAACAGCAACAGCATTCGGGCAAGGATGTTGGGCTGCAACGTGCACCATGTGCACCAGGCTGCCGATCCATCGCACCAGGGGTCGGCATCCCATCGGAGGAGGCTCCGAAGGAACAACACTGGCGCTGCCACGGGACGCCGAATCTCTAGCTCCGGCAAGTCTATGACTGTCGGGACCATCTGAGTCCATTTGAATGTACAGAGGTCCGAAGTGGTCCCGGACCACATCATGCTGACTATTCCTGTCCGCAACTCCTTCCAGGGACTAGAAAAGGTGAAGGAAAAGATGGTGCCCGCCGTTCTGACCGCGGCACCGAAGGACATGCTGGCTCACAAGCCGGCCAAGCTGAAGCAAATTTGGGTTCCCAAGGAAGCCCAGCCCACTGCACCTGTCCAGGCGGGGCCCAGCTACACCCACCGCACAAAGGGCCGAAGAGATAAAAGGGTCGAGGTGATGGCCACAACCCGCCAACCGGCAGTTGCTGTACCAGTGCTGCTTAAAAATGCCCACCGCCAACGTCGCAGGGGTCGTCACCATGCTGACCAGCTGGCGTTCGCAACTTACACTCATCCTGCTGTCCCCGTCAACGCACAACTACCGGCTGCTCTCCCCGACTAGGAGTGGGAAGGGATCGAGCAAGCCATGAGAAACTACCTCCGGGGCCTGGATAGCACCCCTATGGGTCGTCAGAGACTGCTAGGGGCAGTGACCTCCACCTTTGGAGGAGGAGAAGAAATCCAACCTACGTCCCGCGCAGAATCAAGGAACCGGTTGGAGGAACGACGCCAGTCCCCTGTGCAGGAGGAAGCTCTGTCCCGACAGTCGATTTTCCACAGACTGGTGTTCCCAAATATGCCGTCAAGGAGGATGGCGAAAAGAAATAGGAATTGGAGAATTTTCACCTGCAACATGGCAGGAGTCTCTAGTCGGTATGTGGCTTTGCCTACCGGCCCCGCAGAAGTGGCCAGGCTCGCCGCCAGTCCCGGTCCCCTCACCAGGAGAGGAAGAGCGGCGAGTGAATCGACGTAGGCGAGCGTCGAAGAGACTTCCTCCAAAGAACCTTCAATGGCCCTGGCACCCAATGTTGTCACCACCGGGGGCACGAGTGGCGAACCCACTACACCATCCGAGGATGTCCCGGTCGAAGAGACAGGGGGCATGCCCGCTCCCTCCACAATTGACCCCGCTATGCTATACATGATACAACAGTACCAGCGGGAGATTGAATTGCTAAAGAAGCAACTCAACGAAAGGAATGCCCAACCCTTGACGTTCGGACAGACTGAGGTTCTGCTGGAAGTGCCAGGGGGCAGCGGGCAATCCTCCAAAGTGACTCTGCAAGCTATAGCATTCCCATCAACCCTCAGCTTCCTTGGGGGCATGCCCCTGCAACAAGCACAATACCCGGCACTGGTCCCGCCATAGATCTCACCTCCCCAGGGGTCTCCCATGGCCCCTCAGGCGACTGTAGTGACTACCCCGGCTGCGCAGCCCGCCCATTTCTATCCAAGCCCAGTCGACCCGGCAGTAGTCAATCGGTTGATGCTGGAATAAATGATAGATATGAAGCTAGCAGAAAGGGGCGACGGGGATCAAACGCCATTTGACGTCTACCGAGTGCCCTATCCGGCTCATTATGCCATGAAGAAGTTGCCGGCTGGCGTCACCAAACCGTCGAAGTTTGAGAAGTTCAATGGGTAAGGGTCTCCTAGGGAGCACATTGCCTACTATGTAAATGTTATGGGGGACTTGGCTGCTGATGAAGCCTACCTCCGGAAGTTCTTCGGCTTGACCCTCACTGGGCTTGCCTTTGAGTGGTATTTGAGCCTACAGCCCGGGTCCATCGCCGATTGGCCCTACATGCAAAAGAAGTTCAAAGAGAGATTCTACATCACCGAATAGGAAGTCACTGTGGCGGAGCTCTATGCCACGAGGTAGAAAAATAATGAGTCGGCACTCGACTTCATTAAAAGATGGAGGAACCTTAGCATGAGGTGTTGACGCCCCCCGCATCAGGAGGATGCAGTGTAAATTTGTAAGTAAAATTTGAAGAAGTAAATCCTCGAAAGGATGATTGGCATCGAGGTCAAGACTTTCGACTGCCTGAACAACATGGTGGTTGAGATCAAGGCCTTCCTTGCCCGATACTCTTCCACCCCGACCGCATCAAACCAGAGGGTGAGACAAGTCAAGAAGAAGCCAATCCTACCAGAAGTCCACACATTAGACTTTCAAGCTTTCGAGAAGCAGAAGGAGAAGGCCAAAGGCACCGCAAACCCTCCACCACCAAGATCCACGGAACGACAGGAAGGCCCCTCTCTAAGGGAGAAAATGAGAAACAAGTTATATTCCTTTTCTCGAGACATGTCCCGGCTCCTATTCGAATGGGCAACTAGCTATAACAAAATCATATTGCCAGAACCGAAGAGACCCGGTGACCTAAAGAAGAAGGATGACCCTCGCTTCTGCCATTACCATCAGATGTTGGGGCATATCATCGAAGACTGTTATGTTTTCAAGGATGTGATTGAGTCTTTAATCAAAAAGAGGGAGCTAGATATGGGGGAGCATAAGGTTGATCCTCCGCAGCAGCATGAGATGCCCAACATGACTTTCAACATCAACATGATATCTCTATATCAAGAATTGCCCGAAGAGTGGGCGAAGGCCAGCACCCGCGCCACGTATGAGGCCTTCATCGCAGTGCCAGTTCAAGACCAAGGCAGGTGGCAGGCTGCACCTAAGAAGAACATGAGAAGTTGGGCTCCCGGGCCTACCCCAGAGGATCATGTGAGGGGTGTCACTCCCCGGCCAGCACCGCCACCGGTAAACCCTGTATGTCATGATACGGCCCCTCGGTTGGTCATGAGGCGGCCTACCTACAACAAGAACGAGCACATCCCGGTGTGGATGCACAAGGAGGTTAATCTAAGGGTCAAGAGACTCCAGGACATTATCAATGGGCTTGAAGATTATGAGCAACCCGAGATCCAGCCCATTGAGCTAAAAGAATATGTCCCCTGGAAAGAGTTCGAGTCCCTCGAGCTGGTTCCTGAGGTAGAAGCCCAAGCAGAACAAGAGCCTCCCTTGTGGGGTGAATTCCCTCAAGAGCAGCCACCGGTCACTGCGGAAGAGAAGAAGAAAAAGAAAAGACCCAGAAGTAAGAAGAAAAAGTAGGTCATCATCACCTGTAACACTCTCTCGGTGCTGTTTGACACCGCCCTCTCTCTGGAGGAAGAAGAAGAGGAAGCATCCTATGATCCGCCGGAGGCAAATCAAGCTGAAACATCCACCTCCCAGCATGCCACCCGGTTAGGGAAGAAATGGGGACGCCCTCCTTAGGATAACTGCAACATCATGCTAAGGGGCAAGCAGCCATACCAAGTCCCTGAACCTAGGGTTTGAGGTATGGAGATCCCCCAACCGTCGGGTCTTTATCCCGAGAAGCCGAAGAGTCAGGGCCCTCCTTCATTCGCTGAGTTCCTTCAGGCCCACACAGAAAAGCAGGTGCGCCCGCAAGGACCATGGCCAACCAAGAGAGCTGGCAGCCTCCCGCCCCCTCCCTCCAACAATCCTCTGGCCCTACCGATGGCGGTCCCGCCCTAGCCGGCAGAAGAATTTGACGACATCCCTAACCTTGCTCTTCGGCATCAGTTTTGAGGAAGTATGCCCTTGGTTGGGCTCGGAGTGCCCGGGAGATCCTGGTCCCTTAACAGGCTAGCCCTTAGGGATGCGGTGCAGGGTACCATCGCGGATGTTGCTGTAGTGTGTGCATTCGGCTAAATGAGGGGCCGCCTCAGACTTCTGTGAACGAGTACCTGCTTCACTCACCCCAGACTATCCTGGGTCGAGGAGAGATGCTACTGAAATTTCATCAGAAATATGGACTAATAAAGAAAATAAACAATGAAATGGTCACGGTGGTGAAAATAAAAAGGGGTGATATAAAAAAAAGATGAGAGAAATGTTGGCGAAAAAAAAAGAAGGGAATAGAGAAGAAGAAAAGGAATAAGAAGGAATATAAGAAGGAGGATGAGAGAAGAAAAGATAAAAGAAGAAAAGAAGGGGCAAAGAAAAAATAATAGAGGAAGGAGGGGGATACACCAAAAAAAAAGAAAGAAGAAGAAAAAGGCAAAAGTGTTGAACCGACACCCCCCTCTTTTGTGTTGAATCGGCACGAGCCCTTTGAGGGCATGAATCGGCATGGCCAAGCCTTGCATGTGAACCGGCGCCAAAAGATATACACCTCTTGAATCGGCACGAGCCCTTTGAGGGCATGAACCGGCGCGGCCAGAACCGGCGCCAAGGCCATATACCCCTTTGAATCGGCACCCCGTCCCCTTCGAATCGGCGCCCTCCTTTCCCCATGTGAACCGACGCTAGCTGATGAACACCTGAATCGGGGCGAGCTCCCTTGCCCACTGAATCGGCGCAAGAGACCCCGAAGACCCTCATCCGGCGCGAGAAGCCTCCGGCACAACAGCGTTTTCCCATGCTCGCCCATTAATGAAGTTGCAGCAAATGGCGGGCACGTTGGTGATGTGTTGTGCGGTGGCAATGGGAGGGTGTGCCACGAGTGGCTGTTTGAGCAGCGCAAGCAAGCAGGACATGCCTCGCCCACGTTCAAGCGGCGCAGGAGAAGAGTAGATCTCGACACATCCGTAGAACCCACGCTCAAGGCGGTGGAAGCAGAGAAAGAACACAAAAAAAATCTCAATGCCTGGGACATCTCCTACGCGTATAAAAGGAAGTTGGGGTCTTCGGCAGACGGGGTCGGCAAGCCTGGGAGTCTAGAAGCCCGAAGACCTTTGTTGAAGCCAGAGAAAAAAGAGGCAGAGTGAGAGGAAGGGAGGGATTGTGGGAGTCATCTGTAAAAGGGTGGGTCACTGTCTCTATCTTCTTCCTCTTTGGTATCCTGCTAGGCCACGCTTAGCCCCCGATGTAGCTTTTTTTGTTGAAGCAGAAATAAAGTCCAGGGCTCTTCACTCTGATTCCCCTCTCCTTCTTTCTTCCTGGGGTCACATATCCCCATCGGAATACGTGTGCATATGTTTATATGGGTTTCATTCCCTAATTTTCTTTCTTTTTATTCTTTTCGCGCCTCTCTCCTCCCTCATTCAAACCCTCTCTTTCTCTCTCTCTCTCTCGCTCTCTCTCCCCTCTGCTCCTCGCGATGTAGGGCGTGCGATTGTGGCTAGCTAGCTGAGGCGGGGACGAGATGGAGTGAACCTAGAGCGTGATGGAGTGGCAGATGGGGCGTAGCGCGGCGCGATCCCTCGGTGATTTCAAAGTAGGCGCGGTTCAATCATTTGGTGGTTTTCGACACGGTTTAGTCAGTTCGGTGCTCGGAATCTTCAGTGGAGGTAGGGAAATAGATCACCTACTTCTCATCTATGTTCCCTCACAGTTTTACACTGAATGGTGCGTGTACGAGTGGGTTTCGTTCAGTTTCGGGAAAGGCATGCTCAGGGGGTGTGCATCAGGTTCGTCAGAAAATGGCGACAATTTTTCATCTAGTTAGTATCATTGTGACCCCCAGCATGTTAGCATTCCAGATCCGCAGATTTCATTGTGATTGGTCGTCATTTGGGGCCGGTACGAGCCCGGGAACCCCAATGACCCAATTAGGGCCGATTCGGTGGAATTGCCCATTTCTTGCGATGCAGTTGTTGCATGGATCCCTTCTGGGCTGTGGAAGGTGTTTTTCATCGATTAGGGCTGTTTCCCCATCATTTAGATGCGATTGGGGTGTGGAACAGTCAGATCTGACCATTCCCATGATTTTCTCGTCGTATCGTGCTAGCGGTCATTCCAAAGACCGTTTCTTGTCTCAGGCAGCCCCACGATAGACCGCTACACTCTATAGTGTGTCGATCAGTTCTAAGTCAGTTTAGACTGCCGGCCTAAATTTAGACCGCCTCTTGCCTCTGGCGGCCCTATGGTGGATCGCCAAGCTCTGTCATTTCTCGATTTTAGTGTAAGTCAGTTCAAGCTGACGGCCCTAGCTCCGACCGCTTCCATTCCTTGGTGGCTCTTCCTTGGACTGCTACGGTGTGTTTGACCGAGTCAACATTTTAAGTCGGTTGGCCTTGGCGGACCAACCTTCGACCGCCTACTTGTTGTAGCGGCCTAGGTCATGACCGCTACGGTCCGTTTGGCTTAGGTTTATAGGTTAAGGCGGTTAGTGTAGCGATTTATTTTTAGACCGCGTAATCTGTGTAGCAATTTTGTTATAGACCACTGGGTGGTTTGACTGGGTAGATCGATTTAAGGGTTGACTAAGGTTAGTGGCCTTGCTTATGATTGCTACAGTCCCCTAGCGGCCCACGTTATGACCGCTAATGTCCCTTAGCGGGCCAGTCTATGACCGCCAGGGTCTGGAGTTTCCCTGTGGAGTAGCGAATCTTTTGCTGACTGCTTGGCTTATCTAGCAGGGAAGCGATCCACTACTTATCCCCATAGTGTTGTTTTACCAATGTTTTAGCTTCCGATAGTCTTGTGAAATTAACGCCTCTAATTAAGGCGTGACTTAATATTTTCTTTAAAATTTAAGTTTCAAAATTCAGGGTTGCTACAATTATCTTCTCATTTCTACAATCCGAGGTTATGAAAAACTACCATTGTCATACTTCTGATTTCCTTCTAGAAGCACCGTCATTGATTTCTGGATTGGCTCCAATACCACTCTGTCAGCTGGTCATGCACCTTCATTAGAAAGTGAAATTGGAGAAGAGGCAATGGAAGGTGGGCGATACAAGGGATTTTTGATCTTACCTAAACTACCTTGAGAATCTGCCCCTTCGCTGTGATCTACTAGCTGAGGAGCATCATCTGCATTGCTACCGCTGCTGAAAAGGGGGTAACTGCCCCTTGGTTTGCACCATTCTCCTGCAAATCTGGGATCCTGATGCCACTCACCTTCCCGAAAACATCAGGTTGGTTTCCCTTGACACCTTCCACATCAGCTGTGTGGATAGCATTAGAACAACTAGAGAAGGAAATCATACAATGAAGTTGGGTAATAGAGACAAAAGTGCCATTTTTCTTTTCTCTATGCAAATAAACATGTAGCAAAGAGTGCCTCACCTTACCTCTTTTAAACTCTATGCAGAGGCCTTTAATAATCTGGAAGTGAGCATCATAACCACCTCATACCAATCCAAATTAGTTGCATTGACTTTGTTACCCTTTTGTTGACTTAAAGGAACTTTTACTATCATGTTGAGGGGCATCTTCATCTTTACCAAAAAATTGAAGAAATCTTCCAACTACTCTTTCTGCCTTGTCATAAGCAGTGCTAGGCACATGTACCAACCCAGAGTGATGCCCATCATAGACCACAGGCCTGCCTAAGTGAGACCTGGCCATACTGGAAATTCTATGAGTTGACCATGCTAGGATCATTGTGTTCATCTTTTTGTTTCCCCTCCGTTGGTCGTTCAACTCTACTCCATGTACATGAAGACCCCATCCTTACATGTCCAATCAACAGCATCCCTAGCATTCATTTGTTCAAACTCCACGCTTAGTTTCACCAAGTATATTCTGTCTCCACCAGATTCAAGATTTCGGGGACTAGAGATTCATCCTCCATTTTGACTAAGACCTTTGCAAATTCCAAGTTGGTACAAAGCTTTGTCTCATTATGCACTTCCTTCAAGATGTTGTACAAAGACACCAGATCTAAGAAAACCTCTGTATCCCACCTAGGATACAGAACCCAACAACCCTATACTAGAACATTCAACCTCTGTCTGCAATCTGACTCCCCAAAGAAATGGCCAAGATGACCATTTAATACCAATAGTTGCTTGTTCTTCAAAAGACCTATTTTAATCTCTGCATGAAACGACAGGACATTAAGTTGCGATACTCATCCACCTTGCTAAACTTCCATCCCTTGACATATGGGCCATTGTTACTTCAACCTGACGTCATCTTTCTACTGATTACAGGTTTTCACCGGTGACTAGACTTCTTCTTCTAACAAAATAAATCTTAAAAATACGATACGAAGTCAAAAGACTATTTCCCATCTCTATAAGATCTCTTCAAAATCCCTTCTCTTCGGCCTCCCACAATGATGTCAAGATTTGATATAGGATTCCTTAGGAGGAGCCCAGGTGGGCACCTTAACTAGCTCATCATTGAAAATCAGATATCTAAATACACCAAACATACAACAGAAAAAGTGCAGTAAGCATGAATTTATTATACAAGTTCTTGAATACATGGATTTCTTGTATGCTTCCTGACTAGATGCATAAACTAATCCCAGCGAGAATATATATGGGATATTGAATGCATAAGCGGAGTACTGACAACCAGTTTTTCCCCTTCAACTATGAAGCTAGGAGATATGCATACCAAGGTACAAATAAACAGAATTTCAGCTGACCTGGTGTGTTGAATCCACTACTCCTCCTTGCTTAATTTCTCCAGATAACATTGAAGCAACTTCGACACCAAGATCCTCAGGAGACGACAGCTTCGACTTCTCTTCAGAATCTTCAAAACACTCCATGTCTTCTTGTGTATAGCAAACAGCAGTGTCAGAAGAAATCAGACAACCTGATGTAGTCTCAGCAACCAATGATATGCATTATCCAGGAGACCTGCCATGAGAAAAGGAATCTTTGTGCATGTTAACTGGTCTGGGTTGAATTCTTCATTCAGAAAAATTAAAATGTAAAGAAAACTAGTGTACCTCTTTGTTTAAAGTAAGGGGTTGATATCACATACCAATAGATGAAAATTATCAGGATATACAAGTATATACCTCCATAATTAGATGGCAATCACATAAAAAGAACAAATAACACAAAAATGTTTACAAGATTACAATAAAAAGTGAATAATATACTAAACAACATTATTCAGGCTTTATTCTCCATGTGCATAAACTGTATCCTTGCAGAAGAAATGCAAAAAATGCTTTCAGCAATACATGCAAAAGACAAGTGCAGAAGTTGGTTATCACAATCCATTCCCGTAAAAAGAAAACAGACAGTGAAACAAGGACCTGAAGACCATGCCATCATACTAAAAGAGCAAATAAGTTGAAATTGATGTAACAGAACTCTTTTTTGGGGGGTTGAGGGGGAGGTGGAATATGACCGTAAAACAATTTCTTTTAGAATTTTGAGGTCAAACCCACCTCGGCTACCCACTTATTAGACCTCCACCCCAGCAGCAACCGTGTGCGGTCCGAGCCATGAAACATATTAACCCAAAAGCCACACGAAGAGCAACAGAAGTCCATAAACCACCCAATGAAGGCCACACACGAGAGAGAGAGAGAGAGAGAGAGAGAGAGAGAGAGAGAGAGAGAGAGAGAGAGAGAGAGAGAGAGAGAGAGAACTTTGAGGTCTATGCACGTTTGGTTTCAAGTTACAAGGTCAGTGCATCAACAGGCTCAATGCATGGAAGCCAACTGACATGGTCTGTGCATACTCCGAACAAAGGTCTGTGCATGGTTGATGAAATCCCTCAATGAAGAAGAAGGTCTACCTCTATCCTCCTAGAAGCATTTCAAATCAATTCTCTGTCAGATCAAGTGGGCCATCTAGAGAGAGAAAATAGGTACTGCAAGTGTCTAAATACATGAATTTTGAGGTCTGGATGGTGTACCCAGGGTTGACTCTTGTCCCTGTCAACATGTCACATCTTATCTACCTCTTTGGAGATGATTCTGTCAGAAATCCAGCTAGAGGAAGGACACAGTCTACCACCTTTTACTGTTCCCCATGTGACTCCAGTCCTAGTAGTCCTCAGCAAGACAGAAAGTAAACTCTAGCCTAGGAGAAGAGAACATTGTTGACACCTTTTTTATGACCAATGAGTTGGGTCATCTCCTTATTTATTTTTATGATGATGTCCCGAGTTATTCACTACTTATTTGGGCCATATTGGTCAGTTTTGAGGCTTATTTTATGGGCCACTCTCCCTGGTTGGGCCTTGTTCCTTGTCTTTTCCATCGCTTGAAGCTTAGTGGGCTTTTCGTTTCTTTTTACCATGACCTCGCCCCTGGTGGTCTATAGAACGACCATTATCCATAGTTGGTGGTCTATCACTAGACCATTTTGCAGTGGCAGAGTCCCGTTTCAACATCTTTCTTATCTTTTACTGGATGGACAGCCCATGCAGTCTATCACATGACCATTAAGGGTGCTCCAGCGGTCCATTGCTAGACCGTTTGGCAGGCAGAGAGTCCTGTTCATGACTTCTTCTCCTGTTCATCTTATCTTTTGCTGGATGATCGAGCTATGCGGTCTATCGGTCGACCGTTTCTTGATCCTTGCAGTCTATCACAAGACCATTAGTGCAGACAGAGAGTCCTACTATGACTGTTGTTTCTCTACTTCGCCATGGGTGAGCTAGAGTCCTTATTTTATTGATTTCTCTCTAGATAGAGATCCTCAGAAGTTTCTGTTTGTTTCTTTGGACTCTTGGGAACATTATCTTCGAGAGTTTGCTAAGTTTAGACCAATTTTCGTGCAAGTTCCTCTCCAACTCGACTAGAGAGTTTGGGGGTCTATAAATAGAACCCTTTGCTTCATGACTTGAGGAGGAGAATTCTGGAGCTTACGTTGAGGTGCTGCTACATCTTGGAGCGAGTACCAACCAGGGAGAAGTCCTTTCTACATCCATAAGGCTTCTGGTCCAGGGAGTATTGAGTTCCATTGGTTTATTTTGTGTCTTTCTCTCTTAGTTTTCCCCTCTTTTGTTTGCATCATCATAGCATATCCCCTCCTCCTCGTCCATGTTCTTTTGCACCTGCATCATTCTTAACTTCCGCAGTATTAGGATTTTGATTAACAACCAATTGTCCTAATAAATTAAATACCGTAACAGAAGTTATTTCTGTAGAGTAAGAAAGGTTTAATACATCTTTAACCGGGTTTGGATAGAAATCAAATGCTTTAACATCAAAACCTTCTCTTCCAAGTACAATATCTACCATTACAGTATATATACCTGTACTTGTACAGTTACCTACCGTCTGCGTAGCATAATATGTTGTACCCTGTGTAAGCTGCATATCTGAAGATAAAGGATTAGTACCAGCCATAGCATCTTCTTCAGAAGCATACCATGTTACTGTTCCTCCTTCAACCAGACCAGCCATAAGATCTTCAACTGTAACATCTGACGCTACATCGCCGTTAATAGTTTGTGTACCTTCTCCTGTAGGAGCCGGTACATTTGCTATAGTAATAGTGAACATATTTTCGTCAGAACATACAACATTCACACCTTCTTCAGCATATACATATAATGTAGTATCTTCAGTTATAACCGTACCTGCAGCAATTTCAGTTCCCTGACCATTACTTTCAGTAAAGTAAGCACCACTAACCAATTCAGGAAGCGTATACTCAAAACATTCATTTACATTTTCAGGAGCATCGGCAACTACATTATATACAACTGCAGTTACACCTAATCTTGTCATCCCTTCACAACCATTAATAGTCTGAGAAGCATAGTACATTGTACCGTCAACAAGAGTAGTTTCTGCTGTAAGCATATTTCCGTCGGTTTCAGCATCATACCATGTAATGTTATCGCCTGTAACCATAAGATCAGCAATAGTTGCAGAATTACAGAATTCCTGCTCATCATCACCTGTTGGAGCAGCAGTAACATTAATAGTAGCTGTTACCATACCTCTTATTAAACCTTCACATCCGTCAACCGTTTGAGAAGCATAATACATCATACCGTCAACAAGAGCAGTAGAAGCATCTAAAGCATTTCCTCCTGTTTCAGCATCATACCACATAATTTCAGCACCATTAGGCATTAAGTCTGCCACTGTAGCTGAATTACAAAATGTTTGTTCTGCATTATCAATTGCCGGAGCAGCAACTACATTAATGTTAGCTGTTACCATACCTCTTAAAAGCCCTTCACAACCATTAATTGTTTGTGAAGCATAGTAAGACATTCCGTCAACAAGAGCAGCAGAAGCATCTAAAGCATTACCACCTGTTTCAGCATCATACCATGTAATACCTTCGCCATTAGGCATTAGGTCTGCTACTGTTCCTGAGTTACAGAATGTTTGTTCTGCATTATCAATTGTTGGAGCAGCAGTTACATTAACTGTAACAGCAACCATAGTTCTTGCTGCACTCTCACATCCATCTACTGTTTGAGAAGCATAGTAATTACCACTTGCCAAAGTAGCAGCAGGATCTAAAGCAGTGCCACCTGTCGCTACATTATACCAGTTAATGTTATCATCATTAGGCATTAAATCCGCCACTGTACCTAAATTACAAAATGTTTGCTCTGCATTTTCGATTGCCGGAGCAGCAACTATAGTAATATTAGGAGTAAGCATAGTTCTAAGTACGCTCTCACATCCATTAACGGTCTGAGATGCATAATATGGAGTATCATCTACTAACGCTGTTGTAGATGATAAAGCATTGCCGCCTGTAGCTGCAGCATACCATTTAATTGCTGTACCAGTAGCCATTAGGTCTGCAATAGTACCTGCATTACATACTTCCTGTATAGGTGCAGCAACTGTAGGAGCAGGTGTAATTACTAATGTAACATCAACAGTTCTTACTCCGTTACAGCCACCAGAAGTAGTTATAGTTGCTGTATAAGTTATATCTGCTGTTGGCTTAGTATAAACTGTAGCAACACTTTCTCCTGCATAAGCTACAGTAGCAGCTGCATCTGTAAATAGATTTGTAACAGGAGACCATACTACGGTATTGTTTGGATTGAAACCAAAAACAATATTAGGCCTTAAATTGGATGCAGAAGCTACACCAAAACTAGTAAGTGCATCATAACTTTCAAGACCAGCAGGAGTAACACTATCCTTTGCTCCTGTATATACACTGTTAAAAGTCGTTTCTGTAGTATTGGTTCTTGTACCGCTACCGTTACCACCATTACCCTGATTATGGGCTATTTCGACAATAAGGTTGCCTCCAGTCCATATGTATGGAGTAGTAAGCGTAAATGGTACTAATCCTGTAACTCCAGCAGTTGGAGTATAACTCATATTATAAACAGTTGTTAATGTAGCCGAAGAAACAAAACCACCTGTCGTGTTTTGATTAGAAGTTGTACCAATTTTTATCCTGAAATCATTTAATGTATTTGCAGCAGAAGCATTAAAGTCAAAAGAAAGCGTACTTATAGTGGACCCCGGCATTAGGCCTTGGGCCATAAGCTCTTCTGCTGTAAACAATATCTGCGTTTTAGCACCACCATAGTAGGCACTAAACGGATTTGGATAAGATGTTGTACCAGGAGCTGTTGTACCATTACCGATAGCAGCAGATAAAGCTCCAACCGCATTAGTTAAAGTAAGAGGCTGAGTTGATTCCTGACAAACTGATGTTGCAGGAGTAATAGTTATAGCAGAAGAAGGTAATGTGTTTATTACAACATTTACTATAACAGGTATTGCATTACATAGTGTTCCTGAAGATTGTGAAGCCTGCAGTGTATATGTTGTAGAAGCTGACGGATTAAATGTCCATCCTGTTGCCGCATCTCCCGACACTCCTGTTGAAGGTGTCCATACATAAGTATCATAATCTTCTGCTCCGCTTTCAATTGTTACAGCAGCAGTAGTTTCACCTGCACAAACAGGAGCAGGATCAGCACTTAACGTAAGTGCCGGCGGTGCAGTAATTGTTGCAACAACTGTTTCTCTAGGTCCTTCACAAATAGCAGTAGCATTGAATGTAACTTTAGGTCTTGCAGTTGTTGTTGATGTTCCACCTGAACCGTCTATGTCACCGGTAGTCGCAGCACAAACAAGATCAGAACTCTTATTGTCAGCATAACTGTATGTAGTGCACGTGAAGTCATTATAATCATATTCAACAGCCGAAGAATCACCTCCAGTATTTTCATTGCTATAACATGTTTGCACTACTATATTACTTGTCCCATCCCATACGAAAGGTGTATCAAATTCATAAATATTCACACCTACATTTACTGCCTGTGAAGCATTTGAATATACTGCAGTCAAATCATTAATATGTGTATCTGTAGCAGCATCTTGAGCGGTAGTACCTATACTGATTGCAAAATCATTATAAGAATCATCCCCTGTTGATGTAACTGTAAATGCAACAGAATTAATAGGTCCCGGATAAACTCCCGCAGCCTGAAGTTCAGATGCTTTTATTATAAATTGAGTTTTATTACCTCCCCAACCATGGCTGAAAGGAGATTCACCTAAAGAGGTGCTTGTACCTGAACCTACACCGACACTAACATTATTACCTTCAATAACAGCTCCTCCACTAACATAAAAATTTGTTGTCTCTGTAATAAATGGTGTTGTAAATGTTCCTCCTGTTCCTAAAAGAGTCCCATTTGTTTCGGCATCATACCATTTAAGTACTCCATCGGACTCAATAGTTGCAGATAATTCAGTAGTACCTTGTCCGCATCTGGTACCATCTGTTGTTGTAAGTATATCTGCATAATCACATAGTGTTGAAAAGGCCAGTGGCCCTGTCCATGTACTTAAACCATCTGTTTCACAGTTTGATCTTATCCAGATAAAATAAGAAGTTTTATATTTTTTTATATTTTCTATAAATAGCCCCCTCCTTTTTCCTTTTTCTTTTCTTCTTCTGTCTTCTTCTTCTTCTTCTTCTTCCTTCCTGTTGGAGAACCCCCTCTCTGGCCGTGGCTTCTTCCCCGTGTGTGGCCCGCGACACCCCCTTCTTCCTCTAGTTGCAGATGGCGGACCGACGACGGTAGCGTGGTGATCGTGGCGGTGGCATTCTCGCGGTGTGGGGCGTGGAGATCGTGGGTTTAAAAGGGTGATTTCAAGATCGGCGGTGATCTGGTAGCTTTCGAGCTCCATTGAGGTAGGGGGACGGATCCCTACGCTCTTTACCACTTTTCTCATGATTCGTAGGCCGAGGGGAGGTTGAGAGGGGCGTTTTTGAGCTGGGTGGGTCAAATTCCATGATTTGGGGTTGAGCGCCGGATCTCCCATTTCGTGGGGTTTTTGACTGATCTAAAGGTATAGATGCATGCTAGGAGACTTGGGGATGAATTCCCCTTTGTTTCACCATCATTGGGCGATGATCGGGGCGTGGATCGGAGTTTTTGGTGTTTCCTGCCATTTTCGCACTCGGGTGAGCCTTGCGGCCCTTATAGGGACTGCTGGGCTCCCTTGGCGGTCTCCAGGAGACCGTTTCCTAACACTGTATTATCGGCAGGCCTTAGCGGTCTTGCCAGGACTGCTAGGCTCGGTGTGGCAGTCACATGATAGACTGCTACCCAAGGGTTGGCGGTCGCCAGGGGACCGTTTCCCCTGTTTGACTATTACGCCCTCGGGGTGCGTGTTTTCGACCGTTGGGAGCCACGTGTTGGGTAACAGTCGGGGCATGACTGTTTCTTGTTGCCTTGCGGTCCAGAGAGGATCGTTTGGCTGGCTTAGTGGTCCAGCGATAGACCGCTAGGCTCTCCCATGGCCCATTCGCTTGCAGTCATGGCTTGATCGTTTGGCTGGGCCTTGCGGTCCCAGAGGAGACCGCTAGGCTCGCCTTGCTGTCTAGAGAGGACCACTAGGCTGAGGGGCTGTCCAGAGTGGACCGCTGCTCTGTTTCCTTTCGACTGGTGATTTTTGTGAGTCGAGTTTCACCTCTAGTGACCTATCCACTAGTCATAGATTTCTTGCGTGCGCAGGTGTAGAACCACTCAGGAGTGGTGGAGAGCGTGACCCGAGTGAGACAATTGTTAAGCTGGATGCCGTAGGGCCCCTACGCGCAACCGAGTCTAGGCTTCGGGGGAAGAACCAGCTAGAGGGCCTGACCTAGGGCGCATGGTCTGTATGTGCACACGTGGTTGAGGGCATTGGACCCCGCATTGACGAGCGTAACCCTAACCAGTCCTTGTTCGTGGTACTTGTTGAGTGTGTCTCAGTTTTTGCCTGGGGCGAGTAGGGAGACACTTGGACACGGTGTAAGACGTCAGGGGATGCAGCCGGTAGAAAAAGCTGCAGAAGAGAGGGTTTACAGAGACCGTAGGGGAGGAGAAGGTGAAGAGGACGCGCCGCCACCCACCTCGACTACTGGCAATGAAAACAGAGTATCGGAGAATCACGACTCTTCCTGGCTCTGGATTCTCTCTGGCGAAATAGATGGGCTAGACGGGGAGGCGCGACCGCTCTCTAAGGCTCACTCCCAGAAATCCCCCTTTCTTCTTCCCCAATCTTCCTCACTCAGACGATTGGTCCCCTCTCTACGTATCCCCTCTCTCTTTTTTTTTTGCTTCCCCTCCTTTTCTTTCAAAGACAATTGGCTCATGTATATATGTCGTGACCCTATCCGGCGTGCAGAATGTGCGCTGTCGAAGGACCCAGAAGAGGCTTTGGCACGCCGGGCAAAGGGGCGCTGAGAAGGAGAGCGCGCCAGATAGGAAGCACGTCGTGTTAGCTTCGTCCATCATTTATTCGGCACGGGCTAGACGGTGGGCCCTGGACTGGCTCTGGGAGTCACTGTAATCCTTCATCTCACCATGGTCTTACAAAACTGCGTCGGGAAGTATTGATAAAGCTTTCAGGCCGCTGAACGGTCACTATCGGAACCTCATGCATCTTTAGTTTGGACACACGGGTTTTTCGCTAACACGGCCTTCGGCACTATGATTTGTGCTGTCGGCTCAGCTTAACTTGCATTTGTGACTTTCTCGGGGAGTGGGACACTACCCGGGGTGCTTTCTCCTTGGCTAGGCGGTCATTTGGTTACTAACAGACCCCACCGTCGAGAAGACATGCCCGTGCTAGGTTACTTGTATCTTTCGCTGATAGGGCCTTTGGCATCTTGTTTTGAGGAGCCAGAGATGTTCTGTCACCTCAAGAGGGTTTCTTATCAGGTGGCAGACCACTAGGTACGTTCTTGCCCTTGGTCGGATGACGAACATTGTTTATGCGGCACGACCTAGTCAATGCTAGTTCATTAGGCAGGCCAAATGACACTGTCGATTTGTTGTGGATTCTCCCGATTCCTGAAGTGAAGTCTCTGGTGCTCGTGTCAGATGACCTGAGGCTCTGGCAATTCGAGAAGACCCATGTGTATTGGCTTTCTTTGGCTTTTGTGCTTTAGCGGGCCACATCATTCTTCTTGTTTAGGCATGATTGCCATGACCATATTTTGAGTGCCAACAAATCCCCCCTAGCCACAGGTGCTACGAGCAAGGAATGAGCGACGCGGGACCGGCGGATGTACTCAAACTAGGCAGATTCTTCATCTAGCTGGCATAGACCCATAGTGGTCTTAAAATGGCGTAGTGGCTAAACCGGCGTGGCCAAGATGGAGGTTAATCCGGCGCAGCCATTACCCGATGTGCCTTTTGGACAAAGGGGGTTAAAACGGCACGCTATTTAGCACACCGGATTAACCCAAAGGAGGGGGCCCTAGATGAATAGTAGTAAGAATAATAATGCCCAGAAATTAATGTACGCAGAATATGTAAGCAGAGTAGGGTATTAGGAAAATGGATAAAATGAACAAGGCACACATATCCCACTTAGCAGATGAGTGCTCTTCATCTGTGACTACACATGAAAGATGATTACAAATATGTACCAATTTTTGGGGGGAACAAGGAGAAGAAAAACCTTAGGGTTAACAGTGAATGTTGATAGCAACGACAGCACAGACAGATCCGGCACACCAATCTGAGCACCACCGATTGGCACACAACCAGCAAGGGATGACGAGTGCCAGGGACAATGATCGTACCACCACCGTCACCAGAAATCAACCAGAGACGGTTAAGAGAGAATGGGGAGGGATCAACAAGACGAAGGCAAGAGTAACTGAGAAAGGGGCGAGAGTGATCGTGGATGGGGTTTTAAAGGAAGAAAATTTAACTGTTCAGTCACGAGAAAGGAGTGGACTGCAATAACGTATGCATAGCTAGCGGAATGGGTGGCACATTGCAAATGCTGCAAGATTCCTTGCCATTTCGCGTGTCAGAACGGCTTGCATCGGAAGGCACCGCTGCTCGCAGAGACGAGTGAGGACGAGCGAGGATGAACGAGAATGCTTCAATCGAGGAATCACGGCCCAGGGAGTGGTCATAGGCCGGACGACGGAGGAATCGAGAGGTACAACGCCTGCGTGATGAAGGATGGAGAGGAGAGCCACGAGATCTGACCTGAGATGAGGGTTCAACACCTCCAGAGTGAAGGGTTTCATAGGAGGGAAGACGAGCTTTGCTCGCCCCGACGCGGTCCACCTTTCGAAGTGAGAAGCGACAGGCGACAGGGGCAGGAGGGTAAAGGCGACGCTGGGACAAACGTAACCCACCTCACGAGGTGGGATTCGAAACCCGGGATTATCCCGTGGTTAGCCCACCTCAAAACCTGATTACCCTTGGCTCCCAATTAAAGTACAATTTATATTAACCCAGACTTAACCTGTGGTTAACCATAGGGTAACTCCTTACCAAAGCGGAGCCAAGAAATCAGCTTGTGCCTCATGATTATCCTATCCTCACTGGCCAGCCATAGGATGCCGTGACGGTTGTTTGCAGGTGGGATGGAGGAGGAGGTCATTGTTGGAGCAGATAGAAGTTAAAATGGGCACAAGTTTGATAGAAGAATTTGATTTTCTAATAAAATAGATATACGTATAATATGAGATCTTACAATGTGAAAAAAAGATCAATATATAAAGTATAAGCGTGTACAAAATGGAGCATTAAATGCTCTTTTTAAGAAAAGGAGGATGGAAGTCTTTTACTTAAGAGAGAATGGGAGCGGAAAGACTTATGATTTTTTTTCTTACAATACCTCCCAAACATCACTCCACCCTTCTTATAGGCATAAATATTGGTGGAGGCACCCCCCAGCCATCAACCCCCCAATCCCAATCTCCCCTCTCTTACCCCCACACCAAACCAAGCCCAACTCAGGTTCACAGGCAGTAGAGGAGCTCCCAGTTGCAGAGCCTGCCCCGTCATCACCACGAACTTTCTGATGGAAAACCTTATATTGCTGGAAAGCTCTTCGAAGTAGATTCATAGGAAAGGTGGTCCTGCTTCCATCCGACATCTGTGCTGCCCAGGAGAGCCATTCTCCCCCGACTGTACAAAACTATTCTGGCAAAGAACCTGAGCCCAAGATAAAAAGTGACCCCAGCTGCTCCAGTGCGAGTTTGATGTGATTTTTGGCTGGGATCTTCTACTCCAAGTCCTCTACCAGCACCAAGAAGAAGGGCACCATTTGGACTCCGGAGCTCCCCGTTCCAGCCTTTCTCCACAGAGCGCACAGGTCAGTCCAGCAGAGTCAACTTCAGACCACCCTCCACTTCTCTCTACCTCATCCTCTACTCCGACCTCCCCTAGAAGCCTCTCTAAATTCTTCTTGAAGAGGACTCACCCACGGTCGCAACGACTCTGATCTCATCTTCATCGGACCTCTGGAGAGTGTGTGGCAGCAGATTTCTCAGGAACCTATGGTTCAGGGTACTGCACACCCTGCCTCCGACAGCAACCCTGAGCCCATTTGCAGACACGACCTCGATCGCTCCTGTGAAGATTTTGGTACGCCTCTCAGAGGAGGTCATCTTCATCTAGTCCCCTTCACGTCCCAAGAAGTGGGAAGCCATTCTCCCATCGGAGCACCCTGCATCGGCCCTCTTCCCCAGCCTGCATCGGTAGTACTCACCAAAACCAGGTTGGACTAGGTTCTGCTGTTCTGCTCACCATCCTCTACTCTGACCACTTCTTGGAGTCCAGTCAGTTCCTGTACGAAGAAGATTCTCCCACGAACGTGTCGACGCCAGCCCCGCCCTCATCCGAGCTCGGAGAAGTCCTGGGTGGTCCAATCTTCAGACTATTGTAGTTCTCGGATAGATAGGGCCACCCCTGATCCGTCCGAGTCCAGGAGCTGTAGCGTCCCCCATTCGACCTCCGATCGGTAGGAAAATCCTACAGCATGATCCAAAGTCTCCCAGTGACATTTCAGCATCAGTCTCGCCATCACCAGCAACTGGATGTAATCATGGCAACCCCACAACCGACTTGCTATCCGTCCGAGATCCCCCTCCCGTGAGATGCGTAGTGGTGTAATTTTCTGACTTTTAGGTTAGAGCGACACCGGCGCAGCGTGTGGTATACCCACGCTTCCCCACTTGCCTCATCTCCGGTCGGGATCGGTGTCTTCACACCGATCAGGTGAGCATCTAGACCTCCCCTTTGCTAGTTCTTACTTTGCGATTTAGTATTGTTTCTTGTGCCGTCAGACTGTGTGTCAAGTGCCCGATCATTTGATCTTTACAACATCATCAAACTTTTACATACCCCTTTTAGAAATATAATAAGCTTAAATTTGTTATCTTCATTTTGAAGGCAAACATGATTTTGGATTATGTGGCTCACCATTTTATTATTATTATTAGTTGTGGACAAACAAGGCCAGACATAGTTATGTGTTTTAACTATATATTTCGTTGTTTGTCCACCACTATCAGGTTGAATTGCTTCTTGTTGTTTGTCCATCGTTAAACAGAAATTTGCCACTTTGATGACTGTAAAAGTTATGATGGTGGAAGTGGAGCTATGGGCGATGATTGCCAGGTGTAGATGTTTCAGAATATTGGGTTGGATATGGCGTCTGTGAAGTCTTCTGCTTATTGAGGCTAGTCGATCTTGAGTTGCTTTCCGTTGTGGGTTGTGCTTATGTGCTTATTTGTCCATGTAATTTAACTTTTCATTACCGTTTGGGACAATGAGAACCTCGATTGTTTGGGGTAAAACTAGGCGCATATAGTGGCCTGCTTATTTGATCCCTTTTGCTAGTTGATCATCTGTTCTCCACTTGTCTGGCAAGTGTCGCCAACCACATCATAAGATACAGGTTTGCTAGCTGATGGATGTTCTACAGTGCTAAAAGAGTGGTTCTCTTGCTCGCTTGTCAATTGGGGTGAGTTTCATCATTCATCAACACATGAAGTCTGAATTGTGATTCCTACCGTCTTCCAAAGAACATGTGGTGAAGTCTGAGGCCCTGGACAACTTGGGGTATTTTGCCAATTTGTAGGCCAATACTGTTCAACTGTATTTTTTTTCCAGAAAAAGACTGAGGTTTAAAACCTTGGTTTAGAACCTCCATGGATGTGAGCTTACCTGATGATGTATATTCATGCCTGTGGTTGTTGAGGTTGGTTTAAAAGCCTTCCTAGAGCTGATATTTATGCATCTTGTGAATGCATTTGTCTCCTGTGAGAGTGTGAATTTTAAATTTAAGGTTATATGTTGGTGATTATAATCAAGGTGATCCAACATCACTATGGAATTTAGACCTCAATCCTCAGAGAAGTCAAATGAAGATTTTATGGACTTGGAACGAGCTCCTATATTGATGTGGATTTGGTATGTGAATCCGTGCATTGGACCTCTCCCCATCGGCCTTGACCGGAGTTAATTACATTAACCAAATGATTGATCACCCTTGGGTAACCATCAAATAATGTCTTGTAAACAAAGTTACTCACTATTAAACTTGCAAGCTAAAGAAGGCCACGAGGTTTGAATACAAGAGCTCTATCATGCCCTTAATCTGTCCATTATGATTTGAAGTGGGCATCTTTTATGGGTTTTAGATTAGGATTGAATGAAATTATGAGGATGTGAGGACCAATCTTATGTGAGTTTCAAGTTATTGAGATTGGGAATAGGACCTTGGTATGCATATTGTCACTTCTGCCTGCAAGGTACGGGCTCGGCTAATCTCCACATGGTCAGAGCACTCTTAACCACCTGTTCGTCCTCCTCAGTCCTGATCTTCCTAGCTTGAAGGGAAGGGAAGTGTGAGAGTGCTGGAACCACAGTGCAGGGAAGTCCAACTTGTAAATAGCACCGGTGAGGGTTATAGAGCGCCAAGGCAGTGTTCCCCACTAGCTGAAGATCCGCGCCCAGTAGCCGGGGTAATCTGAGAGTAGTGCCTTGAAGAACCTGTGGTCGTATCACGAACTTGTTAAGTGGCAAGGTGTTAAGGAAGAGGCTCAAATCGTCCCTTATCTTTTTATCCGTAGTCTGGCATTCAACCTGTTTAGGAAACCCAAATGCACCCCCAATGAAGAAGAGTGGGTGGCTCCTGAATATGTGGCTCACTGTTGGAACATTCTCTTTGGGTAAGAACTTCAATCTAATCCCCATCCAACACTCAATAACAATCATGGACCTGAAGAGAGGACCTCCTAGAGAAGCTGAACTAAGATCCTCGTAAAGGTAAGAAAAGATGGCTTGGGAGATGGATAAACCCTACCACAACCTGCTAATAATGCTGAGGTTTGGAATGTCTAAGAGGTGGTCAGTGGTAGAAAAGAGCAAAACACCGCACAAGCAAATGGAAGAGCTTTGGCTATGGCTTCATACCTCCCACACTTATTTTTGTAATAAGCGGTGATCCATTAGGCCAAGGGAATCAAGTGAATATGGTGGGAGCTAATCATGGTTGTAACATCATTTGGATTGTTTATGAAATCCCCCAAGATAAGTGAAGGATCGATAGGGTCAACTATGTGACACACTAGGTCTTTGTCTCCTATTTTAGTCCTAGGAAGGGCTAGGTAAGTCTCAACCTCTTCTATAAGGATAGTAGCTTCAAAGGTTGGGAATATAAAGGCGTGTGTTTGAGGGTTCCATAACTCCACTAGAGCTGAAATGCTAGACCAAATCTTGGGAGATGTTCTGAAAATTCTTGGCTAAAACTAATAGTGGGTGAAGGTGCCATGCCCTTAGGATTAGGATGACATCTAAAGGGAGTTCTTTTATCATGGGAGCCACCCACTTCAGGCCGGAATAACATCTTGGGCCCAGAAGGAGCTAAAGAATGGAAAAGAAAGACAAGAAAGAGAAGAAGGGAGTGATGTGAGAAGCTTAACGAATTGATGGAATTAATGAACTTTTGATTTAACTTACCTCCCTTGAAGGGCTTGTGCTCAGATGCTTGGGGATGGAGGTCAGCTACTGTAGCTCCCCATGTTCTCTCCTAACCGGTCTTGGCCCATTGTAGATGCCCTTACCCATGGTGCTAGCTTTAAAGGTTCTCTTCATGGTGATTTGGGTGATTTTTCTAAGGTTTTCAAGGCTTAAAGGAATGGTTTTCTGTGAGGTGCGCGTTCTGTCAGACTATACTTGTCTTTATTTGTGGACTGGACTCTGTCATAATCTATTAAGTTAATTTGTCATAATTTGTTAATTAAAAAAGTAATTTTATTTTTACTATTTTAGCAAACCTGATCAATGAAATATTAATTGCTTACTGTTTTATTTGGAACTTCAATGGACTCCACACATATGTTTTATCCCTTCGGAGCTTTACCGCTCTTGGGAGGCTTCACAGGTTCCAAGTAGTATCGGGTTTACCCGGTATCTGGAGTCTGGGTCATCACAGTTGGTATCAGAGCGTATTGTGTGAAAGTACATGGGAATTCGAGATATCACAGTACTCAGAGTCCTTAAGGTCCAGTACAGTCGGCAGCTAGCGTATGTTTTGTGATTATTTATCACTTTATTTTTGTGTGTGATCTTGTGTGTGCCGTGTTAGCACTGTACGAGATGATTTTGCTCTCATTAGGATGTGACGGGATGTTCTTTTCATCATGGTATTTATCTCGGTTATGTTGTACTTGGCAGAATTCACCAGTAGGTGTGAATCTGCAGTGTACTATTCAAGATTTTTCTTCCATGGCTTGTTCAGGTGGCTGGTGACTTTTATTGTTGGTGTGATGGCCATGCACATCCTCATGTTGTTTTGGTCGTCCCAGTTTGAGTTTGTCCAACTCCTGAGAGGTTTAGCTTGTGTTGAAGTGGTCGATTAAATACCTTGGTTGAGAAGATGCCCGAGCGAACCTAGGATTTTCCTTCCTAGTGAGCTACTGTTAAGTCGAGCTTAATTCTTCTCATCCTGTTTGGTGGAATCTTTTCGAGGTAAGCCATAGAAGTGTTGTCTTGGTGAGGCCTTTGTCCTGTGTCTGCTTAAGTGTGGACTGTGTTAGTTCTGAGCCTAATCTACTCCTTGTTCGGCGGTTGCTTGGCTTTGGACCCAGTTTTGTGTTAGGAGTCGTAGTGCACTATGTTCATCGTGCTGTGTCTGGCGGTTGATGTGTTGTGAGCATTCAGAAATTATCGTACGACGTAAGGATAAGCTGTGATTAGCGTTCCTTTGTGGTTTGTGCTAAAGTTGGTACTCTCTTGGGTTTGCACTTAGGCGACTTGTGATTGGTTATTAGTAGGATCGGTACTCGTGACATATTGTATTGTAGTTTCATGAATTGCGATGGAACCGAGTGTGTACTGAGATGCGAATACTGAGGTCTTTTTGATGCATGTGTGCGTTGTATGAGTGTGCAGGGAAAGCGTGTAGGTTGGTAACCCACGGGTCGAGGATCGTTGGTTGGATGATTCTGGCCGATCAAGAGAATTGTTTTCCTCGATATGACTTCATCTTGGCTATGTGTGCCTTGATGTTGTTGATTGTCGTGCTATTGTTGGAGGCATTATGGTGTTGGCACTGGCATTTCTGAGAGTTGGGGAATGTGTCGGCATATAGAGAGAGGGTTAGAGAGAGAAAGAGAGAGAGAAGGAGAGGGGGGGTGGCAGGCCGGTGGGTGCAAAGGAGGGGGAGGTCACTGGCGTGGGGAGGTTGCCGCGGAGGGGGGATGACGGCGGGAGGTGTAGGTGGAGAGCGGTGGGGGGCCGTGGCGTGCGGCGTGACGGTGGCCGGAAGGAGAGAGAAGAGGGAGGCAGTGGAGGAGTGGGGAGGGACTCGTGGTTGGACGAGGGTGAGAGTGGAGAAGCAGGAGGCAGTGGCAGTGTGGGGAGGCTCAGGCGGAGGGCTGCGAATGGGGCTGTGGCATCGTGAGGGGAGATGTGTGAGGGTGGCGGGGTGCACCGGTGGCGTGGCGAGGGTGGCACAGTGGAGGTGTTGAGGGGGCAATGGGAAAGTGACGACGGCGTGCGGCAGTGGTGAGGGAGGCTCGACGGTGCATGCACAGGGGGTGCTATTGCGGCGTATGGGGCTTCGCGGCGATGGCGGACGATGGGGGGAGAGAGAAGAGAGCGGCGGTGCGGAGTGGAGGAGTTGGCAACGGAGAGAGTGGGGGTGCGATGGGTTGAGAGAGGAGGATGGGGTGGGTTCGCGGCGAGAGAGAGTTAGAGAGGAAGAGAGGGTGAGAGGGGGTCGACTGCAGGTGAGAGAGATAGGTTGGAAGGGACGTGTATAGGGAGTTCGCGGACGGTGGCGGAGGGTGCAGGGGGGAGTTCGCGGGGTTGAGGGGGGTGCTGGTCTGTGGGCTTGGCGGCAGAGAGGAGGGCGGTGTGTTGGTGCGTGAAGAATAGAGAGGGAGAGGGGAGGCTCGCGACGTGGCTAGAGAGAGGAAGAGAGAGGGTCGGCTGCGGCGTTTGCAGAGGGGTGTCGCAGGTGGTGGCGTGGGGAGGCTGCCACGACGGTGAGGGGGAGAGAAGGATGGAGATCGATCTGCCGTGGTGTGAAGGGCGAGTGGGAGAGGGGAGTCTGTCAGGCGGCAGTGGGGAGGTGGTTCGCGGTGGTTTGAGGTGCCGGCGGCGAGGTTGGCAGAGGCCGGTGGCCGGCGGAGGCTGGCAGGTGTGGTGGCCGGAGGGAACGGGGAGGCCAGAGTTGGCGTGGTGGTCGGCGGGGGTGCGGTGTTCACAGGGGAGAGGAGGTGAGAGGGAGAGAGCCGTGGGAGAAAAAGAGAGTGATAGCCCGGCGAGAGTGGGTTCTCTGCTTTTTGTGTCAAGAGAGTAGAAGAGATCGATGGGGAGAGAGTTACGTGAGTGCTGTGTAGGGAGTGAGGGAGGTGGGGAGAGGAGTTAAATGAGAGAGGGAGCAAGATCCGAAGAAGATGGGAGGGAGTTATTTTTTTATTTTTTTTATTTTTATTATTTGAGATGTTTATTTTTCTTTTCTTTTTTTTATATAGGGGAGAATGGGCCATTAAAATTGATTTATTATATATTGGATTATCCTGGAGTGAGGAGCCTCATCCCTCGATAGGGAAGGGCGTCCGTAGTAGAGTAACGTTTCTCCGCTATAATGGCGAGAATTTTCGATTGGGGCGGCCCCGACGTCGGCCGGTCCCGGGGTGAGTCTTACGGCGCTCATGGGGCATGCTCGCCCTTTATGGGATCAAGGCCGACGTCATGGGGGCAACGGTCAGTCGCCGGAGAGTCCTTCGGCGGTTACTGCGCTTGGGCCGTAGCCATTCCACATCATGGAATCCGATGCCCTCTTGGACTAGACCGAGTGCATGCGCCCATCTCTTGGGAGGGCTTATTACGCTCGATTCTCAGTGGGCCTGTCATTATTGGGCCACTTCTGGGCCAAACCAGATTCACCCTCCTCACTTTCCCCCTACTCTCAGTCACCGAGCACTATGTAGGGGGCTGAGAGTCGATATGGAGAGGGTCTCTGTGGAGCGCGAGGCTCGAGGTTTGACTCCTCATATCATAGGTGTTGGAAGCTTCGGGGCTGGCTTGGCGCGGAAGGCACTTTTGGTGGTGGCAGTAGCCATGCGGGTCATGATGACCTAAGTCTTGTCCGGTTCTGGGAGCGTGGGCTCCGAATGGTCGCCTGACACTGCAACAGGCGTCCTTTCACCTGCCTCCCAAAGAGTGGCTCCGGCTTGTCGTGGGTGGTTATAAAGGTGACTGCGTGGTCTCCATCCACGTCTTGCCAGTTGTTGTGCTCGTCGTAGGCGCCTTCCTCCCCTGGCTCGGTGAGGACCCTTGTTTCTCCCTTGTCTCTCGTCTTCTGTAGTCATGCCTCCGCGTAGAGGAGTCCCTCGAGCCTGTTCTTCTTCTACTAAAGAAGCGCCTCGTGGCCGAGGTGGCGTGCCGAGCACTTTGGGTGCCGGCACTAGTCGGCCCAGTTCCCCGCCGATGATGGCCTACATGGTGATCCATGGCTTGTGGGCAGCTTTCCAGATTCCTCCCGAGTACGACATCATCTTCCCGTCTGTGGGAGACGAGATAATGAGTTATCCTGTCGGTGGGATCATGATTCCGGTGGCCTCCTTTCAGGCGGGCTTCCATGTTCCAATCCACCCTTTCATTGCGTCGGGCCTCCATTACTATGGATGGCTTCCTAGGAAGATAACCCCTAATTCTTATAGCATCCTTTGTGAGTTCATCTATTCATGCCATCGGGCGTCAGTGGAGCTAACCGTCGATCTGTTCTGGCACTTCTTCCGTCTTCAGAGTTGTCCGGCCGACACCTACTTTGCCTATTTTAAGTCTCATTCCAATCAGCACTTCATCAAAGTCTCCCGTGCCGCCTCTAACCGCAAGGGTTGGGCGGAGCGGTAGGTATACCTCATTAAGTCGAAAGACTGGGAGGAGGCTTCCGATAGATGGATGCACAGAGGCTCCCACTGCACCTGGCCTGATAGGAGGCCCTCTCTCAGGGCCGAGGACCACCGGAAGTTGAATTAGATCGAGCGGTATCCTCTCGGGGATGCGGATTTCACTCTAACTCCGGCGCTGCTCCGGGAGCTGGGGTTGTGCCTCCCATTACTGCAGGGTACTGCCCCCCCTTTTTTATTTCCTATACTGTTGTCGTCACGAGAGGTGCTTGATTGATTTGGTTCTCCTTTCAGGGGCGGCTGAGGTGCAGTGTTGGACCTACGAGATTGTCTGGCAGCCGTGGAACGTTCCTCGCCCGGTGGATCATGTGGCACCATGGGCCGGTCAGGTGTCCGTCGTCGCCCCCTAGACCGAAGTTGCATTTGCCCCGGGGAGGTTGCAGTACTCGATCCCAGTCGGCGTTCCTCTGGTGGGCTCGCTGATAGCATCTGTGGCAAGTGGGGGCCCTAGCCCTCGGAGGGGCTTCCCTGAAGGAGTCCCTGGTTCAGCTGGTGAAGGGTCCGATATGGCCGGTGGCAGCCATGTCATCCCGACTGATGATGACTTGGCAGCACTGGACACTCAGCGTCGATCGCGGAAAAGGGCGAGGACTTCCCCTTCGACTTGGAGTCACGGCCCGCCACCCCCTTCATCTGAGCCATTGTCTTCTGGGATCCCGCCACCACCGTTAGCCTAGGGGTCAGTGGCCGCGACTTCTGCGTCGGTTCCCGCAGCACAGGGGCAGGACAAGGGTAAGGCCCTGGTGGTGGGGAGCACCGATGCCTCTTCTCCGCTGGCGTCTCCTCAGTGCAGCCCTGCTTCTCCTCCTAGGGACTTGGCCTCTGGGTTGATTGGGATCGCGTCGATCATCGATCTCATGGGTAGGACCGGACACTGGCTAGAACTCTCCAGTCTGACCGGCCCTGGTGCCGAGAAGGAGTTGACTGTGGCTACCGCGAGGAGTGCGCACCTCATCATTAGTGCCTTCGGCACGTGGAGGCATTACTTCCAGAAGCTTGTCCAGACATTGGAGTCTATCCAGGCCGCTCAGGTGGAGCTTGAGGGGCGGCTGGGGGAGTCCGAGACGGCTCGTGCTGAGGACTGGCGGTAGTCGGTCCAGCAGGGACTGGCCCTTGCTGGTATGGAATGCGACTGGGACCACTTCCGGTCACAGGCTGACTCTGCCGAGGAGCGGGCTGCCAATCTAGCGTCGAAATTTTGGGCCATGAAGATCCATGCTCAGGAGGTTGAAGTGGAGATCGCCTCCCTACGTTCCTCGATGTCGTTGGTGGGCGAGGAGGCAGTGGAACAGTTCTACTCTTCTTCGGCCTACCGAGACGAGCTAACGGAGGTGGCCTTGGAGTTCTACGGGCTGGCTCGTGATCGTGGCTTCCGAAAGGGATGGAGTGCCACCGTGAAGGCCAATGCAGATAGCCTTGGTCACGCCCCCCCTTCGCCCCCTCCCCCTTCCTCTCCTTATGGCCAGGAGGCTGATGATGGTGAGGGGGAACCTGAGGATGTTGGAGCCAAGGGGTCGGTGTTGGAGCCGAGCACTGAAGAGCGAGCACCCGCGGATGCCTCGGAGGTAGGGGGCCAGGTGGTGAACCTGGACGAGGACTCGCCTCCCACTGGGGCTACGGACGCACGTGAGCCTGATGAGATTGGGGCACGTGACGATGTATTCGGGGTGAACCCTTAGAAGGGCGCCCCTACTTACTCTTTTTGATGTTTTCCCTCGTTTCTGCCTAGGTGGCAATTTTCCTTATGTAGACTTCTTTGCTCTGGAATGGAAGTCTTGCCTTTGTTTCACAAATCTTGAAATCTCTTCTTTGTACCTCCCTCCTTTTCGAATGGCTGCGAGATCCTCTGGAGATACGAAACGGTGCTTTTGAGGAGACTTTAAAAGGGTGAGACTTTTGGGGACCCGTCGCTTCGATTTTCAGAGATTTACTTGGAGCGGTAGGAGTTCTCATGCCTTCGGGAACTCCACTTCCCTATAAATAGTGACTCTCGGGGTATCCTTGAGACCATCTTCAAAGTAGCGAGCTTTGAGGAGAGCATTCCAGTGGGATGTCGTCGGGCGAGTCTGGCACTTCATCAGACGACGAATCCCTGCAGGCTCGCCGCCAACTCTTGGTCCTCAGGAGGGACCCTCCACCGGCTCCTTGGCGGTTGTGGCCGGAACTGGGGGCGAATGGTCCCGTTTTCGAACAATACTGGAACGGGTACTTAGACGGCTGGCATGAGGCCTTGGAGAAGGTCAACCACCTGTACGCCAGTCGGGGAGTCTTACTTCTTGAGCCGGATAGGTTTCGTCCTTGAGAGGACGATGGATGGCCTTGTACTCCCTTCTCCTTCACTTGTTTTCCTCCACCGTCTTATTATTGTGTAGTAGTAAGAGTTAAACGAGTATACATGTCAGATATTGATTTATTTGGCCTCAATCAAAACATTTCATACTCTGTAATCAGCATGTTGGCCTTGGTTTCATGTACCTGAGAGGTGCCTTCGTGTATTACCTCTAAACGATCCCACATCTCCTTGTTTGTGATACATGTTGGTACCCTTGCAAACTCCATAGGGTGGAGAGAGCATTACATTATGTGCTTGGCACTCCAGTTAACTGTTGATCTCTTGATCTGCTCTCTAGTCCAAGTGTCCTCATTTTCAGGTAGTTTGGAAGGACCCTTGCTTGCAACATGCCAAATTTCATGATCTTGGGCACGAATAAACACTTGCATGCAGTGTTTCGAATATGGGTAGTTAGTTCTAGTAAAGAAAGGAGGTTTGTTAACAAAATGACCTTCAGGCCCGAGACCCTTAGATGCCATTCCACCATTTCTCTCAAGGTCGTTGGAACACATCAAGAGAGATTGGCTCTGATACCACGTGTTGTGTAGGAATGGTTGATCTAGAGGGGAGGGGTTGTTGGCAATAAAAGAAATAAAAGAAAAGAGAAAGAAGAGAAAAAAAAAGAAGGGAAGTAAGAAGAGAGGGCAAGTGGGCCCAGTTGTGTGGAGGAGGCCCAGGTGCCATAATCCAAACACAAAATAATAATAAAAAGGAAAAGGAGAGAGGCTTTTCATAAAAAAATGAAAAGAAGGAAAAGGATAATATGATAAAAAAACCCACGAAGCTACTTTTCTCTTTCCTTCTGCACCCTTCTTCTCCTGCACGGAAGAAAGCCCCGGTGACTCCCCTCCTTGCCACGTTGTCCAGCAGGCTAACCGCAAAAGTTTGTGCCTTTGACCGCTGGGCCAGGGCAAGATCCAGCGGGCATCAACGACATCCAGCGTGCCCCCCTCGCTTCGAGAGGCTCCTCCCCCAAGGGCATCGGCGCGCAGCTCTCTCCGGTGAGGTGTCCACACAACAATGGCGAAGGCAGGTGCACGGTCTCTCCCACAAATGGAAAACCTCTCCCTTCGTGCCCTGTGAAGCCGACTACAGCAGTAACCAACCAATAGCAAACGAAGATGGCCACGGCAGCAGCGGTGGGAGAAACAAGGAAAGGGCGTCTGGGGAGGTTCATCTCCAAACTGGGATCCAAATCCCCTATAAGAAGCCCCCGGGCATCCGGTTGGTTGAAGGATAGAAGAAAAGGGCCCCCCTTTTTTGATTTTTGTTTCAATTTTTCCCCATCTTCTCCGATCTTGAGTGGTGGGAGCCCAAGGAAAGAAGAAGATAGTTAGAAGTGCTGTAAAAGGGTGGGTCTTTTCCCCATCCCTTGTATTTTCCATCTTTCTTTTTGTTCTCCCCCCTCTCATTCTACGATGTATGATATCTGTTATCTCACCTGATGTTATTTTCTTTCATGTCTAATGAGATATATATTAGATAGTTCATTTGTGCATTCCATTAAAAACCAGAGGTGCTCAAGTGAGTGGACTTTCATTGCTTCAAATTGATTGACCTCAATGCTCATGATAGTTTATCCTAAAAAGTCACTGGGCTTGCATAAGAAAGGCTTCCCGTTGAGTGTTAAGATACTTTGGTGTACCATAGTGCCTTAGTTCGAGTAATCCTGTATGCAGGCATTCCTGTTACTTCTCTAGCTTCTACACCCTCTGAAGTTATTCTTCTTAAATTCTTCAAGCTCAAACCATGCAATGCCTCTTTGAGGAAGATGTTCAAATTCAGAATCAGCCCAGCTCCACAATGAACTTTTTATTGGATTTGAATTCCCTCACTACACTCCAGTTCAGTCTCTCCTCATCTATGAACCTCTCCCCAAGTGTTTTGATGACGTCAAAAGGAGAGAAATTTTGATGACTCATAATCTGCAAGAGTCCCTCAGTCTGCATGTCTGTCAGATAAATCTTTGGGTGATGGTCTATCTTCACTGCATGACCGGATGAATCCTTCATGCATTCAAAATTTTGATATGCTTCATGCTATTTATGTCAAAACTTGTTGCATGCAAAACCTTGCTGCATGAATTCCATCTCAAACTGTGAGCAAAATGACTCATAGTTGCCATTTGTTGGGTCCCTTGGGTGCAACCGGATCTAGAAGAGGGGGTTGAATAGATCCCTTAAAACTCGATGCCCAATTAAAAAACTTAGCCAAACTAGTTTGGTTACTCAATGAAACACAGTCCAGTCACATACAAAATCGAAGGTAAATAGAACACAAAAGGTTCCCAGCAAGATATGCTGAACTAATTGCAAGTAGTGCTTGACATATGATAAACCCAGCCTACAGTATAAAGGGTAACTTGTCCCGGGCCTGGGTGGACTCCCTAGTTCTTGTGTGCAAGTGTGTAGCAAGTAGTTGAGGAAATGCAAGATAGTGTGAGAGTCAAGCGATGTGTAGGCAAGACAGATAGTGTGCAGAACCAAAACACTTGTGTCCCTGTGAATGGGGATAGAGGAGATGGATCAATCATACAAGAACACACCACTGCACAAGAAGTTTTTAAGGTGGTTCAGTCTGCAAACCCACAGACCTACATCCACACCCCCACCAGACCGGGCGAGGCTTTACTACACGCTGCAAATGCAGCAATGGGGACAAGCCCCCCACACACATGAGGATGAGGTCCTCACGAGGATATACTCCTCATGCTGCAAAGGTGCAGCACTACATGGGGACGACGCCCCACACACACACACACGAGGACAAGGTCCTCATGAGGATAGAGTCCTCACATTGCAAACCCATAGTACCACACGGGGATGACATCCCACACACACACATGAGGAGTAAGCTCCTCACAAGGATGAAGCCCTCAACACATACAGGGATGCATCTCCCACGCCGCCCAACCCTCTGGGTGGCCAGCACCTTGGCCTTCCAGTCCCCTTTAGCCGGGGGGTGTGGCGTTCTGCGATTTGACGTTCTGGAATGTCCGTGGAAGGGGTGGCCTTGCGGAATGCATGTCCGCTTGGCTCCAACTGTTCTACTGGTTCTGAGTTTTGCTATGGGCCATCCCTATCTACTGGTGGAGTAAGGACAATCATTCTTGTGTCGGGCTACCTGTATCGACTATCCCTATGAGAGTCCCGTGACTACGAAGGGTGTACCCGCGTGAGGGCTGTGATCGCGGCTAGATATCTTTGTAGGAGTTACGGGCTGAGGTTCTTGTGTTCCGATCTTCATCATACTTGCCGGCAGTCATAACTTAGCTATCTAGCTAGTGGTTCTTTGTTCTCGTGCTAGCAAGCCGCCTCGTGGTGGTTTAGTACGGACCAGTGGTACTCCGGTGGTTTCCGTGGTTGTAGCGAGTTCTCATCCTTGGTGACTCTACCCACTAGACGTAGCTGACCTGGGCACATTTTTGTGCTGACCCACCTAAGAGTGGTGGAGGCTTGTCCCGTGTAGAGGTTCCTAGGCCGGTTACCTGAGGGCCCCTTGCCTTTGTAGCCTGAGTCTGACTGGGGGGGAAACTGGCTAGAGGACCCGACCTAGAGTAGATGGTTTGTGTGTGCACAAGTAGTTGGGGGCAGTGGACACGTGCTGACGAGCATGACCCTGGCTAGTCCTTATTCTATGGTACAGTGTTCTGTGTCTCAGTTTCCGCCTGGGGTGAGTAGGGAGACACTTGAGGCTGCGGTGTAAGTCGTTGGAGGACGCTTCCTTTCTCGTTGTTAGTGGGGTAGTACTCCTGTCACTTGAGAGGTTCCAGCGTAGGTTTCTTTTCGGCGTAGTTACTGTACTGGCAGCTCGGTCTGTTCCGTTCTTTGTTGGGTGTGGTTCTTCCGCTGGTTCTAGTTCGGGATCGAGAGATTCTCCTGAGGGCATTGGTTTAGCGTGTGGTCAGCTGTGTGGCCTTGTCTGAGGTTCCGTCGGAGAGGATAGACTGTCCGACCGTGGGGTCAGGGGTTGTGTAGAGGGCCTGTGTGTGTTTCCCCTGGTTGACCGCCTTCTGGTTCTGGTCACCGTTGCTGTGTCGTACCGGTGTCATTGTAGTGTTGTTGCCGCTGTTGACCTTCACTTGTTACTTCTACGTCATTCCTGTTTACTACTTTCGTTGTGGTGGGGTTCCGTGAGACTCCTACTGAGTCAATGAGATGAGACTCACCCCCTGCTTTTCAGGTGCGGCATTCTCCTCGGAGTGGAGCATGCTAGTCGGTGGTTCGTTAGTTGCCAGCTCGTCAGGTTGCCGGGGTGTGCCCCGGGGCAGTGTGCATTTCCTTGTTTTGACTGTACTTGTGGACTGAACTCTGTAGTTGTTATTTAATTGTTGGGTAAGTGTGAATCATCGTGAAAACGTGGGACTACATCTACGGACTGAGATATAGTGCTAGAATACCCTCGGTATGGGTCAGGAGAAAACCTCGGTAGAAAAATTTTAAGTCAGGAATATGGTGCCCATGAAGGTGCCACTATTTTATTAAATAGCACCCTCTTACAGAGGCGCTCAACCATGTAAATTCCACAATTTTATATATATCGGGTACTGAAAAATTTCTACACAGGGAAATTACGCCCTCTGGAAGAGGCTCCATTTCAGAATGTAGCGCTGTAGATAGGGTCGCTATATTGAACAGTGACAATGGTTCAGGCGTTGTTCTCTTCATATCATTCTTAACATGAACAGTAGCACTTTTCTATTTGAGAGAATTCTGCAAATGTGAATATATGGATAGAAAGAGAATTATAGCAGGATTCCAGAACTAAACTCAAGCATTAATTTGGACATCAGGTTACATAGTTATTAAATTTTAAACACGGATAATTATTAAATATCCAAAGAATAACGACTGTTCATGAAGTCATTTTATCAATATAGCGCCCATAAACTCTGATTCAGAAACTGCAAGTCATTCTACTGATCCTTTTCTGCTCTATATGCATGTTATGATTATGAAATTACTAGGTTTGGCTTAGAACTTGAGAACACCTACCTTGTGGGTTGATCTGGACGACGATCAGAGAAGAAAAATAGAAGCAAATATGCGACAGTAGGTAGCTACAGTGACAGCAACTAGAGAAACGATGGAAGAAGAAACACAGCAGGAAACCTTCCACGCTTAGTCGCACTAGCAGGAACTGAGGAAGAAGACGCTCTTCCTTCCGTTCACAATAGCAGGAGGAAGAGAAAGGAAGAAGCTTCCTTTTGGCAGCAGTAGGAAGAAGTAACTGTAGCTTCTTCACGGTGACAAAAAGAGGAAGAAGAAGCAGTGACGGAAAGAAACATAGAGGCCTCTTCTCGACAATATGGCTTATGCAGAGGCAATAACAACCCTGCACGATTAGGAAGAGGAGAATCGCAGTTGCAGAATCTCTCGTCGAATCGCAGAAGCAGCAGTAGTCAGGGCTTGTCGAAGGATGCATGGTATTTATAGAAGAAAGATTAATTGGGGTTAGTGTTCGATCGGGATTTAAGTTCTCCCCACGTAAGAATCCTATTGGCATATAAACTTCCTCGGAATCAATCCTACTTGATCTAAACCTTCCAAACAGCAGCCAATATCCCAGTTAGAATGAAACACTGTCAGTTGGTTTCTTTTTTTAATCCTGAAGAATATAGCGCCTAAGCAAGGGGAGCTCTTTGATAAATGGTGCCTTTACAAGGGGCGCTCTTTCCATTGTGCTTGAGAACTCTTCCAATTGGCCCATGTAAGGCCCACCCGCCGACCCAGCTGACCACATGTATAGCTTCGAGTCTCACCGATGTAAACATAAGTGTAAATGGAGGCGTAATTACTTGGGGAGTGTTGGGAAGGGGGATGGTCGAGGCTTTCGACCACCCACCTTCCCATTTGTTTAAAGGGAAAACCTCTACAATAGGATCTAAAGGGGGGTTATCTACTATGCTTTGAATGCAAAGTAAGCGGGGCATGTAATATGAAATAGGGAACAAAGAGGATGTGAGAGGCAAACTAGAGGGCAGCCAAGCTTGTGGCCGCCTGAAAGTAGAAAACGAAGAACGCCGGAAGCAGTCCTTGGAGCTATCAAAATTCCCAACCTCGAACTCCTTAGACTCAGACCTCAAAAGTGAAGTCTAAAGGGGCTGATCACCTTCGTAGTTCTCTCCTTTCGAAGCCTCTCCCGAAACTCCGCTCGCCTCCTTTCCTCATCCAAAAATCCCCCTCTATCCTCCCTGAGCTCCCATCATCCTAAGTTTTGTCATTAGGGCCTTTCTCTAGAAGCCTCCAACATCGTGCAACCGAACGTGGGAGACAAGTAGAAGCTCGTGTGAGATGGGGCAGAAAAATGGGACACGTTCTTTGACCAACAGTTGTAGGAGGACGGCCAAATTCTTGGCCTTCTACATAATGAAGGCGGCCAAAGGGATGGCCTTCTACCAGACCTGGGTGGCCAAAGACTTGGCCACCCAGCCAATCAGGGCGGCCATCGGTCTGGCCACCGAGCCCATGGGCCCTAGCCACCTATTGTTCGAGGCAGGCCCAATAACATGTGTGTTGGGCTAGACGTAAAAACAAGAAATGTCAAAAAAATTGAGTAAAGCGATTGCTTCACTGATATGACGGTCTAACTGGGGATCTGTGGGATGTCTAAAATTAGGCATCTACAAATATCCCTCCGGAATGTCCATTTTGCAACGGAGTCCGGCGGACTAATAAATGGGTGTTTCGGTAAAGAAACAAGCCTAATAAGGATAGCCCACTCAAGGGGATTCTTGGGCAGAAATCAAGCTATGTATAGGGCCGCATGGGCATTAGGAAATTGGATAAGCCATTGAAAAGAGGGAGAAGGGACAATTAATCTAAGAGGACTTGCATCTATAGTCGCATGGGACCCCCTAGCATAGTGCTGCGGGACTTGAGGGGATGAACACAATCCAGCTCAAGGAAATACAAGACCTAAAAATAAGGGTAAGGAAAATATCAGGATATGAGAATCAATGACCTATCGAATCACGGAATACTCAGAATGGTCATGCAAAAAACATGCTTTTCAACTGGTTGAATCGGAGTGCAATCAGGTAGACACATTCATCTAAGTTCGACGAAATCAGAAAACACGGGAAATCAGCACGAGGCCAAGAGATCATGGGGTGGTCAAAGGAATGGGGGTGCCCCTTGCTTCACTTGTAAATTTCGCAAATGACATGGATGCATACATTTTTTTTTAGTGGTGGAGCGAGAGGCTGCGATCCTCCTGGAGCATCGCCGGTCGACGGACAAGCTGGTGACTCCAGCCAATATCGAACGGTGTCTTCTCGGGCGGTTGCTGTCGATGGGTAAGAGCATCAGGAATCAAATTCTCTCCTTATCTCAGGAAACGCTCTTCTTTTCTTGACCCTGTCTCTTTTGCACAGACGCTAGGCGGTCGGTTGAGGAGGAGGCACTCCCGACCGAGCCGGAGGTAATTTTGGTGGATGACGCGTCGGCCGCCGTTGAGTCGCGGGCTCCCGAGGGCTCTTCCCGAGCCTGGGACAAAGGCAAGCGGGTGGCCCGGGAAGGGGCTCCTGAGCAGCGGGGGACCAAGCATAAGGATCCCATGGAGAAGATGCTACAGGATTCTATGAAGGCTCAGTCCGTAGAGAAGAAGTGGGCGAAGAGGGCCGGGGCTGCCCGCTCGATTGAGGATGCTCACTTGGCTCTCCCCTCTACCGAGCTAGAAGGGGCCGAGCCTATTCGGCCGGCTCTCCCTTCCGCCGAGCGAGGGGGGGCTGATGAGGTCGTAAAGGTCGCAGCGGGGGTGGACGACTGTCGGGCAGTGGTGGCCGTTGCTGGAGACTCGAGCGAAGCTGGAGGGGCGCAGAGTGGAGGCGTCGGAGGCGAGCTGGTTGAGGTCAGGGGGCCGCGAGGAGATGCGACTCAACCCCGACCGTTCGAGGCAGGAGAGCCACGGGACGAGGCGGCCCAGTCCGAGCCGACCGGCGGGGCTCCCGAGGGAGTATCGCTCGGAGGGGGAGCCCACATTCTGGCCGCTCCGGAGGGCACTGGCCCTCTTCTCAGCATCCGGGGTCCCCCATATCGGAGGTGTCGTAACATAGCCTCGGGGGTAGTGTGGGGAAGAGATAGGCAGCGCCCGCCGTCCGTGGTCCTTGAGATGATCATGGAGGGTGATTTGTTACTGGCCCAGATGGGGGCCGACATAGTCGATGCCTACACTCGGGTGGAGTCGGAGCGATCGACTTTTACTTGGGTCGTCGGCGCATCCGACAGGAAGATCGCTCGGCTCACTGCCGATCTCGAGGAGCTTCGGCAGGTCACCCTTGTAGACACGTCAAAATTGACATTACTTTGAGTACATCCCATATTATCTTATAACACCCCAATTTGACCCTCCAATTATCTTATTTGGGTGATTTTCTAAATTTTACTTAGATTTTCCACTTTTCCCTATTTTATGGATTTTTCTAGGAGTTTTTCTCTATTTTCTGGGCTTTAAAGATTTAATGTCAGGCACCCTAGACGCTATTTAATAAACGGCTGAGAAAGTGGACTCTATTTTCTTTTCTTGATAATTACCAAAATTTATGAATTCAAAAATAAGCGTCTGTTCATATAGACGCTATTTTATTATTATTTCAGAAAGATAAAGAATGAGCGTCTGCTATCGACACAGCTCGGTGGAGGAGCCTCCAAGCAAATAAAGCAGCCCTCGGGGCTACAACAGAGTGCCATAACTTGGCCCCGACTGGCCTCCGTAGGCCTTTAGGCCAGATCACATTACATACTAACTTGACTTAAAAGTTGCCCTTTAAAGTTCCAGTCCATACACATATATCTGCTTCACTGGTCAACTGAATATTTGGGAGATGGGGAATATTACTGTGGAGTCCCCTTCCAGCTTGTTGAGGATCCTGAAGAACCTCTCTGACAGAAGCCAAAGGGAGACTAGCACCCCCATTCACACCACTGGGTTGGGCCACTCTTAAAATAGTACCATTCCTAGTCCAATTATCCCTCAGGAAATCTATTCCTGCCCCACAACCAACAAACCACCTACTATTCTGTAGTAAGATATCTCTTGCCTGCCTGAAGATAGCCACAGGCATTCCAGCAGGATAGGGCTTAGTGCAGCTAGCAAAATGAAGTTTGATGAATTGACCCCGAGCATAAGAAGACCAAAGAGATGACCCATGTATAATGTTCCACAACATTTTAATAGCCAAGGAGATTTGAACCCACAACAGGTCCCTAATGCCCAATCCCCCCTCTAGTCGAGGCTTTTGAAGAACAGGCCAGGCAATCCAGTGTCGACGGTCGGTGCTTTTGTCTCCATGCCAAAAAAAATTAGCACACTGAGTTTCAATGAATTTTAAAACCTTCTTCGGTATAAAACATGCTGAGGCAAGATAGACTGGCATACTATGTAGAACAGAATCAATTAAAACTGCCCTACCTACTGTAGACAATAGCTTGGACTGCCATCCCTCCAACTTAGTCTGAATCCTCTCAATTAAGAATTGGAAGTCAGAACACAGGTATCTTCCTTTCTTGATAGCTTAAGCCATCAGACTGGTACTTATAACTAGTAAGAGAGCGGATGGACTGTCTTAGAGAAATAGGAGCTTTAGATGAAAGAATGAAACTGCTCTTGGTAACATTGACTTTCTGCCCTGAACAGTACTCATAGCTGATGATAAAATGTTGAAAGGCCTCAATGTTATGTCTACTTGCATTTAGAAAAACCAGGGTATCATTTGCATACAGTAGATGAGAGACCTGCATACTATGCCTTGGTCCTTGTATCCCTTTAGATGACCAGATTTAAATAGAGCAGAGAGGCCTCTACATAGGACCTCTGATGCTATTATGAACAGAAAGGGGGCAATTGGGTCCCCTTGTCTTATGCCTATGCTAGACTTAAAAAATCCAGTAGCCATACCATTGAAGTTGACCGGGAACCAACAGTTGTAGAGAAGCAAACCAATATAGGAAGTAAACCTGGTGTTGAAACCTATTTTCCTCATGACAGCTAGGATGAAATCCCACTCCATCCTATCATAGGCTTTTGCCATATCTAGTTTAAAAATCACAATTCTTGACTTCCTGATCTTATTCTTTATTTGTCATTTATTTTATTACTTATTTTATTTGAGAGCATATAGATGATCCAAAATGCTAATTACTTAAAAGTGACATGGTAATGAGATATAAGTCCTACTGAGCTTTCTAACTCACCTTGTGTATTGTAGTTAATTTTCAGGAAATCCTGAAGATGACTGGATTGGGCTGGAGCGATGAGAGTGATGATTGTTTTATTAAATTTCTTTTCCCAGTCTGCCTACTTATAAATGAATGTATTGAGTTTGAATAGTATTGTAAGTCATTGAAGGATATTTGTTAGAAATGCCAGATGATGAAATAAAGATGTGATTATGTTAATTTATTATTCATACTCATCATTTGAGTAACTTGATCGACCTGCCCGTATAACTGTTCATGCCTTTATAATTCTACCTTGTTCGGGGCGTGACAACAAGTATTTGGATTGGAGCATGCACGGGTGAGATCTAGAGAGGGGGTGAATGGATCCCAGTGAAAACTTTTACAGAATTAAAAATGAACTACTCTTACTGATCTAAATTAATAGCAATGCTCTTCTCACAGAGTAAACACCAGTGAATATCACTCGAATGATGAAAGTAGCCAATCAACCGAATATAGTACGAGGAGGAGGTTTAATCTAAGATCTCCTCACGCAAGAGGTGACATTCCAGATAGGCCTGACCTATCTTTCCTGTGACACCTTTTGATATAATGCTTGGTTGATGACACACTTGATAAATAGTGTGGAAGGTGAGCTAGAAGGGGAGGGGTTGAATAGATCACCCCAATTAAAAACTCTTAAGAAGACCAACTACCGAAAGCACTGAGGCAGAAGAGAAATCCCCTTACTCCTATTTCAGAACAGCCGAGAGAGCAGAGAAAGAACAGGAAGTTGAGCTAAGCAGTAAAAGATCAAGTGATAGATGTGCACAGATTGCAAAAGATGAACGGAATTAGCAGACCACCAAATAGAGACAGAGGATTTTTAAGGTGGTTTGATTGCAACCCATAATCTAGGTCCACCCCTTACTCCATGGAGTAAGGCTTCCTTCTTCCTTGCACTAAGCAATGATTAAAAATCACAGACTAAGTCTACTAACAATCACTACCGAACAGCTTGCCCCGAGGAACACCTTCCTTGACCTTCTGACAATCAGAAGCACCAACTGGAGGACCAACCTCCCTTCCTTTGCAACCTGCAAAGGGCACCCCATAAGCTACTCCCAGCAACTTACAAACCAGAGGAACATTCCTCTCTTCCTCCAAGCACGATGGAGGGAAACTAGAGAACCTCTCCCTTCCTCTGAAAGACCTCAGAGGGTAACAAGACAATATGAATGAAATGAACAGAAAAATTCAAAGATGAAAAACCAAAACAGACGATCGATCTCTCAGACTCGAGAGTAATGTAGCTTCGTTACTATTGTGCATTGGTTTCATTATCAGTAGATTGGTTAGTCTATTGCATTAAGCTTCCGTTGCACTTCAATTTAGTGTGATTTTTATTTGAGCGAAAAATTTTTACAGGATCTATTCAGCCCCCTTCTAGATCCCATCTTGACTACTAACATTTATTTTGTCAAGAATCTTACTTCTTCAAAATGGCCGCAAATCATGCGAATTGGGAAGCCATGCAACAAATCATTGCAAGTCTCACCCAAGCCCTTCAAACTATAGCACAAGCCGACACGAGAGTAGGCACTGGAGACCTACACCGTAATTTTTAGAGCATGAATCTTCCTCGATTTTTAAGGTCATCCAATCCTAATGAGGCCGAAAATTGGATCGATGACATGGATTATATCTTTAATGTCATGCAATGCATGGACCAGAAGATGGTCCTGCTGGCTACATTCCAACTAAATAAAGATGTCCGTACATGGTGGAAGGCCACCTCTACTCATCTACAACATGCGCAACTTACTTGGGAAGAGTTTATTGAACTATTTTGAGAGAAGTATTTCTCCGAGCATGTACGCGAGAGCAAGGTTGTGGTATTTACCTCCCTTCGACAAGGGATGATGTCCGTAGCCGAGTATGAACACCAATTCTCAAGACTGGCTCCATATGCTCCACTCCTTGTGGCTACAGAGCTTCTTAAGACTAATCATTTTATGGACGGGTTGAGGCCAATTTTTGTTTAGCAACTTGGGCTTCAAAATATTTGCACATACACAGAGATGGTCCATCAAGCCCACCTATGCGAGAGGACAGTGGAAAAAGTAGAGAAGTACAAGGGCAAGGGAGAGGAATCGAGCCGAAAGTCTGATAGGCGAGGAAGGAAGGAAGAAAAATTCAGCATCATGGGAACTTATAAATCTCATGACAACAAGAAGCGGTCCCACAATGGCAACGGGAATAGCAAAATAAAAGGGTGAAGGAAGACGAGAGGCAAGTCATGGCGGCTTGCACTTTTTGTGAAAAGTTCAGTCATTCGGCCGAAGAATGTTAGAAGTGCCTTGGTGTTTGTCTCCGATACGGAAGCCAGGAAGATCGTATGCCCGATTGCCCGCTCATGACAGATTAACCTTCCAAAAATGATGGTGGACGCTGACGGTAGGCTTGTCTTAATGTCGTACTAGATGATGAAGTGCCAAAGGATGATGATTTAATGGAAGATACCATCCAAATTTATTCGCATCTTGCTTTTGTATTATTTGTCACTGGTGCTTCTCATTCTTTTATATCTATCGTTTTTGCTAAAACCTTACTCGTTTCACTTGTTCCCTTACCTACGGACCTAGCTATTACTACACCTTTAGGTCATGTAACTGAACTGAAAACTCACTACCCAAATAGTGAGGTAACTATCGAAGGTCATAATCTCCCCACAGACCTCGTATGCGCAAATTGAGGAAAGGTTTATTCGTTGGCAATGAGGTAATGCCAACGCAAGGAGAGATTCTTTGCCATCACAGATGTAAGGTCTGTAGCAGTGACATTGTATAGAAGTTGGCTAGGATGCAGAGTCTCGCACCGAGATGGGTTTAGTCATTAGCAAGAAAGTAATACTAATGCAAAGGATGAGTTTTCGTCGACTCGGGCGTAAGGCTCACAATGGTGATATTGTTTGCTTTATAAAGCTTGGTCAGGGCAGAGTGCCACTGGGCCAAGATAAGAGGTAGCTCGGTCAGGGCGGAGTGCCAATGGACCAAGGTAAAGGTAGCTTGATCGGGGTAGAGCACCATTAGACCAAGGTAAAGGTAGCTCGATCAGGGCAGAGTGCCACTAGACTAAGGTAAAGGATAGCTCGGCCAGGGTGGAGTGCCACTAGACCAAGGAGAAGGGTAGCTCGACCAGGGTGGAATGTCACTAGACCAAGGTATAGGTAGCTCGATCAGGGCGGAGTGCCACGAGACCAAGGTAAAGGTAGCTCGATCAGGGTGGAATGCCATTAGACCAAGATAAAGGTAGCTCGGTCAGGGCGGAGTGCCACTAGACCAAGGTATAGGTAGTTTGGTCAGGGCGGAGTGCCACTAGACTAAGAAGAAGGGTAGCTTAGTCAGAGCGGAATGCCACTAGACCAAGGTATAGGTAGCTCGGTCAGGGCGGAGTGCCACGAGACCAAGGTATAGGTAGCTCGATCAGGGTGAAATGCCATTAGACCAAGATAAAGGTAGCTCAGTCAGGGCGGAGTGCCACTAGACCAAGGTAAAGGTAGTTTGATCAGGGCGGAGTGCCACTAGACCAAGGAAAAGGTAGCTCGGCCAAGGCGGAGCTAGACCAAGGAAAATGGTATCTTGATCAGGGCAGAGTGCCACTAGACCAAGGTAAAGGTAGCTCGGCCAGGGCGGAGTGCCGCTAGACCAAGGAGAAGGTAGCTCGGCCAGGGTGGAGTGCCGCTAGACCAAGGAAAAGGTAGCTCAGCCAGGGTAGAGTGCCTTCTTGACCAGGGCGGAGTGCCGTTAGACCAAGGAAAAGATAGCTCGGCCAGGGCGGAGTGCCGCTAGACCAAGGAAAAGGTAGCTCGACCAGGGCGAAGCGCTGCTAGACCAAGGAGAAGGTAGCTCAGCCAGGGAGGAGTGCCGCTAGACCAAGGAAAAGGTAGCTTGATCAGGGCGGAGTGCCTCTAGACCAAGGAAAAGGGTAGCTTGATTAGGGCAGAGTGCCACTAGACTAAGGTAAAGGTAGCTCGGCCAGGGTGGAGTGCCTCTAGACCAAGATGCAGGTAGCTCGGCCAGGGCGGAGTGCTGCTAGACTAAGGAGAAGGTAGCTCGGCTAGGGCAGAGTGCCGCTAGACCAAGGAAAAGATAGCTCGGCCAGGGCAGAGTGCCGCTAGACCAAGGAAAAGGGTAGCTTGATCAGGGCGGAGTGTCGCTAGACCAAGGAAAAGGGTAGCTTAATCAGGGCGGAGTGCCACTAGACCAAGGTATATTACGGTCATTCTGGGAATGCCAGCTGAGCCGTGTGGTACAACTTTATATGTCTTCCATTGAGGGGAGAGAACTGCATGACCCCTTTGTGATCTACGAGGATGTTGGCACCCCCTTCATATACTCGACGGATGACATACGGTCCAACCCAGTTTTCAACCAACTTCCCTTTTGGGTTGGAGGCCATCACTTCTCTTCTTTTGACCATTACCATGTCTCCTTTCTTGAATTCTCGACCTTTGACCAGCTTATCAAAAGCACGGGCCATGCGAGCTTGGTAGAGTTAGATGTTTTGTTGTGCGCGCAGATGCTTTCCTTCGAGCTCGGCGAGCTCCTCCAGCCTTCTTTCAATATTGGTTTGTTCACTGTTGGCCAATCCATGCTGAATGGCGACTCGCAGTGAGGAAACTTCTAATTTAGATTGGCACCACAGCTTCTGACCCGTACACAAGGGAGAAAGACAAGCAGTCGGTTGGAGTTTTATAGATGGTACGATAGGCCCAAAGTGCTTCGTACATCTTTTCTTCCCAGTCCTTCTTATTGGACTTGACAGTCTTCGCCAGTAATATGCACAGTGTCTTGTTGAAGGCTTCTGCAAGCCCATTGGCTTGAGGGTTGTAGGGGGGACGACGTCCTCCAGTCAATCTTGTATTTGTCGGCTAGTCGATAAACCTTCTGATTTCTGAAATGGCTGCCGTTGTCAGAGGTAATTCGGCTAGGAACCCCGAACCGGAATATTATGTTCTGCCGGAAGAATCTTGCAACCAACTCTCCCGTCACTTCTCTTAGTGCTACTGCTTCTGCCCATCTTGAGAAGTAATCTGTAGCTGCCAAAATATATTTGCATCCTGATGAAGATGCCAGTAGTGTCCCTACCATGTCCATGCCTCATTGAGCGAACGACCAGCTCGGTATGGTCAGATGCAGCGGCACTGGCAGTCTTCTTGACACATTAGCGTGCTCTTGGCATTTCTGACAAGCCTTGGCGAACTTGCAGCAATCATCGAACATATATGGCCAATAGTATCCCAGCTTCTTTATTTCGATCTTCATTTTGGGGCCGGCCTGGTGTGCTCCAGCTGAACCCGCATGGACTTCTTGCATCACCTGCCCAGCTTCTGCTGAAGACAAGCAACATAGCAGAACTTTTCTTCGGACATCTGTCATTATTCAAAACAGGGTTCCATTCCTCATCTCGTAGGAGCCCTTGACCCTTAGGAGTTTCATTCTTTGTTCTTTTTCCTTCGGAAGCTGCTGGTGCTAGAACCAACGCAAGAGATGTTCTCGCCAATTGGGCTGCTGAATCTCCTCCACAGCTGCCACTTCATTTTCTTGATCATCGGCCAGAACCTCGGTTACACTGGGTACTTGCCGGCGGTTGATTACTGTTATGTTCAGGCTTGTGTCTGGCGGGATTGTCAAAGAGCTAGCCAGTTTAGCGAGGGCATCCGCCTGAGCGTTCTATCCTCGGTTGACATGTTTGATGCTGATGAAGTATAATCTTGACATCAGGCGCATCGCTAGCTGATGATAGGGGAGGAGCTCTTTCTTTCGCACATCGAACTCTCCTTCCAGCTATTTTATAACTAGCATGGAGTCCCGAATGCCTCTAACATCTGGATTCCCATGGATAGAGCAATCTGCCACCCGATGATCAGGGCTTCATACTCAGCTTCATTGTTTGTGCACGGCTTGTTTATCGAACAAGATGTGTGGACGACTTCTCCCTATGGAGATTTCAGGACTATGCCTGCCCCTGCTCTGACTCTAGCTGATCCAGTAGCTGAGGTGTCAATTCTGGAAGTGCCATCAAAGTACAGCTGCCATAGGGAAGGCTGCACCTAACCGCCTTCTTGGGTTTCATCTTCAGGAAGCTCTGGTTCCAATGGGCAGTCTTCTGGTACCGGATGTTCAGCAAAGGAGTCTGCAATAGCTTGGCCTTTGACAGCCTTTAGCGGCACATTGGACATATCAAACTCAATAAGGAGTACTACCCATTTGCCCAGCCAACCTTTGAGTGCCGGCTGGGACATGATATACTTCAGAGGATCCTCCTTGGATACCAGGCTGATTTCATGCGACAACATATAGTGTCGAAGCTTCTTGACTGGGAAGACCAGTGCCAAACGGATCTTCTCAATATAGGTATACTTCTCTTCAGTCCTGACCAGTCTCCGACTGAGGTAGTAGAGGGCTTGCTCTTTCCCTTCTTCATTATTCTGGGCCAGCATTGCCCCCAGGGAGTTGTGTGTCGAAATTTTGTCAGAAACTCTATCTTGATCAACTATTTTCTGACCTTGTTTATTTTTTGATATCCCTTTTTACAGATAAAATGGCATCTGGGTCTTCTTCTTCTGCATCCCATGTTGTGGTGACATAGGAAAACGTTCACTCCTTAGACCAGGGGCATCAGTAAATTGCTATGATCGCGGAATCCTCAGATTCAGAGACCGACACATTGGACACCAGCCGCCTCCTAATCATTGGGGGTGATTCCATCAAGTACGACTGCGGAGATGCCGTCAGGAGGGATCATCCTAAGGACAAGCACCTGATGACTTTCCTTAAGCGGTTCAATATTCAAGGGAAGAGGGACTTGATCCTCGCCCACAGGGCTGAGCAGGCTCTACTTGTTGAAAGAGATAGCCTGACTGACTTTGTTGTGCGGGGGAGGCCCATCTATCTCCTCGGGGAAGTCAGAAAGTGGAGTGCTGTGCTTGGATTGCAAGACCTGGCTCTAGAAGGTGGGTTGCTGACCAGAGCCCCTGAGTTCATCCCTGCTCGATGGAACGAGACCAGAGGCCGTGTTGATCGAGAGAAGCCCATTTTTGGCTTATTTCTTACCTCGTTGAAATGGGGGTACAGAGATGAATCGTTCCTGCTGGACTACCTGCCGGTCCGCTTTAAGCATCAAATTTTCATGCGATGGTTCACCGAGTTGATAGCCACCGACGCCCACCCCTTCAGACCCGGAGCTATGGAATTCACAAACTACGTGCTGCAGCACTATGCTCCGATTCTGGTCAAAGCTGGTGTGTATCATAGCGTGTATGCTTTGAGGTACCACTATCCAATTTTTAGAGGTTTATGCTGCGGTATGATTGAAGTATTCTGCCCCGAGTACAACACTTTCTATACTTCGGAATGAGAAACTTCCTTGGATCTCTAGAGTCTTTTGCAGCTTAGCGGCCTACCAATCGACGGAGAACCATACGAAGAAGTCTGCTGGCCAGGCTGGCTGAAAGATCAGACTGACGGTGAAGGCCGGTATTTGACAGGCTTTGCTTACCGCTACCTGATGAAAGCGTATCGTACACTTTGCCGTTCATCATACGATATGAGGGAGGCACGCAATCTTGGAGAGAAGAGGCGTGTGCAGGTGGGCACTTGGCTCTAGCATTTCTTCGGTGGGGAGAAGAAGTATGAAGACTTTCCCACTATAGCCCCGACTGCCTTGAGGCGGAAGAAGAGGGTCCGGTGACAGGCCACTTTCCCATCCATTTTGAAAGGAGGTCAACAAGGAGGCCCGAACCCCACTGGTGTTGATGCAGTCACGCACTGTGCTACATATTTGACTTATTGGATTTGTTCATTTGCTCTCCCGCAAGGCGACGAGAGCGTGATCAGGGCAGAGGCCATCTACCCTGCTTGTCTGATGGCTTGGGGTACGAAGCTGTCCCTGATCCGGGGGCACAGGAGCAAAGAGACATACACCCCGACTTGGGGGGCACGGCGAGCAACCGAGCTACACCCTAATCCAAGGATATTTGAAGAAGAGACATCCCCCTCTTGGGGGGGCATTAGAAGCAGAATACACCCAGACCCTGGGACGTAAGAAGCAAGGAATCTACCCCATCATGGGGGCATAAGAGGTGAGAAACTGCACCCCGTGCCGCAGGGGGGCATACGAAGACAGATGCATCCCACCTTGAGGGGTAAAAGAAGTAGAATCCACCCTGGTCTAGGGGTAAAAGAAGCAGAATCCACCCCGATCTAGGGGTAAAAGAAGCAGAATCCACCCCGCCTTGAGGGGTAAAAGAAGCAGAATCTATCCCACTCTAGGGCATAAGAGGCAGAAGAACCCTCCCCAATTTAGAGGCATGTGAAGAGAAGTCTGTCCCGGCATAGGGGTATTTGAAGAAGAGACATCCCCCGCCTGGGGGCACAGAAGCTATAGAGAATACGCCCCGGTTTAGGGGCATTTGAAGAAGTTACACCTCGGTGTAGGGGCATATGAAGAGAAGTCCACCCCGGCATAGGGGTATTTGAAGAAGAGACATACCCCACCTGGGGCCTTAGAAGCCATGAAGGGAAGTACATCCCCCGCCCTGGAGGGTATATGAAGCTGAGAATTACACCCTACAATGGGGGCATGAGAGGCAGAAGAATGCCCTCCGGCTTAGGGGCATTGGAAGAAGTTGCATCCCGTCTTGGGAGCATAGGAAGAGAAGAATACACTCCGGCATGGGGGATATTTGAAGAAGGAGCATACCTCGTCTGGGGGCATAGAAGTTATAAAGAATATGCCCCCGCTCTGAGGGGGCATATGAGACAGAGCTACGCCCCATTTTTGGGGCTTTTGAAGAATAACTACACCCCGACCTAGGGGCATAAGAAGCAGAAGATACACCCCGTGTCGGGGGGGGGGCATACGAAGAGACACATACCCCACTCTGGGGCATAAGAGGCAGAAGAACCCGCCTCGGTTTAGGGGCATATGAAGAGTCCACCTCGACTTAGGGGTACTTGAAGAAAAGACATACCCCGCCTAGGGACCTAGAAGCTATAGAGAATACGCCCCAATTTAGGGACATTTGAAGAAGTTACGCCCCGGTGTAGGGGCATATGAAGAGAAGTTCACCCCGACATAGGGGTATTTGAAGAAGAGACATCCCCCGCCTGGGGGCACAGAAGATATAGAGAATATGCCTTGGCTTAGGGGCATTTGAAGAAGTTACGCCCCGGTTTAGGGGCGCATGAAGACAAAGAGTTATGCCCCAGCTTAGGGGTATTTGAAGAAAAGACATATCCCGCTTGGGGGCATAGAAGCTATAAAGAATACGCCCCGGTTTAGGGGCATTTGAAGAAGTTACGCCCCGGTGTAGGGGCACTTTCCTCTTCTTCTCCTTCTCTTCTCCTTCTCTTCCCATTCTTTCTCTCGTTTCCCCCCCCCTTTCTCTTTCTTTTGCTTTGGAGGACAACGGAGCCCTAGGCTCCCTTCTCTTCCTCTTCCATCTCCTCCTCTTCTTCTTCTTCGCTCATTCTTCTCTTCTTCTTCTTCTCTTGGTGCGGTGGAACGGCGGTGAGCACGGCCGGTGCTACAGGGCAAAGGCACGGGGGTGCCGGTGGATGAGCTCCTGGGCGTGCCGGAGACAGGGGCACGGGGTGTGCCGGGGCGAAGGGCACAGAGCGTGCCGGGTAGAGGGCACGGAGTGTGCACCGGGTGAGGGCTACCGTGGGGTGAGTATGCCGGATGAGGGCATAGATAGGGCGTGTCGTGGCAGAGGCACGGGGTGCACCGGGTGAGGGCGCTGGGGCTGGTGTGCCGGAGGAAGCACTCAAGGGGTGTGCTGGGTGAAGGGGACATGGAGTGTGCCGGGACGATATCCAGGGGTGTACCGGGTAGAGGCTCCAGGGGGCGTACCAGGTAGAGGGGGGACATCCTCAACCCGAGGAGCATCCGATGTTGCCCCTGGGACACACCGTGACTTTGTTGGGGCCGTCACTCCTTGTGGATGTGCACCTGTGTCTTCCCCTTATGCCTCCGGCCTAGGGGAGACTCTGCCGAAATTTCATCAGAATTTAACGGCGTCTTGTTCATTTTGATTGTAGTATAGCCCCTTCATAGTTTTCTCTCCCTTGTCCTTGCTTGTGATTTGTTCTGACTCTGAATGTCTTGCACCTTGCAGATAAATGGCTACTCCAAGTGGTTCCTCTGCTTCCACCGCCACCAGTGTCGGGTCTGCTCCCCAGCCGGTTATGCCAGCAGTCACATGGCTTAATGTTGAAGACTTGGACTGTGAGCATGCTGAAGTGGCCTCATTCGCTGAGTCGTCGGACTCCGAGACTAGCACTATGGAATTCAGCCGAGTTGCCCGGACTGACAGCGGCTTCACTTTCGATCAGGCCGGAGATTACCGGAAGGACTACCCCAAGGACAAGCATCTCATCCACTTCTTGAAGCATTTCTGCCACTGGGACAGGAGGGACCTCAGAGCCGCGAGGGATGCCGAGGATGCAATTCTACAGTCCCGGGATAGCTTGTTATACAGTGTCCCCAAGAGCATTCCCATGTATCTGGTGGGTGAGGCAAGAGAATGGAAGCTCGTATTGGGGCTAGAGGCGGTGCTGCCAATGGAGGAGAAGCTGGTACGGGCTCCCGACTTCACTCTGGCCCGCTGGGATATCTCTGCTGGGTGGGTCCACAAGGAGCAACATCGCTTCGGCCTGTTCCTGGCTCCACTGAAGTGGGGGTACAGGGAAGAGCCCTTCCTCCTGGACTGCTTAGCCATCCGCTTCAAGCATGAGCTGGCCCTGGGGATTTGCAGACTGCAATTATTTAATAAATGATGTTTTCAGGTTGTTTACATGTTGAGTATATTATCAAACATTATCTGTTTGAATGGAAGTATTACAAGAAGCAATCAGCTTGAACAAGCTCACTCGCTAGCTCAAGAAGACAACGGTGACAAATACCCAATTAAGGGTGACATCTGATAGCTAGGTAAGAGTGACAAATAGGTCCTTAGCGGTGACAAATAGATGGCCACGGGAGAAAGGCGAAATCGCAAGAAGAAATATCAACTCCAAATGGAAGAAGAGTCGACTCCAGAGCCACCTGCTAATAGAAGTATCTACAGTGACAGAATAAGGGTGACAAATAGCTATTTAGTGGTGAGAAATAACTAGTTAGTGGTGAATAATGGCTGTTATGAGTAACAAATGGATCACAGTTGCTTCAAGTGAAGGGAAACAAAGTCAGCTCGATCCAGTCAGCCCCACGACAGTAAAGTTTGACCAAGTCAAAGTCAACACCACTCGATCAAAGTTGACCAAGTCAATATCAATTTGTATCAAGATGACTAGTCAACATTGAATAGTCAAAGTCAACACAAGAGCTAGCAAGAAGACTCTGTCAGTCGAAGAAGACAAGGAGAACAAATGGACACATCTGTGACAAATGGCTGAATAAGGGTGACAAATAGGTGAACAACGATGAAAAATAGATGATAAGGGTGACAAATGGGTTGTCAAGGGTGTAAAATAGGCAACAGTACTGAAAGGTTGAAAAGCGAAGAAGAAACATCGACACCATGTGCCTTTAGAGCCGACTCCACTGGAACTCACAACCGTGCAACAAGAAGGTAAGTGTGACAAATAGAAGAACAATGGTGAAAATTGAATAAAGGCGACAATTGAAAATAAAAAGGAAAATGGCTAAGGCGACGACTATTAAGGGTGACAAATAGCTGATAAGTCTGACAAATAGCCGTTAAGGGTGAAAAATATGTCGGTAAGGCTGAAAAATGGATAAGCCTATGAGCGACTTAAGAGAAGCGTGTGCCTTCGATTTCCAATCATTAGCACACAATCCCAGGCACCTGATAGGGTTTGTATTGAGCTGAAGTTTCAAATTATTCCCTCCAAAAGTTTTGAAACACTACAAGAAAATTGGCATTTACCTACATTTTAAAAACGTAGGTATAGGTCTAAAAACGTAGGTAAAGTCTTTAACCACGTTTACTTGCCACGCTTTCAAAGCGTGGTGCTTGCTCGTGTAACTATAGATTATACCTACGTTTCTATGAAACATAGGTGTAGTTTGCCCTATCCCTACGCTTTCAAAGTGTAGGAATAGTCCAGCAAAAAGCATAGGTAGATATCGACCTATACCTACGCTTTGAAAGCGTAGGAATAGTTCAGCAAAAGTGTAGGTTAAAAATATATATACACAAGCATATAATTGACGATTTTCAATGAGCTTTGTGCAGCAACAAGATCTCTCAAAGTCCTTTGAATCAGTCTCCTAGAATCACAAACTAGAGAAACTCCCCCTGACAAGTAGATTGAACGAACTCCCCCTGACTCCTAGACTGACAGAACTCCCCCTGACACTATGAAATAATACTCAAACACTTCTAATGTAGTATGAGCAACTATGCAATTTGACCCAAGATACTAGACTGAGGTCTAGCCTCTACGCATGATGTGGGTTTCCAGATAGACGTAATCTGTCCTTCTCCCAGCGTACCATTTTATATACCTCTTGGTCATGCATGTGAATGCAAGAGTATGACAATTGCTAGACATAGGTGTATGCAGATGAGCACACTATGCCCTAAACGTATTGATGCAGATGCATGAATGTTTTGACGCAAGGAGCAGAGACAACAAGAGAACTGTGTTATTGTCAGAGAGAATAGAATTCAAGAAGATTTAAAGATGCCCAATTCTCTCCTCAAGGTTGTGAATTTGTCATTGTCTAGTGGCTTAGTAAAAAAATCAGCTATCTAATGTGTAGTGCCTACGTGGATCAATTCAAAAGTGTTTTTAGAAACCTTATCTCTGATGAAATGATGTCTGATTTCAATGTGTTTGGTGCGAGAATGTAAGACCAGATTTTTTTCAAGATTAATGGCGCTTGTATTATCACAGAATATGAGTGTGCATCCCAGGTCTACTTGGTAGTCCTGAAGCTGGTGTTTAATCCAGATCACCTGTGTACCACAGTTTCCTGTAGCAACATACTCAACTTCTACAGTGGAGAGGGCCACAGAGTGTTGTTTCTTGGAAGCCCAAGAAACTAAACACCCACCTTGAAATTGACAGTGACCAGTAGTGCTCTTCCTATCTAACTTACACCCAGCATAGTCTGCATCCGTATAGGCAATCAGATCTAAGGTGTGTGATGCAGTATACCATAATCCTAAGGTGTATGTAGCAGATATGTATCTGAGTATTCTTTTTACAGCAGCTAGATGCAATTCAGTAGGCCTAGATTGATACCTAGCACACATGCCTACACTAAATTGTATATCAGGTCACGAGGCAGTCAAGTAGAGTAGGGATCCAATCATACCTCGGTATAACTTTGCATCAATTTCTTTACTTGATTCATCTACATCTAATGATGTATTGGTATCCATTGGAGTGGTGATGTGCTTCAATTTATCTATGCTAAACCTCTTGAGGATTTCCAAGGTGTACTTGGTCTGATTAATGAAGCATCCATCCTCCAGCTGCTGTACCTACAAACCAAGAAAGTATTTCAGTTCACCGACCAAACTCATTTCAAACTTTACAGACATCAATTGAGCAAATTCATTGCATAGTTCAGTGCATGTTGAGCCAAAGACTATGTCATCTACATATACCTGAACTATGATGAGGTTCTTACTGGAAAATCTTGACCGATGGGCTTCTTCCAAAACTTCATTTTTCAAAACTGCCACCTCTGGCACACAGATTCAATGTTGAAATCTCATAACACCTTCCTCTTCACGAGCAATACCTGCCTTGCCAACCATTCCCTGCAATCGAGGATCATCTCGCTGAGCCTCCACTACACGATCCACAACCATAGACCTGAGGGATAACTGGGCAACAAAAGCTTGACAAAGTTATGGCTCTATCAATGATAAAGAATGAACAGCATCTTCAATCATCTTCAAATCTTGTCGCATTAGTGTTCTCTTTCGGCTAAGAGCATCGGCTACTACATTTGCCTTCCCGGAATGATATAGCAACTCAAGTCATAGTCCTTCAGAAATTCTATCCATCTCCTCTGTCACAAGTTCAACTCCTTCTGTGAGAACAAGTACTTGAGGCTCTTATGATCCGTAAAGACTTCAAATTTGACACCATAAAGGTAGTGCCTCCAAATTTTCAATGTATGAACAACGGCTGCCAATTCCAGATCATGCGTAGGGTAGTTCTTCTCATGTTCCTTAAGTTGCCTGGAAGCATACGCCACAACCCTACCATTTTGCATTAAGACACAACCAACTCCGACCCTTGAAGCATCGGTATAAAGAGTGAATGTGTCGGTGCTATTGGGCAGGACCAATAGTGGAGCTGATGTCAAACAATTCTTCAACTCCTAGAAACTTCGTTCACACTCCTTAGACCATATGAACTTTACTCCCTTCCTTGTTAATCTCGTCAAGGGTGCAACAATTGAAGCAAAACCTTTAATGAATTTTCGATAATATCTAGCCAACCCTAGGAAACTCTGAATTTCAGTGGGAGTCTTCAGAGCCTCCCATTCCAACACAGCTTGAACCTTTGACGGATCGACAGCTATGCCTTTGCCAGATATTACGTGGCCAAGAAATTGAACCTCCTTGAGCCAGAAGTCGCACTTGCTAAACTTTGCATACAGCTTGTGCGTCCGAAGAGTCTCCAAAACAATCTTCAAATGCTCTCGGTGAGATGCTTCATCTGGGGAATAAATTAGCACATCATCAATAAATACCATCACAAAGTTATCCAAATAGGGCTTAAACACTCAGTTCATTATGTCCATAAATACTGCTGGGACATTCGTTAGACCAAAGGGTAGAACCAAGAATTCATAGTGCCCATATCTTGTTCGGAAAGCTGTCTTCGAAGTATCCTCTTCCTTAATTCGAAGTTGGTGATAACCTGAGCACAAATCGATCTTCAAAAATATAGTGGCACCTTGCAACTGATCAAAGAGATCATCAATGCGAGGCAGAGGATAGCGATTCTTTACCGTCACCTGGTTGAGCTTCCGATAATCAATACAGAGTCGAAGTGATCCATCCTTCTTCCTCACGAACAGGACTGGGGCTCCCCAAGGTGAGACACTTGGTCCAATGAAGCCTTTGTCCAACAGCTCGTGCAACTGCTTCCTCAACTCAGCCAACTCTGTTGGTGCCATTCGATAATGTGCTTTAGAAATCGGTGTTGTACCGGGTAGAAGATCAATAGAGAATTTGATCTCCTGGATAGGCGGCAGCCTTGGCAAATCCTCCGAAAAGACGTCAGGGAAGTCTCGAACCACTTCAATCCTCTCCAGTGATGGCACTTCCTTGACTTCAACTGTGGTCACCACACAGGCTAGGAACGCACTACAGCCCTTGCACAATGATTTGGCTGCCTTCATGGCCGAGACCACGAACTTTCCTGACCCATACTTGGGTAAAGGGTGGAAGAACTCCTTCTCTCCAGGAATGCGAAAAACAACCCACTTCTTGCAGCAATCAATGAGAGCATAATGTCTCTTCAGCCAATCCAGACCAAGAATAGCATCATAGTCCTTCATCTTCAAAAGATAGAAGTGACCCAGCAATTCCCGCCCTTCAACATTTATAGGCAAGGAAGGATAATTCTTGGTAGTGGACAATGGTCCTGCTGGCATGTGCACTAGAAGGAGCACATCTAAGTGCCTTGCCATCAAACCCAACTTATCATGCAACACCCTTGAAAATTGATCGGACACGAACGAATGTGTAGCACCAGTGTCAAATAGGACTCTAGCATAGAAGCCCGATATCAAAAGCGTACCTTCAGTCGCCTGGTCTACTGGCTCTGCATCTTCCTTAGCTAGTGCAAAAACTCATGCTGGTGTTCTGGACTTCCCGGCTGGTTTCGCTGTTGCAGGCACTACGACTGCTGTCGTTGAGGCTTTTAGTAGGCATAGATGACTGCGCCTTCGGACAATCTTTAATCTTGTGATCAGGGCTTCCACATCTCAGACACCTACCAGACACCATCCATCACTCTTTACCTCCATGCCATTTTCCACAATGTTTGCATTCCGCCTTGCCTCTTGACAATCCACCTGATTCATCGGCTTGAGGTGAAGCTGACTTTACTGATGTAGACTTCGATGGTCCAGGGAAAGTCTTCTTCTTCTTGCGGTCTTGTCGCTGGAAGGACGATGATGGCCTCTTCATCAACGCTTTCTTGTCTTCTTGATATTGCTCCATTTCACTTTCTTGTCGATATGCCGCACTAAGAGCTTCATCCATCATACGGTGATTCAATGCCACCAATCTGGTTCTCAAGGATGGTCGAAGGCCCATCACGAACTTCTTCACCTCCCACCGTTCGTCGGTCACAATATGAGGTGCATACCTGGCCAGCTCTGCGAAACGTGCCTCATACTCTAACACCGTTATGGACCCTTGAGTCAGGGTAAGAAACTCCTGCTCCATCTTATCTTGGACATGCTCGGGGATGTACTTTGCCTTGAACAAACGAACAAATTCCTCCCAAGTCGCGTCCACCACCCATCCTCAAAATGGTTCCGCAGAATTGAGGACCACCATACATCTGCACACTCCTGGAATCATAGGATCCAACTCGAGTGAGCACAACACTAACACCCATTTTGCACAAGGAAAAAAAATAGATTAAGTCCTTACGTCCAACATGAAAGTTGCCAGATTGACCTTCTCATTCTCCTCGCATCGAATGGTTCGAAACACCTTCTCTATAACCCGTAACCAATCCTCTGCAACTAGTGGTTGGCTCTCCTCCTTAAAAGATGGTGGGTTCATCCGTCGGAACAGCTCCAAGACCAATGGCCCGTCAATGACCCTTTGAACTAACTCCGGTTGCGGTGGAGCCTATGTCAAGAACACCATACGTTACTTACCCGGCCCACTCAACTAAAGCTACACATTCCAACCAATCTACCATAGTTGGACTTGAGCCTGAACTTGAGCTTGCAATGCAGCTTGCGCGTCGGCCTGGGTTTGCATCACCCGTACCAATCCTTGCATGAACGTACCGTAATCCACCAACGGTGGTGGCGGCGGCACCGGCACCGGTAATCCTTGTTGACCTTCACCTCCATCTCTCCTTGGCTCCTTCTCACAAGCAGGGGCAACAGTACGACGACCATGGGATGCCATAACCTTATCAACATAGTAGATTAAAGAGGTTGAGTTTCTATATTTCTACGACATTCTCTATAGTTATATTTTCTGCTCAATTAACTTGTGAAGGTATCTAGATTTTGGGATAGGAATCTAGCTGATGGATTATTTACTTATGTAAATTCTCAACCTTTGGCTCTGATACCACTCTCTGTAACACCCCACCTTATAATCCGGTTCAGTTTCCAACTCTCATCGGATTTGGGAGAGATGCCACAGTGGGAAAAATCCAACAGAACAGAAGCTGGTTGATGAATTACATAAATAAAGCGAAACGCATTGCAATCATGAATGAACTTCCATAGCAAAACAATCTATGAGCACAAATTAACCTGCTGTAGGATTTAAGGCCCTCCCCCGGGGGGGTTTAGGCGGATCAGGGAGAGAGAGAGAGGGGGTGGCCCCACCCTCTATAAAAATCTGGTTTTTTGTTATTTTCTTCCTAATTTAACAAAGAAGAAAAGGACAAAGATATTGGGAGGATACGTGGACGCTTGTGCTTGTGGCTGAGACTCTTGTGCATGTTGACTGAGGGTTGACCCGCGTGCTTCCTCGTGAGCGTTCTTCGCGGCTCTTTTCACATACGGGTACGGTGAACGAATCCTTGCACGAACCTTGCATGAGACTGGAACCTTGCATGGAACTAGGACTGGGGAAGGCCGTGGGGCCTCTGGGCTGGGAGGAGGGCGTGGCCTCTAGGGAGTTTGCCCTCCCTTGGGGCGCGACTGCGCCCTGGGGTGAACTGACCCCAGGGGTGAGCCGTGGTTGCAAGGTTGGCCCCGCCGACCTTCTGGGGTTATTTAATGTTGTCCTTTGAAGGACAGAGTGCTTGAGGGTGCTGGGATTGGCCCGTAGGGGCCTGTTGTTGTCACGTCATAGTTGCCACTCGCAAGGTGTTCGGGTAAATGCCTGACACACCCCAGGTTGTCGAACAGCCTGGATAACTGGCTGAGGGGTCTCGGAATGGGCCTTGGGCTGAGGATATGAGCTCGTGGGAGCTGAGAAGAGACACTTTGGGCACGTGGGCCCAACCTCAAGGTGTGTGTCGCATTGCATGGCTAGTTGGCAGGGTAGCCTCGGGTTTGCCCAAGAGCTAAGGATAAGTGGCTCATCGCCACATGTTTGAGAGCCGGGGTGTTGGGTCTCCTCTGGGCTTGATCAGTAGTGTGTAGTCTGCTATGTGCTGAAGGTGTTTTGAATGATTGGCAATAGTAGTATTGATCGGGTTGACTAAGAATGTTGGCTTGGGTGTCATCATATTGACCATGGCTATGATGTATATTTTGATGATTCTTCGCTTAGTACTTGTCTCATAAGGTCTGTGCATACATTAGCTAATGGTAAGTTAAAGTCTGTGCATAGTCTGCGCTAGTCTTAGCAAATTCCGTGCATGTCTTACAATTGCATACATAAGTCCGTGCATATACTCACAGGGTTCTTGCATAATTCAGCTCAGCGTCTCTTATGTTGATGCAAGTTTAGAAGGTCCATGCATATAGAAAGTTCGTGCATATCCTAGTCGGTGTAAACTTTCATCCCGCACAATTTAAGTCCATGCATATAGAAAGTTTGTGCATATCCTAGTCGGTGCAAACTTTTGTCTCGGACAGTTTAAGTCCGTACATATAGGCCATTCAGCATATAGAAGGTCTGTGCGTTGTTTGCCTTGCGCTTATTATCTTCGTGCAGACTTTGTCTACTCACATCTACCTCCCAAGTCGTGTTGGAACGATCGGCACTCCGATCAGGCTAGTATTTTATATTTTGGACCCCGAACCCCGAATTTTCTGAATTCTTCTCAACTAAGTTATTTTTGAAAACTAACTTAGTTATTTGCGCGTCAGGTTGAAACTGGATATCCGATTTGGATTCCGTCAACTCTCGCAAGTCACGTCTACTTCCCAAGTCCTGTTGGAATGATCAGCACGCCGATCAGGCCAATATTTTACATTTTGGACACCCGAACCCGAATGGACTGAATTCTTCTAAAATAAGTTAGTTTTAAAAAGACACTTAGTTTTGAATTGAGTTATTTGAGCATCGGGTTGAAACTGGATATTCGATTTAGATTCCATCAGCTCTTGCAACTCACGTTTACCTCCCAGGTCGTGTTGGAACGATCGACACGCCGATCAGGTCAGCATTTTACATTTTGGACCCCCAAACCCCTACTTTTCTAAATTCTTCTAAACTAAGTTAGTTTTGAAAACTACCCTAGTTATTTGAGTGTCGGGATCAAATCGGATATCCAATTTGGAATCCGTCAGCTCTCACAACTCACGTCTGCCTCGCAGGTCGTGTTGGAACGATCGACATGTCGATAAGGCCAATATTTTACATTTTGGACCCCCGAATCCCGAATGGACTGAATTCTTCTAAACTAAGTTGGTTTTGAAAGCACACTTAGTTTTGAATTTAGTTATTTGAGTGTCGGGCTCACATCGAATATCCGATTTGGCATCCGTCAGCTCTCAAAACTCACGTCTATCTCCCAGGTCGTGTTGGACCCCCGAAACCCAGAATTTTATGAATATACATAACTAAGTTACTTTTGAAAACTAACTTACTTTTTAAATTAATTATTTTTATAATTGATTAGTTCTGCCAAAATAAAAACATAATAAACACTCACCTGATGGGCCGGTGCAGTGGTGGTGGATCCAGGAGTGAGAATTCTCGCCTAGGAGAGGAGGCCAGTGATTGCCTACAATATGGTTGTCTACTGGCTAGACATCTCCTCTCGGATCTATCGCTATATCTACCGCTGCAAATCAGAGTTCTCCAATCGGATGATGTCTCTGACGTCGCTGGCAGAAGTACCGGGGCTAGTAGGAGGTATATTGAAGGAACTACTACTACTTTGGGCAAAGCCTAAACTCGCAGACGATGATATCATCACGTTAGAGTCTAGGCTCTCCCCAAAACCATATAGCTGACCTCTCTTCGGTAGGCCAACTGCTGCCACCCATTCCACCGGATCCAACTCCGGCTGTTGCGCGTCTCCCCTGTACTTCTCTATCACAGCTCTGCTATATGTTTCCTACAAATTCAATAAAATAACTAGTCAATTTCATATGAATCAATCCGATTTAAATGAACGGTAGAAGTTGCATATGTAGATAAACTTGAAGATAAGTTTTTAAATCTGCTCCCGAACCTAAGGGTGTAACTATGGTTAAGTCGGATGGTAAAGGAACATGTGAAATATATAATATTTTTGCAAAGGAACTAGCAATAAGAGAGTGAGTAGCACCAGTATCAAATAGTACAAAAATAGGATGTGAATGGATGTGGATGGTACCTTCGATAAGCTCTCCTTCTTTATTTGTTTCTTCTTCCAGAACAACATTTAATCTAGCGGACCTCCTTTGCCCACCATTATTCTGGTTGGACTTTTGTTGATCTTTCATGAGAGGACAATCAGGTATACGGTGCTCTTGACTTCCACATCGTAAATAAGCGCCAATATGCTTCCAACACTCTTTGGCCGAGTGACCGAACTTTTCACAGAATGTGTAGGCCGTTGTAAGGGCCTATTCTTCTTTTACCTTCTTCCTCTTGTCGTTGTCCCTCTTGTTGTCATTACGGGATCTCTTCTTATTGTCATGGGACTTGTATGGCCCTGTAATGCTAAACTTCTCTACCTTCTTTCCTTTCTTATCTTGCCTACGGCTTGAACTTCCTCCACGGTGTGTAAACTTCTCAGTCTTTTCCATGGTCCTTTCATATAAGTGAGCACGTTGGACCATCTCATCGTAGGTCCAAATATTTTGTGAGCCCAATTGCTTGATAAAAGCTGGACGCAGCCCGTCCATAAATTAGTTAGCCTTCAAGAGGTCGGTACTAACCAAATGAGTAGCATATGGTGCCAGTCTAGAAAACTAGAGCTCAAACTCTGCTACTGACAACATGCCTTATCATAGATAAGCAAATTCAGTAGCCTTCCACTCCTTGACATGTTCAGAGAAGTACTTTGCTCGAAAAAGTGTGAGAAACCCTTGCCAAGTGTGTGGTGCATTTGGCGGTAGTGCCGGAATAGACTTCCACTATGTACAAGCATCTTGGTTTAACTGAAATGCGGTGAGATAGACTTTCTCCTGATCGGTGCGTTACATCACGTCAAATATCCTGGTCATCTCGTCGATCTAGTTTTCCACTTCATCTGGGTTGGAAGATCCAGAGAATCGTTGAGGATTCAAACTCCAGAAATTATCATGTAAATTACCTGTGCCGGCCCTTGCGCCAACTTGGGCTATGGTTTGCAGGGCTTGGGTAAGACCGGCAACAGTTTATTGCATCTCATCCCAGTTCACACGGTGAGCCATCGAGAATTTAGGTACCTGAGAAGGTAAACACTTAGTTAAATTTTTTCTTAGAATTGGGAGATTTATCCTAAGATAATTTCTATATAACTATCTCATCCTAGTTCTACCTAATTCTCACTTGGGTTTGAAAACTTCTTCCTAATTCATAGGTATGGGTCCTTAACCATGGACTTAACCTATCATGTGACATTTTCCTAGGACTTTTTTAGGCCTAGGCTCTGATACAACTTTATATTCTTCTGTGGTACATATATCTTGGGGCATGACATATAGTTACCTCGCTCTTAGGTTAGTGGGTTTTGAGTTCGGTTTCAGAACCTAAAGGTGTGGTAATAGCTAGGTCCGAAGGCAAAGGAACAAGTGAAACTAGTAAAGTTTTAGCAAAAGTAATAGATATAAAAAAATGAGAAGCACCAGTGTCGAATAATACAAAGGCAGGATGAGAATAAATTTGGATAGTACCATCTATTAGACCATCATCTTTTGGGGCTTCATCATCCATCACAGCATTTAAACGAGCCTACCGCCTGCGTCCACCATCATTTTTGGAAAGTTGTTGTTTCATATGGGGGCAATCGAGCATACGATGCTCTCGGCTTCCACGTCGAAGACAAATGCCAAGGCGCTTCTTGCACTCCTCGGTCGAATGACCAAACTTCTCGCAGAAGTGCAAGCCACCATGGCTTGCTTCTCCTCCTCTTTAACTTTCTTGTTCTTGTTGTTGTGGTTCTCATTCTCATTACGGGACCTCTTCTTGTTGTCATAAGATTTGTAGGACCCCCGTGATGCTGAATTTCTCTTCTTTCCTTCCTCTCCTCTAATGCTTGCGGTTAGATTCTTCGCCTTTACCTTTGAACTTCTCAACCTTCTCCAAGGTCCTCTCACATAAGTGGGCTCTATGGACCATCTTCGTATAGGTCTAGATATTATAAGGGCCAAGTTTTTTAACAAAAATCGGCCTCAAGCCATCCAAAAAGTGATTGGCTTTGAGAAGCTCTGTGTTGACAAGGTGCAGAGCATACGGTGATAGCCTTGAGAATTGAAGTTCATATTTCACTACGGACATCATATCTTGCCTAAGAGAGGCAAACTCCACAGCCTTCCTTTCCCAAACATGCTCCGAGAAATACTTCTCTCGAAAGATTTCAAGAAACTCCTCCCAAGTAATTTGTGCATTATAAAGATGGGCCGAGGTGGCCTTCCACCATATGCACGCATCTTTATTGAGTTGAAAGGTTGCTAGCTGGACCTTCTCCTGGTCTGTGCATTGCATGAGATGAAATATATGATCCCTTTCATCAATCCAATTTTCTGCCTCATCTGGGTTGGACGAACCTGAGAACCATGGAGGGTTCATACCCTGGAAGTTCTTGTGTAAATCACTAGAGCACGCCTGTGCACCAGCCTATGCCACGGTTTGAAGGGCCTGGGTGAGACCTACAACTATTTGCTGCATGGCTTCCCAGTTCGCACGATTGCCAGTCATTTGAAAAGAAGGGCTCTTGAGAAAATACAAAGTTTGTCATTTTCTTTGGAGTTTAAGGGGATTAATCTAAAGGTTAATTCTTACTAAAGGTCTAGCTTAACCATAGCCCGGGCTCTATGATAAGTGTCCATTTTATATGATAAATTCATCGCATGTACACCATTTTATGTGCATTTTGATCAAAAACCCCATTTGATTAACCCATAAACTCGTCAATCTTAATCTAAATCAATGGGGACTCAAGCCTTATGCCTTGGCCTTCACAATCATTTGATTAGCTTGAAAATATCATGTTACAGGGCAGAGTCGACTCTCAGAGTCAAATTCTGATCCTGCCTTTTTTTTCTACTTCGCGGGACAGAATGGGTGCGGAAAAGTGTTGACTCAAATAGTCGACACTTTCCGGTTGCGTCTACATGTGTGAACCGGACCGCTAGGGGTCCACTCCTCTTCGAACCCAGGTGACCCCACTTACCCTAAAACACCTCGTACGTCCCTTACAAACCCCGTGCTGCCCTCTTTCAGCCCTAGACACCTTCTTTGTCATTCCCACAATGTCCAGCCTCCGCGGACATCCTGCAGCACCCGCAGCCCCCTTTCTTCTCCGAGCACCCAAGGTGCATTCGTTCAAGCCCTTCTTCTCTAGAGTCAGTGCGTGGCTTGTAGAGAATGGATCTCTCCAAGGGAAGCTGCCACTCGTCGAATAGACCTAGCAGATTCACCTTCTATCGGTTTCACATCTGAGGTGTGTCCAAATGGCTCCCAAGAAGCCATCCTTGAAGGAGAGGGAAGAAGCACATATGCTGAAGGAACTCTAGCGGAAAGATAAGCAACTCCAAGCTCAGAAGAAGAAATCTGCGGCTGAAAATCTCATGCTTGTCGAACGGAAGGTACTCCGCCCTAGAGTGGTTGATTTTCAAAGCATTGAAACTGTCTTACCTGAATTAGTCCAGATGATTAAGAAGCAACCAAATCTCATATCATTTATGTCTGATCATCGGAAAGTATATCACGAACCGCCAGACAGTCTAAAACATAGGGGTCCTCCCTATACCCCAATTTCAGCGGGGCAAAGAATAATCCAAATTGAAGTTGTTCCTTGTGCACCCGCCCAGCAGCATTGTCCCAGCGTGCTGGTGTGAATTCTGGGGCTCGTTCTAATTTCTCCTCAGACGGTGTGAGCTCCTCTAACCCCAGCATGGGTTTCCACTCCCTGGGTTCCCCCAACAAATACATCGGTATACTCCTCGAGAATGTGTAGGCGAGGCTATCCCTTGGCTTCATGATGGCGTGCTCCACGTCCTAGACGTCCATAATATCCCGCTTGCCTCGGGAACTGAAGTGCTTCAGAAAATAAACCAGGTGTTTATCCTTCAGGTAGTCCCGCCGATAGCTCCTGTCCCGATTGAAGGTGTAGCTCGCATCAGTCAGCATGAGCCCCCCGAACTCCATCGTGTCTATCTCGAAGCTCAAAGACTCCGCTAGTGCGGCTATTTTTGCATGCTCCCTATCAAGGACTTCCACATTAAGCCAAGTAATAGCTGGGGGAGTAGAAGAAGAGGCAGACTTGGCACTGGCAGCAGCTGAAGGAGAAGAAGCACTTTCTCCTTCCTCTTCTTCCCCCTTTCATGTCAGTAATGTATTTGGCCTCCATGTTGCCATGAATGAAAGACTTTTTTTTTATGTGTTTATGACTGCCTTCCGCTAGTTCGAGCCTCTGTGCATGCTTGTTTGTCTCCTCCTTCATCCCTCTCCTCCCTCTCCCTCTAGTGCTTCCTTCTCTCGCTGCTAGTGGCCCCTCGTTCACAGGTGATGGCCCTCTCAGCCTCATCCTCTTCCTGGGCGTGAGAGTGCCTCCCCAACCTCATCAGGCATCCAACCCCCATCTCTCCTTCCCCTAATCGAGGTTTCTCTTTCAGCTAGACCAAATCTAGAGGCCCCACAACCTTCTTCCTCCCACTGGCCTTAAACCACCTAGCCCTTATTTCAGCGGCACACCCAACCTTTCCTTCAGCGGCACACTTCCAGCCCGACACAACCCCTTCATCGGTACAGTCCCTGGCCGGTGCACCCTCAACACCTCAAGGCCTTCCCTGGCACAGTCCTTGGCTCACCCGTTCACCGGCACGGCCCCCTCGGCTTCTTGTCCGGTACACACTACATACGCCTTCAACGACGCACTCTTTGGCCAGCCCGTCACCGATACGCCCCTTGGCCGGTACACCCTTAACCCCAGCCTGACCTCACCCGGTGCACCCTTTCGCTGGCACAATCCCCTGGCCGGTGTGCCTTCAACCCCTCTGGCCTTCCCTGGCACAGACCCCTCTCAAGAAACCAGCCCGGTGCGCCCCTGAGCCCCTTGGCCGACACACCAAACCTTGTCTCTCACCCCAACACTCGCAGCCAGGCCTGGAGTCGTCTCCCACTCGTAGTCCCCTCTGAGTTTCCTGAGGTTTTATCGAAGGTGTTGCCGCTCTCGGGCCCCCACCTCCCATTGTTGGGTTCCGCCACTCTATGTGGGCGCATTCCCCGTATCTCCCTTACGCCCGGGTCAAGGGGAGATGCTGCCGAATTTTTGTTGGAAATAATAACATGACGAAGATAAAAGAGAGCAACAAATAAATGGATTACTAACAAGTTAAAAGACCAAAGGAAGTAACGAACAAATGAAACGAACAATGGCAAACCGCTCCAATCGAGGTGGGAGAACTGTGTGCAGCACGAAGGGAACCGAGTCGAACAATGACTAAGTAACTTGAACACTCGTCCTGCAGAGAAGAGAGAAGAGGAAACAGTTAAGAGACGGGAAGAGAAGATCCCCAAGGCACTACGTGAAAGTAAGAAAGAGAAGAAAAGAAAGGCCTTAAGAGAATGGGAGAGGAGTGGGCCCCGCGTCAATTCCGCCCGGTACATACTCCGGTCATCCCAGCCCTTCCCCAGGCGAACTAACATCGACCCTAGTCCCAACTAACACGGACCCTACCCCACACTAGCTCAGACCTTGACCCTACACTAGCACAGACCTCATCCAGCTCTAGCAGCAGAAGGACCTGAACACCCGACATGGGTTCGGCCTTTTGCAAAGGATAGCCCGTTAGAGGCCAAATGATCACCGGTCTAGGCAGAATATCCACCCGCATGGGAGCTCGGAACGCGGGTCAATCCGAGTCAGAAGCAGAAGCCACGATGTCGGAGGACGTGTTAGCGGAAGACCCTCACGCTCGAATCAGACACACACGGAGTCTGCACCCGAGCCATTCGGCAAGCCGAAAGCTTCGTCAAACCCCCCCCGCCAAGGTCTTGTAGGAGTCCTGGCACGAAGAATCATGAACGGTGACTTCCGGAATCATCCCCGGATTCATCGACTAGCGTTCGGCAAGCAAACACCGTTGAAACGGTGCCAAAGTGTGATGGCATGCCGTTAAAACGGCGCCCTTCTTCCCAGCGCGCAAAGGCACAACGGGGTCTCCCGGCGCGATCTTCCCCGGCGCGCAAAACCCCTTCCCCAGTGCGGTCTTTCCCGGTGCGCCATTTGTGGCGTCGGGTGACCTTCCCTTATAAAGACAATTAAAGGGAAATACCGAAAGGGGGGTGGAAAGGGGATTTTGGAAGGAAAAAAAAACAAAGAGAGTAAAAAGCTTGGGGGACAAGTCTCCAGGGCATCCTTCCACTGAGCGAGAGAGCCAAAGCGAGAGAGGGCCCTTTGCCTCTGTCCGTTCGAATCGTCCAGCACCGGAGAGGAAGATCGGATCCCGTCGTTTCTTAGGTGGGTTTCTGTGGATTTGTTCCTGTTGAATCCCCTCTCCGTTCCCGTTTTTCTTTTGGACATAATGTAAGGGAGCGAGAGAGGGACGTCGGCGATATGAGCTTGCCCCTCTCTCCTCTCACCATCTCTGCTTCCCTCAGTTTCTTCCCTCTGTAACCTTCCCTTCCTGTCGATGTAAGTGGCGACCGAGCGACAACGCCGGCGTCTGTAGATGTAGCATATACTTCTTTTTTTTATGGTTGGAATGAATAGGAGGCTCGAGAGCATGAGTTAATAAAACTCGAGGTGGCATTTACCTTCCTTTGCTATTCTCTGCTTCCTCTCCCATCGAACTGGCTTTCTGTGACCGTTGATACGGTGCTGTGCCACAATGCCGGCGCCGTGGAAGGTGATGTGAACATGTGCACATCCCTCCAACTACCTGTGCAAAGCACTAAGGAATGTGGTGATATTCGACACCGCAGTCATCTTCTCCTGTTCGTCTCGTCCCCTTTCTATCCGCGGGTGTAATCGTTTTACGATGCAAATGAGTTTCGTGTCATCTCTTCCGACACCGAACATGCCCCTGCAACTTCATGGGCGACAGTAAACATTACTCCCTCCCAGGGAACCTTTCCCTTTCCGATTGAGCGTTAGTTCATTTCACCGTCGGATCCGCATATAGGTGTATCTATGTATGCTCTGAATCTCCATAGTGTAAGGTGCTGAGTGGACAGACATTAATGGATGCCCCAGTATTGACCAAAGCCGCATCAATACTCACTTTATTCAAAGTGATAGAAATGCAAAGCGGCATCTAGCGAGCCTCAGGAGGGGCTAACTCAGCCTCAAAAAATGTAATGGCTAGTCCTTTAAATACCGTGGCCAGAGCCGATGGTAGGCTATCAACAGCCATGTCTTCATTTACCATGACCTTCTAGAGAAAGTTTCGCAATGGATCTTGATGGAGCGTGGACCACTTGATCAACTCCAGAACTAATATCTTTGTGGGCATTCGGTCCAAATGATGTAGCAGATCATACTGGGTGCCTAGCAGTGGATCCGCTTCCTCCTAGTCAACAGCCTGTTAAGAGGATTGGGGATTGGGTGCAGATGCACCGGTTGTAGGGTAGTTCCAATGGAACAAACGCCTGCTCCGAAGGGCAAGGTTCTAGGTCGGCACGGCATTAGATGGGCTCATTATAGGTGGCTTAATTGGCCCAATGGGGTGGATAAGAGGTGCGGGGATGGGTGTGGTGATGGTAGCAGGGGTAATGGGGGTAGTAGAGGTGTGAACGGGTCTTGCTGGGAGGATGATAGGTGGAGGATTGGATGGCGGGTGGCAACGACGGGTGGAATGTGCACTAGCAGAGGAGTAGGGACAGATGGCACAATGGGAGAAGAAAGTGGTAAGATGAGGGGTTTGAAAGGAATGATAGGCATGGTCGGTATAGCGGTGGCAGTTGATGGTTTGGTGGGAGGATAATAGGGGTAGAAGGTGGAGGAGGGTTGTAGTAGGTATGCTGGAGGGCCATGAGCTACTGAGCAGAAGACTTATCATCATAAGGCAACCCAGCGTTAGGAGCCGGGCGATGGACAATGTTTACCTGAGCCGGTGCCGGTGGCTGAGGTTGCGGAGCAGGAGGATGGTTGGGCATTGGATTCTGGTGGATCCCTAGATTTTGAGTAGGTTGCTGCTGTGGCTGCTGTGGCTGTGGTGCTTGCTGGTATGATCTTGGCGCTTGTTTTCTCCTCTCCTTGATCTCGGTGATGACCTTGTGCATCTCGACCTAATCAATGCACTGCCCTTCATGTAGATCATATACAAAATCTCTAAACTAGAAATAGTTCTCTATCGTATGCCCGGGCTACCGATGGAACATGTAATATCTAGACTGATCAATGGTCGAGTTCCAATTAGGCCGTTCTGGAGGAAGTTGCAAAGAACCAATGGACATGAGTGCTGAGAAAATGTCTGGGAGGTTCTCAGGTAAAGGAGGATATTGAGCACTCTTTGGAGCCGGGCATTTGGGTGCATAGCCATTGGGAGGTGGGACATTGTGGTATTGTGGTGGTTGTTGCGGCTGTTGGGGAGCGGGGAAAGAAGGGTGGGGATTTTGTAGAGCGGGGAACTGTGGGTTACGGTTAGAAGGGTAGAAGAGGGGTGTACGACCCCTTTAGGGCCGGTTGGGAGGCCCCATGGTCCCTCACCACCGACAGGGATGGGTTTAACACCATCAGGCAAGGCGGTCCCAAAACGGTTTAACAAGAATCACTAAACAAAACTACACGGTTCATATAGAACCGTTCAATCATAGCACGGCCCATGGGCGGCCGTTCAAAAGGAATTGAAACGATGAGGTGTTGGGGAGGTGCACGGTCTGGGGAGGACCGTGTAAATCCAGGACGGTCCATATTGGTCCGTTCAGAGGATGAAGCGTCAAGAAGAGAACGGTCTCCATCAAACCGTGGGCACCTACACGATTGAAGAAAAGATCGTGCAACCTCGAACGATCAGGAGCTTGAGAGGGGAGCAACACGGTCAGGTAGTGACCGTGGGCTCGTTGAATGGCCACGAACCGTTCGTTACTAGGGTGGACGTAAGAAAGTAGAATGGTCCTCAATGGGCCGTCCATCCTACAGAGCGGTCCCTAGATGGCCAGGGTCTTCTGAGAGGAGTTATTGGAAAATGGTTGGAGGGCAACCGTTGAAGGCTACAAACTGCCCATGAGTGACCGTTTAGCTTATTGAATTATTCAATTAAAGACATGCATGAAAAATGAATAACCAATGCAATTAGCCTAAAATGTATGGAGGGAAAGCGCAGGACTCAGATCTCCTGGCTGCAGGTCCGGGCAGTGTACCTTGCACTGCCTGACTTCTAGCGAGAGAGACTAGCGGCGATGGGATTCGTCGAGTTCCTGAGCATTGAGGTCAGTCGGCTTGATACGCCACTACTCTATGCTCTACACGACCACTAGGACCCAGTGAGTCACACGTTCCTATTCCCCTAGGGCCACATGGTCCCCATGTTAGAGGACGTAGTGGGCATCACAAGCCTGCATGTGCATGGGTCCCCGGTTAGCGGGAGGACTTGCCCCGACTACCGAGAGATGCCATGGGAGCTTCTTAGACTCGAGCTGCTGCACCCGGAGCGTCAGTCGACGACGCTGATGCGAGTGACACTACAGGACAGCCTCGGGCTCTAACGTGCAGGGATAGCGACCAGGGAGCTGCCCGAGCAGCATTTACAAAGGCTCGTGGATCGAGCCTGACCAAGGGTGGTGATAGAGCCGGGACCGGAGGGTGACAAAGTGTTGAGACGGTTCCTGATGCTGCTCTTTGGATGACTCATGTTCGCGACGAGAGCGAACATGATCAGCTATCGCTTCCTACCACTGCCTGAGGATGTGGACCACATAGGCGACTACGCATGGGGAGTGGCGACCCTCACCTTCCTTTTCGACACATTGAGCTCCACTAGCTGATGTACGATGCTCGGTGGCTTCTCACCTCTACTCTAGGTACGACTCTACCCTTAAACTGGTTATGCAATTTTCTTTATGCTTCCTATAGTCTCAACCATCCCCCTTCCCCCCCCTTCCCGGTATGCGGTATGATCACCACCAATTGCATGTTTCTTCCTTTATTTTGAGCATATACTATGCTATCATAGTCTAATGGGTTTATTATCTCTGTTTGCTGGTTAATGCGTAAGAACCTCATCATCAACTCGCATAGTTCCTTGTTCTTGGCCGACCGAGAGGGAGAACAGAGGAACCCGCCATCTCCCATTCCTAAGCCGTTCATGATCATTATACCCCTGTGAGGCCCAGGTATAGGTCTCTGGCGATCACACTATTTCTACATTTCTAATCTATGCACTATAGGTAGCAACATCACAAGTTCGGGAAGAGGCACGCCCACACACATGCCATTCGCGTTCGCTATAACCCATTCTCACCTGACCTTTCCAACACCTACAACCCTCTGGCGATCACGGTGGGACACTGATTGCTCACTGTGAGTCCTTAAACTGAAGTTTATTGCATTTAGTTTTCAACAAATAGCCTTTTCTTATTTTATTTTTTATTTTTAGTTGCCTACAGTCCTTATTTCTGCTTGGTTTACCTACAGGACCAAAACAGGTGGCGGCCAAGTTTCTGGCCCCCCAGAACCAGGGCGTCCAAAGACCTAGCCACCTACCACCCTCCTAGGTGGCCAAAGACATGGCTGCCTAGGTCTCTAGGTGGCCAGAGACCTAGCCGCCCAAGCCCTCCAGAGACTTGGCCGCCCAAGTCCTTTGAGCGGCCATCGAGTTGGCCGTCTTCCGCTCGCATTACTGCCTCTGTCTGAAGTCTTGTCTGCGTAGTTTAGCTTCTATTTTTTTTCATATTTTAGCTTCTGTTTTACATATTCTTGGTTCTCTGTGTTCTAACATTGCAGGTTGAGTCCAGGGTGGGCTTAGGAAGATATGGCATCACACATTTTAGTAATGCCCTCCCTTTGATTTGGACTATTCACTTGGGGATTCCCACTCGGGTGTAACTAGTTCTTCTCAATTGGGAACCTCCATGAGTCCTCGCGAACCATGGATTCCCACACGGTCGTCAGACAGGATGTACCTTGAAGTCTTATTAGATTTCCTAAAGGTGTTTGAAAGAGATTTTCTTACGGTTATCCCAGAGTTTGGCCTTGATCCCCCTAGAAAAATTCCTTCTCATCTAAGAGGGAACAAAGTTAAATTGGACTAATCTCCGGATTAACCTAAGCTAAAAATTATGGGGCACATTGTTGGAATACATGCTTGCATGCTTGTTGTGAGATACCATTTAATTCAATCCTAATGGTCTTAACATTCCACTTGAATTTTTAAAACTAATTAGGTTGAGTTAAAATGGATCAATATTTATCTAACATGCATGTTGTTGATGAGGATGATTTTGAATCCTATGGCATGCAAACCCAACTTGACTTTGAAATAGATACACCTAATGCCTTCATTGGGATGGATCAAAATTCACCAATGCATGTGTGCCAAAGCTAAACTAGTGAAGAATCATCCTCCTAAAGTGAAGAATTTGTCAATGTCAAAACCCCATCAATCTCCCCAAAAGAAGATCAAGAGCTAGCTAGAGTGTTGTCTCGGTATTCCCCTAACTATTTGATTGGTCTAGCTCCCCGAAGAAAATCACATCTCACTCCTCAACCCATTCCACGGTGGCCTCCAATTTCAATGTCAAACTCATCCAATAGGTCTTCCTTCCATGTTCCTAATCAACCTAACCATTCTCTTCACTCTCAAGGGGTTGCATCCTCTCCAATGCCTCATGCTCATAATGTCAATGCACCCCTTTGGCAATCCAATCTCATATCCCGACAAGAGGTGGAAAGGTATGTCCAGCAGGCAGTTGCTGAATGTCTCCCCAAACCTCAACCTCACTCCTTCACTAGCTACTACAAACTTACGAATGCTTATTTTCCCCAGGGTTTCAAAGCCCCCAAATATCAGAAGTATGATGGTTCCACTGATCCACATGAACATCTTTCTTGCTTTCTTATGTATTCTCATCAATGGCTTTATGATCAGGTCCTCCTAATTCATCTCTTTCAAAAATCTCTAGAAGGAGAGGCACTTAGGTGGTTCTCTTCTCTCCTGGCCATTGATCTTATCAATTTTGACATTGTGTCTGAGCATTTCATCGCTCATTTCGGCCACTTGGCTAGTGTTGCTCCCACTCTCACAGACCTTATCATGGAAAAAATGAAGCCCGATGAGGACTACATTCAATTTGCTAATCGGTGGAGAGCTATGGCTTCTAGGTCTGGGATCCCAATCCTAGAATATCAAGCCATCAACGTTCTAGTCAACAATGCAACTCCTCAGCTCCGTGCTATTTTGATGCTTAGTGAATTTCACACATTCGCTCAGCTCTATAAAAGAGCTCATGTTGGCCAGGCACAACTCAAGAATTCATCATTTCCATTCTACCTAGATGAGGATGATGTCCCAACATTGGAAGGGACAAGTTCTAATGAATATATCAATCCCTTTAACCACCCTTCCAATTTCGCCAACCATGAGGTTGCTACTGCAAGCCGCGGGGCACCCATGAGGGGAGTGGAAAACGTCCCCAACTCCTCTCCTTTCCACCAATCATCTCATGTTCCATCCTACACCCATGAAAGGTTAGCCGTGGTTAGAGGCAACCAAGAGTCTAGGCTAATGGGAAGAGGATAACATTGGCATTATGATGAGGAGGAAGTGGCAAATGACCAACCCATAGTGAGCTCAGACATAAGAAACATGATTGGCCATGGACAAGGGACAAGACCTTTGGTCTTGATCCGACCCAAGAGTGAACCACCTCGACAAAGCGAGGACATCCCTCCTTCCACTCCAACTCCACCTAAAGGGGCAAGGCCCTTGGTCCTCATTCTGCCTAAGGGCTCATCTACTCAGCAGCAACATCAAGGTGTCTTTTCTCTGCTCAGGGTGGAGGATCACTCAACTTCATCCACTTTTCATTAAGACACCATACGAGAAGAGCTATTATCATCTCTTACTTTAATCAATCCAGCTCCTACCCCAACCATGCTGCCAACTCAATTTGAACCAACCCATGTTGATGAGTCATTTGCTACCCCTACCCCAATTGATCTAGCTCCGATTCAACTTCCCTAACAAGAAATCATTCCCTTTGAAAAGTCAGATGCTGGATTTGCTCTTCTAAACCAAGATGTCTATCCAAATACCCAATCAAGCTCTCCATACATCCCTAACCCCCAGATTGCTCCTGCTTTCAAGATTTTGGCTGACATCTCCACAGTGTTGGACCCGGCCACGTTCATGTCATCAAAAGACAAGGAGCCTATCATCTCCACCCTAGATGTCTATCAACCTATTCCATCCTCCAAATCCTTAAAGTCACCCGTACCTAAGGAGAAACCCCAAGAGATAGGATGGCACATAATGTCCAAGATGGGCTATTCAGCTGGTGCAGGGTTAGGAAAGGAGGAACAAGGAATTAAGGAGCCGATTGAGGAAAATGGAATGTTCGAGAGATATGAATTAGGGTGTCAACCAACTAAGGTTAGCAAAGATGAATCAACAAGGTGGAATTGGCATGATCATTTTGTAAAGGAATCATGTCCTATGGAAGAGAGAATCACAAATGTGGAAATATGCCATGAAAGTGAACATGTGGATTCATAAGAAAAGCTAGATGATGTAGATAGAGAGGATTTCGGTTTATCAAAACTATTCTTTAAAGAACCATTGTCCCACCCGATAACCCAAGAAGAAATTCATGAAGCAAAAGGAGAACCAACTTTGTTAGTCCTCCTCTCTTTTTCTACTAATGAGCACCCACACACATACTTCAGTGTCTCCACACTGATGACTATGAGAACAACCACACCCATCAAATGAGTAAGTATCGTGTGTGCCAATCTATCCGGATCTTCAATGTCCCTTCTTGAAGATCCTATGACTGGGAACATTTGGAACATGTGCATCTAGATGACTGATCTCATGATCGCACAGGTTCAGGGACTTCAACACATTCTAATCATTAATACAGATTAAATGCGATGAACAAATGTCATTATTATAAATATGAATAAGATATTACAAGAAATGACGCCATCATATCTCATGTGATCGGCCTGTATGGCATACATTTCTATCAATCTCTCACTTGCACTAAAGTCAATCACCCACATGCTTGATCCCCATCAACCCAAGGTGACGCTCAAACACACTTTGAGTCAATGGCTTAGTTAATGGATCTGCAATGTTATCACTGGAAGACACTCTGTCAATCACAACATCTCCTTTAGCTATAATCTCTCTGATCAAATGGTAACGTCGCAGAATATACTTCGATTTTTGATGAGACCTCGGCTCCTTTGCTTGTGCAATCGCCCTATTATTATCACATAATAAGGGGACCGGATCATAGATGCTCGGGACAACTCCAAGCTCTTCGATAAACTTCTTCATCCAAGCTGCTTCTTTGGCTGCCTCAACAGCAGCAATGTACTCAGCTTCGGTCGTAGAATCAATAGTGGTGTCTTGTTTGGAACTCTTCCAACTCATTGCTCCACCAGTCAGGGTAAATACATACCCTGAAGTTGACTTGCTATCATCTTTATCGGACTGAAAACTTGAGTTAGTATAACCACGAAGTTTCAAGTCCTCTCCTCCATAAACCAGAAACATATCCTTAGTCCTTCACAAGTACTTAACGATACACTTCACAGCTATCTAATATTACTCACCTGAATCTGCCTGAAACCTGCTCGTAACACTTAGAGCATATGCAACATCAGGCCTCGTACATAACATGACATACATGATGGACCTTATGGCAGAAGCATAAGGTACCCTACTCATGCGCCCCCTCTCTTCAGGGGTTTTAGAGGATATTTCCTTAGAGAGGTAGACTCCATGTCTCATCGGTATGAGACCTCTCTTGAAATTTTTCATGCCAAACTTTTTGACAATGAAATCTATGTACATTGATTGGGACAAGCCTAGCATCCTATTTGATCTATCTCTATAGATCCTAATCCCCAATAGATAGGATGCTTCTCGCAAATCCTTCATGGAGAAGTGCTTAGATAGTTAGACTTTAACTGATGACAACATACCTACATCATTCCCAATGAGTAGTATGTCATGGACATATAGCACCAAGAAGGTGATTGCATTGCCACATGTTTTCTTATAGACACACGGCTCATCTTCGTTCCTAACGAAGTCATAAAACTTGATGGCTCCTCAACAACCCCCACTAACCCTTCAGGGGCCCCATCAGCCTCTTGGGTGGTGTCCCCAGCTCTTGGTAGCGGTAGTCCGATACTTGTATCGGATTATCGGTACCCTGAGTTCTGGGTCGTTACACATACGGAGACTATGTCTTCAACACGATACTCCTGCATCAACACAGACACACGAAGACTTTGTCTCCAACACTATGCATCTGCATCAACACACATACACATCGAGAAGTATATTCTTCACACACTTAACCACTCATTGGTTAGGAAATTATAGATCAAAACTCAAAAATCATACTAGAAATAAAGAATTAAGAATCAGTTTAAGCTCCCCCTGTCAAAGTGCATCTGTCCTTAGAGTTCTTCTTTTCTCTTCTCTACTCCTCTTTAGTTGCGCTCCTCTAATCTGTCACTCTCTTCCCTTCTACTCTCATGCTCTACATCGCACTTAAGCTCTTCTCTTTGCATTCCTTCTTCACATTCTGACTCTCATTCTTGCTCTACTTCTCATTCTCCGATGGCTCTATTTTTTTCACTTGTTTGTCTTCTTTTTCAGTAACTCTTTTTTCATCCTTGCCCAGATAAGAGTATATATAGTACTAGGGTTTTCATAAGCCTCCATCACGTGAGAGAGCAGATCCCGATACCAGGTATCCTCCCGTACGGTCACGCGTCGAGCATGATTGGGAGAACATTTGTTGTACTGACCTTTGTTCTTCATGGGAGGACCTGCGAGCCTGCTACACAACAAAGTTAGAAAAAAAAGATTAACATTTCTTATTTCAATAAAGTTGCTCTCATACATTGGCTATCTAAATGCATTGCCTTTCTAGAAATATCGCATATCTGAATAACAATGCCTATCTAAAGTGAGCTTCGCCTATCTTCCACAACTTCGCCTATGTTGAGCATCGCCTATCTTAACTTTAACTACACCTATGTCAACTCAGTTGCGTCTATCTCAACGGGCTTTGACTATCTCAACTGTTCTGCGCGTATCTTCAATATAGCGACTATCACAATGAAGGTTCGCCTAAGTACATCGCCTATCTGAGTATCGGCTATCTCAACAGCTTACTTCGCCTATCTGAATATACATCGCCTATGTGAACACTTCACCTATCTCCTTAGCGACTTCTCATATCTTTAATGCACATCGCCTATGTGAACACTTCACCAATGATGAGCATCGGCTATGTAATACCCTAGATCCTTATTGGGTCTTCTTGATTCTTTATTAGGTATTTCAGATCCTTATTGGAGAGTTTCGGATCGCTTTTGTAAGTCCTGAGTTGAGTTTTACGATACGTGTGGATTTTTCTCTTGTATAACTTACGGAATCATGAGGTGAGCTTATTTCTCAGTTCATCGAATCGTGGACGTTACAGCTGTGATATACTCTTTGAGAGGATCGTTTCGACTATTTTTAAAGACAAACATATAAACAACTCATATTAGAGTACAAAGATTGCTTTGCCTAGACCTACAAAGAAATGCCCGGGTTGGAACCCTCCGTGGCAGAGCATGAATTGACAATACTCCCCATGGTCAAACCAGTCAAGTAAGCTTAAAGGTGTATCCACCATGAACTCGAGCTCAAAGTAAATGCGGAAGTTGACAAACTCCTGGAGGTGGACTTCATATAGCCCTGCATTTGTCTAATTTGGCTCGCTAATATAGTTCCCGTCAAAAAGGAAAATGGCCAAGTGCGAGTCCGCAAAGACTACAGGGACTTAAATAAGGCTTGCCCGAAGGACAACATCCCGATCCCGATCACTGAAATCATGGTTGATATAACCACCGGACATAAAGCTTTATCCTTTATGAATAGATTGTCATGTTATAACTAAATCTGTATGGCCATCAAAGACAAGGTGCACACGGCCTTCCGATCCCCTAAAGGGATCTTTAATTATAAAAGAATGTCCTTCGACTTAAAAGAACGTCGGTGCCACTTACCAAGGAATAATGATCAAAATTTTTGATGAAATGCTCCATGACTTGGTTGAATACTATATTGATAACCTAGTCGTTAAAACTCGAAGGCAGGAAGATCATTTGGCTGACTTGCATCGGGTTTTCGAAAGACTCCGACAATTTCAACTCAAGATGAACTAGATGAAGTGCGCTTTTGACATTTCAAGCGGCAAGTTTCTCAGCTTCATCGTCAGGTACAGGGGAATAAAAATAGACTCTGAAAAAATCAAGGGAATTCGAGAGTTTCCACCTCCCAGAAATATAATTGAACTAAGGTCTCTCTAGAGAAGGTTAGCCTATATTAGACGCTTCATATCCAACTTTTCTAGAAGATGTACACTTTTTTAGAAATTGATGAAAAAGGGTGCACCATTCATATGGAACCATAATGCCAGAATGAGCTCAAGCAAGTCAAAGAGTATCTTCTCACTCCCCCGGTGTTGGGAGCACCAGTCAAAGGAAAGCCGCTAATACTCCACATTGCAGTCATGGACGCTTCTTTGGGAGCCTTGCTGGCACAAATAAATGAAGAGGGTAAGGAGCAACTACTATACTACCTTAGTAGGAAGTTGGTTGGTCCCGAGCACCGCTATTCCCCAATGGAGAAAGTATGTTTGGCGCTGGAGTTCACCGTAAAGAAAATTGAGGCATTATCTCCTATCCCACCAAGTGGAGCTAATCTCAAAGTACGACCCACTCAAGTTCCTCCTCAAATAGTCTGTACTGTTAGAGAGATTAGAAAAATGGGCACTACTCCTTATGGAGTTTGACATAACATTTTTCCCACAAAAAAAAAAACAAAGGGTAAGGAATGCCAGAGTTTCTCGCGGCACACCCAGTCCCGACAGACTCTCCACTCAACATTGGACTCCCTGATGAAAGGCCCTACCCCTCAAAGAGTAGGTCTGTTACGCCGGGACTTTGTGTCTTTAATCATAATTTTTCATTGATTTTCATATATAACTTTGACATAGCCCTTATTGGCCAGATATTGAAATAAAGCTCACTTTTGATTTTGATACACACATGATGTTGCACTACCCTTCATCGTTTTACGCGAATCTCATCTCTTGTCTTAGGAGAAACGAGCCCGGTTACTAGGATTAGGGGTATTTTTCATGGTGTTTTTTCATTCATTACTTTTTCTAAGACTTCCCCTATTTGAGACCTCTCTCGTATTGGGGAGTGCCTAGGTTGGTTATCTCATCCGTTAGCCTTTTGCCTCTGCACTTGGCCAAGTAGAGAAAAGAAAAGGCCTTCGTGCATACCCATGGTATGGCCAAAGTAGCAATGGTGTTGCTCTAGAGAAATCGACTATAGCTTGCTATGAAGTGTGTGAAAAACCCATAATCAAGATAACCCATAACAATTGGGCAAAGAAACTAGACTCCCAGCATGGAGCTATCACCAGCCTGAGATGCTATAGAAGCGAACTCTTTTAACCAAACTAAGCAAGGCCTAACTTCCTAAAGCCACTCAAACATGTTAAGGAGGAACCATCACTATAACCATGCGCAGGAATAAATAGAAATAATAACAATGATAGCATGTTTCTTGCACAGACTAAAGGTACCTTGTAAGTCTATAGCGTGGAAGTAGCATCCTGAAGCGACCTTGATCATCAAGCTTTAAGCAACATGAGCTTTGTTTTCCTCGCTTCATAGGACAAAGAATGGTGAGGACAACAAGGACTCGAAGATTCCTCTACACGGAGGAGCAACAACGGACATCATGCTGGACGAAGAAGGATAAAAGGAAGAGAGACGAGGGCTAGAACTCCCTTGTTAAGGCATAGAAGCCCTGATAATAAGGAACCAGATACAGAAGAAACGGAGATCAACTGAGATCAAGGTAGACTAAAGCCTCAAAAATAGCATGAAAAAGGGTAAGAACCCCGAAAGGGGGAAGAAGAGTGAATTGGAAGATAAGAAGGAAACTCATCCGATGTGGTCAGAGAGAGAGGGTAGCGATCACCTGATAGAGGCGAGGAAGAAGAAGGAAAATCACCCGACAAGGTCGGGGAAGAAGAATGAGAGACACCCGGTAGGGTTGGGGAAGAAGCACAAAAAGCACTCGACAGGGTCGGGGAAGAAGCACGAAAAACACCCGATAGGGTAACTCGGAGGTACCGGGGGAGAGAAAGAATCAGAAGACATCCCAAGATCGGGATGAGAAGAGGACATAAGTCGAGGCCTAGAATAGCGAATAGGTGGAAAACCCGGAGGCCTCGGACCAGAAGAATAGGAGTGGGGGTTCACAGACCCAAGAGGAGAGGAGAATATGATAGAAATAAGATCGGGAGATGCAAGAAGCATCGGAGGGAAACTCTAGTCTCCGTCAAAGATACGCAAATAAAAAGAAATTCAGTCAGTCTAGCCTGGTCAAGGAAATAAAGGAGGAAGCAGACTCTTTCCATTTCTAAAAAGTATAGAATTACAAAAAGGGTGACGTCTTCCCGGGCGTGCCCAGGAATGTGGCAGAAAAGAAAAAAAAGGAAAAAATACAAAGGAAAGCATCATGCTATTGGCGTGCTCTCCCCGGCAACACTATGGTCGGCTGAGGTACCTTGCTCGACGGCGAGTTCTGTGGGCGCGGCCCTGGGTAGCAGGGGCTGTTGGCAAGGATGATCGGCTCCCGTTGGCCTTCAGACTGCTTGACCTCCACGCTATAGGTCACCTCTCATCGATCATCCTTGGTCTCATACAACGAAGAAGGGGGCGCAAGTTAGGCACAGGGACGCCAGTGGCTTCAGTGACTACCTTCAGAGCAGCCGCCCATCCATCTTGTTGTTCCAAGCAAATGGTAATCAAGAAGGGGGGTCGAATTGATTGTCTCAAAAAAAAATTGCAAATAAAAATCTATCGCATGAACCATTTTTTAGATGAGCAAGATATATCCAAGAGTTAAACAATTCACTCAATCCTCACCGGATCACACTCGATTTGGCCACAAAAAGCGCAAGTAATCACAAATCACATCACATAGCATACCACATGAGACAATGAATTTTTAGGTGGTTCGGGTGTAAACCTTGCCCCCTACGTCCACCCCTCACCGAGTGACGATTCCAAATCCACTATCTAGGAGATTTCAACACACACACAAGCTACGAAATGCAGCACCAGACACACACACGCTGCGAATTGCAGCCCACATACACACACTGCAGATTGCAGCCCACGCACACACAAATGTGCACGCTGCACTGTCCAACCACACACACTTCGAATGTATCAATCTCAAACACACGGATTCTATCAAAGCAAGGCTCAATGACTCAGAAATTCAACCAAGATATGAAGAATTTCAGTAGAGAAGATCTCCCCTCAAGATGGTTCCCTCCATGACGAAGATAGCTTCGAGGACAACTGAATGACGATCCATGTAGCACGAACAAGCCTTGATCACAACCTGGAACAGATGAAATCGCTTTGAACTGGTAAGGATCTCCTCTTGGCAGCAATGGGGAGCTCTTCCTCTACTACCTCTTCTCCTTCCTCTTCAAGTATATTCTTATCTCTTTTCTCTAAATATTTCCCCAAATTCGCAACAAGGGGTGTTGTATGAGATTTAGGGACCAAAAGGCATCCATACCCCTTCTAGAACCTTTCCTTGTCCCTCTTACATGTTAGGCAATGGGTTGGGGGCATTTTGGACGCTTTTCATGGCCTTAAGAAGGCCCCACATGTGAGCCCCAGTCGGTTCGCCATCGTGCGCGTGAACACTGAATTCGCATCGGGGAGTTTTCTCTGACAGAAGAGAAAGGGATGGGTAATGCAAACAAAACGCCCACCCAAAGGGAAGATAATCTTCAAGATATCGGCTTCGAGCCTGGCCCATTATATTGAGCAGACCTTCATACCAACCTTCGGGGCAACACAAAAGAATAGATATTCAAGCCAAGAAAACTTGCAAACTCTTAGTCCTTCGAGAAAGAGCACGTACAGGGGGGTGCTACAGCATGAAAAGGATGCAAGAGCCAGGGGACATATGAAGAAGCAATGAAGAGACCAAGATACGATGGAGGGAACAAGAAAGAAAATGTAGTGGGGAGGGAGAGCAGAGCACAGGCTCTTCCCCATCCCAGGCCTCTCCTCTCTACACTCTCCCTCGCTCTTCCTCTCTTCTCTTCAGATCTCCTCTTCTCTTCTTACGTTCACTCTTTTTCCTCTTCTCTTCACCTCACACAGAGCTGGAGCCGAACGAGATAGAAGGTTGTAGGGGGGATGAGGACTCCAGACTTCAACTCACTGAATCCTTTTCTCTTTCCTCTTCCCTGTATATATGTACAGTGCTACATTGGTGACGGAGGGGGAGTCAACGGGAGAAGCACCGTCACATCTCCATTTCCCTATTTGGGGGGAGCAGAGAGTTGGCAGCCGTGGGTGATTCAAGGCTAGCATAGAAGGGGCAATGCTCGGAGTCTACACCGCTGCGCACTGGAGGCTAGAGGGGTAAGGACCTCTGGTCCATGGTAATGCCCAGAGGTCTTGAGAAAAGTAGGTTTTCTTATTTCGTAAAGCTGGCGCCGGGGCCACCGTAGTGAGAAGGGCTTCACCAGTTCCTGCGCTGAGAGGGGCCATCGGACCAAGCCACCAGGATGAGCCACCGGATCAGTAGGCTAGGACGAGCCACCAGATGACTACACGGGGTGGGCCACCGGACCAAGTGGCTAGCAAGGCCACTGAATCGCGAGTGGGCGGAGCGCCACCAGATTGTGGTCTAGCAGAGCGCCACCGGATCGCCAATCGGGGGTGCCACCAGTCCAAGCGTCCAAGGGCACCACCGGATCAGTTGTAGCAGGACCCCCCACCGGATCGGTTCAGTAGGACCCCCACTAGATCACGAGTTTTGAATGCCACTGGATCACTTGGGTTAGAGCCCTCGCTCACTTGGCTAAAGGTGTGATCGAAGCTCAATTGGCCTTTGATGCTGGAGGACCTTCAAGGGTGTTCCCCTTTCTAATTAAGGGGTCTGATTCGCCCATCTGAGCATGGGTTAATGTGCATGTTGTCGCACGCAGTTGTTGATCTTCTTCAGGGATTTGGGGTTTTCGAGCCTCCCGGTGTGCTCTTCGCTGTCATAGTCATGAGGTGAAATCACAGCAACGTGTTGATTCGGGGATGCCTAACTCCCTGTGGTTTAATGCGCCTTGCCAGGCGTAAAAGTACTGGTTGGTGACATTTTTGGTCCCGCACGGAGAGGATGGTCTACTGAGAGCCGAGTTGCTGTGGCTGGCTTGCTTGTTAGCAGAGGGACGACAGTTGGCCTTGGCTCCTACTGCATTGGCCAACATTTATCAGGGACTGGGACTTCTGGCAGCGCACCCAGCGTCGAGAGAGAGGAGCATACTTCTGCCGACTCACTATCTCAGTGTGTGGGGTGGATTACTATTTTCGGGGCTAGTGGCATGAGGGACTGTGGCGAATCCGACGGCACCACTTTTGTTTAGCTTCACTGAACAGGCTGACAGAGACACCAAGGCACAACTGTAGGGTGCTAGGAGAGCCCTTTGCTATCTTCCCGCCCGGGGCGAGGAGGGATTACCTTTCGACAACGCCACAAGGGACTACGGCCTTTTTCTAGGAGAGTCAGGTGGAGAAGCGACCAGTGCCCGTGCCAGTCTAGTGGTGCCAGACGCAGGGCCACGGATTGAGTGGGTGCTGAGCACCAGGTCGGCGGTGTTGACATTGCACTAGTCTGCGATGAGTTCCTTGGATCCGTACTAACCGCATCGATTCACAAGGAATTTTGGGTACGACCAGGGGATCCCACCGAACAGGGCGTTTCCTTTGACGGGCCGGTAGTACAGAGGGAAGGACACCCACCTGCTAGCAGCCGCATGGTGGGACTTCTACTACCGTCAAGAGTCGGAGCAGTTCCTGATGTCGGGACAGGGACGTCGGGGATGATTCGACATCCATTATCCCAGGTGGTGGTTCGAGCATAGCCACATGTATTAGCAGAAGGCCTCCATGATCAGGAAGGCGGAGGAGAGTCACTTGCTGAGGGAGGATCTGCCTCCCGTTCCATTAGATGATGGGTACTTGAGGACCCGTATTGCTCGGATTCACCAGGAGATCGAGAAACTTGTGGAGCAGTGGCCCCGGAGTAGTCGGGGTTCTTTGTCTGGGAGCTGAGGCAATGGAGGGGTGCTGAAGCCCCCTTAGACAGGTACTAACAGCGACAGCGACGATCAGGATGAGGGTGCATCGACCGAGGGCACCTAGGATTTCGTGGGCTCAGTTCTTGGTTGACTGCGGCCTTCGGAGCGGAGGTTCACTAGACCGGGCGCTTCCGCACGGGAGCTTTGCTGACATAGCGATCGATGATTGGAGGTGGCACGTCAGCCATGCGATCGGGTCAGCCGGGCCCGTGGAATTCATGTCCTAGATCGAGTGTGCCCACACTTTGAGGGACATTCGGGAGGCCGTCACGAAGGCGGCCCGAGCACTATAGCTGAGGGCAGAGCAGCTGGTACCCTTGCCATTGACCCCCTTCGAGGCTTCAGGTAAGGTTCTTTCTTTTGCATATGGCCTTAACATGATTGCTTTCTGGGACATATAACTATGGCATTGTATGTTGTTGTGTTTGTTGCACTCAACCTTGTGGTAGAGTAGTTCGTCAAATATTCTAGCCATTGCCCACTGGTAAGTTGCGCCGACGTTCTTTAATCCGAACGGCATCCTTTTGTAGTGGTAGATGCCTTTGGGGGTTCGGAAGGCAGTATGGACCTGGTCAAGCTCCGCGATCCATATTTGGTTATAGCCAAATGACCCGTCCATAAACGATAGAGCCTCGTGGCTGGTTGTGGCATCGACCATGACTTCCATTATTGGCATCGAAAAGTCATCTTTGGGGCATGCTTTATTTAGATATTAGAGGTCTACACATATCCAGATCTACCCATTCTTCTTTTTCACGGGCACAATATTAGCCCGCCACGTGGTATATTGATTTTCTTCAAAGAAACACACATCAATGAGCTTGTCTACTTCTTTGCATATCTGAGTGAAGAGTTCTGGTCTCATGCGCCGTGGTGACTACTTTACCGGCTCAGCCTTAGGATTTATAGCTAGCTCATGCTGTAAAACTGTAGGGCTGAGTCTTGGCATTTCCTTGTAAGTCCAGGCAAAGCAATCATGGTATTCTTGTAGCAGCTGGACATACAACTTCTGTTCTTCAATAGATAGCTGGGCACTGAGGAAGGTCAGCCTAGGATCATCTTCAGTTCCTAAGTTGACTTTTATTAGCTCATCGACTGTGGCTTGGCCTCCATCTTCTATTTTTGGAGGTGTTGGATGGAGGTCAACAAAGTCTGGAATATCATCTTCGAGCTCGAGCACCTCGGTCTCTCCCTCTTGGTTCACCCGGTCCTTATCGGGGGTTCTTAATTCAGCTGGTGGCAGCTGTATGAATTGTTCTGTCCGCAGGTCCTCTGCAGCTGTGATTTTACCAGATGACCTAGCAGCTTCGACCTCTGCTGATGTGTTGGCAATTTCAAAGGATCGACAGTCATTTATTACTGAGTTGAAGGAACAGCATTGCAATTTTGTGGCATATGAAGACAACTTTGTCTTGCAACCTCCTTGAATCACCCTGCCTTTGAGAGAGATGGCATGTTCTTTTACAATAATGGGCATTTCCCGATCAGTTTCAGCAAAAACTTCCTTGATCGATATAAGAGGTGGTGATATCTCTACCCGGGGAGAGCTATAAGAAAAGGCTAGGGATAGCCCTATCTCCTCAATATCTTCAGCTTTGCTACTGTTGGCCGTGTCAAACTTGGCTTGGAGAGCCATTTCTTCGGTGTAGACCTGCTCCCAGCACCTGCAAGGAGGTATGGCTTCTAATTCTGAGTCTCTTGACTGAGCCAGTTCAGTATGTTCAGCTTCTGCCGGGTATTCATCAAAAGTTTCCCCTGGTGAGCTATCTTCCATTGGGTAGATGATGTGACACGACCTTGGACTTAGGCAAACAAGCACAATTCGCAACTCGAACAGGCCGATATTGGCGGCCAACTCATTCGTGTTGTTCACAGTCCTCTTGCTTCGATTGGAGTGTTCTACCACTGTTCATTTCATTTGTTTGTTGCTTCCTTTTGCCTTTGCCATATTATTATTTCTAACCAAAATTCGATAGCATCTCCCCTTGACTCGAGCGTAAGGGAGATACAGGGAGCGCGCCCATATAGAGTGGCGGGACCAGACAATTGGAGGTGGGTGCCGAGAGCGGCAACACTTTTAATAAAACTTTGGAAAACTCGGAGGGAACGACGAGTGGAGACCAGTCTAAGACTGGCTGGGGATGCACTGGACAAGGAGGAAGGACTAGAGACTAGTGTGCTAGCCAGGGATCCTAAAGGAGGCTAGAGAGGTGTGCCGCTGAAGAGGCGTAAGGCCGTGTCACTGGGAGCTTCAGACGGGTGTGCCGCTGAGGGGCTGTGCCGGGGAAGGCTTTGAGGGGCTGAGGATGCATTGGCCAGGGGCGGCACCGGCGAAGGGGCGTGCTGGCAGGGTAGACCGTGGGCATGCCGGGCTGGGGGTATTGGGCTTGACAGGCTTCAAAGGAGGCTTGGCAGGAAGGGGAGGGCTCGAAGGCAGGCTTCAAGGCAGAGACATGGGACATGGGCACACAGAGGGGAAAAGAAGGGCACCTCCCTTTGAGCAGGTGAGCGAATGTAAGGGTCAGAGGCCCTACGGGGGACCATGATAGGGGGGAGAAGATCGACGCAAGAGACTCAAGTTGTCGGAGGGGAAGAAGGAGACGACCAAATGCATATAGTGATTCAAACCCACGGAGACAAAGAGAAACCCCAAGAAGGGGAGTTTTCATTCATTGAAAAGAAAGTCCATAAACGGCCGTATACATTGTAGCACACCGGAGCTAAAGCCACAAGCGATGGGGGAAGAAGAAGAACAAAAGCACGGAGGGGAAGGAGGAAGAATAAGTGGGGATTTTGGGGGTTCAACAGGGGCAACTACTCCCTACTCCCCCCCAACATCTCCCTGTTACATACTCTCTCTCTCTCTTCCTCTCTCTCTCTTTTTGCTGGCAGTCGTCGGAGAGCTCCCAATGCCGGGATCCTCTCCCTCTTCTCTCCTCTCTAGCAGCGTCTTCCTCTGTCTCTGCAGGTAGTGTCCGTCTGTCTATATCTCCCTCCTTCTCTCTGTGTCTCTATCTGTTCGTCGGAGGAGACGGCCTTTTATACTCCCGGTGGTAAGTGCCTTCAAACGTGAATGGCGGACGCGGGAGCGTGAAGTCATTAACGGGGATTTAACTTGGGCATCCTTGGTGGCAGGAGGTAGGCAACATGCCTTCATCCCCAGTCGACACCTCAGCTAACCCGTTGCGCACTAAGAATCTGTAGGGGATGGCGTGAGATCTCCTCGACCGGACGCACCACTGGAGGGAGGTCACGATGTGCCGTTGAAGAGCTGGAGTAGTGTGTCGCTGAAGTAGCTTGCCCCGAGAGCGTGCCGGTGGAGAGACCACAGACTGGTGTGCCGTTGGAAGGGCCCCTGCAGGTGTGCCGGTGAAGGTGCCATGGTGGGTGTGCCGGTGAAGATGCCATGGCGAGTGTGCCAGTGAAGGCTTCAGGAGTGTGCCGGTGAAGACCCACGCAGGGCGTGCAGGGGAAGAGCTGCAAGAGCGTGCCGGTGAAGACCCACGCAGGGCGTGCCGGGGAAGACTTTAGGAGTGTGCTGACGAAGACCCACGGAGGGCGTGCCGGGGAAGACCTCAGGAGTGTGCCACTGAGCTCGCGCCAGCGGGTGTGCCGGGCAAGGAGCATGCTGTTGAAGGCACTATTGAGCGTGCCGTTGAAGGCATTATTAAGCGTGTTGTTGAAGGCACTAGGGAGTGTGCCATTGAAGGCACTAGGGAGTGTGCCATTGAGGGCAGCAAGAGTGTGCTGTTGAGATAGACTTGAGCCCGTTTTGAGCCTGATCAACAGTCCACTTGGTTCTCTTCGGGGCCCATGGGTTGTAAGCTTCCTGGTAGTAGATTTCTCTTTGCTGTCGTGACTCCAGAGACAGCTTCACGGCAGCGTGTGTTTGTTCGGAGCATCCAGGTGGGACATCTTCTCCGCAGTCTCTTCATTTGAATTTGTTGTTGACGCTGGGCTGGTCGGGACACGTGGACGTAAGATTTTACATGTCCACACCAGTGCAGGGTGGACTCGTCTCCCGCCGTGGGCGAGCCTGTGGAGGGCTCCTGCGACGCCGAAGGCCGTGGAAGTGGCCATGGCTGCCATGGAAGGGAGAGGAGAAGAAGGTCCTAGAGGTAAGTCGGGAGTGTTGTGGGGAACAAGGGAGAGAGGGGATGGTGGTGGTTCTAATTTGTCAAGAGCCAGTGAGGATTAGAGGACCCCAGATCACCTTCGCCGCTGTCAAGTCCTGATGAACAAAAGTCAAAAGCTGGCCAGCATCGCCAAGGGCAGTAGTAGAAAGCCATCGATCCTCACTGTCGAGCTCAGTTCTTCATCTCCTGGGTGTAGATGTAGTCGAGATGCGCCTCCAGGGTCCTCCTCAGCATGCATTCGTCGTCCTCACAGCCGTCGATGGTAGCCTCCGTTTGCTCCTCTGCAGCAACCTGCACAACATCCCCCCTCTCCAACAAAAAAATGGAGATCAGGAGTTAAGACCGCCATATATAGCTCACAAAAGCCACACATGGGCATGGACACCCATGCGGGGTGAAGCCATGAAATGATCAAAAAAATCAAACTTTTAAGGCTGGAAAGGGCGTGAAGGGAGCACGAACCAGAGGCTGCTGGGTCGCCTTGGGGTCTAGCGGCACTGGTCGGGTGACCTATGTCAGGGAGGCGCAGAGGAGGATACCCAACACGAAACCCTAGCGGCACAGTGAGGCATTCCGAGAAGGGAAGAGGCCCGATCCAAAAGGAAGGCTGATCGGGGACGTCACCATCGTCATCGCCGCCGTGAGATCAAGGAGAGGTGTGGAGCTGGATAGTGGAGGCCGTGGACTGTGGAGAGTGGAGGAGAGAAACCGATCACGATGCGCCGCCGACGGAGCAGAGGAGAGAAACCCTGGAGAGAAGCCAATCGCCCCAAAATGAGGATTTTAACGGCAACCCAAAAATGTGATCCAAAATCACTGATTTCAGATCAGAAAAAAGTCACCCCAACTCCACAAATATGTAACATTTCGGATCAATGAGATGATCCAAATCCGAAAAAATTTTGGATTCGGATCGGGTTATCGGATCTAGTTGATCCATTGACAGGGCTAGAGACCATCTTATCTATCACTACGTTGGCGCTGTGAGAATGCTTTTTGGTGCTCCCTTCTAGATGGGCTTTCGTATGGGCTTTCCAGATGTGTTTTGAGTTGGAGTTTTTTTTTAAATTCAAAGATGGCCTCGGGTCTAAGTAATCTGGAGATTTCTGGTCTCCTTAGTCTCATATTTTATCCTGTGTCGTTCTAATGCTGTAAGGGTAGGTTGAATAGCTGTGGAATCCAGCTAACGCCACGGGTAGGGTCTTGGAGTTTTAATCTAGTGCACAGTCCGACCGATTTATCCTCCATCATTCTAGCGTTAAGTGTTTCTCCGTCGACTATGATCGGCTCCGCAGCCCAAATGATCGAACTGATAGCCCCTTTCTCTGGTTAAATCGGTGGAATCATCAGCTTGCCCGACAAACCATTCCCCAATTGATACGGTAGCCTTGATCCGACAACCCTAATCCGACAGTATTGATCTGACAGTCCTAATCCGGCAGCCCCTTATGGCTGATCCGGCAGCTTCTTTCAGTAGCTTATATTCACACGTGGCTTGACGGCACATTTGTTTCTCAAAGTTTTATTAGCCCTTAATTCTTGAAATAGTTGGGACTCTCCACTGGATACTCTTTTTGTCGGACTAGGACCTCTATTATGAGACCTCCATCAGTCCTCGCGAGCCTGGGTTCCCCACTACGACGCCGGGCAGGAAGTATCCCCAAATCCTGCACCTGTTAACTTGATCGGATCATATGGTTTCTACAGCCTGAAAGTGGGACTGTCCTATTCACATTGTGGCCCTTCTAGGACTGTTTCAGTCGGGGTGCAGCCCAGGTAAGACCGCTTGACCCTTGAGGTGGCTCGGTTGTGACTGTTTCTAACTAGCTAAGTGTCAAGTCCTGCTGGTCAATTTTCCTTGATTTTCTTTCGACCTAGCCATGTTGAATCAACCTTTAGCCTCTAGCTCGACCGGTGAGTAGTGGGCCGAACTCTGGTTCAGTTCCACCATGTCTCGGGCGGGCTGGGAGCCCTTTAAGTCAACTACACTAGTCTTGCTTGGCCCAAATTGGTTGTGGTTAGAACTGGACCGTTTCTACCTCCTAAACATCCTTCTGAGGACCCCCAAGTTGTGGAGCGGCCCAGTGAGAGACCGTTTAACTCTCGTTGTGGCCTAGGAACCTTCTGTGTTAAACAACCTGCTATGGACCATCTTCCACCGAGAAGCGGCCCATCTAGGACCGTTCTTATTTCTCTGTGGCCCACTAAGGGCTGTCTTATTCCTTGGTACTGAGCTTGGTTCCCCTGGCCCAGTATTGACTTCCGCGGTCCATGATAAGATCATTTTTGTCCTGTTGCGGCCCTTGTGTCATCGCAACACGTCTAGAAGTTATTTTCTGCATATTTTTGTGTGCTTCGGTAACCGGGCCACGAATGGCTTGTGCTGCATTCAAATCCTAGAGTTTTCCTACCCATTTACAGGCCATAGATCTATAATCTCTCATTCCATTTATTTTAACTACATATTTTGACCATGAAATTCTGGCTAAGTCCATTGAATGTCTAGACATTACTTTGGATCTGAGATCCACTAAATCAATGCCAACGCATTATAAGGGCTCGGTCTGGTCCTGGGAGGAGCACCCAAAAAGTACTAGTGCCCCGGAGATTTATAATGACATGGTAAGGTATTGCACCGAGTGCATGACTAGCGTGTTGTCTATGGCATTCGTTCATTCATTCATTTTTTCTATACTACAAGTTAATGAATTCCTATATGGAATTATCTCTACATGACTTGCTTGTTACATGCTTGATCGGCCAATTCTTGGATATGATATATCTCTGCTCTACTTATTCTGATTATTGTTATCCCTTTTTATTTCTTCGCATGACATTTAATGTAATTGGTTAATTACTTAAACCCTACCTGCTATTACCTACTGAGCGTTTGCTCACCCAATTTCTCCCCCCTTTTTCAAGTAGCTCCGGTCATCATTTTTTTTGTTAGAGGGGAACATCAGATCCCAGAACACATGAATGACCAGTCAGTTCTTGAGATAATATAACATAAATACCACATAGTAATGCATTAAGGGACTAAAGGACACGGGATACTTACCTGACTTACCTACCAGACCGAAAGGCGGTAGGGCTGCAGGGGAAAAAAGTTTTGCAACCATCCATATCATGAAATAAAATAGTCAAGTCAAAAAGTTATCAATTAAGCTCATGATGCATCAAAAATAGGGCTAAAAGATCATTCATTATTCAAACCAGAGACAGTAGAAAAAAAACAGTCTTATGAAGACCGCTAGGAATAGAAACGGTCTAAAGCCGACCGCAAAGACCAACAATATTTGAATTTCAAATGTAGCATGAAAATAGCCAAATGGAGACCGCCTAATAACTTAATGGTCAGAAGATGACCGTTTCATGGAAGATGGTTCGTCACACAGAAAATGAGGCCACAGTCAGGAACGGTCGTCGTGGAACCGCCTAAGTCATAAAATGGTCGGTCGTGAGACCACCTCTTGACTGTCGATTTCAAAAAAAAGAAACCGCCCCACTTCGTCTTCCTCATTCGTCTACACACATGAACGGACAGACGTCCCCGGCAGAGAACCACCGAGGCTCTCCCCCATTTCCACCCCAAATCGTGAGGCTCCATCCTCCCCACGTGGGTCCACTCGAATGCGGACTAAGAGACAAGTTCTGGGGAGATTAATGCATCAAATGGCCTGTGAAGAGATCTATGAGATATTGCCAGCGAACCCCCCGGTGGAGGAGATGCCGCCACCTCTGTGGCCAAGGAAGAGACATCGCCATCATCTGCGGCCGAGAGGGAAGCACCTACCGTGATCGCCGGAGTGCCTGAGGAAGCAGAAGCATCGCCAAAAGTGACAGCGACAGCGGCAAAGTCGGTCAAGTCATCTGAGGTAGGCCACGGCCAACCCCCCTATTTTCCCATTCCAATGGATGCATGTGATTTAGATGGAATGAAAGGGGTCATACCAACCCCTTAGGGTCAAATGTAGGGCGCCTAGGGCCATTTCCAATCGGTGGGGAGGGAGTATAATGCCACCCGACACAATGAGTGAAATGCGGTCCTACCAGAGACCGCCTAAGAGAGAAAATCGGTCCGCCCATGACTGTTTGAATTAAAATAGCCCCCAACAAGGTCACCGATTATGTTGAAAACGGCCAAGGTATGATCGTCCAAAGGAATGAAGCCACGGGGCATTGGGGGGATAGAAGACGGTCTAAGGTCAGATCGCTGGGGTGAATTAAATGGTCTTCAGATGACCATTTCACTGATCCAAAATGGTCCCAGTAGGGCCGCCACCTTAGCAGACCAGATTTATTATTATTTTTTAATGCATGACTATATGAACTGAATGACTGATATAAAATGTTTAATGGTCCTTCTGTTAGATCCTTGTTTAGGGCGGTGTCTGTCTGTCGGTGGTTGTCTGGATGGGTCGGTTTAGGTGATTGGCTGTGGTCTTTTCCTAATCTACGATAATACCCTAACCACTTTATCTAGAAGCTACCATTGTCCTTGTCTCTGGTCGCGTGGCAGCTGTCTCTTGACTGTTGGGTTTTCCCCTAGCAATTGACTGATGAGTTACTCTGCCCAGAGTGTTGTCGTCCTCCGCCGCTTGTGTTCTTGGTGTTTCTGCTTGCCTGTGCTGCAGTGGCGGTGGATGTGGATGTGTTAATGTGTTGGCGTCTGGTTGTCGGTGTCGTGTCTGGTTCCGGTCAACCCAGGGTCACCTAGTGTTTGGCAGGAAGCCTTGGTCAGTCTCGGCGGCCTGGCCCAATTCGAGACGTTAGTTCTGGATGCTTCGAGGTACTGTTCTACCTCGATTTATGTGTCCAGGTGTGTTGAGGGTTCTCTGTATTCTCTCGGGTCTCCGTGTTTTGGTTCTCGCGGAGCGTGGTTTTCCCTGACTTAGGATTAGACCGATTGGTGGCTGGTTCCACCGCGTGCGACGATCCTGACTCAGAGTCGTAGGACTCAGGGACTGCTGTAGTTACAGGTCTAGTTTGCCTTGCCCAGTGTGGTCGGCAGTGTTCTGTGCTGCCGTGGTGCGCGTAGTACGGACTGTTAGTACTTCGGCGCTTGTGCTTCAGAGTCCTCGAGTTTTGTGGCTCTTCTTTGGTTGGTGCCTTACGACGTGCCTGGGGCGTGACGGCTCTTATAGCGGGGCACTTTTCCCTGAGACGCGATTGTTAAGATAGTTCCGAGGGCCCCCGACTAGGCCGTAGCGTCCGCGGGGGGGAACACTAGCTAGAGGCCTGGCTTATAGTCAACAGCCAGTGTGTGCACACGGAGTCAGGGGCTTTGGACTCAGGTCGAAGGGCGTGACCCTGACTGGACCTTACAGTGATGATTTCCACGTGGACCTACGACTTGGCCTTCTCAGTGGACAGGCCACTTTGGTTGGTTGTCGAGGTACTTGTGGAGTGAGTTATGGTGCAGTGTAAGACGTCAGTGGACGCAGTTGGCCGCTCCTCTTTCAACTCACGTGTTGTGTGACTCTCAGTGTTTCTCGTGCGTTGTGACCTTCCGAGCTAGCCTTCTGTGGCTGTACTCGAGGTCGGCGTCCTGTCGCATGTGTGACATTCTTGTCATGCGCGTGGCAGTGTGCACGACGTCCTCGTCTTGTTGTCTGTCGTCCGTCGTCGTGTCGTCAGTCGTCTGTCTAGGTTTTCCTAGGCTTTCTGTGGTGTCCTTACAGGTCTTTTTTTGGAGCCTGGCATCGCGTCGGTAGTTCGGCAACTCCTGACTCTGTCAGTCTTGAGTCGCTCCTCTACCCTTGCTTAGAGTAGTTGGGTACCGAGGTTTTTGTTTTGCTTACCTGTCATGCATAAAACCGCACGTATGTCAGTCATATGGGAGTTGAATAATAATCAATGACTTATAGTGTTAGCCATTATCAAAACCATGAAATACATATGCCTAATGACCACAGGGGCACAACAGAGATCACGGACCAACGGCCATGCCACCTGACAATAGTCTGGCTCAATATCCCATCCAAGCGACTGTGGTTGTCATATCCCTCTCCAGTAAATTGCAGCCCTGATGGCTCCAGTGTCAATCCTGTCAGTCCGTCAGTCTTGACTCGGTGGTGGCCGTGCAACTCCCAAGAAGCCAGACTCAGCACTCCAACTCGGACCCTGAACTGGTCTGCTCTACTGAAGAACCCCAGGCAATCCACACTGGGGAACTCCCTCTGCCTCTAGAAGTCCGCTGAAAAACTCAGAAAGTTGTATACCACAACCCTGTGCAGGCTGTTCCTACCCAACAATATGGCCCGCCCCAATCAGAGGCGCTCTCCAGCAACAGAAGGGTCTCCCTCCTTTGTGCCTACGGGACAAAGCTCCTTATAAATTTGAACAAGTGCCGATCTAGAGAGAACTCTCTCGAGTAGCCTCCCAAGCGGTCATATGTGTAAATGCTACCAGTCTCGAAAATCCTGGCCAAGTCCACAGCTCTATCTTCACTCATCCCCTCTCCGATGGGATCTTCAGCCACCAAGGACCGCCCCAAGTCTAGCTAGCCAATATTGGCTGCGGTGATGACGGGCGGGCCCAAGGGAGGCATCGGTTGCCCGATCCAGCTCACCCAGTGGTCCTCCTCGTGAGTAGTGCACCTCTGAGCCTGGTCATCTCTGCCAAATCTCACCATAGTAGCAACATAATTGCGTAACACAATGTTAGCAACATACAAAAGGCTAGCATATACATGTATAAAAAAATAATACGTGTACATGAAGTGCATATGAAGTTTCAACACAACTACAACATAGTAAATGAGGAGCTCATGGGCCGCCCGCCCTCGTCTCCACCTCTAACGCATACCCCGTGGGGAGCATTTGTTATACCCAGACATTTTCATAGAGAAAATAATAAGAAACAAGGGCTCGGGAATTTCCCTGAACACCTTCAAGGCTTCATCTACCCAACCCCTTCCATGACATGTCAGGCTAAACCAAGGGTCCTAGCCAGCTGGCTGTGACTCACGGTGACATCAACAATTGATGGGGGACACCCCTGATCACCCAGCATGGGGTTTGACCCACCTTCAACAACGTCGCCCGGGCCAACCAGAGGGTTGTCACGCCCTGAGATTATGCAACAAAAATAATTCGGGAACCGTGAACAGTCGGGTAGTACGCCTCAAGCGAGTAATATAATCAGAGCGCAAGCACATTCATACATAAGAAATGAATACACAATATTTGGACAAAATCTTAACCTTTATTGAATAGCTCAAAAAGCTGTAAAAAGTAACCTCATGCAGGTTGTCCCTGCCTACCAAAATCGCCCGCTCAAGCCGGTGACGCGCTCCAGCAACCTGCAAATCCCCCTCCTCCATACCGGGGGGGATGTAGCTCTTGATGAACTCAAACAAGTAGTAGTCCAAGGGAAACTATACTGGGTAGCCTCCGCTGCGATCATAGGTGTATAATCCACCTGCTCTTGAAATTCGGGCCAACTCCATGACCCCAACTCCGCTCCCCCTCTTGCTGACGAGGCCCTCAGCTATCATTGTGCGTCCCAGGTCAAGCTGATCTGCAGTCACCACAGTAACAACTAGAGGGCCCAAGGGAGGCATGGTCCGCTCAGTCCTCCGTACCCAGTGATCCTCTTCCTGAGCCACACACCTCGGGACCCACTCATCTCTGTCAAATCGTGCCATAGCTGCAGCACGGAGCACAGAAAAATAGTCAGCACGTCAGAAAGTCAACATATACAATGCAATAAATCAAAGGCACATGAAGTGTCAAAATACAACTACAGCAACCCAAAATAAGGGGTTCACGGGCCGTATGCCCGCAACTCCACCTCCGACGCACGCCCCATGGAGGGCATTTGTTGTATCCGGACAATTTCTCAGCAAAATGCTCAGGAATAAGGGTTCGAGAATTTCCTCGAACACCTTCAAGGCATATGCTACCCAGCCCTTCCAACAATCCAGTGGGCCTGGCCCAGGGCCCTAACCAGTTAGCCAGGGCATACAGCTACGCCAGCGATCAATCGGGACCACTCTCGACCACTCAGTTGCAGGCTTTGCCTGCGCTCCACATAACCAGCTGGGGCAACCCAGGGGCACCCCGACTACAAGACACACCATTTGGCACCCAACAACGAGGCCAGGACCTACCCCAAGATGCCATCTTTTAACCTTCCAAGGTAAAATGAAGACTAAATTAAGTCAACCACAGGCTTTGGAGGCCCACAACACACATGTACGGCTCACACGCGTATGTCAGGTATTTTCCCGAACACCTTGCGAGCACATATATTCTGGCCTCTCTACAGCAAACCGCGGGTCGACTCATGACTCCAGCATATCGGTCGGGTTCTACAACGACCCCTCAGCAAGTCGGGGCCACCCTCGACCCTCAGACACGTGGCGACAAGCCACTTATTGTTAGCTCTCGGGTCAACCCGAGGCTACCCTGTCAACTAGCCGAGTAACGTGGCACACACCTTGAGGTCAGGCCTACATGCCCAAAGTGCCTCTCCGCGGCTCCCACAAGCTCATATCCTCAGCCCAAGGCCCATCCCAAGGCCCCTCAGCCCATTATTCAGGCCATTCGACAACCCAAGGTGTGTCGAGCATGTACCCGAACACCTTGCGAGCGGCAACTATGACTTGACAACAACAGCCCCCAGGGCTAATCCCAGCATCCCTCAACAATAAACTCACCACTGTGTTCCGTAACTTGTACAAGAGAAAAACCTATGTAGATCGTAAAACACAACTCAGGACCCACAAAAGCGATCCGAAAGCTCTCCGAATAGATCCGAAAGAATTCAGGATATTACACTTACCATCCGACTTAACTATAGTTACACCTTTAGGTTCGGGAGCGGATTTGAAAACTTATCTTTGAAATAGTGAAGTCATTATAGAAGGGCATAATCACCCCGCCAATCTTGTATGCCTAGATATGGAAGGCTACGATGCTATATTAGGAGTCGACTGGCTTGTAGACTACGATGCCTATATTAATTACCGTTGTAGGATAATTTCTTTTCGAAAACCAAGTTTTCTAAAATTTTCTTTCCTTGGCACCAAATACAGGAAGCACCCTGCTCTCATTTCTTCTCTTCACGCTTGTAGACTTATCTCATAAGGTTGCAAAGCTTTCCTTGCTTTCGTGATAGTTACTGAATCCAAGGAAATCAGTATAGAAGAAATCTCGATAGTTAGAGAATTCCCAAATATTTTTCCTTCCGAACTACCTGGCATACCACCCGAAAGGGAGGTTAGTTTCACCATTGAACTCACACCTGGCGCAGCACCTGTGTCAATAGCTCTGTACAGGATGTCCACTACAGAATTGAAGGAATTGAAGAAGCAGCTTCAAGAACTGCTAGAAAAAAGTTTCATTCGACCTAGCACCACCCCTTGGGATGCGCCGGTCTTATTTGTCAAGAAGAACGATGGCTCCCTCAGGTTATGTATTGACTACCAGCAGTTGAATCAGTGTACCATCAAGAACAAATACCCACTACCGCGTATTGATGAATTATTTGACCAACTTTCGGGCACACAGTACTTCTCCAAGATTGACCTCAGGTCAGGTTACCATCAACTAAGGATTAAGGAAGAAGACATTCACAAGACTACTTTTTGAAGTAGATACGGATACTATGAATTTGTGGTTATGCCGTTTGGTTTAACTAATGCATCTGCTGCCTTTATGCAACTAATGAACAATTTGTTCCGGCCTTATCTTGACCAATTTTTGGTCATCTTCATTGATGACATCCTCACCTATTCCAAGACAAAAGAGGAATATGAGGAACATTTAAGGATTGATTTGCGAACCTTACAAGAACACCAACTCTATACAAAGTTGAGCAAATGTGAATTTTGGCTTAAAGAGATTTTCTTTCTTGGCCACGTTATCTCTAAGGAAGGCATCGCAAAAAATCCTTCTAAAGTTGAAGCTGTTAAAAACTGGAGCTGACTGAACATCGTATCGAAAGTTCAGAGTTTTATTGGCTTAGCTAGATACTATAGGCGATTTATCAAAGATTTATCCAAAATCGCCGCTCCTTTAACAAGACTCACCGGGAAAGAAAATCTGTTTGAGCGGACAAAAGAGTGTAAGATGATGATGGAGAGAATGATCGAGTTGAAGCTTGCTGAGAGAAGTGAAGGTGACTACGTCACGTTCGATGCATACAGGGTGTCATACCTATCGCATCATGCTGCCAAATGGCTCCCTCTTGGGATTAGCAAGCCGCCAAAGTTTGGCAAATTCAACGGGAAGGGATCCCCAAAGGAGCATGTTGCCTACTACATGACTGTCATGGGTGATCTGACCACCGACGAGTCATATTTGCTGAAATTTTTTGGGTCCTCACTGACAGGGCTCACTTTTGAATGGTACTCCAGCCTCCCGATTGGGTCGATCAGCGACTGGTCGGACATGTAGAGGAAGTTCAGATAAAGATTTCATGTTACAGAGTGGGAGGTCACAGTGGCCGAACTCTATTCAACAAGACAGAGGGCAGATGAGACAGCCCTTGATTACATTAAGAGGTGGAGGAATCTCGGAATGAGATGCAAGTGGCCCCTGCATCAGGAGGACGCTGTACAGATATGTAAGTAGAATCTCAGGAGAGAGGTCCTGTAAAGGATGATAGGAATGGAAATCTGGTCATTTGACCGATTAAACAATATTGTGGCCGAGGTAGAAGCCTTCTTGGCCAAACCTGCTCCTGCATCAACTACTACCGCAGCACAAAAAGGCAAAGTAGCGGAACGGTGTCAAGCGCCTAAAGAAGCCAACGTCCTTGACATCAAGGCGTTTGAGCAACAGAAAGATAAATGCAAGAAGGCGGTTGCCTCATAGCCTGCAAAAGCCAGAGATGGCAAAGAGGGCCCTCACTACGGGATAAAATGAAGAAGGCCTACTCCTTTCCAAAGGAGAAGACCAGAATTTTGTTCGACTGGATAACCCAGTATGACAAGGTCACCCTGCCTGAGCCAAAGAGGCCGGAGGACCTGAAAAGAAGAGATAGTCAAAGATTCTGCCCCTATCATCAGATGCTGGGGCATCTAATTGAAGACTGCTATATTTTCAAAGATATCATTGAAGGCATGGTGAATAAAGATGAGATTGACTTGGGGGAGTACAAGGTCGACCCTCCAGAGCCTCATGAAGCTCCCCCAAGGAGGGCTACAGTCAATATGGTCTCTATATACTAGGCATTGCCTGAAGAAATCTCTGAAGCCAGCACTTGGCACGCTTATGAAGCCTATTTCCTGGCGCCCATAAAAGAAGAATAGGGATGGCAGCAGATCCCTGCAAAGAACAAGAAAAAGAGGAATGCACCCCACCCGAAAGTGGGGGCACATGTTCATGGTGTCACACCGCGACCAACTCTACTGGTGACAGTACCTATGTGGATCAATCCGCTTGCAGTCATCAGGATACCTACATACAACCGGAGGAGGCAGACTCCGCTGCCAGTGATCAAGGAAGTTAGCCTTGAAGCCCAAAAGCTACAGAACTATATAGATGGGCTAGATTCAGAACGAGCGCACCATGGGCTCTGCGGAGCCCGAATAAATCGTCACTTCGGTGACTGGCACGCCCACGCACTCAACAATAAAAATCCCGGGAAAACTCCATTCCCAACGAACAAACGAATAAATAGTTAGAAGAAAAAGTGCGTCCACAAAAGGTCGAGGCAACTCCAAACCTACACCGACCTGCATTTCTACTAGGTTCAAGTTCTTTGGGAACCAAGGTCTTAGCAGAGGTACCTCAGGTCGAGGCTGCTTCCAATGTGCTCTGACCTATCCGTCATTCCATAACTCCTATAACCACAATTCTGATAGGAGAGGTCAAGACAACTTCTACAAAAGGTCTATGCAGTATAACTTCCTGAACTCATGCTACTCAGATGTATAGACCTTACCCTTGGAACTCTTATGTTCAACCTAGGCACAGAAACTTCAGAAGCCAGAACTCTTATGGCTTTGTTCACACTATGCCTCATCAGCCTAGGATCTATAATGCACACACTACTCCCAATGCCTATTGGACTGGTCACTGGCAAAGACATTTTTAGAATGGCTTTAAGAAGATGAATGGCACACTCAAAAGCAATCTTTCAAGACTAAAAGTGGCAAGAAAAAGTAGACTAAGCAGAATGATAACAAATCCACTAATTCAGTGAAGAAACCAAATCAAATGTAGATTCCAAAACAACTATTGTCTTGTCTGCATGAAAGGAATTCCTTCTTGGGGCCCAAACAGATTTGGGTTCCAAAACTTTCTACTTGATTCTGCTTGCAGGTGTGCCTGACAGCCAAACAAAACAAGTGGCATCTTGATAGTGGCTGCTCTAGGCACATGACTAGGGATAAAGACAAATTTTATATGCTGGTGGAAAAGGATGCCAGTCGTGTTACCTTTGGAGGTAATACTAAGGGCAGAATTATTAGAACATGTAAGGTAGGTAAGTGCTCTTGTTGCTGTATTCAGGAAGTTCTCTTAGTTGAAGGGCTTGCTTATAACCTGCTTAGCATTAGTCAGCTGTATGATAAAAGGCATAAAGTTGTGTTTGATTCTCTTGCATGCACAATCTATGAACCTAATACTGAATTTATTAAATTCACTGGTAGGAGAATCAATAACATTTACATGGTAGACTTAGATGATGTAGTACACACTAATTTATGTCTAATAGTTAATAAAGATGACTTAGCCTATCTGTGGCATCGGAGGCTAGGTCATGCTAGTTATAATGTGCTGCACAGACTAAATAAACATAGCATGGTTAGAGGTCTCCCTGAAATTTTCTTCATAAAGAACACTAGAATTTGTGAGGCATGTACCCAATGCAAACAAACTAGAAAGTCATTTAAATCAAGAATTAAAAATCTATCTTCTAAACCAATTGAGCTGATACATATGGATTTGTTTGGACCAACTAGATCAGCTAGTATATCTGCGCAATGGCGGGAGATGCATAGAACGGTCCAAGGGCTAATGCAGGCTTTACCATAGGTCGCTCAGGGTGGAGTTCGTTAGGGAGTAGGAGATTTGCATCGAAACTTTCAGGGTATGAATCACCCTAGGTTTAGTGGGCCTACCGATCCTGATGAGACTGAGAACTAGGTTAGAGAGATGGATAGGACTTTTGGAGTTATGCAACTTACCGACAAAGAGAAGGTCTTGTTAGCTACGTATCAGTTAGAGAGAGACGCACGGGCTTGGCGGGAGTCTGTGGAAGTGATGTTGCCAGATAATCAAGCTACATGGAATGAGTTCTTGGAGCTTTTCAACGAGACGTGCTTTTCGGAGTGAGTTTTGGAGAAGAAAGCTTTTGAGTTTGCATCGTTGAAGTAGAGGAATCTGTCCATAGCAGAGTATGAAGCTTAATTCTCTAGATTGGCTCATTATGCACCCTATTTAATTCATATGGAAAAGATGAAAACTAGAAGATTTCTGAACGGTTTGAGAGTTGAGTATGTCCCATAGTTAGCGCCATTAGAAATTCAAGTACATGCTGAGATGGTGAAGAAAGCCCAATTATTAGAAGATGTTATGGATATGACGGAGAGAATTACTAGAAGACTTGCCAAGAAGGGAGGAGCAAATGGTTCCGAGGAGAGTGTGCCCACTAATGGGAGGAAGAGACCGAATGGAGGCAATGGATCTCATAAAGACAAGAAGAATAAGAAGGGAGATCAGCAGATTGTCCCTTTTAAGAGGAAGTGTGAGTATTGCGATAAAGGAGGGCACCAGTCAGAGGATTGTTGGAGGAAGCAAGGGAAGTATATCCATTGTGGGAGCGGAGACTATAGAATTGCTCCTTGTCCTCTGATGAAGGAGTAAGCGCCACGAGATGAACAACCGGGGGAACCAAAGTGGCGAGGCAGGCTGCAGGCAATGGAAGATACCTTTAATGTTAGGCCCACTAATTGGGCACTGGCCCAATTGGGTACAATTCAGGCCTATATATATACAATGAACTAGAAATCTAGACAGATTATGGAAGGATTCTTAGGAAATTCATAACTTTACCTAGGAAGATTGAAATTCAATGAAACCAAAGCCCATGCATTGACCATTGGGTAAAGAACAACCTTTTTGAAGAGTATAACTTCTGGAAAATAGGCCTAATAGGGCGTAAGAGAGAGTTTGTGTTAATGGGTCTAAACAGTTATGGAAAACATAATCATCCGTTGAAATGAGGATATCATGGGCCACAGTTAACCAAATGAGATGAAACCAGGACCATTAGAAAGCTTGGGCCCTTAACCCAAACTCCTCTGTTGAGATGGAAACCTAATTCGCAACATAAGCAAAGGTTCTGAGCCCCTTTGTTACTAGCTGTCCCAAAGTGGCATGACTATTAAGAGAATTCGCATGTAAATCCAGATAACTGAGGTGGTAAAGCCAGTCTGTAAGTAACTTCCCCAACTCTTTCCAGAATCTCGAATGGGCCAACATATCTTAGGTTTAGCTTGCCATGAATGTCAAATCTTCAGATTCCTCTCATGGGCGAAACCTTCAGCAATACATGCTCGCCAACTTGAAATTGTAAGGCCCTCCTTCTACCATCGGCATAACTTTTCTGCCTTGATTGGCCACCTGTAGATGGTCTCTGATAATACGGATGTTCTTAGATGATTCTGAAATGAGATCCGGTCCCGACCATTGTTTCTCACCTACCTTATTCCAACATAGGGGTGATCTACAGCTTCTTCCATAAAGAGCTTCAATCGGGGCCATCTGGATACTGGACTGGTAACTGTTATTGTATGCAAACTCAATGAAAGCCAAATGCTCATGCCAACAGCCTCCAAAATCAGTCATGCAAGCTCTAAGCATGTCTTCCACAATCTGATTGGTTCTTTCCGTCTGTTCATCTGCTTGCGGATGAAAAGCAGTGTTGAAATTCAGACGAGTACCCAAGGATTCTTGCAATCCTCTCCAGAAGTGTAAAGTGAACCTGGGGTGTCTATCAGACACAATACTGACTGGTATTCCATGAAGTCTTATAATTTCCTTCATATACAAAGCAGCCAAAACATCAACTGTCCATTTGGACTTAATGGACAAGAAATGGGCAGACTTAGTCAATCTATCCACAATAACGCATATTGCATCGAATCCACTACGAGTCCTAGGTAGACCCATGATAAAATCCATACCAATGCTCTCCCACTTTCATTGGGGTATATCAAGTGACTTTAACTTCCCTACAGGTCTAAAATGCTCAGCCTTGACTTGCTGACACACTAAGCATCTGCTTACAAATTCTGTAACTTCCCTCTTCATATTCGGCCACCAAAAGGATCTTTTCAAATCCTGATACATCTTAGTACCTCCAGGGTGAATAGTATACCTGGCTCTATGGGCTTCCTCAAGGATCTTACTTTTTATTTTAGCTGCATCAGGCACACAGGTCCTTCCCCGAAATAATAATCTGCCATTAAAGAGAAATCAGGTCTATTGCTCAAACTTTCCTTAATCTCTACCAATATCGAATCATTGTCTTGCAAGGACTTGATTTCCATTAATAACTCTGGACGAAGCTGAAACTGTGCAATCATAACCCGATCTTTGCCAACATTGAGATCTAAACTAGCCAACTGCTCAGCAGTCTCCAGTCTCCATTCTTTCAACATGAGACTGGATAATTTAACTATCGGCTTGCGGCTCAAGGCATCTGCCACCACATTGCCTTTTCTAGGATGATACTCTATAAAAAAATTGAAGTCCTTTAAGTACACAAGCCATCTCCTCTGCCTCATATTAAGTTCCTTCTGAGAGAACAACTACTTCAAACTCTTGTGATCACCTAGTGAGGTGAAAGATCATACTAAGGAAGCTGTTGATCTTTTAAGGTGAGTTTGATAATCAAATAGGGGTCGGTTAGGATGGCGTATTTGCCGTAACCGACTTTGGGTCGTTTCATCGTAACCGGGGTCGAATAGGGTTTAGGGTGGGTTTTGCTCGAACAACACATGCGAGCGTTGGGCGTCGAATGACTTAACCAGGGTCAGTTACGGCTTCCCCCGGGGGCCTGGGCATGCTACTCCCAGGTATGCAACCTGCCCCTAACCTACTCGGCAAACAAAGTCGCCCTTATCGATTTTCATCATCGTTGACGTTATTGCCATCAGAGTCTTATCCCTTTCATTGTATAATCGTCATAGAAGATTGGCATGGTTCATAAATTTGAGATGCAAACCAATTACTTTCTTCGTCGGTTTACGGTGTCAAAAAGATGTGGTTTCATATAAAGAAAATCAGGCTTCATTAAGCTCCAGAGTTTGAAGGATTATTCCATGCGTCATGGGTGGTTTCTTGCTTTAGTAAAATCTGTTATAATGCTTATACTCCAGAAAATGGTTGGCTGTACATAAACCGATGTAGATTTAGGTCATCCAAGAAACCCCACATACTCATATTCATGAAATCACCCCATGAAAACATGTCACCGCGCCCTTTACAGTTGGTGTGGTTCTTACTTTCTCACCGATAACAAAAGTTTTACGATTTCCTTGGCGGTTTTGAAAAACATACAGAGCGTGGAATGACACTCTGATATTGGCTAGCTTTTTTAGGACCTAGAAATAGGAAAGTTTTTGCCAAGAAGATAGAATATTCAGGCATCTGGTCAATTCCAGTCATGTTTGGTATCTGAAATGTTGAACACTTTTCAGTAAAATATCTGTGGTGCCTTTTGTGCAGGTGCGAGACTATCGAAAATGTGTATCTGAACAAGGAAGCAATATTTCTTCTGTTGATGCTGTTTCCGTTGTTAATAGAGTGTGCCTTCGTATGTCCTTGGAAAATATCGTGAAGGATATTCCATCAATCTCAGATGACTCATGGACTTATAGTGATCTGTTGGTGCGTTTGTTAAAGCATTATGTCTTCATCAGGGGGTGCTTACATTTGTGTAGATGTCTGACATCTAACTTTTGAGTTTGTGCAACAGGAAGTGGAGTCTCGCATATTGAAAGCTCTGCAACCAAATCTTTGTTTGGAACCCACTCCAATGATGGATAGACTATGTGAAAACCCTACTTCCAACAAGGTATTGAATCTCTTTTCACTGGATGAATCTATCCAAGTTGCAGTTTTAAGTCTAACACAATTAACTTGTTCTATGCTATGATCATCTATTTGCAGCTCAATCTGGGAATAAGTGATCTAAGGAAGAAGAGATTGCGACCAACACAAGAAGTGACTGTGGCATTTAACAATCAAATTCATGGGGAGGGCTCACAGAACGTGAACACTGAAACCACGCATGCACCCATCGCGAGTAATGTGAAGTAACAGGTGGCTCAAAGCCACCAGACTCTGGACAGCCCACTAGGCCTAATAACCCAATGGTCCTTGAGTCACAAGACTCGGGATCAAGACCGTTGCACATGACGGCACAGAGCCGTCGATCTGGCCTAATCCCTAGGTCTGAAACTACGGTGACATGATTCTCGAGGTAGCTCACAAGCCACCAAGTTGATCCCCCATCTAAGGGACACACGAAAAATCTCAGTCCCAGGCTGGTTAATTGGACTCACAGTCCAAAGCCATTCACACACGGCCCACTCGAAAACTTGAAACACACGCACAGGGTCACCCGGACCCTCTAAACACATGGGCACGCTAATCGAGATAATGTGACACCTCCAAACACCCCCCAGAAACATGAACACAGGTCCCACGGTGTCTGGGACATTCACGAGACCGAAGGTCAATCACTGGGTCACCACCGGGTCGACCGGAGACCAACACAATGCGAAACAAACACGGCGAACATGAAAAACCACCTAGCGGTCTACCCCTGGACCGTTAGGGAGCCAAGCGGTCTACCACTGGACCGCTAAGGCCAACCTAGCGGTCTACCCCTGGACCGCTAAGCTCTAGGAACTCGCAAACCCCTAGCGGTCACTTCTCGGACCGCTAGGCAGAGTGGCGGTCTTTTGCCTGACCGCTACCCCACCGACCTCTAATCGACCAAATCATGGTCAAATGGTCACCCCTCGCACCGCAAGGCAGAGCCTAGCGGTCCATCGCGTGACCGCAAGACTCGAACTGACATACGAGAGACCCTAGCGGTCCCCTACAAGACCGCCTGGCGCCCTAGCGGTCACTGGAAGGACCGCTAGGCCATCCTGAACCCAAAAATGGCAAATCACACAGAAAACTCCATTCCATGCCCTGTTCATGTCCACGTGAACGGAAAAATAAGGGGAAACTAGTCCCCTACCTCTCTAGCACCGAGACGACTCATTTAAACCCTAAAAATGCGATCAAAATGCTAGATTGGGTGCACATCCCAAAACATGCTCTTTTTCCCAAAATGCCCAAATAAGTCCGCTCGGTTCACCACGGCCTACAAAACTTGTGGGAAATGAAGTACACGAGCTAGGGAACCATCCCCCTACCTCCATTGAAGATTTCACGTGTCATGGACGCCGATCCACCACGAAAATGTCGCTAGAAACCCCGTCGATGTCCCACGCTCACGAACCAGCTCGCCACGTGCCACCGCCTCGTCCCGTCCCCATCGTCCCTCGCCCCACAAACCTCGCCGCCTCACCCCTATCCACCTCCGTCGGCCACCGGAGAAGAGAGGGAGAGAAAGGGAGAGCGTGAGAAGAGAGAGAGTGAGAAAGAGAGAATGAGAGAAAGAGAGGGGTCACATCCCCCTCTCTCATCCATAAAAATTTTAGCACCCATATCCACCTTTCTCCTCTCGGTCAAACCAAGTTCTCAGATAGATCCCAATTTACCCAGTCAGCTCTAAGCCAGAGGAGTCCACCTGTTCTAAATGCAACCACAGTATATACAGCGACAGAAAAATTCTTGTGACTACTGATGTTCGTAGATCTTCGAAGGAGTTTCGCAACGGCACCAGTCTCGCATCGATCTGACATCAGGTATGATCTCAGCAGATGTTTTTGCTGGGTCGCGCAATTCTGAAACTGTAGAGCAGGTCCGTGGACAGCAAGCAGCAACAACCCCCAGGCCGGCCGCCTCGCCTCCCACAAGGCGAACCAACACATCCCCCCTCCTAGGGATCGTCCATCCAGGAGTCCCCACCACAGCGGTACCACTCCCGACCTGATCGGCCAACCGACCAAGACGTGGATCCCACGATTACCGGCGCGCACGACCACCGGAGCTGCCCAAATCACTGCCCGTCAACTCGAGCTTGTTACTCCCGGGTCGCCATTGTAGCCCTTTACCTCCCTGCGTGGAGTGGGCAGTGAAATTCATTTCTGTAAATTATTGATAATTATTTATATTGGGAGTATGAGTCTTGACCGGGGTCGTATTCCCCACACCCGGAGCGTGGAGATATCGTTTTCGCTCCCTCACTCGACATTTTACTTACTTCGTATATTTCTATATGTCGCTGCTTGCATGTGTTAGGGTAATTAGTTCGTTCAAATCTCAATCACCACTGCGAGAGTGAGTGAGTGTGACCCGTCCCGTGACTCAATCCGAGCACGAGTGAGTCGATACCATTGACTCACCGTCGATTTCTCAACCGTGCACATCCACACACTTTTCTCGCTAGAGACGAGTCACGAGTTTGCCTAGAGTCTTAGGTCCCGCATCAGATTAGCATCGAGTCTGCGTCGTCATCTGGCATCAGAATATTCATGAGTGAATGACTTCGTTCAAGTGTTAAGCAACCTAACTCTCTATCATACACTTCATCGAAGAAGTTTCATTCTTCATTGAGTTAAAGCCAAAAGCAAGAGCATTCGTTAACCTGAGCTCACAATAATTATTAAACTTTTGTGCGCGCCAACACTCTCATTCTTCTACACTCATTTCTTTTTTAATTTTGTACTTCAAATTTCTTCACATTTTCATAGTATTCAAAGGCACAATTATAGTAGAACATTCTTTCTATTTTTCGGTGTAGTATTAACGACTTGTGAGTACACACTTAAATTTAATATATATTGACGGGAGATAATCTCATTAAAATTATGAGTACTTCTCGTCACACACACTCACTCGGGATAGTTATACACCTCGGTTGTGCAATATTTTTTTATTTTTCATATTTAAAATTATTCTTATCTTTGGATCCGCTTGATCTAGACATCTGTGAGCATTCATGTGCCCTCATCTGTCTAAGATGTCTCAGTAATGGTGGATAGCTATGTATCCATGGTCTCAGGTAAGGAGAGTCATTCTACTCTGAGTTGGAAGGTTTCCTTCGGTCTATTTGCTCGGTTTGGCTAGCTGAGGATTCTTGTCTGGAGTTTAGTTGCTTGTCTCTTTACTTTTCTGGTTGCTTCGACCACCTATCAGCTATGTGTTCCAGTGAGGAGGTTGGTCGTGTTTTATTTTCCTTAGTTGATAGTACCTCCAGGCATGCGTCATTCGGTTTAACTGTTCCTTGTGATTAGTTTGAAATTTTTCGAAAGATTCCCGTCGCTCGTTGGTTAAGAACGGGTGTCGTTTACCTTAACGCCTGCTTTTCAGTCCACTCCACTGCATTTTCGCTTCATCTCTATGTTCCATTTTGCTTTCGCTTCACCTCCGCTCGCTCCCCTGCAAAGAGGGCATTAAGGAGGGGCATCTGTTGGCACCCATTTTATGACCAATAAGTTGAGTCATCTCGTTATCTATTTTTATGATGTCCTAAATTATTCACCGATTATTGGGCCATTTTGGTCACTTTTGGGCTTATTTTATGGGTTGCTAGCCCTGGTTGGGACTGGTTCCTTAACTTTTTGTCGTATTTTGAGCTTAGTAAGCCTTTTTTCCTTTGTGCCACGCTCACCTGCCCTAGCGGTCTACAGAACGATCGTTAGTTAGTGATTGGCGACCCTTTGGTAGACCGCTAGGTATCCACAGAGTCCAGTTATCTTATCTTTTCTCCCGTAGGCCTTATCTTTTAATGGATAATCCGCCCTAACGGTCTATCGCGTGACTGTTAGTGGGATTTGGCGGTTCTTTGCTAGACCGCTAGGGTACAGAGAGTCCCATTAGGTCTCTTCGGTCTTATCTCTTTTGGATCACTAAGCCTTGCGGTTTACCTTTAGATCATTTTTCAGATCCTTGTGGTCTATCACAAGACCGTTAGGGGAGACAGAGAGTCCTGCTCTGCTTGTTCTTCCTCTCTCCAGTCGTGGCCAAACTAGAGTCCATGATTTGATGATTTCTCTCTGAGTAGTGATCCTCAGAACCTTATATTTGTTTCTATGGACTCTTGGGATTTTTATCTTTGAGAGTTTGCTAAGTTCAGCCCTACTTTTGTGTTGCTTTCTCAACAACTTGACCAGAGGGTTTGAGAGTCTATAAATAGAACCCTTGACTTTATGGCTTGAGGAGGAGATTTCTAGAGCTTGTGCCGAAGTGCTGCTGCATTCTGGGACGAGTACCAACCAGGGAGAAGTCATTTTCTACGTCCTTAAGTCGTCTGGTCCAGGGAGTATCAAGTTCCATTAGTGTCTTTGTGTCTTTTACTCTCTTGCTTTTAGTCTTCTTTTTGCATCATCATAACATCTTTCCCCTTTCTCCTTCCACGTTGCGCCCTCTACCTGGGCGCCAATTAAAGGGTTCCCAGCTAATGGGCACTATTCCCAAAAAATTAGGGAGGAGCAGTGAAATGGCGCCCTATAGGCTGCCACCAATTCTGAATAGTGCCCTTCTGCTCTGCCTTTATTTAGAAATGTAGTAAATCTGGCCAAAATAAATGAGGAAGAAAGGGTGCTTCTAACCAGGGCACCATTTAAAGGGCACACAGGTCATGGGCATTATTCCCAAGATTGGGTGCCCCTGACCAGAGGGCCAATTAAATAGCGCCCAAGTCTCTGCTACTAATTAATTCAAGGCTCGGAAAAAAAGGAGAAAAAACCCAAAAAAGAAATCTGGAAAAATAAGAAATCATGTGGGAAAGCTGAAGAAGATGGATATTTAAGAAAAAAGAGGAAAACCACTCCAATAAGGTGATCTGAGGCTCAAATGGGGCATCGCAACGTGATAAGAGATATACTCAAAATGATGTCAATTTTAGCGTGTCTCCAGGCATCAGCTAAGATGTTCTGGTTGCGAGGAACATGGACAAAGATCAGCTTAGTAAAGAGCTTAGCATAAGCAGAAGCAAGTTCCTGGTAGGGTTTGAGCTTAAGATCGAGTGTATGACATTTGGTAAGCACTTGGCAAAGAATAAGCTGACTATCACCGACGATTCGCAATTGAGTGACACCAAAACGATGAGCGGGCTCAAGTCTGGCCAGAAGAGCCTCACACTCAGCTATATTATTGGTAACAGGGAAGGCAAGCTGAGAGGCAAGTGGAATGGTGATACCCTCGGGCGTCAAAAGAACTATACCGATCCCTCTACCATGAGAATTTAGAGCTCCATCAAAATGTAATGTCCACATTGGATCCGAAGGTTGATTAATGGTCATCAATTCCTCATCTGGAAACTCTGAGCGAACGGGATCAAATCAAGGAAGAGGGTGATGAGCGAGATGTTCTACGATGGCATAGCCTTTAATTATCTTTTGCTGAATGTAGATGATGTCGAATTGAGAGAGAAAGCTCTGTCATCGTGCTAATCGATCAGTGAGGATATTTTTCGAGGAGAAACTTGATGGGATTCATGCAAGCAATGAGACGAACCTCATGAGCTAAGAAATAATATTTCAATTTCTGAACTACCCAAACTAAAGCTGCGCAGGTCTTCTCCATAGTTGTATGTTTCTGCTCACAGGGGTTGAGAAGCTTTGACAAGTAATAGGCAGCCCTTTCCTTTCCTTCATCATCCGCTTGCGCCAGGACTGCACCTACTGAGTCATCCAGGATAGAGATATAGAGAACAAGCGATTTTCCTGGAACTGGCGGCCTTAAGACAGGAGGATTTGATAGATAATCGTTCAATCTGTCAAAGGTCGCTTGACACTTGTCATCCCAATAAAATTTAACTCCTGGCTTAGTAAGCTCATAGAACGGCGACTTACGGAGGTCCCAGATAAGATCACCTAGTCGACTCCAAGGAATATGGAGGCGAGAGGATCACTTACCAAGGTGAAATGCAACTAGGGTATGCAATGCATGATCCTATGTGCACCGGAGTGCATGAAAAAATCTAGCATAAAACTAAAAAATCAAGGCAAGATTAAAATATGCAAACAAAATGATATGGATGCAAATAACATATGCAAACAAAGCTAATATGAAGGACAACAAAATGGAACTAGAAGACAACACAAATAGACCCTGGAAAGTAATTTAAATCATCAATCAATCATGGACCTGAGAGTCTGCGTGCAGATTTCTAGCATAAAACTCAAAAATCAAGGCCATACTAATGTATGAAAACACCACAAAATGAATGCAAATAATAGATGAAAATGAAGACAATACAACGGATAAAAAGGTGAGACCACAAACAGTACAATCCGACCTCAAGAGGTGTATTAAATCATAAAGGAATGATGCTCCTGTGAGTCAGCCCCGGGTCTGCTAGCTGATTTCTTACAGAAAACTCATAGTTCAAGACAGGATTAAATTATGAAAACATGGCCCAAATAATGTAAATAAGATATGAAAATGAAGATAATACAAAGGTCTGTAGGATAGGATGATAAAACAGCACAATCAAATCACGGAAGGCATATTAAAACATCAAGGAACACGGTCCTGTGAGTCTGCCCCAAAACCTGTCAGAACCAAAACGTGGTCTCCTGGGGACGACGACCAGATAGTAGTGGTCTCCTGGTGACTGCGACTACACCCTAGAACTGTGAAAACTACAGAGATGAATGCGAGGAAATGCTATCTAAACATGCACGCACACACACCAAAGTTGCAGAGCAACAAGAACAACGTGATGGACACCAGGCATCCCACCGTGATCGCCAAAAAATCAAGGTTGTAGATGTTTGTTCCACCTCACAAACTAGCAAATAATATGCATGGCATGGAATAACATGAAAGAAAAAGGGGCGATGAAGATAAAGGAACTGACCGTGATCGCCTCCAAGGGTTTACAGTAGGAAAAATGTACTATAAGGAATAGAAAGCCTACTGTGTACCTTGGAAAAGGATGAAGAAAATGCACAGCCGTGGGAGACCGCCAACACTTGATTGCGCTTGAGGAACAGGGTGCGGGGACTTACGTGGGTTACACCTCCTCACCTTCCAGCTAATTTGCCTACTGCGTGCATGTCTGCTTATGCGTTTGATGAAATGTCTTCGTGCAAGTTTTCACTTTCTAATATAATGCCTCGAGCACATAATTCTTAAATGAACTATTCCTGTCAGTCTAACCGTTCGACAGAGTGCCAGGTACTTTCTGATCTATCGAAGACATTCCTCCAATGACAAGGTCACGTGATCCGAGGTTGCAGCCCTCTGACACGTGTATCAGAGGTACAAGTTCTAACCTATTGGGGCGCTGCCAACCCTTCCATAAGTTGATGATGAAGAATGCACAATTAAGTTGGGGCTGTGAATGCCAGCACGCCTTCGACTAGCTGAAGGACTATTTGAAGACCCCACCTGTGCTGGGGGCACCTGTCAAGGGTAAGCCGCTCATTCTTTATATAGTAGCTACCGAATATTCACTGGGGGCAATGCTCACCCAGAACGATGACGAGGGAAAGGAGCAAGCTCTCTACTACCTCAGCCGAAGACTGGTGGGGGCGGAAGCCAAGTACACCCCTATCGAAAAGGTCTGCCTCGCCTTGGTCTTCGCAGTCAAGAAGCAAGACACTAGCTATCCCATGAAGTGAGCCTGATCTCTCGGGCTGACCCTGTCAAGCACATCCTCTCCCAACCAGTCCCGAAGGGGCGCCTCGGCAAATGGGTCGTGCTTTTGATGGAGTTCGACACCACTTACATACCACAGAAGGCCATCAAAGGGCAAGCCATCGCGGATTTATTCGTGGCGCACCCCGTGCCTGAAGACTCCCCATTGGCCACCGAGCTGCCCGAAGATGAAACATTGGAAGCGGCCCAGGTTCAACAGGCCGTGTGGCAGTTGTACTTTGATGGGGCTTCCAGAACAGAGACAGCTCCCTCTGGACACACTAGAGTACGGGCTGGAGCGGGCATCATCCTCAAATGTCCCGACGGGGAAGTGATGCACACCTCCTACTGCATCAATAAACCCTGTACAAATAATGAAGTAGAGTATGAAGCCCTGATTATCGATCTCTAAGTCGCTTTACAAATGGAGATCAAAATGTTGCAAGTGTTCGGTGACTCACTGCTAGTCGTCCGGCAGGTCCAAGGACAGTTTGATGTCCGGAAGCCCGAACTACTTCCTTACCACGCCAAGGCAAAAGGGCTTATGGAGTAGTTCTACCTCCTCAAGATAGGCCATGTCGCCAGGGGAGAGAACGCCCAAGCTGACGCATTGGTGAAATTGGCGAGCTCGCTAGCCATCCCGCCAGATGGGTCGCTCGACATCCGCGTGATCAACCAGCGCCTGGTGCCTAACATGATAGGAGAGGAATTAGAGGAAGAAGAAGAGCTGGAAGTTGTCACAACGGAAGCCGTCAGCCTACCTGACTGGAGGGCCCCCTATATGCGGTGGTTCAAGTGCCAGCAATTACCCATGCAAAGGGACGGGAAGATCAAATTAATCAAAACAAAGGACTCTTATGAGCTCCGGAACGGAATCTTGTTCCGCATCATGGCCGACACCAGACAGAGGGTACTCCTCCGATGCTTGTCCATTGAAGAGGCCCAGGGAGTTATGAAGGAGATTCACGCCGGAGCAGTCGGTGCACACCAGACGGGATAAAAAATGAAGATTGAAATAAAAAAGCTCGGCTACTATTGGCCAATGATGTTTCACGGCTGCTGCAAGTATGCTAAGTCATGTCAGAAGTGCTAGGAGCACATCACAATACCCAGGAGGCCACCCGTGCCACTGCATCCTACGGTGCCTAACTGGCCTTTTGCCCAATGGGGAATAACATTGTGGGCCCATTGCCCACCTCATCCGCGAGTTGCAAGTACATCTTGGCAGCAACTAATTATTTCTCCCGCTGGGCAGAAGCTGTCGTCCTAAGGGAGGTCACTGGGGAAATCGTCGCCAGATTTGTCTGCCGTAATATCATATTCTGGTTCGGCATCCCTGACCGAATTATCTCAGATAATGGCAGCCACTTCCGCAACCAGAAGGTCTATCGGCTGGCAGAAAAATACAAGATTGACTGGAGGACGTCAACTCCCTACAATCCACAGGCCAACGGTCTGGCTGAAGCCTTCAACAAAACTCTCTGTACTCTCCTGGCCAAGATTGTTAGCTCCAACAAGAAGGACTGGGAGGAGAAGATGTACGAGGCGCTATGGGCGTACCGGACAGTATATAAGACCCCAACGGGCTGCTCACCTTTCTCCCTGGTGTACGGCTCAGAAGTAATTGTCCCCATCGAGCTGGAGATATCTTCCCTCAGGGTCGCCATCTAGCACGACCTAGTCCCCGAGGGACAGACAAATGTCGAGCGAAGACTCGAAGAGCTCTCCAGCCTGGAGGGAAAGCAGCTCCGAGCCCAGTAGAATATCCAGGTCTATCAAGCCCGAATAGCACGCGCCTTCAACAAGCTCGTCAGGGAGCGCGAATTCAAGAAAGGCAGCCTCGTCATGGTCAAGAGAAGAGATGTCATGCTCGCCAACCCCAAAGGCAAGCTGAATGAAAATTGACTCAGACCCTATGTAGTCCAGAAAGTCTACGAGGGTGGAGCCTATGTAATCGTCAACCACCGCGGAGAGATTCAGTTCCCACCTCTTAATGGAAGACACTTGAGGCTGTATTATGCCTCAGTGCCCCCATTCAATGAATAGAATCATCCGCCACCCCGCTTTGGGGATGGACTTATACGATCGTGGTCTGGGCAACTCGATCACTGCTCGTGATATCATAGGGTAAAAGAAAAAGAGAGAAAAAAAGAAAAAAGAAGAAGAAGAAAAAAAGGAGAGAAAAAAAAGAAAGAAGCAGAAGAGAAAGGAACTAGGGGGAAGCACCTCCCGATGTCGAATCATTGCCATACGTTGGCAAATATCCTAAGAGACAAATAAATCATGTCGGTTCCACCACCTCGGTGACACCGACGAACAAACACCGTACCCGAACCTTACGTCTGGGATAAGGAAATAAATCCCTCTTTGCGTTGGCACTGGCTCAGTGCCGACGAATACCTCAAGAGACCAACAAACTATGTCGGTTCTGCCACCTCGGTGACACCGACGAACAAACACCCTACCTGGACCTTACGTCTGGGATGAGAAAATAAATCCCTCTTTGCGTTGGCACTGGCCCAGTGCCGACGAACACCTCAAGAGACCAACAAACTATGTCAGTTCCGCCACCTCGGTGACACCGATGAACAAACACCTTATCCAGACCTTACATCTGGGAAAGGGGAATAAACCCTTCTTTGTGTCAGCACCGACCCAGCGCTGACGAATATTCTAAGAGACAAACAAGTCATGTCAGTTCCGTCACCCCGGTGATACCGATGAACAAACACCTCGCCCAGACCTTACGTCTGAGAAAAGGGAATAAACCCTTCTTTGCGTCAGCACTGGCCTAGTGTCGACGAACACCTTAAGAGACAAACAAATCATGTCGGTTCTATCACCTCGGTGGTATCGACGAATAAACACCTTATCCAGACCTTACGTCCGGAATAAGGAGATAAACCTTTCTTCGCATCAGTACCGACCCAGTGCCGACGAATATCTCAAGAGATGAACGAGCCCTATCGATTCCGTCACCTCGGTGATGCAGATGAATGAGTACCTTACCTGGACCTTATGTTTGGGATAAGGAAATTAACCTCTCTTTGCGTCAGCACCGACCCAGTGCCAATGAATATCTCAAGAGACAAACAAACCATGTCAGTTCCACCACCTCGGTGACACCGACGAACCAACACCTTGCCCAGACCCCTCTCGGGTCGAAACGATAAACACCCCTTCGACTTGGACCCCCAGTCCGGGTCATTTGAACCAATAAACTCTTCTCTCCATCAATTCGAGTGACGAGTAACCCTTTGGCTTGGACCTCCCGTTTGGGTCATTTGAACCAATAAACTCTTCTCTCCGTCCCTTCGGGCGACGAGTAACCCTTTGGCTTGGACCTCCCGTCCAGGTCATTTGAACCAATAAACTCTTCTCTCTATCCCTTCGGGTGACAACTACCTTTCCAACGGGATTTGGTCCCGACCCGAACCACACAATCACCTGACGAAGTCAGAACGAGCGCACCATGGGTTTCCGTAAAACTCGCATAAATTGTCACCTCAATGACTGGCATGCCCTCACACTAAATTGACAAATAAACACCCTAACAAATGAACGGAATATCCGAACGAATCTTTAGTGCGTCCACAGGCGTAGATTACGCAGGCCAGCCCTGGGTCGAGGCCGATTGACCTCTCTTCGGGCGGGACCTTTGGGTCCATTGCATGAGCAAGATCGAGCCGCTTCGACTCAGGTTAGTGATGAGGACCCTGGGCCTTGCCCAGGAGTGGGTGGACGTAGACGAGCCAAGCCGCATCGGGTGGAAGACATGAGGAAAGGCGAAGCTCGTTGACTGGCATACGCGCTTCCCTGCCCAGTTCCAGGACTAGCAACAGGGTGGTGTCCCGGTAGTGTCGCAGGCATAGGACAACGTCGACTACCTATGGTGCTACCGGGAGACCCACATAGAGCGTCTCCAGCTTGGGAGACCAGCAGGGGTAAGCATGAAATGAGCATTACATAATTTTTTATTATTTTTGTTTATGAATGTATGCATATGTATGTGACATTAATCTACATGCTCATGAATGCAGGATGCCCATGACGCCATCATTACTAATCTATGGGCCTAGGTGGCAGACGCCAAGCAGTAATTGAATGTCACTCGACAGGAGCTAGACATCTTGGTAAGTTTATGCAATGCTCTTTTTTATTTTTTTAGTTATTTGGATTCCTGGTGCTTAGTTGCTGACTGTCGTTTGTTCCTTTGTTTCAGCCTGCCTAGCAGGCAGTGACAGCAGGGATGGTCGGAGGAGCATCTTTCAGTTCCCAGGCTCCTCCTCAGGAGGTCACCTCGCTCCAGGAGTAGCTGGCTGGTGCAGTGGCACACGCCAAGGAGGCCGAGCGCGAGCTCGAGGCCCAGGTGCATGTTTGCTTGCTTTGAACCTCCATTACATACATCGTCTCTTTCACTAACTTCGTGCAATTATCAGCTCTTGGCAGGTGGCGGAGATTACGGGTGCACTGGCTCGCGCGGTTCAGATTGAGGAGGAGCGTGACATCCGGGTGGCAGAGCGCGACGCCCGGATAGCAGAGCTAGAGGAGGAGCGGCGACGGAAGGTTGCTGAGGAGCTGCCCCGCGATGTCATGGAGCAGAGGATCGCCCTCCAGGTGGCACGGAGAGGAGAGGGAGAGGGAGAGAGAGGAGAGGAGAGAGAGAGAGGAGGAAGTGGGATGAGAGGAGGGCCATGGAGGCCCAGATGAGTGAGCTCCGACTGAGTCTCAACACAGGGGAGCAGAGGCTATGAGAGAATGAGGAGGGCTACCAAATGGTGAAGGAGCGTGGGGCGCGACTCCGTCAGTCTGGTTCCTTCTCCGTGGGTAGCTTTCTAGAAAGAGAGAGAGAAGAAAGGGGGAAAATAGAAAATATATATAATAATACATATATATATATATCTACTCTTACATGTAATAATGGCATACGTTGGGCTAGGACCGTCATCTTCCAAGGACGTCGAGACTTCAAGTCTAACCCTGAAGAACCAGTGCACCCACGGGCACAGCTCGGCTCATCCTTTGCCAGCGCCACCCATGGGTGGGGGGCATTTGTGGACGTGTAAAATTACACGTCCGTATGTCTCGACCAATCCAGCATCAATGAACAACTTCAACTGAAGAGATTGCAGAGAACACGTCCCGTCTGGACCCTCTAAACAAACAGTACACTGCCGTGAAGCCACTCCCGGAGTCACGATAGCGAAGCGGAACCAACCCTTGGGGGGCTCACATCTCGTGGGCCCCGAACTAAGTGGATTATCAATCGGGCACAAAACGGGCCCAAATCCACTTCAACGGCACGCCCATACGGGCCTTCAGCGATACGCCCAGTGAGGTCTTCAACGACACGCCCATATGGGCCTTTAGCGGTACACCCAGCGAGGCCTTCAGTGGTGCGCCCAGTGAAGCCTTTAGCGGTACGCCCAGCGAGGTCTTCAGCGGCACGCCCTCACGCCCCTTCAACGGCACGCCTTCTTTTGGGTTCTTCAGCAGTATGCCCAGCCCTTTCAATGGCATGGCCTGGCTTTCCCCCCAATGATGCGTCCGACAGGGAGGATCTTACGCCACGTCCTATAGATCCTTGGCGCGCAGTGGGGTGGCTGAGGTGTCGAACATAGAGGGGGACACATAGCCTACCTCCTGTTAACCAAGGATAACCCAAGTCAAATCCCCATTAATAACCCACGTTCCTACCTCTGTCACTCCACGCTCAAAGGCCCCTGCAGTTGGGGTATAAAAGCCCCTTCTTCCCCGACAAACAGAACACAGACAAAAGAGAGAAGGAAGACACAAGAGAGACACGGGTGACCAGACCAGAGAGAAGAGAAGAAGGAGAAGAGAATAAGAAGAAGAAGAGAAGAAAGGGGCTTTCCCCCTCGGCCGCCACCAAAGAAGAAGAGAGTAAGAGAGAGGAAGAGAGAAATGTAGTAGGGAGAAGAGGGAAAAGCAGGGAGTCGTTGCCCCTGTTCAACCCCTCGTTCCTCCTTTTTCCTTCTTTTTCTTTCTTCCCCTTTCTTCGTATGTTAAATGTATTTTGGTTCCCATTTGTCATGATTAAAGCCATCTTTGTTGTCATTCTCTATCTCTTTATCCATTTTTGTTGTTTTCACATTATCTCGCGTCGGATTGGGTCTCCCTGTGTGCTCTTCCACCGGTCCTTTTCTTCACTAGTTGTTTGCTCCCCTCTGAGGGATCTCTGGCCGTCACCCTCGTCCACTTGCCATGAGGGGGAGTCCCTTCTTCTTCCTTGAGAGCCCAAGCCCCCAATCACGAAGAACATTTCATGTCTTGCAGTCTTCTCATCACTTGATCCCACCAGCAAAACAGTAGACAAGGATCTTGTCTTAGAATCTAACAAAAACAAACATAGAACTAAGATGAGACAATAATAGCAAAATTTGGATATTAGAGAAAAACAAGAATGAACGTTAGAAAGGCAAAAGAGAGCATCGGCTAGATTTGGCGGATAACAGATAGAACCCAGTCAAGTTGGGGTGTGAACAGGAGAAGAGATCGTCCCTACGCCAAATGATTAGGAATTTGGAGGTGGATAGACGCACCGGCTAATCAAAAACTGGGTAATAACCAGAAATGGGAGGCCAGCCACTAGATTTGGGTGCTCTGATATGCGCCGCCGCAGAGTGGAAGCATACAATTTATAGGGCTTCATGACCTCCAGGGAAGGGTGGTGGCGCGGGTGACTATTATGGAGGTGGTGGCTGAGGATATGGTGGTAGCTATGGCGGTGGTGGGGTTGGGTACGGATGTTTTGGGGGTTCTAGTGACTGGGACTGACAGGGTCTTTCTTTCATCAAAAGCACCTACTTTCGTTTTTCTAAGAAATAGGGTTGGTGGGTGGGGGTTGGGGCAACACACCACACCTGTTCCGAGTAATCTACTTGAAGAAGAACTCCCAGATGCGGTGGTTCTTGCAGATGAGCAGGCACACCATCATGTTGATGTGCTCGTACCAGCACACTGCCGATGCCCCGAACGTGATCGACGGCCACACCCGCCTCGGCGCCACCTTCCTCAGCACGAACTGCGTCCCCTGCTCCCCTTTTGGCACCGAAAAATATGGCTGTCACCCCCGTCGCCACCACCACCATCCAGCGGGAGGGGAAGAAAGAAGGAAGAAGAAAACACAATGTCTGAGCCGGCATTTAAATTCACTTCACCAAGAGGGAGAGAGAGAGAGAGAGCATACCAATATCGCCTTCGTCAGTGTCGAGATCACCTCCATGTATGGCTGTCATCCAAATCAAGCACGAACATCGCCGTCCCAGCAAAAACCCTAGAGGGTAGACAAGATAGAAAGAGAGGAAAGAAAGATGATTTGGGGGCGAGGCCGCGAGGGGAGTCTTGGAGAGAACTATGCCTCTTCTATATACGGCTCGCCCCGAATCCGATCCAAAGACAATAAATTCGAATCAAGTTTCGCTCGCCCCAGATCTAGAAGTGGCAACTCATTTCGGGTCATAGCCCACCCCGAATCCAAAATAAAAATTGAAGTTGGATCGGGCCAACGGATCCGAGAGATCCATTTATAGCCCTATTGATAGGCAGGGGGAGATAAGCAGGTCGGCTACTACTGCTTTTGTTTGTTGAAAAGAAGACACTCTATATTCTTAGTTTTTCATACTAAATTGACTTTATATCGACTAAATTCATTTAGAGTTGATCTTGCTAATGTTGGGGATTTGATTATTAATATAGATCATATTTTGTCAACATTATCTAGCCTTGTGTTTGTGTCTTATGTTTGCTCTGACTATTCACGACTGTAACACTGCCACGTTCTGAACTACACGTTCCGTAGCTATTGGTTCGGGACGTGACACTTGGGCCCTACCCAACTGGTGGAAATGGAGCAGCCTCTCATCATGGCGGCGTCAAGTGCTTCTGCTGCAGCCTTGCCTTCACCCCTGGCGGTGATTGGCCACGGCCTGTCCTCCGAGGCAGAAGGACCTCGCTATTCGGCATTGACTCTCCTATCCTCATTGGTCACGGTCGACACAGAGCTATGGACGGCCGTGGATAGTGCCGTTGTGTTTGATCCACCTGCCGTGCCTTCGATAGGCCATGCTACTTCAGATCTACCGGTCCGCCAGACCTTGTTGACGTTGCGGGCCATGATGTTTGCCCACCCCTCCCTCACATACCGGGGGGTGCATACCGTGGTCATGTAGCTGACCGGGGCCCTGCAGATGATGAGTTGCCTAGTGGAGGAGTGGTCGCGACGAGTCCTGCTATTGTTAAAATATGTAAACCGGTGCGAGTTCCTCGGGACACAAGCCCCCACCGAAATCGCAGCCATTACTATCCAACGGGACGAGTATCTGTGGGCCTTAGAGGTGCAGAGGAGAAACCGGGAGCAGCACCAGAGAGCCGTTGACGAGTGCCGTGATAGCATCCATGCCTTGGAGAGTAGTATAGAGAAGCTCAAGGGCTGGCTTTCTAATGCCGAGTCTAATCTTGCTGAGACTGAGGTGGCCAAAGCCAAGGAAACTGAGGAGCTAGCCATTGCGGAGGTTGAGGTGGCCTCCGTAACGACCGAGCTAGAGTGCCTAGAGGGATAGGAGAACCAGCTGCGCGAGATGACAAACTTCCCTTGCGTTGGGATCCTTCCTCTCGAGTAGATCTTCCAGGGCATAGACTGAGCACCGATCCTCCCGCTCTTCTTCCTCATCCTTTTTTTTCTCTCTTTTTTTTATTTTCTCTCTTTTTTTGACATGTAACACAGGGGTATGCCTCGGAGTACATGTAACTTACTTTTCACGAGAAATAGAATACTATTATCCCATGTGCCTTGTCTGTATGCATGATACCCCGAGATCTCCCTTTTTTTAAACGAAGCGCGAGCTCGTACTAGAGGTTCACTCGGGGAGCGCCTAGTGGGATTTGCGAGGGTGCACAGGAGAGTGCTCGCCTCTCCAGAGGAGAGACGAGGGGATCACTCCACCATGTCTGTCGCGCGGTCTACCAAATGGTTCCACCGGGGCATTCGACCCGAGTAGGTTAATTCGACCTTTAGGGGACGGAGAGGAGAGTTTGTTCTTCAAATGATCTGGATGAGAGGTCCAAATCAAAAGGGTGTATTCGTCACCCGAAGGGACAGAGAGATATTGAAGTTCACTTTGGGGCGTCAACATAGTGACATGAAATTTGACCAACTTAGCGTCAATTTTGGCGTGTCTACAGGTTGGTGACTAAATGAGGGGGTGTGAGCCTCCCCCCCTTGGATCGGCGGCTACATGAGGGGCTATGAGCCCTCTTGGATCGGCGGCCAGGAGGGGGAAACCCCCTTGAATCGGCCAGCAAGGGGGGAGGCCCCCTTGAATCGGCTAGCAAGGGGGGAGGCCCCCTTTGGATCGGCCAGGAGGGGAAGAGGGTAGACACAAGAGGGAAGAAAAAAAGTTGAGAGAGCTACGAGCACTTTCACAAATCGGGTCCAAAGGCCCATAAACTTCATTCATAAAAGAAAGATATACATCAATATAGCCCTATTGGGCATGAGGGAGAAAATGAAACAAGAAAAGGAAGAATATAAAGACCCACCGTAGGTGAATCCCTTCCTCTCCTTCCCTCCTTTCTCTCCCCTATTCTTCAGTGTCGTCTCTTCTAAACTTTTCCTCTCTTTCTTCTGCTTCGCATGGCCTCCCAGGTGTGAGAGTTCTAGAGAGAGGGCCAGTGAGCCCCCTCCTCTGCCTTTTGTACACGCAAGAGAAAAGCAGAGGGTTGACATTTCTTTTCTTTTCTTTTCTTTTCTGCTGCCTCCGCCGCTTCGAACATGGGCAAGGTGTGCCTTGCTTGTTCGCACCGCTCAAGCAGCATCCCGTGGCTCGTCCTCTCGTTGCCACCGCACAGCACGTCGCCGACGTGCCCGTCGTCTACTGCAGCTTCATTAATGGGTGAGCGTGGGGAAAAGCTATTGCGCCGGAGGTCTTCACGTGCCGTATCATGGTGCCAAGGGGAGCTTGGCCGATTCAACCTTGGCACGCCAGTTCATGTTGCCATGGGGAGCTCAACTGATTCAAGGTGCTGCAAAGGGCTTGGCCGATTCAAGCTTCCATAAAGGGCTTTGGCTGATTCAAGTGCCACCATGGGGCTTGGTCAATTCATCTTCCAAAAAGGGGGGGATGAGAGGAGAGTGGGTATGCGCCGGTTCAAGCCCCCCTTCCTATTTTCTTCTTCTATTTTCTTCCTTCTCTCCTTCTTTTTCTTCTTCTTTTTCTTCTTTTTCTTTTTCTTTTTCTTATGGGTAGGAATCCAATTTGATCAAAACTCTAGACCGGTCCCCCCTCTCTATAAATACTGACCTATAGTTGCTTCATAGAGGACACAAGCATTCATCGACTCTATGGAGAGAGGAAACTAGGAAGGCACTAGTAGGGTTATGTGCATCTCCATCCGGAATCGACTCAACTTCATAGCTAATCTTCTCAGTGTCATCTTCCTCTTGTGCGAGCAAATATGGCTTCTGCTTAAGGTATGCATATCCAACATCTTCTTCTAATGTCAGTAATGTTCGTGGAAGTACCCTCAAATATATACATATGGACCAAAGGGTGTGGTCCTCATCAATGACTTGTGACATTCCCGAAATGCCATCTGATCCCTATCCTTCATATAAATGTCCATAGAACACCGGGCTTTGATGACCCTTATGTTCACTAGATTCAAAAAAATGTGTAAACAAGAAATTTAGTTAATTGACTGATCAAGAAACACAAAAAATATTAAGAGTAAGACAAGGGTGACAAATGTATAGACAAGGGAGTTTAGGTGTGACAAATAGGTGCTTAAGGGTGACAAATGAATGAAATTCGATGACAGGTAGGTCTAAATCTGACACAAATATGTAGATAAGCATGACAAATAAATGGGTCGATAAGGGGGGAAAATAGATATGTAAGGGAGATAAGGAACCACACTACCATTTACTTGTCATCCTGAAGTGGAGGCCTTAGAGACCCTAGGTTACTCAGACGTTTCTTCTTCGACCGTAGGAACCAGTACCATGTCCTGAGAAGTAGGTGGGACATCTAATTTACGGAAGACGGAGCGTTGCATGGGTGTCTCCTTGGGCTCCATGGCTGAGAGGTCGCAAATGGCACTGCGAGGAAGACGAGACGCTGAGCATGATGGAGAGATGAATCGCCTTCGACATGGCGGGAAGGGTATATAGGAATGGGAATTTTTAATTTTGAGGTCTAGTTCGGCCCTTCGGCATCATCATTTCTGTTGATATGTTCTGCGGTGTTGGATCGGCGGCAATACGCGAACAACACCCACGTGTGGCCGATGTGTCCCGTTTTCCATGTGGACCAATTGGAGGTTAACGGTGACAAATGTGTCTACATGAGTGGCAATGGGTTCGCAAGGGTAAATAATACCCTGCTAACGATGACAAATAAGGCTCAATAGAGACAAGCCCGACGTGTGACTTTCAGGCAGTGTAGGAGTAAGGGCGACGACTTCTGGACCTTAGTGGTGACAATTAGGTGAGTATGGGTGACAAATACTCAATTGGAGTAACAAATAACTTCACATTGGTAACAAGTGAGAAGGACGTTGAAAGTGAAAAAGAACAGAAGAAATTATGTACTGGAGGAGAAAGAGACGTGCTCGCTAGAAAACAAAGGACCTATAGTGCTCAGAAGAAGACAAATGTGAACAGTGACCTCGAGGGCTCTAAAGCAATCTGAAGAACAAGCGAGGGCTGACCACAGTCATCAAAGTCACGCCAGGAGAAGGAAGGCTCTAGTCAACTTTAACTTTATGTTGACCCAATGCACCAATACTCTAGGCAAATTCAATATTCAAAGTCAAGCTTTTGCAACTTCTCACGTCCAGTCAAAGCACGGTCAAGCTTCGGCCAGTGACAGTGGACACAGAAAATGACAAATGTGGAAGAACAACGGAAGAAGACTGAAGGTAACAAATACTCTCCTAAAGGTGACAAATGAAGATTCAGCGGTCCATAAAGCATGATCGTACCTTCCACGAGATGAGATGCTACGGCTTCTGCTCGAGTTATATGCGAAACCTTCCCTTTTTGCTTTCGACTGGGTGTCACAGAAGACTGCTGGGAAGAAGCTGAAGCTTGAGGATAGAATTACTGAGGTTGTGGTGGTAGAGGAAGTTTGAACTGAGATGGCTGTGATTGAGAAAATTAAGAAAATTACACCAATTTTGGCCTCAGCAGACAGTCTCGAACCACATGTCCCGACTGATCACAGTGAAAATAGACCACTGGCAACGAACAAGACTTGCCTGGGTGGCTACCACCACACCTCAAACACTATCTCGGCTGACTAGCAGTTGAACCTTGACGTTGTTGAAAGGAGGAGCTGTGTGCTGAAAGGCTCCAGAAGACGCATGCTGATCAAACTTCTTCTTGGACTTTTGAATCTCTTGAACTTGGGTTTAGAAAGAGAAGCATCACTAGCAGTCGACATAACTGGTGAAACTCCTGGCACAGACGGTTGAAAACTTGACTGAAACTACATGCTTGGCTGAACAAGGCCAACTTGAGTAGACCCTTGAGATCTTGCCATATCCAGCTCTAGCACCGCAGCTGCCTAGTACGCTGCATCCATCTCGGCTACCCGAGTTGCAATTAACGACTGCCGCAACTCAGCCTTCAGCCCACGCAGAAACTACTCAGTCTTCAAGGCTTCATAAGCAAGAACATGGGGTGCATATCGACCCAATTCCATGAATTTGTTTTGATACTACAGCACGATCATATCACCTTGAGATAGTTCCATGAATTAACGTAAGCCAGACTGTACATGTGCTCGAAGGACGTGACAAACTCTGTCCAGGTGATCTGGCAAAGTGGACGAGAATGAAAAGTAACCTCCCACTCTGTGGTCCACCACATGAGTGCTGCTCCCTGAAGGTGGAATGTAGCAAGCATGACCTTTTCATCCTCCGTGCACTCCATTGAATGGAATACACACTCGGTTGCATCAAGCCACACTCTGGCTGCATCAAGATCTGCCTAACCTTCATAAGTTAGTGGGTGGAACAACAGAAGCTCTTTTAGTGCTCTGCCATGGCCACCAGGAGGCAAGTCATCTTGAGGAGCAGGATCAGCTTGAGCTTGGTCTGGAACAATTACTGGCGGAGGAGAGGTACCACTTTACTCTCTTGGACCATGACCTCGACCTCTTCTTCTACGAGGTGACATTTTGAGCTAGAAGAAAACACACAATGACAGAAAATCCATCAGTAATCACGAGAAACATCCTAAGCCAGCAGTAGACGACTCACATAGACTTGTTCTGGACTGGTGCCATGTCAATTCCTTATACAAATCCTCAACACCGCTCCGATACCAACTGTAATGACCCAGGAGATCCGGATATCGATAACCCAATATCATCGGATTACCGATACTAGGTGTAATTGAACAAAAGCAACGATGTTCGGATGGTAAATTTTCCTTTCTGCCGTGGCTCTCATCGTTCTTTCAGATATCTAAGAGCAACAAATATGTCCACATCCATCAATTATTTTCCACTTAAGTAAATGTCGTTTAAGTGAATCCGGCCATCCCGAACCCCTTAACCAAGAAAGACAAGGTCAAGGTAAGGGCCTGAGATGCATGTAGCCTGGAAGGCAAGCAAGACGAAGAACACCACCGGATGCGACAACAACATGGCAAGCCCAGCAACAAATGATCTACATCGAAGTGAACGCGTAAAATTACAGTAACCACAATTATCCAAGACCTTGGGTAATATACAATACACAATTCCACAACAAACAGTTCAAATCTATGCGAATTCGTTCTATAACTGTAGCCATAATTGCCAAACATCGACGACACTATATATGTATAAAACACAATCAACATACCAGAGGGACTCCAGAAAGCAAACACAGAAAGGGGAACCCGGAGAAGAAACAGGAGCGAACTATTCGCTTCAAGATGTGAAAACCAATACGACTGATATTCATAGCGATCACACCTGCAGGGTCCGATCCGATCAGGTGAACGGCGGACGGAGAAGACCGCACGTCCGGGGTCGGATCTAACGGCTCGCGGAATCATCCTTATCGACATTGCCGCGGCCGCCGGCCTTGTCGTCGTAGTCGACGACCTCGGCGTCGTGGGAGACGAGCGAGCGGGAGTGCTGCACGATGGATCGGCCGATGGAGTTGATCCACTCCTCCTTCTCCTTCTCGGAATCGGCGATGAAGTACATGGTCTCCCGGCTGGTGGAGAGCTCGAAGGCGAAGTCGCGGCCGAGGACGTCCTCGGCCCCCTTGACGGTCAGGCAGGTGCCGACGGGGATGACGCCGCGGGGCCGGGAGGCGCGGGTGACCGTGGCCTCCTTGAACCAGAACAGCTTCCCCTGCTTGAGGACGAACCAGCGGCGCCGCCACGTCTTGATGTACTCCCCCTGCTTGTTCAGCCACCCCACCCGCTCGGGGCTGTCCCAGAACTCCACGCCGCCGGTCTCCTCCGACGACGAGGAGGAGACCGCCGAGGTCAGACCTCGCCACAGGCTCGCCATCGCCGCCCCGCCCTTCCCCTCGCAGCAGCCGCTGCCTCCAGAGGGCTTCTCTCCTTCTCGGATTGCTCACGCTCCCTGTCTTTCGCTGCAGAATTGGCCCTAATTTGGGAGAACAGGGAGGGAGATGGGAATATTATTATTATTATCAGGAATAGAGTTTATTCTCTGCGTTTTTATTAATTTAAAAAGAAAATTCGGCGAGAATAAACGTTCCGAAGACGGGGACGAGAGATGATGGCATCATGCATGGCTTGTCGACTCGACGGTGTAGGTCGTTTTGATTTTATGTCTGGATGGGACGGGACGATAACAACAACACGTCTCACACATCCGGAGACAATGCTTATCAAGGAACCAATCCTCCAATGCTCTTCTCAACCATGAAAATCCACCTGTAGCAGCCAATGCTATGATCTCAAACCTGTGGGTTATGGGCCCACCACACTTCTGCTGTGCACTCTGATCCACGTGCACAGCCATCATAGTGCTAACTCAGGATCCTCCCCCTCGAGAATCCTCTACACTCTGCAGGCTCCGATCCTCGACACATCGGGAATCACAACACCAGCTACAAATTCTCACGAACACCACCCAACCAGTGCTAGACCTTTCAGAATAGCACCAACACACCCTCACATAACAAGGAATGGGCACAACTTCTCACAGGCAACCATCTTGCCAAGACAGGGAACACACCTCGCACGGACTTCATGGCACATAAAGGCCAACCAATCCGGACACATGATGCAAGACGGCGAACCTTAGCCAATGACGATTCTCTCCAACCAAAGGAGAACCCAACACACCTCTGACCAACGAAAAATCTCCATGCTCGACCTGACCTTAACCCTCGCGCACGCTGGGAACAGCACCTTCCAGCATCCAAAAAATCGTCACTTCCATCAGGTCAGCCCCCTGACACACTCGGTGAGTGTCACGTTGAACCACGATCATAGCATCCCTTGATGCACCACCACTGTAATTCCTCGAACTACAACACGCCACGCCAAGAGCCACAACATGAGCCATAATTGACAACTGCCAACGCCCATCCTTGAGTCCCGAACTTGCCATGGAGCCTTCACATCTCAAGCCAACTCCAGGGTGAACCCAACCCATTCACACGCAGAAGCGTAGGAGCAAGAACTTACTGGGACAACCCTGCCCAATCCTACCTCAAAATCAGCAAAATCAATTGGGACCAACATGTCACTTCTGACGCCACAAAGCACGACGAGGACATCAGGCTCGAAAATCAGCAACTCATCGAGAAGATCCTCCGCTCACCTGAGTGCACCTCTCGATCAAAACATCTGCTCGACGGCCTCAAACCATAGCCTTAACACCTCAGGGGCTGGACAACCGCAGACTGGGGTGGCCAAAATCAATAACAGCTCTCTCAGAGAATGCTTATGGCCACTTAACTATGAACAATCCTCGCCATCCACCTAATCTCACTGCAGATTCCTCGAATGCAGCACCACGGCAACGCACCTGTCAACAAACTCTGCCCAAGGTAGCACAACCGGGGCCATGACCCATCGGGAAGAAATCTCTCTATCACGTCCCTTGGCCCCACACAGGCACGAAAGTCATGAATAGTTACCACCTTCACAGTGTTGCGTAGCGCACTTAAGCTCTCAAGCGAGAAATCAAGCGAAAAATAAACACAAAATCCTAAGCCAGTTGCCGACTGTATAGGACCTTATGGATTCTGATCACTGCAATATCTTGAATGAAATATAAATAGGTAAGTAAATAAATGAATAAATATTATAGCCCATGCAAATAGGCCAAAAGGGGGGAATCTATGTAAATAAATGAAAGAAAATTACGAGATCACCCTAAACGCATGAAACAGAAAGGGGAAATAGACAGCGAAGAAATATAATCAGGGGGGCTCCACTGATTATAACAACAAAATCCTACATTGCAGCCTTGTCTCCCCCGTGACCTGGTGTTGAAGGAATAATAACACCGCCCCTGTAAGCCGAACTTGAGCCTTGGGAATTACCTCGAGATAGCCATAAGCCGGCCTTACCCTGGGTCGACATTCTGACTAAATCGGACCCGTTTGTCGAGCTGAACCCTCTTCGGGTCGCCATTGAAATTGCCATGTACCCGGCAGATATCTGAACGGATTTATCCCAATTTTCACCATATTTTCGTCACAGACCCTGTTTCAATACGAAAGGATCTATGAATGACCAATATGTCTGGTTGCCCGTGTCCCGACGTAGGTTTTTATGTGATTTATTCCTGCCTCTTTCCTGCTCAGTCAGCATCATTTCTTTCGACCGCAGGGCCCCTAATTTCGGTAATTAATCAAGGGTGTTTCCCCGTATAGGGGATGTAAATAACATCATGACCTTTATGGCATGGCGGGATTTGGTCTCGACTCAAACCACACAATCACCTAATGAAGTCAGATCGAGCACACCATGGGTTTTCTATGAAACCCGAATAAATTGTCACCTCGGTGACTGGCACGCCCTTGCACTAAATAGACAAATAAACACCCTAACCAACAAATGAGCAAAAAATCGAGTGAATTTTAGTGCGTCCACAATTGGTCCCGATATCGTCTGTTGGCACTCAAAATATGATCGTCGGTGACCAAGCCACAAAGATAAATGATACGACCCACTGAAGCACAAAAGCCAGTGAAGATCAACCTACCGAAGACTTCTCAAGCTGCCAGAGCCTCGAGTCACCTGGAATGAACGCTGGGGACTTCACCTTAGGAAAGTCGAGATGAATCCACAACCAACCGGTAGTGCGACCAAGTCTGCCTAATGATCCGGCATCGACTCCGTCATGCCGCATACCCAACACCCGTCGCCTGACCAAGGACGACGGTCTACCCAGTGGCTCGCTACCTAAATGAAGACTCTCCTGAGGAGGAAGAATGTCATCGGCTCTTCATAACAAGGAACCGAAGGCTCTGCCAGTAGGAAGATCCAGATCACCTGACATGAGTTCGGCTTCTCGCTTTACCGGGTCCGTTAATGGCCGAATGATCACCAGTCAAGGCAAGGTTACCCCGGGTGTTATATCACCCCGTGAGGAAGCTTCGAGCATGAGCCAAGCCAAGCTGAAAGCACAAATCATAGTGTTGAAGGCTGCGTCAGCGAAAGACCCGTGCCCTCGAGCCAAATAAACACGGGTGAGATCTGCTCTGCAGTCTCATTTCTCCTCGGGATCCGACGTAAAGGGAATATTAGTGCCGCCCCTTCAAGTCAAGTTCGGACCTCGGGGGGCCACCTCTATATGGTCGTGATCCGACATCGCTCTGGGCCGACAGCCTGCCAAACCAGACCCGTTTCCCCTTGGGATTCCTTTCCGCCCATTTATTGAAATTGTCGTAAACTTGGTAGACGTTTGTGTAGGTTTATTTCTGCTTCCACTGTACCTTCAATATGGACAGTTGTCCGAACATAAAGTGGTCCATGAGTAACCGACAAACCCAAATGTCCACATCTCGATGCGGGCCTTTAGCATCGTTTGTCCTTTCTTTATCTTCCTGTAATTAGTATTAGTTCTTTTAGGCCGCGGGGCCCTCAATTTCGGTAATTAATCAAGGGTGCTTCTCCATATGGGGGATGTAAATAACGTCGTGACCTTTGTGGCACGGCGAGTATTGGTCCTGACCCGAACCACACAATCATCTAACCAAGTCAGATCGAGCGCACCATGGGCTTCTTTAAGGTCTGAATAAATCGTCACTTTGTGATTGGCACACCCACGCACTTAACAAACCAATAAACGAATAACGTCGACCAATCGATAAGAAGTGTGCCCACAAGTCTGGCACGCCCGGTGGGACTAATCCACCCTTCATCTCTTTGCCAGAATTAAGGGCTCTGTGGTCCCCTTCTTGTAATACTAATTGCTCTACTTTTGCAAATGCAGGAAAATCACACTTCGACGTCTATAATGGCGATCACCTTCGATCCCCGGGTCATTGAAAGCCACGTTAGAGACGGCTACCTAGTTGTTCCGCTCTGCTTCGAGAGCTTCCCTCCTGTGGTAGGCTTCCCCATTTTTCTTGGGGCGGCCTTCGTAAACTTACTGGATGTGGAGGCATCCGACGCGTCCGAGGCCAATGCTCCCACCCAAGGGGCCGTCGAAGCTATTGCCGGCTGAGCACTGGCCAGGAACACCAACATTGTCCCAGCTGGGACGCTGAGCTGCTATGATGTGAAACCACCTTGGGGGTGATAGTCGCAAGACCAATTAACCCTCAGACTTAGCAAGCAATTATTAGACAGACCGGTGTTTTCAATCGAGCGGACTCACTCGGGTAGCGCACACTAGTGCCCGTAGGCAACTCGGCGATGGTGCGAAGGATCCGAGGTGGGACCTTGCTGCTCTGGGGGTTGGCTAGCCTAAGATTGAACCCCTAAGGGCCTAGGATGCCCAATTTCATGGGCGGTCAGCACACTAAGGGCCTGGGATGTAAGGGATTGATCTCGCCTCACTCCGCGGTGGTCACTCGATGTATGGAAAGTTGGAACGGGCACTCACTCGCCCTCCGACGAGCAACCAGAAATAATACTAAGCTAAGCAATGATAAAACCAGCAGAGGAAGGGGCATGAATGTCACCTGGTCGGCATGAAGATGCTGATCTCGGTCGGAGATGAAGCGAACGGGGAAACGTGGGCATACCGTACGCTGCGTCGATGTAGCTCTAACCTAAAAATTTAGAATAGTACACCACTACGCCTCTCGCAAGAGGGGGATCTCGGGGTGGGGGTTAACTTGAAGTACACCTAAAACTACCTCCACACAGGGAGGGGCTGTAAGCCGGCCAGGCGGGGTGGGGAACGGAGGGGGTCGGAAGCCGACCAATCTCACTCGGGCAAGCTAGCCTGCTGCCCTTGCTGTCTACCACCAGTGACTTGTCGGGGACAGAGCTCCTGGCTGGAATGTCCGCTAGGGATGGGACTGGAGGCATTGGAAAGCTTGACGTTTTTGCTTGCTCCTGGAAGAAACGTCATCTCGTTTTGATCTTGGATGCACTGAGTATGACAGATTCGGTAGAACTGCACTGGGCTTCTCTGCTGCAGGCCAAAGAGGGTTGGACGAGGCCGTACTCCCAGATGGAGTATCAGATCGAGGTGGGACTAGGGCCCACTGAAAGATGACTCAGTCTAGTGCTCTTACACCAAAATTCTCTTCCTGAATCACCCAATCACGCCAGTGGTGTGTTGAGGGCATCTCCCAGCGCTCTCTTTGGCTCGGATCGCCGGCATCATTTTGAGGAGTCCGACTATGTTATCATATGTAATTTCCCTTTCATTGAGTCATATCTCATGTAATTTCCTTTAATTGAGTCATGATGTTAGTCCATTTCTCTTATTATGTTTAATTGGGCCTTCGTACCTTAGTTATGGGCCCGTAGGATTGAGTCTAGGATAGGCTTGGTCTTTTAGTTGTTTGTCCATGGTACTTTTATCATGTAAAGAGTGGAAGCCTATAAATAGGCCTCCCCACTCTCTCATTTGTAACTTTTGGATGAATCAATTTGAATAGAAAATTTCTAGTCTCCCTCCTCTCTACAATTTCTCTCTCTCTCTCATCATCTCTCTCTCTCTCCTCAAGGGAAGGGGCGTGCCCCCCTCTCTCTCCTCCACCTCCCACCTACTTTTTCTCTCTCCCTCCCCTCCAATAACTCCTTCCCTAGTTCCCACACTCCCCCCATTACTTCACCCTAGTCCCAAGAAACCCCCACCCAATCCTAGCTCCACCCTCCAACCACCAACCACCCACTCCCCTTCCCCAAGCAGCCCTCCATCTTCCCAAGGTGGAGTCCACCCCTCCCAAGGCCAAATTCAAACTTCCCTCCCTGCTGGGCACCCTCTTCCAAGGTGGAAAACCCCCTCTCCCATTACCCTAGGCCGCCCCCCCTCTCCACCCTTCCCCATTCCTCTTCCCTCTAGTGCACCCCCACCCAGCCCACCTTCCCAACAACCCTAGCTCGCCCCCACCCCCTCCACCACTGCCCCCTCAGCCTCCAGGAAACCCCAGCCACGTCCTCCCCACTCCCAAGCTATTAGCCACCATTCCCTAGCATCGCAACCCCCCCTTCTTGCTTCTTTGGACTCCACAAGGCTGCAGCTCCAGTGGTAGGTCGCAGGCAGACAACAAGGGTCCTGGAAACCGCGGCTTCTCTGGCCCTTCCTCAACTCTTCTGGTGGCAAACCATATACCACTAGAAAGGTCGTCCAGAGAGCTGTCCAAGCGTGGTGGTTTTGTCTTCGTCTGAGCTCTGAGCTATCCTCAAGAGTGATTCTCCCCTGACTACATAGGAACTCTTAGGCTGGGAACCAGAGCCCTAGAAAAGCTTCCACCACAACCACTCCCTGGCAGATCTGGACGTGCAACTTGGCTGAGAGCAACTCCTACCAGTCCTCTGTCATCCCCAAGAAGCGGAACGAAGGTTGGACCCTGGCATCAGAAGTTATGAATTTTCTACCGAAGTCGCGCCAGGTTGGTTCCTCTGTTCCTGAACGGACCCACCCCCACTCTTCTGGCAAGTACGATCGACTCGACATCCTCTGAGGTTGCCTTCAGTCCCATCTGAAAGAAGACTTGTTCGCAGTTGTCACGGTACCAGCCCTACCTCCATCCGCATTCTGGATTGCCCGTGGCGCCTCCATCTTCCAGCAGTAACACTCTGGGAGCAGTCAGCACCAGTACTATTTAGCCCTGTTCCAAGACCTGCACCAGCCAGTGATTATCTCAAGGTTAATCTAGAAAATTCGAGCATCTTCCTGGGCCAGATCGGAGTGTTTTGGCTCTGGTCTCGATCCATTTGGAGTTCGGGAGCGTCTATGGCGGCGTACTCTTCGACCAACTGTCCTGCGATTCCAGAAGCTGACAGCACTGATGAGGAGCCCGGCACCTTAAGATTCTAGCTCCATCCCCTCCCCTCGCTTGGCCGTCATTCTTCTGTTCCCTTCCCTTGCTGCCACTCCCTCCTCCAACCCCTTCTGCCCACGGATAGCCCCCCCCTCTTGGCCACCCCAGGAGGTGCTCCCCCTTCCTGCGTCTCTCCCTCTACCTCTCCTCCCTTCACCCTCTTCCTTCCTCAGCCCTCTCTTTCTCTTATCTTCGCACCACCGAGGGCATCACCTTCACCCCTCCATCTCTCTATTCTGACCTCCCCCCCCTCTCCTTTGCTTCTCCTCACAAGCCCCACTCCCGTAAACCACCCCAAAGTCCCCTTCTCTCTCTAACGCCACACACATGCCCGCAGGCCCTCCCTTTCACTAGTCGCATGCCCATCTCCACGGCATGCGATCACGTCGGTGACGTTCCCAATGGGTCTGAGCACCCACAAACCATCGTCTGCGTCTGAGAACGTATGCAACCCGCTAGAGTAGCCAGCCCCTCACCCCCCTGTCCGCCATGAGCCCGCCTCCGCCTCGACCCTGCCCGTCGTGGTGCCGCCCTACCGAGCTCCCCTACACGTAAGCATGCCAGTGGCATCCACCGCCCACGTCCAAGCACCACCATGCAAAGCCAGATGCCATCACCGACAACACTAGTTGCCGTCGCCATCACCTTCTCTGTGCCTATGCACATGAGATCACCACCAAGCACTTCGGCAGTGCCATGCAGACCCCGAGCTTCCCTCCGGCACCACCTGTGGGGCACACATCGGGTACCGTCGTCGTCGCGGGACCCTTCTTCCACAGCCACCAAGCCAGCAGTCCCGCCGCGGCTCACCCGACCTCCCTCACATCCAGCACCCCCGGTCGTCTTCATCAACAGGAAGGAGTCCCACCCTCTCGTAGCCCCCTGCTTGCAGCCTCACCGCGAAGTCAGCTGTCCCCTAGACGCTGCCAGCTTGCACCGGTAATAGTCACTCGTTGGCTTCTCTTCCCCACTCGCCACTGTCGCACCTCGCCCTCCTCTGCCTCGCCAACATCTCACCATCGTCGTCCTCGGTGAAACAGCTGCCAAGGACACCGCGGCAGCACCATTACCTCCAGAGCCTTCATCCGCCACTGTCAAGCAGTCTGCCATAGCCCCATGAACTAGCATCCGAGCATGGTTGTCGGCCATGCAGGGTGTCCGAGCTTGGCACCCCCCTACATCTGAGCACCAAAGGTAGCGTCGGTGAAGCATTGGCAATCATCCCAGTGCCCACACCACCACTGGCCTCCTGTAGTGGTCACGGTTGCCATCTACCCATGCATACTGACGCACTTGTTTGCCAGCCACGACGCCGTGGTTCCCTTCTCCAAGCAGTATGCAGAACCCCAGCAAGTAGTCCGCCACGCCGGCATGCTGTCACTGTCGGTTATGCCCAGCAGACCCTCACCTGCAGTATCGGCCCGCCCCGATCGTTGTTGCACTTCCCCATAAAATAATGGATGCACCAGAAAAAGGGTAGGATCAGATCTATAGATCATTGGATCTGATATCACAAAAACTTGCTCTGTTACCAATTGATAGGATTGATGATCCACTTCGATAATAAGTGAAAGGATTGGAGCGTGTATGGCTGAGATCCAGAGAGGGGGTGAATGGATCCTAGTGAGAACTTTTGCGGAATTAAAAATAAACTACTCTTACTGATCTAAATTAATAGCAGTGCTCTACTCACAGTGTAAACTACTCACCCAAAACTAATCACACAGTGTGCAACCAAACTCCAGCAAAGGTCATTTGAATTAGAAGATCAACCAACAACCAAGTACGAGGTAGAGGTTTGATCTAAGATATCCTCACGCAAGAGATAACATTCCAGATACGCCTAACTTATCTTTCCCGCCATGCCTTTTTATATACTTGATGGTTGAAGGCTTTCACAACTCAATATAATTAAAATCCAATGCTAACTGAACGGCCCTAAACATGCATCTAATCGAAACTGTAACCACATAAGCAATTACACAATGAACATGGATTTTTAGGTGGTTCGGTCTCAACCTTAAGACCTACATCCACCCCACACTCAAACCTGTGGGTGGATTCTGCTGACACACAGCTTAACTGCTAATCCATAGCTTCGAGGACGAATCCCTACAACCACTGAGCAACACAGCTTGCTATCCGCTGACTGACAGCTTGGACTGTTGAGCCTCACAGCTTGCTAACCGCTGAGCACCACAGCTTGCTGTCTGAGGAAACGATCCTCACCGCTGAGCATCACAACTTGCTCTGCTGACTAACAGCTTGAAAAATAGGGATAAAAGAAAATACAACGGACTAAAAACAATAATCAGATATAGCATAAAAACCACTGTAGCTCAAATGAGCAGATGATTCTAGATCTGATCTAGAAAGCATGACTTCAACAATGAACACTTCTCACACTTCTTCTCCTCTTCTCCGATGCTCTGTTCTCGCACTTCTTCTCTCTTCTGCAACTAACTCTGTCACTCTCCAGCACTTTTCTCTCTTTGAACTCTGGTGCTCTCACTGCTCTGAATTTTCTCTTCTCCTTCAATTGCCTCTCTTCTTCCATTTTCTTCCTCTTTCTATAGGTCTATTTCCACTCTTAGCTTCTACTGAGAGATCTCCCTTTTTACATGTGCAAGCCAGATAGAGTGGTCCCACATGAATTCATTTTGACGAGTGAAAAGAGTGTGTTCTCACCAATGCTTTTCAAAAAAGTGGCTCGAATAGATCCACGTGTCAGATCTTGAAGATGTGGCGAGACCACATGGCTAATCGTTCTTGAAGAGCTGGCCGCCTTGGATCGCATATCTGTTTAACTAAATTTTGGGATCATGTGATCACTTAAGTCTTTGTTACTCTATGCCCTTTAAGTGTTTGATTGAATCTCTGGGATGGACTCCTTACTTCGCTAGGAACATTTTGGTACCACATGCATGCCCATCTGTAGGCATTTGCATCATTTTCTATGCAAGATCTATTTTAGGAGTTTTTAGGTTAAAAATACTTTAAAAATTGATTAGGGGTGGTATATTTACATTTTGATGTATGTCGTAGTTGTAGAAATCATGCTATTCAACTTCTTCTTCCCCTTTTCTTTTGTTTCGCGCCGATCCGGCTTGACCGGAGGGGAGTTCAGTCCGAACTCATCCCTCTTGTTTTCCAGTCTACCAGAGGCCGTTATACGCTTAACGGACCCTAGGGGGTGCATTATGCATTGCACGGCGGACCACTCGAGGACCTCTATGCTATCAGAGTTTTCTGTAGGCTTGTAGGTTATGGGGCATGATGGACTAAGCCCTGTCTGCCATGACCAGTATGACGCCCCACTCCTGGTGCGTTATGCTAGGTGGTTACCTGTGGAGTTTTTCTGAGTTTTTAACGTTCGGGTGACTTTAACGGACCCATCCTGGTGCGTTATAGTCTCATGGCGCACTCTTCCTGGTGCGTTATGATATGTGTGTTTTTGAAAGGTTCTCTGGTGAATATAACGCACAATATGAGACGCGTCGTACATTGGATGATGCCCCGTCGGTGATGCATCATGGTCTACATGCGTGAGTTTTAATTAGTGCACGGGTGAGCATAACGGCCCTGGGGAGGCGCGTTAAAGTCGCATAATGCCCCCACCCTGGTCCGTTACACTCTGCTACTCCGGTAATGTTGGTAATGCATGTTTAATTCCCGTCTAATGCATGCTACGCTATGTCTCTATTATAATTGTGCTATTTTATGGTTATTAGCTCGCTCCTAGTATCCCAATGGAGTGCTTGAACTTTTCATGTGATGGAACCACTAGACGTAGCCCTACACTTCGTCATTGTCGACCCACCTGGGAGAGGTGGAGGGACATACTCGTCAAACGATTTAAGCTAGTATCGTGGGCCCTCGGTCTGACTGTAGCGCTCTACAGGGAGGGAAATCTAGCTGGAGGCTTGGCCCTAGGCACGGGTCGGTGTGTGAACACATGGTCAGAGGCGAGAGCTGACACTAATGAGTGTCACTCTGACTAGTTCTCGATTGGTACAGTTTAGTTTATCTTCTCGCTGGGCACGTTTAGACTAGCGAGTTACTTGAGACGTAGTGTAAGCCGTCAGGGGGCGCCTCTGGTCTCTCTCTTTTGGTGGAGTACCCCGTCCTTCTCTTGTCACTGGAATGCTTGAGTTATGCTGTTGGTAGATATAGTTTTTACCGCTAGTTCTCGTCGCTAGCTATTGCTTTCATTGTTTATTTATTTTAGTTATATTATTTATATTGGCATCTTGTCAGTCGATTTAATTGCATAGTTAGACTTCCCTACTCTAGTCTAGAAGCATGTTGACCCTCTAATTCACCTACACAGGTTCCATCGGCTGAAGAAACTCTTCTGGGTGCGTAAGCTCTCCCTGGCAGTTTGTGTTTTTCTTCTGAACAACTAGCAACCCTCCTTCCCGTTGCACATGCTTCATCTTCCTGTTCGATCTTCTTCTCCATTCTTCTTCCTTTGCGTCGTTCCTGTTGCTGCCGGTTGCTGTTGTGCTACAAGCAACTGCCTTGCTACTGTGTTGTTGCTGTGGTCCCTCGTTATAGTCGAAGCAAAGCAGCCGAGCTGCCTTCTCTCTCTCTGTTCTGCTCACAGGTGCAGAAAGAGATCCCCCTCTCCCTTCTCTATTTTTTCCTTATTTCTCTGCATACCATATCACTATTTTTCACCATGATTAGTTTAGTTCATCTTAGCACTATATTCATATTTTCCTTTGCATACATCTCTCTCCCTTCCTTTTACTCCTCTTAGGGGTTTTAAAACAAACCATAAGGTGTGTTCATGCCCAATTTGCATAAGATTACTTCCATAGAGCATTGATATTACACATCTTTGGAGTAATCCAATTCTCTTTTCTTTATTTGTCTTCTTTCAAGGGTAATCAGGAGTAATAACCCCCTTCATCGGCCTGTCGGTTGGAGGAGGAAGTTGGATTCATATCTCACCCACTTACAAGGTATTCATCGCGATCATACTTTTCTTTTGAGGTAACCCCTCTGGCGATCACACTCTTAGATAGCATCTCATGCTCCCTTCCCCTTAGTTATTTTAGTTAACTCCTCCATGCTTTAGTATTAATTAATTAATCCAATGTCTATGTGACACATTCACATCTAGCAAATCGACATTCTTCACGAAAATGATTAAGCCAAACTGACCGCACAATCATCTATCAAAGACGAAGGAATTCCTAGGTGACCATCCGCCTGCTTAAGCTTCCTTAAACAACCTTTGATCATCGGAAGAGGCTGAGACACAATCACAATTGTTGTTGAAGAGACAGCTTCCCAAAGAAGACATCATTACCCTCTGGATGGTGCAGATGACCTATCTGAATGACCAAATATCATTGAAATATGTTAGTAGGGGCTGAATAAAGAAATGTGTTAAAAGAACAATTAAATAGACTTGAGAAGCATAAAATGGGCGCAAAATTAGTGAGATGGGCTAGATCCGATGGCCAAGAAAGGGCGTACCTTATGTCCCCGGACCATGGCCGACAACCCTACCTATACAACCCCCCCCCCATTCGAGCATAAACCCTGAGGGGAGAGAAGGGGGAATTGGGGCGATCAAGAGAGGTGAACAAAAGGAAAAATAGAGAAAGAGAATCCGAGCATGATAGAAGCAAGGAGAACAGAGAGAGGAAGAAGCTCTGAAGTTGAAGAGGTGGGTTTGATCGCTTTGTATCACCCTTGTCTGGGCCACAGCTCCCCCCCTCCCCTCTCTCCTTGGAGAATATTAATGATCTCGACCAAGTCCGGAGATGTGTAGCAATGGCATTAGAATCTTCTGACTCGGAGACTGATTCTATGGACGTCAAGCAACTGACTCTTTCTGACAAAGGTCAGTTTTCGTTCGGATGAGGACAAGGTTACAGAGTAGACTTTCCAAAGGACAAGCACTTAATATTTTTCTTGAGCCGCTTTAATCTTATGGGAAAGTGAGATATTTGGGCCATTCGGGCCGCTGAGCACAGTATACTCTTGGGCTGTAATAGCATGCTCGACTTGGTAGTGAGGAGCTAGCCAATTTATCTTCTGGGAGAAGCCCACGAGTGGGGACTTGTCATCGGTGTGCTAGAACTAACTCCTGATCAAGGAATGCTAACCCGAACTCCAGAATTTACTCCTGCCAAGTGGGACTTATCAGTGGGGAATCTTCATAAAGAGAAGCATACGTTCATCCTTTTCTTGGCCCTATTAAAATGGGTGTTTAGAGAGGAACCATTCCTCTTGGATTGCTTGGCGGTCAGATTCAAGCATCAGGTCGCTATTGGTTGATTTGCAGACTTGAAGGCCACTAACGCCCATGCGTTCCGTGATGGAGCAGTGGAATTCACGGAGTATGTGCTTCAAAACTGTGGACCTATTTTGGTGAGAGCTAGGGTGTATCATAGTGTTTATGCTTCTTGCTTCTGGTACCTAATTTCTAAAGGTTTATGCTGTAGGATGATGGAGGTGTTCTACCCAGAGTACAACACCTTTTACATAGCAGAAGGGGAGACTTCTTTAGATTTATGGAGTCTGCATCAACTGTTGGGTCTCCCTATTGATGGTGAACTGTACGAAGAAGTATACTGGCCTCATTGGCTCAAAGACCGCATGGATGGTGAAGGCCGTTACTACCTTGGGTACGTATATCGGTACCTCATGAAGGTATATCGGACATTGTGGTTGTCAATTCAGGAAGTCCCAAGAACTTCTTCCTCTCACACCCGCTCGCGTAAGGAGAGGAAACAGGTGCGGATGGGACTATGGTTAGAGTATTTCTTTGGAGGCAAGGAGTAGTACAAAGACTTTCCTTCTGTCGGGGCAGCTCCAAGTAAGCTGAAGAAGCAAGCCCGCCGAAAGACCCATTTGGCTTCCTCTCTTCTAAAGGGGCAGCGGAGCGGTCTTAACCCAGTGGGAGTAGATCCCATCGTGCACTGTGCGGCCTATCTGACGTATTAACTGTGTACATTTGCTCTCCCGCAAGGGGACGAGATAGTAATCCATGCTGAGACTATATACCCAGCATGCTTGATGGCGTGGGGTGTGAAATTATCTCTCTGCCTCGCCACGCTATGTTTAATTTACAAGATGCTGGGAGATCATCATCATTCTCGTCTCCCGTAGAATCTACAGACTGTTGGTCCACTTCATTTTTTTAATTCCTCCATAAGGCCAAGTTCATCAGGGTAGTCTTGTATCCGCAATGGGTAGCTAACATCGTCCCTGTTATGAAGAAGGACGGTAGGGTCCACATCTGCATAGATTTCCGCGACCTTAATCGTGCTTGTCCAAAGGATGATTTCCCTCTCCCACACATAGATGTCCTAGTAGACAACACCGCTGGCTATGAGATGCTCTCCTTCATGGATGACTTCTCGGGGTATAACTAGATCTGCCTAGTGGAGGAAGACCAGGAGAAAAATTCTTTCACCACTCAGTGGGGGACTTATTGCTACGTCGTCATGCCCGTCGGTCTCAAGAACGCAGGGGCAACATATCAAAGTGCAATGATGCCTATCTTTCATGACATGATGCATATCTATATGGAAGTATATGTGGATGACATTCTTGTCAAATCTAAGACCAGGAGTGGCCACATCGAGATCCTTTGGGCAGTTCTCCAATGGTCTCGGGAGCACCAGCTTAAAATGAACCCCAAGAAATGTATGTTCGGGGTCTCCTCAGGCAAGCTTTTAGGGTTTATGGTTAGCAAGAGAGGGAACGAGATTGACCCTAATAAAGCTAAGGCCATTGCCAAGATGCCTCCTCCCAAGAAGATTAGGGAAGTCCATGGTCTAATCGGGCGTTTGCAGTTTATCAGGAGATTTATATTTCACCATTCTCAACGATGCAAGCCCTTCTACGATCTGTTGAAAGGGGAGGCTAAGTTTCAATGGGATGACAAATGTCAAAAGGCCTTTGATGACCTGAAGAGTTATCTTTTAAATCCTCCCGTTCTGGCACCCCCGGTCCCAGGGCGGCTTCTACTGCTCTATGTTTCCACCACAAAAGAATCTGTTGGAGTAGTGTTGGCCCAATATGACGATGCCAAAAGGGAACGTGCAGTCTACTATTTGTCCAAACTGTTCAACGACATTGAACAGAGATACACTCCCATGGAAAGGATTTGCGCGGCCATCGTCTGGGTCACCCAAAAGCTAAAGCATTACTTTCTCACACATGAAATAAAGCTCTTGGTGCGAATGGACCCGATCAAGTACTTGCTAGAAAATCCCACCTTAACTGATCATTCGGTGAGGTGGCAAAGTTTTCTCAATCATTCTAATATCACCTACGTCAGTCAAAAGGCAGTCAAGGGGCACGCCATTGCCGAGCACCTTGCCCACCATCTAGTCTCGATATTTTCCCCTGTCGATGAGAGTTTCCCAGATGAAGAGTTAGGAGCCATCATAGATGGTGAACCTTTGTGGATTCTCTTCTTCGACGGTGCATTTAATTCCAAGGGTTACAGAATCGGAGCCATTCTCCAGTCCCCGGAAGGTGTTGTTATTCCCCATGCTTGTCAGCTAACCTTCCATGCTACAAATAACATGGCAGAATATGAGGCGCTCCTCATGGGCTTAAGGATGGGTTAGTAAATATTAATTAAGTTTAAATTCCCTTGTAGGATCTTGGCCACCGAAAGAGCCCAGTGACGCGTCATGCAACAGACCGTTCAAAGTCTTACCCAGGCACTTCAACAAGTAGCGCAGGACGGTATGAACCGTGGAGCCGGAGTTCTCCACCGAAGCTTTAGGAACATGAACCCGCCTAAGTTCGTTGGCTCTTCCGACCCGGATGATGCCGAGAATTAGATGAAGGAGATAGAGTGCATATTCTATGTCATACAATGCACGGACGAAGAGAAGATATTACTAGCCACTTTACAACTAGAGCGGGATGCCCGATTCTGGTGGGAATCTGTGGAAGCCACTCTGCCACATGATCACATCACATGGGGCGAGTTTGTGGAATATTTTAATAACAAGTACTTTTCGGACCTTATACAAGAAAAGAAGGCTGCGGAATTTACCGTGTTAAAACAAAGGAATTTATCAATGGCCGAGTATGAGGCCCAATTCTCCAAGCTGTCAAGGTATGCGTCACATCCTGTGAGTACAGAGAAGATGAAGGCCCGAAGATTTCTTAATGGGCTTCGACTACAATACATCACTCAATTGGTGCCGATAGACACTCAAGTCTATTCGGAGATGGTAAGACGAGCCCAATTACTTGAAGATGCCATGAAATTTTCTGACAAGATCCGTGGACGAGATAAGAAAGAACAAGTCACTAACTCGGGAACATTCAAACCCTCCTTCAACAAGAAGAGGTCCAATAATGGGGAATATTCCTCCAAAGAAAAGAAATTTAAGAAGAATGACAAGTCTTTCTCTATCACAACCACACCATCTAAGGAGGTCTGCAAACACTGCGAAAAGGCCGGGCATAGGGCCGAGGAGTGCTGGCGAAGGTTGGGAGCTTGTCTTCGATGCGAGAGTCATAATCATAGGATTCCCGATTGTCCTTTACTCAATGATCAAGCTAGCATCGAGAAGCGGGTGGTCAAGAAGCAAGGCCATCTCCAAGCCCTCCAAGAGGCAAAAAATAGTGAAGGTGGACTCGTGGAAGGTACATTAAAAATTTGTTCCAAGATTGCTCATGTCTTATTTGATACCGACGCGACTCATTCATTTGTTTTCAAAAGATTCGCTACTTCATTTTCTATGGAACCTGAATGGTTAGACTTAGTTATTTCTACTCCTCTTGGAAGTGAATCCAAGCTTACACACCATTACCCAAATAGTGAAGTTATGGTTAAAGGGAAGAATCTACCTGCTGACTTGATATGTCTAGAAATGAAGGGTTATGATGTTATACTGGGTGTTGATTGGCTATCCACACACGGGGCAACTATAGATTGTCGAAAGGGCAAAGTAACTTTTGATGATTATCCGAAACTGATTTACACTAGTCATTAGAGTCGAAACAAGTCACATCTTATTTCGGCTCTGCGATCTGCAGAGTACTTATAGTTTAGAATAGCTCTGGATATGTCCTTCGCATTGATTTTTCAGATTCCCATGTAGCTTCTTGTTCTTAGCATCTATTCCATTAGACTTTCTCCATAGGGATAGTCTTGTTCCTCAAAACTCAGACTTCTCGGTCGTGGATCTTCATTGGCTTTTGTTCATAGGTGAGGTCCTTTTGTATCACCAAGTTGTGATGGTCGATGACATGAAAAGGATCGTGCACATACTATTTCAGCATAGAAATATGGAACACGTTGTGCACTTCCGATAGTTGTGGAGGCAAGGCAAGATGATAAGCTATATCGCCAACTCATTTCAACACTTCGATTGGACTAATAAACCTAGGTGTAAGCTTACCCTTAACACCGAATCTTCTAATGTCTCATCCAGGAGAGACCTTCAGGAAAACATGATCTCCAACTTGAAATTCTAAATCTCATCTTCCATTGTCCACGTATGACTTCTGCCTAGACTGAGCTATCTTGAGTCTATCCCTGATGAGTTGAACCTTCTCATTTGTATCTCTGACCATATCTAGGCCTAGTATTTTTCTTTCACCAACTTCATCCCAGCATATTGGGGATCGGCAACTCCTGTCATAAAGCGCTTTGAATGGAGCCATCTGTATGCTGACCTGATAGCTATTGTGATATGCAAACTCGGCCAGGGGCAAGTGGCCATACCAACTTTCGCCGAAGTCAATGACGCATGCTCTTAACATATCCATCATAATTTGATTTGTTCTCTCGGTCTGACCATCTGTTGGGGGATGAAAAGTAATGTTGAAATTGAGTTTCATCCCCAAAGGGTGTTGAAGACCCTTCCAGAAATGAGAGGTGAAACGCGGGTCTCGGTCAGACATGATCGACACAGGTACGTCATATAATGTCACAATCTCCTTGATGTATAATGTGGCTAGGACATCAATCGACCAACGACTCTTGATAGGTAGGAAGTGTGCGAATTTGGTGAGACGATCGATTATTACCCAGATACCATCATGTCTGTCCTTAGACTTAGGCAATTCCATGATGAAATCCATACCGATGTCTTCCCATTTGCACTTGGGAATGTCAAGAGGATGTAATTTCCCGGCTGGTTTTTGATGTTCTGCCTTTACTTACTGGCACATGAAGTCCGCTACCTCCCTCTTCATGTTAGGCCACAAAAAAGTCATTTTCAACTCCTTGTATATCTTGGTCGCTCCCGGGTGAATGGTGTATCTAGAGCAGTGACCTTCCTCTAAAATCTTCTTCTTTAATTCAGGATAGTCCGACACACATGTCCTCTCATGGAATAATAATCTACCCTCAGCCATCGACTTGAAGTCGGGCCTCTCGCCTAGCTTACCTTTTATTTCAACAAGTATAGGATCTTCTTCTTGCAGCCTCATGATCTCTGAAAGTAAGTCTGGATCCCACCATCGGGGCGTTAAACCGAAGACATTCAGCCATCGGGGCTTCAAACTGATAAGACATCTCGCCATCGGGGTGTTAAATCGAAGATATTTAGCCATCGGGGCTTCAAGCCGACAAGAACATCCCGCCATCGAGGCGTTAAACCGAAGACACCCAGCCATCGGGGCTTCAAGCCAATGAAGACATTCCACCATCGGGGTGTTAAATCGAAGACATTTAGTCATCGGGGCTTCAAGCCGACAAGATATTCAGCCATCGGGACGTTAAATTGATAGGTGTTCAACCATCGGGACTCTAAATCGACAGATTCCCAATCATCGGCTCCCATGCCGACAGCTTTTCAATCATTAGCCCCTGAGCCGATAGCCTTTCAATCATCGGCTCCCATGTCGATAGCTTTTCAATCATCGGCTCCCATGCCAATAGCTTTTCAATCATCGGCCCTTGCGCTGACAACTTTTCAATCATCGACCCCTGTGTCGACAGCTTTTCAATCATTGGCCCCTGCGCTGACAACTTTTCAATCATCGGCCCCTCCGCCGACAACTTTTCAATCATCAGCCCTGCGCTGATAGCTTTTCAATCATCGACCCTGCGCCGACAGCTTTTCAATCATTGGCCCCTATGCCGATAGCTTTTCAATCATCGACCCCTATGCTGACCACTTTTCAATCATCGGCCCCTGTGCTGACAGCATCCCAATCATCGGCCCCTAGGTCGACAGCTTTTCAATCATCGACTCTCATGCCGACAGCTTTTCAATCATCGGCCTCTGTGCCGATAGCTTTTAATCATCGGCCCCTATGCCAATAACCTTTCAATCATCGGCCCCTGTGCCGACAGCTTTTCAATCATCGACCCCTTTGTCGACAGCTATTCAGTCATCGGCCCCTCAGCCGACAGCTCTTCGACCTTCAGCCCCTGAGCCGACTGCTAGTCAATCATCGGCCCATGTGCCAACAACTTTTCAATCATTCACTCCTGAGCCAACAGCTTCTCAACCATTGGCATTCGAGCCAATAGATGTCGAGCCCATAACCAATCCCACCTTCGGCCTTTAGCCACACAACAAAATCAAAAGAGACCTTTCACTTTGGTTCGGATCCATTCCCGACCAAAGAATAGACTAAGAGACCCTTTCACTTTGGCTCGGAGCCTTCCTCGGCCAGAGAATTAAAGAATAAGCCCTTCACTTTGGCTCGGATCCTTCCCTGATCAGAGAATAAAAGAATAAACCTTTCCACTTTGGTTCGGATCCTCCCCCGACCAGAGAATTAAAGAATAGACCCTTTCACTTTGGTTCGGATCCGTCCCTAGCCAGAGAACAAAAGAGACCCTACTCTTTGGCTCTCGTAACTGCTTCCCCTAACAACTTTGGCTCTCATAGCCTGCTTCCCGACTAGGGCTCTCGCAGCCCACTTTCTCGATGAACAGGGGAAGCTACATCGGCGCAGTGTGCGGGGAACCCACACTCCCCGCTCGCCCTCGTCTCCGGCCGGGATCGACGTCTTCACGCCGATCAGGTGAGCTTCGGGTCACTCTCCTCTGCTGGTTTTATCATTACTTAGCTTAGTATTATTTCTGGTTGCCCATCGGACGGTGACTGAGTGCCCATTTCAACTTTTCGTACATCGAGTGATCACCGCGGAGCGAGGCGAGAGTAATCCCTTACATCCCACGCCCTTGGTATGCTGACCACCCGCGTGAGTGGGCATCCCAGGCCCTTAGGGGCTCCATCCTAAGCTATCCAAGCCCTTGGAACCTCAAGGGCCAACTTCGGACCCTCACCCTCATCGTCGGTCCACCTACGGACCTAAGTGTGTGTGACACGGGTGAACTCGCTTGCGTGAATCCACCGTTTGGCTTGGTTGCTTGCATAGATAGGTCCAAGGGGCATTTGGTCGAGTGGCTGCCACCCCTAAGGTGGTGTCACATCACCGAACCACCTTAAAAATCTCTCTGTCTTGTAGTTTGCCTCCATGGTTGTGTGTTTCATTGCTTAATCTGTTTACATGATCGAGTAAGCTCGATGAGATTGAGAGAACTTAGTTTACTTTGTTTAGTTTACTCTCATCAATGTCATTAAACTTGATAACTCTATAAAGAAAGTTTTAAATTTGCCATACAACTTGGGGGACAATTCAACCCCCTCTTCTTATCTGCTCGCCAACTAGGCCAACAGATTCCCTTTGTAGTTATGTTCTAGCTTGGAAGTGTGGCTTCCCCCCCTTCATCTCTTTGTCATAGATTTGCTAAACTACTTCAAACTGGCTCCCATCCAACTAGTCTCCAATTCTTTTGCCTTCAACTTTAATGCTTTTTATGAGCTAAAAGAGCAGGTGCAGGTTGAGAAAGGCTACTTTTTTCTTCAGTCTTGGACGGAGATGAGTTACGTTACCCTCTCCTCCCGGGATTCTTCACACAAGGGTGCAAAACCCAATATTTTTTGGTGAACCTTTCCAAGGGTACCCACTGGCCTTTCCCAACTCATCCGAACTTCCAACCTGTGCTTGCTGTGAGGCCTATGGCCATTTCCCAAGAGACTAAGGATAGTGTCAAAATCCTCTTAAACAACAAGCAATCGACTGTCAAACTTCTTTCTGAGATGAACCTTCAATGCCATGCCCGCGCCCCCTTGCTTCGTGAAGGTGAGGATTCAAGCAACTTTACTTCTATCAGATAGCTATGTGCTTTGTTCTAACTGTTTAGGCTACAGAGGATCCCTGCGGCAATAGAGGATGTGGACTAGTTGACCCAACCGAGGCCGCACCTGAAAGGGGGGGAGGTCCCGAAGGAGATGGCTGTCGACACATGAGAGGTCCTCCCTGAGGTAAGGGAGAGTGGGAGCTCGTCGGCCACCAGTGATAAGGAAAATGGGCCCTCATCGGGGACAAGAGGGAACAGAGGGGGTCAAAATGGAAGGACCCCGAGCATAGGTTCATGCTGGCCTCCTTGAAGGCAATGGCCACCGAGGAAAGTAGGCAAAAGAGGGTGATATCTCCCCACACGATGGGGGTCCCTTCGAGTGACCCCGCCTGACGTCTGGCATTCCTAGCTCCTCTACCCGAGGCACCAGTGCCAAGCACCCCCATCACTCTTGCCCTCCCCGGGGCCCCTGTCGTTGACCTCACAGGGGGAACAACCTATCACCGTGGCAGATGCCACTGAGCCAAGTTCAATGCCACCTGCACACAATGAAGTTCCCAATCTGACCTTACTGACCCCATCGGGCACCGCCAACACTAACGAAGGTGCACTAGAAGAGGACCCCCAGTGAATCCGCAGCCAGAGGGTTGTCCCAACCCTCAGTGCGGGGTGATTGTCCCTCTAAAAATCCATCTACAAATGTTGTCGAGCTCTTGTGACTACCATTGGTCAAGTCGAGCTCCAACGTTGCTCACCTCAGATGCTGCTCGAGAGGATAATGGAGGGGGCCCTCTTCTGGGCTCAATTGGGGGCCGAGGCCGCAACAAATGAGGCAAGCAGAGTGGGCTGAATTGGCAAAGGCAAAGGCATGTGCCAAAGTGGACCAAAAGTATGGACGACTTGCTTTAGAGCACAAGGCCTTCCATCAGAAGGTTGACTCACTCCGCTCTCAATCCCAAGCGGTACAGGAGAGGGCAGGCACCCTAGCCGATTAGTTATCCCAGGCTCACCACATGGCCGACCTCAAGAGTGGGCTTCTTGATGACGAGCACTAGGATTATGAGATTAGCTCAAGGTAGTGGGGGGGCCTATGGGAGTACCTCCATGGGTGCCTGCTAATGATGGAGCAGTAGAAAGCAGAGGTCACAACGAAGGTAGCCGAGGTTGAGGCAAAGATAAAAGAGATCAAGGCAAGGGTGACAAAGGTTGAGGTGAAGGCAGTGGAGAGGTATCTCACTTCTGAGGAATACCAAGAGTCCTTAAAGAACACCACCTTCACCTTCTATAGGTCGGGCTTCAGGCGAGGGCTGAACATGGGTTTTGCTCAGGGATTTGATTGAGTTGTCCATCTAACCCATGCTAAAGTCACAAAAGAGCTAATATTCGAGCCCAGGTAGTGGTACAACTCATCTGAGGAAACTTTGACCCCTCCATCCATTCCCGAGCCCTATGTGATGCGAGACAGACAACGGACTCGACACCAACTTGATGCGAACCTGGGACAAAGAGACACGAGCTCGCGGATGTGAACCACGTCACTCACTGATCATAGAATCAATGAAGAGGAAATCATGAACTAGGGAAAATAATAGCATGAGATGCTAAGAGGAGTGTGATCGCCAGAGGAAGAAATCCTCAAAAGACAAGAAAAGATCGCATACCTTGATGAAGCGGGGAGATGTGGGCACTTTACTTCCTCTCCGAATCGGCCGGTCGATGAAGAGGGTTCTAGCCTTTAATTACCCTTGCAAAATAATCACAAACAAAGAAGAAAAATAAGTGGATTAGCCCAAGTGTAGTATCAAGTCCTCAAATGAAAAGTAATGTAAAATAGCATAAACACACCTTTTTTGGGGATTTTTCTAAACCCCTAAATGGATAGTATGTAGGAAGGAGATAGATATGGAATGCAATAATAACAATGGGACAACAATGCAATCGGGAGATGCAGAAATTAATAGACCTAAATCCAAACAAAAGCCCTTGCTGCTCCTGCTAGCAGTAAAAGGGAGAATAAAACACAAGGAGGAAGAGGCAGCAGGGGGGCGCGCTTCAATCAGCAAGGCAACAGCAACAGCCAACAGCAGACTCACGCGACCTCTAGGAACATCCAAGGGCATTCAGGAGCATTAACAGCATTAGCCCTCTAACGTGGAAAAGGGACCTTATTTATAGACTTTGAAAGCCAAGGATTCCTATCCCCATAAGAGAAGATCATCCTTACCCCAAAAACTCCCTTCCGTAATCGACTTATCGAATCAAAACACAGCAGGACTCTATCGGGGAAGGTTGCGGTTGAAACAGAGACGGAACTAAATGACGACACTCAAAGGGTCGCTATTCAAATAAATGACGCCACAGATAGAACCGTCATTCCTGATTTTTCATAAATTTTTTGATTTTTAAATAAAATGACGACTTTCAAACAAGCGCTATTCAAATAAATAACGCCCCTTTGAAGGGCGTTAATTCAAAGCATTATCCGATAGTCATGTTCGGATCTACAAGCCCTGCGTCGATGCTGTGCCCACAGCGTCGACCCCTTTAGCCCTTGCGTCGACACATCCTCTGAGAGGGAGAAAAATCCTTGATTAATTGCCAAGATAGAATGCCCCCCGGGGCTTAAGACAAAAAAATGCATGCACAGCAAAATCACAATGACAATGCATGGGATTTGTTTATTAATTTATTCATGCAGGGCAAGCACCATTTATTATGTTCGGGCCTTGGTACGAGGCAGAGAACATAGGCCTGAAGACCACCATCATGTATAGTGAGAGCTTCCAGTTAGGTGTAACCCGACCTTCTAGCAGACGCCATTTAATATACCGAGGGATTCGATCAAACAAGCATGTATTGATTAGTTTGTCTTCCTTTATTATCATTAGATCAGAATTAGTTTATTTCCTTAAGAAGTCATTTGACCCATTGATGAAGGGGGTAAAGGTTGACCTGTGGTGAATAAGGTAGACTTGGATAGGATGAGGTAGACCTCAAAGAATAAGGTAGACCTTGGTGGAATAAGGTCTATGCAAATTGGGGCTGTGGTCTATGCATGCTTGGACTTAAGGTCTATGCATGTTGGATAAAGTCTGGGTAGGTTTGGGCCATGGTTCATGTATAATGAACTTGGGGACTATGTGTGTTGGGGTTTGAGGTCTATGCATAGGGGCGATGCCTATGTGTGCTCAGACTTAAGGTCGATGCATGTTATGGGGGAAGGTCAATGCAGGTTGCAGGATGAAGGTCGGTGTAGGATGTGCGTCGACGCTATGGGCTCGATGCCAGTAAAAAGGGGGCGGTGGCCAAGTTGGTGCAAGGGTATGCATCGACGCTAGTGGCTAAGTCGGTGCAGGGGTGAAGGTCGACGCTAGCGGCTAAGTCAGTGCAGAGGTATGCACCGACGCTAGCTGCTAAGTCGGTGCACGGGTATGCATCGACGCAAGGACACGAGGTCGATGCATGTGGGTGAGGGTCTAGGGTCGATGCATGTAGGGAGGTCGATGCAAGCTGGGGTGAAGGTCGATGCAGGGCGCGGGCTGAAGGTCTGCACATGCGTGAAGGTCGAAGCACACTTGGGTAGAGGTCGATGCAGGCAAGGTCCAATGATGGGAATCAACACCAGGAACTAACATTTTTTTATTTTTATTTACATTTGTATCCTTTAGTTTGTATTTATATCCTTGGCTTAATTGGGTTTGTAATTGTATGGCATTATAAGCCAAAGTGTTAGTCATTAAGAATTAGTGGGTTTCTTTGCAAAAGACCATGTAGGCCCGACGGGACCTCCACCCTCTCTCCCATTGGGCCACTTGACTGCTAGGGCCCATAGGGGCAAGTCCATGGTCCACCTTAGACTTAGACCAAGGAGAGGAAGGAATAAATTCAAACTTCTCTCCCCCTTTTTCAAAGCCCCCCCCTTTATAGGTTTTTTAATTCATGTTGTAATTTTTTATTTATGGTCATTTGACCACATGGGAGAATAATTCTCTCTAGAGCTGCCCGAGCAAATGGGGCCGACTACCTTTATCCGAGCCAGTTTCTACACGAGGTAGAGTCAGTGGCTAGACATAGGAGGGTCAACTGAGTCAGCGAAGCTTGCATGTCAGTACCATTGGATGTACTTTTTCTATTTATATTTTTTTTCGAGATGTGTTGTATCGACTGCGGCCCATCTAATGTACAAACAGTTAATAAAGAGGAAGGAACTTTTATTTCTATTTCGTTTTGCTTGCATGATTTTGAGGGTTGTTTAAAAATAGAACTTGCGTAGTGTTGCCACGTTCTATGTCCGAGGGATGGGCGTTCCTTCCATAGTAGTCAGTCAGTATGTCCCTTTTTCGAGTGTCTCGACCACTCGGTAGGGGCCTTCCCAGTTAGGGGCTAGCTTGCCCACCGCCTCTAGTGGTCGAGAGACTTCAACTTTTTTGAGGATGAAGTCACTTGGCTGGAAATGCCTATCTTAGACTCTGGCGTTATAGTATCGAGTGAGGCGCCATTGATATTCCGTTGCTCGGATGGTGGCTATCTCTCAGACGTCGTCTGCTAAATCAAGGTTCTCTAGTAATTTCTACTCGTTTACCTCGGGCGAGAAGCAGATGACATGGAGAGAGGCATTGCTGATTTCCAACAGAATCATGGCTTCTGTGTCGTACACTAGCTGAAAAGGTCTCTCACCTGTGGCCGTTCTTGGAGTTGTGCGTTGTGACCACAGTACGCTCGGTAATTCCTCAAACCAACTTCTCTTGGCTTTGCCGAGCCTAGTCTTGATGCCTTTTAATATAGTTTTATTGGCATTTTCGACCAGACCGTTAGCCAGAGGGTTGCCGACCGAAGTGAAGTGGTTGCAAATATTGAGGTTGACACATTTTTCTCTGAAATAGCGAGAATCAAATTGCTGACCGTTATCACTCACAATCACTCGGGGAATGCCGTAGCGATAGATAATCGACTTCCAAACGAAGCTCCATACGACTGACTTGGTGATCCTGGCGGTGGCTTTGGCTTCGATCCACTTTGTGAAGTATTCGATGGCGATGATGACGAACTTCTTTTGGGCCTGAGTCATAGGGAATGGCCCGAGGATGTCGATCCCCCACCTAGCGAAGGGGTATGGCTTGGTAAGAGTAACGAGCTCTGAGACAGGCTGATGGACCAGGTGGTCAAAGTGTTGATATCGGTTGCACTTCTGTGTATAGGCTGAGCAATCGCACTAGAGAGTGGGCCACCTGTACCCTTACCGAAGCAAGATCCTAGCGAGTGATCTTCCTCCCTGGTGCGCGCCACACATTCCTTCATGTACTTCGTGAACTGCCCGAGTGGCTTCGTCATTACTGATGCACGGCCGGAGAAAGATTTGTTGTATAAGGTGTCGTCTAGGAGGACGAAGCGCCATGCTTGATACTTCAGCCTCCGAGCCAAGGTGGGAGTGTTGTGCATGCGTGGGATTTGAAATCATGAAATTTGATTAATAAAGGAGAGAGAAAAAAGGTGTGTAAAATGACGAAAAATATAAAAACGTGTAGGAAACTGTAAGTGGGAGAGAAGAACTAAGCATAGGAGCGAAGAAAAGGAGCCCAGAGAGATAGAAACTAAAGAGAACACTCCCCTCTTCAGGTTGGAGTTGGAGCAGGAGGTAGATGACGCGACATGACTCCGTCCCGGACCGACGAAGAGCGTCCCACCGCGGAGTTGTAGCAGGAAAATAGAATCTGTGATAATTTGTAAGAAGTAGAGGTGAAGTTAGGAGGACAAACGACGATGAAATCAAGTAAATAAGGAACTAAATCGAAGCCAATACTTCCCTCAATAGCCTGGGGTTGAAGGTTTGAGTGGACAATCTGACATGGCTTTGTCCCATGTCGAAGAAGAGTCCCCCCGGCATGCAGGCAAACTGGGCATCTATTTATAGAAATGTAGTGGAATCCATAACTTTCTACCACGATTCCAGAGGATAGAGCCCACCAAATCTCGAGATCTCTGGATCAATCTCGAGATAATAGTCAGGATAAGACATAGGAATAAACGAGACTCTTTTGGGTGGAAGGATCTGAAAGTTATGGCTCTTGGAAGGAGGCCTTGGAACCTAATCTAGAGGAGTTTGAACTATACAAAATGCAGAAAATCAGATATTGCAGCCAAGATTCCAGGAGATACAGCCCATGAAAAATCTTGCTCTATATACCAAACTCAAGATAATATAAAGGGAAAGAGACAGAAATAAACGGGACTCAATTTCATGGAGTATTCTAGAAGATAGAGCCCTAACAAGGAAGCCCTGTTGAACAGAAATAAGCCTTAGAGTCCAGCGGCGAAGAAATCGTAGTTCAGGATCATCTAGACTCTCTATCCAAGAAATGGTCTATCGCGTGGCCACTTCATGAAGAAAATTCTCCAGGGAGGACCGCCATTTGAATAGAAACGGTCATAGGGTTAGCTCCAGGCGACTGGGGGCGACCGGGAGACTTCTGGCCCAAAAATTGAAGAAACGGTCTTCCAAAGACCATTTTTTTGATAGTGGCGGTCTCAAGAAGACCATTTTTTGACATTTTAAAAATAATAAAAATTAAAAAATTAAAAAAACTATTATTCATGGCGATCAATTGTTGACCGTTTCTTAGGGAAGATGGTCAACATTTGACCACGTGAATAGTAATGGTCAACAGTGGATCGTTTCTCAGGGTAGGTAGTCAACATTTGACCACATGAATAGTAACAATCAACTGTGGACTGTTTCTCAAGGGGTGGGTGGTCAACATTTGACCGCGTGAACAGTAAAGGTCAATAGTGGACCATTTCTCAAGGGGTGCCTGCCAGACTCGCGTGATTTTGGAAAATAAAGAATATCTACAAGGAGGAAACTGGGAAGAGACTTACACCTCACAGGAATGGAAAGGAAAAACTGACAAGAATGCAACAAGAAACTCACAAACAACAAGAACATCTAAGGGGCAACTGAGCCAAATAAAATACAGGCTATTTAGCAAAAAAACATAATCATACCTTCCATACGATGTGATGTTAGTGCTCAGCACAGGGAAGCTGAGATGCCTGAGAGTTCTGCTGAACTTGCTGTGGCGAGGGAGACTTAGTCTGAGACAGCTGCGGCTACAAAGATTGCGAGAACTACACCGGTACCGACCTCAATGGATAGTCTCGAATAATGTTACCCGGCTGATCACAGCGGAAATAAACTATCGGCAAAGAACACGGCACGCCTGGATGACTACCACCACACCTTGAACATGGTCTCGGTTTACTGACTGCGGGTCCCCCAAGCTACTGAGAAGAAGGCGCTGACGATGGCACAGTACTGGCAGATACCTATTGGACAAGCCACTTTTCATGCCCCTTGTTCTTGAATCTCCTGAACTTACCCTTGACTTTCTTGGATGGGGGATCGCCACAGAGAATAGGCATAGGAGAGGAGACACCAGTCGCAATAGGCTACCTAACCCGCTGATTCAGCTTCTTCTTGGACTTCTTAAACGTCTTGAATTGGGCCTTCTTGCCTTTGGATTTAAAGGAAGAAGCACCACCGATAGCAGGGATAACGGAAGGAACTCCCGATACGCTCGGAAGATAGACCTGCTGAAACTGCCCGGTCGACTGAGGCACTAGGTGATACTGCACACTTGGTTGAGCAAATTCCACTTGGGTTCGCTCTTGGGGTCTCACCTGCCCTTCAACTGTCGGCGGATGGGATAGCAAGGTTTCACTCAGCACTCCACCCTGATCACTTGGTAAACCTTCCACAACTGGAACGGAAGCTGCTGGAGCTTGACCAGGCGCATAAACCACCACAATAACTACTGGAGGAGAAGTGCCACTTCCCTCCCCAGGTACACGTGCCCTCCTACGACGCGCCATCTTGAATCTAGGAGACACACAACAATGAAAAACACATCAGTAATCACGAGAAACATCCTAAGCCAGCAATAGATGACTCAAGTGGACTTGTTCTGGACGAATGCGATGTAATTTCAATTCCTTATACAAATCCACAACATAGCTCTGATACCAACTGTAACGACCCAGAGCTCCAGGTACCGATAACCCGATATCATCAGATTACCGCTACCAAGAACTGGGGACGCCACCCAAGAGGCTGATGAGGCCCCATAAGGGTTAGGGGGAGTTTGTCGAGGGGATGTATAACGAATTGGAACTACAAACGCGTAATATTAACTGTAGCAGTAAAATTAATATTAATAAACAAGTAATTTAAAATATCATAATGGTAAAATATATACAATAGTCTAGATCTATAATTAACAACCATCTCTCATTTTGCCCTCCAAGTGTTAGTTAAATTGGGCAAGTATTTGCTACTACTTGATTTTTTCCAAATAAATGATGGTGGCTATGAAATGGGCTTAAGGCTGTGTTACCCTCGATAAACTCAGCCCCTATACTGTTTCGGAAGATATGATAGTCTTGATCATAAATCAAGCTAAGGAAATCATTCCAAGGATTGCTCCCCATCTTAAGGGGCAGCATCATCATCTGAAAGCAAAAGAAGTGTCTATTTCTCAACTCCTAAGATATCAAGATAAGCAACGAGAGAAAAGTGAAATTTATGCCCTCATACGCCAGTTGAATACTTTGGCTCCAATAGCACAGCCATATTTCTCCTCTATTACTGCAATTACGACACTTCTACAAAAGTGTTCCATTGAGCATCGTTTGAAATTATGGGACAAAGAATCTCCTCAGGCTTACATTCCTACAGTCCATAATATTCCAGTTCAAGGCAAGCTTATTCGACACTCTCTAGAAGATGAACAGGAACTGAGAACTCAAATTTCTGAATTTATGAACAAAGAACTTATGAGAAAATCTTCCTCTAATTATTCTTGCTCGGCTTTTATTGTACGAAACCATGCTGAACAAAAAAGAGGCAAGGCTCGAATGGTCATAGATTATAGCCCTCTTAATGCTGTTACTATTGATATCAAATGTCCTTTACCGAATAAGGAGGAGTTAATTCAGCGAGTAGCACAGAAAGTCATTTTTTCAAAATTTGACTGCAAGTCTGGATATCATCAAATCAAATTGGCCGAGGTGGATGTCCATAAAACAACATTCTCTTCCCCATGTGGACTCTATGAATGGCTTGTTTTACTTGCCAATACTTAATATCTGACGGAGAGAAAAAAGGAAGAAAGACTGGACGAATACCTGAGCCTTGGACCTGCATATTCACCTCAACTTGTTTTATGCTTCTTAGGAGCTGGGCTTGAAATTGGGGGAAATTGTACAATTCAGTCTTGTTTATTTCTGGAAAAGAGACATTGCCATCTTCGGTTGTTGCTGCTTCCTGTGTTAGCATATGAGAATGTAGAAGCGAGAGGGGCTGTTCTGATGGATCAACAGAGGAGTAGCGAGATTGCAGCATATACGAACGAGCATACTTACCTGAAGAGCTGGTTGATGCTTCTGGTTGGTCCTCTTCTGGCTCATCATTTTCAGGCTCATTTGGAGCTTCCATATCCATTTCTTGAATATGAGGTATTTTTACAGGAGTAATCATTAAAACTGTTCCCACTGGTGCAGAAAGAGGGGGAACCACAACAGGTGGGTCTAATAATACTGAAATTTTTGCCACTTCGTCCAAAAATTCTGCTGTAGTGACTGGTTCTTCATTATAAATAACTGCCGTAGCATCATTAGGTATATATCTCGGATGAGCTAAGTTACATGCATGTCTGGCGATGTGGCCTATCTCAAGGAGGTAGAACCACTCCATGAGCCCCTTCGCCTTAGTGTGGTAAGGGAGTAGCTTTGGCTTCCGGACATCGAACTATCCCTGGACTTGCTTGACGACCAGTAATGAATAGCATTTTAATCTCCATCTGTAGGGCAATCTGGAGGCTGATAATCAGAGCTTCATAATCTACTTCATTATTTGTACAGGGCTTGTTGATGCAGTAGGAAGTGTGTACCACTTCTCCATCTGGAGACTTAAGGACGATGTCGACTCCAGCCCGTATCTTGGTATGCCCAGAGGATGCTGTCTCTGTTCTGGAAGCCCCGTCAAAATACAGCTGCCAGACAGCCTGTTGGACTTGGTTTGCTTCTAGTACTTCATCTTCGGGTAGTTCCGTAGCTAGCAAGGAGTCTTCGGGCATGGGGTGTGCCGCGAAGAAGTCCGCGATGGCTTGCCCTTTTATGGCCTTCTGCGGCACATAAGTGATGTCAAAATCCATCAACAGCACGGCCCACTTGCCGAGGCACCCCTTCGGGACCGACTTGGAGAGAATGTGTTTGACGGGGTCAGCCCTAGAGATCAGGCTCATTTCATAGGACAACATGTAGTTTCTCAATTTCTTGACTGCGAAAACCAAGGCAAGGTAGACCTTTTCGATAAAAGTGTACTTGGCTTCTGCCCCTACCAGTCTTTGGCTAAGATAGTAAAGAGCTTACTCCTTCCCCTCATCACCGTTCCAGGAGAGCATTGCCCCCAGTGAATATTCAGTAGCCGCTATGTAGAGGATAAGCAGCTTGCCTTTGACAGGTGCCCCCAGCATGGGTGGGGTCTTCAAATAATCCTTCCGCTGATCGAGGGCGCGCTAGCATTCATCACCCCAGTTGAAGGGTGCATTCTTCATCATCAGTCTGTGAAAGGATTGGCAGCACCCCGACAGATTGGAAATGAACCTGCGGATGTAGGCTAGCCGACCTTGCAGAGACCTGAGCTCTCCCAGATTCTTCAAAGGTGGCAGCTCCTGGATGGCTTTTATTTTGAAGGGGTTGATCTCGATCCCCCTATGCCGGATGATGAAGCCGAAGAATTTTCCACTGGAGATGCCAAAGGCACACTTCATCGGGTTCATCTTCAGCTCATACTGTCAGAGCCTTTGGAAAACAACTCTGAGATCACTCAGATGGTCGCCTCTCCTCTTCGTCTTCACAACTAAGTCATCAATTTAACATTCAACCTTGCTGTAGAGCAGCTCGTCGAATATCTTGGTCATCGCTCGCTAGTACGTAGCGTCGACATTCTTGAGGCCGAAGGGCATTCTTTTGTAATGGAAAAGCCCCTTGGGCAACCTGAAGGCTGGGTGAATTTGGTCGTGCTCGGCTATCTAGATCTGGTTATAGCCAGATGAACCATCCATGAAAGAGAGGGCCTCTGATACCACACTGGCGGTAAAGAAAAATGAAAGAGAAGATGAAAGTGTAGGAATTGGAGACCAACCGGATCGGAGCCAGCTAATAAGATTGCAACAACTATGAGGCAAAAGGATCGAGAGGAAGGCAGAAACCACACTTCCAGGCTAGAAGAAAAATACAGAAGAGGCCCGAACGAGTGTCTAAGCTCGACTAATGGTGCTTGGCTAGGGAAAAGAAATACTGCCATGGCAGTTCGTAGTGGACCTCGATCCCCTTCACTTCAGCCTCACCAAGCTCGTTGCGCAAAGGATGACTAGGCACCAAACCTCTCGCTCCTTGTTCGGACCCCTAGGCCTCCACTGTAATTCCTGGATCCTTTCGGATCTGAATCGGAGAGCTTTCTGATCACTTTTGTGGGTCCTGAGTTGTGTTTTACGATCCACGAAGGTTTTTCTCTCGTACAAGTTACGGAACCCAGTAGTGAGTTTATTGTTGAGTTCATCAATTCGAGGATGCTACAGTTGCATTGTGCTCTTTCCGAGGATTATTTAGACTATTTTTCATATTTTTCTGAATTAGTGAAGTTTTGGGAGAATAATTAGATTTTTTAAAAATTAGAAAGATTCCTAATTTCTTTACTTTTTAACCTTTCTCTCTCCTTCCTCTCTCCTCACCACCGTTCACTCTCTCCCTCTCATTCTCTCTCCTCTCTTCACCTCTCTCCACGGGGCGCGAGACTGTGGTGAGATGGGCGAGGCAAGAACATTGTGGAGTGATCGTGGAGCGTACTAGCGTGAAGGATGGAGCGTGGCATTGGCACGATCCCTCGGTGGATTCAAAGCTAGCGTGGTTTGGTTGTCATGTCACTTTCGGCATGCGAGAACTTCGGTGCAAGTAGGGAGATGGATCACCTGCTTCTCTTCCGCCTTCCCTCGCGATTTGGAGCTGAACGATGTGAGTATGAGCAGGTTTTGCTTTGTTTGGGTAAAATCATGCTTCGGGGGGGCGTGAGACGATTTCACCTTTCCCGGTCACGATTTCTTACTAGATTAGTCTCATTAGAACCCCTACCATGTTAGCATTCCATTGCCGCTAGTTTCGTCATGATTGGTTGCCATTTGGGAGCGGTACGAGCCCGGGAACCCACGTGACTCAGTTTGGGTCGATTCGGTGGAAACGCCCATTTCTTGTCATTTATGCGTTGATCCCTTCCGGACTGTGAAAGGTTAATTTTATTGTTAGGATTGTTTCCCCTTCGTTTTAGGGTGAACGGGTCGTGGAAAGGTCGAGTTTCGGTCGATCCTCTATTTTTCCCGCCGTAATGCCTTAGTGGTCCTTCCAGAGACCATTTGTGTCCTCAAGCGGTCCAGTATGCAACAATTTGTCTCATGTCAGTTCAGGTCTTCGCGGTCGTGCGATAGACCATTTTCCCTGGCTAGCTGCCCATTGTCCAAAGATCCGACTCAACGCGAGGGGCTACCTTCCGGATAGGCATAACCTAACCTTCCAGTAATGTCTTTTGATATACTAGAGTATTAGGATGCAAGATAATTTAAAGAACTTTTTTTCTTTTGAAAATAGTGACTACCCTAGACTCAAGCCGGCTCTGATACCAAAATTATGCGGGACGACAATGAGACTCGACATGATGGGTGCAATCCTAGACGTCTAATAGATGACGCGACTTGTTGGACGACACGACCAATAACAACACGACCAACTCGGCACCTAACGTGGTTCCTGAAGAGGCAAGCGTGCCCCAAACAAGAAGCACTCGCTCACGGTCATCCCTGGCGAGGGAAACGAGGCGATCTGCATGGTTGAAAAATCAGTGATGAGTTTGATGCGGGACGACTATGAGACTCAACACAGACGGGTTGTGACTTGGGACTCTATAGGACGACGTGACTAGCTAGACGATGCGACCAGCAACAACGATAAAATGCAGCACCTAAAGAGCTCCAGAAGAGGCGATATGCCCCAAACAAGAAGTGCCAACCCACGGTCGTCCCCATCGAGGGAAGCGCAGTGATCTGCACGGTTGAGTAACCAACTTTGAGTCTCGGGTGTTCGGCTCACTCTCACACTCAGAACGAGTCGCGGGATGGGTCTCGCACTCACAACTCACAGCGGTGATTAATGTATAACAAGCTAATAATATATCCTACTCACATTTAGCGACATCTAGAATGCATACTAGTTAAGAAAAATATGACAAAAGAGGGTTGGCGAGTGAACCTCCATGCTCGGGGCGTGGGGAAGACTTCCCGGCTGAGATCCGTCACTCCCGGTACAATAATTAAATTAATTAAAGCATTCAAATCACGGACCACTCCACACAGGGAGGTAAAAGGCCACAACAGCAGTCCGGTAGTGCCTTTCAAGGGTTGACGGGCAGCAATTGATGGCGCTCGGGCGGGCGCGGTCAGTCGGTTCAACACGATTCACTCAGGCCCACAGGACAACACGTGGTACCCGCTGCTGGGACAGTGACATCCGGGGTGGCTTCGGGATGCAGCAACTGGCGGGGGTGCTCCTGGAATGTCCCGGGTCGATCCCCGGAGCGGCAGTCATGGGAGTGGTGGTGGGTGATCTCTGGGGATCTATTTCCCAAGGCTGTCCCGCAGCTCACTTTCTGGCCAAAACTACGCACTCCGACGAGATCGACCGCCACGACCAGCCACGATGTCGAATCGAGACACAAGAGATACCGTTGGAAAGAGGACTCAAAATCCTATGACATAATGGAATTAAAGGCTTGTCCAATAGTGGAAATGAAAATGGGAGTGACTGCAATCTAACTATGCACTCTGTCCCGAAATACCGAGCAGGTAGGACAGAACCTGAGCTCCCTGATCAAGGGCTTTGACCGAGGACCCCATGGGTCAGCCGTCCGCCTCTCACCAGCCCTTCATGTGTCAACCCTCCACATATTGTCACCAACCCTATGCTTCCACATATCAATCTTCCATAAGTCAACCTCCCACCATCCATGCTCAGCCTTCCGCCTCTCCATATCCACATTTGTCTCTGCCTCCGATCAATGGAATGTCAAACTCTGAGCAAGTGGGTGCCATCCACTACATACCTACCAATCTCGCTCATCATGCAACCCCACCTAGTCCCTCCGCTAGTCGCCATGCACCTCCGTCTCACCTTTTCCAAGTGTCTCCTTTATCTCATACCCCTTGGCATCCACCAAGTCCGAAGTAGGCTCATTATCCTCCATTGCCGGAATCTCTCTCAGATGTCTTCAGTGCTTGGATGGCAACTCATGCGTTGCAACTTCCTCCTGTTGAGTCTTGCCAACCCACAGTCAAAAATCAGGTCCAATATTATGCATTTCATCTTCAACAGGGGCATTTGGTTGAGGATTGCCCTAAATTATGGGATTATGTTTATGGTCTGGAAGCTAAGAAGAGGATTAATTGACCTACTATTTGCAAGATTGTGGTGTATCTTCGTAGCAAGCAACAGCAACAGCAAGCACCGCCCAGGCAAGCATCTCCATCATTACAAAACCAGGGGCACCTCTGTGATTCCTTATCTAGTGTTGCACCCGCCCCATCCTCAATCCCAGCACCCACTCCACCACCTAGTCTATCACCTATCCTGTCATCTCTATCACCCATCCCACTGTTATCTCCATCGCCGTTGTCACCTATTCCATCTCCACTACAACCTCCACAAACCCAAACCTCTACTCAGGCTAGTGCCTCCCCCTCCTCCTCCGCTCCCATTACCACCATTACTTTGGTTCCTGACGTCGCTCATCAAGTCATACCGATAAGTCGACGGTGGACACTGCGATCCTCCTCTTCGTCCGCTCCATCACCATCACCATCCTCATCACCTGTGTCATGATTGCCATCACCTTCGCCACCTACCCTTCTGAAATTGCCTAATCTGTCACCTTCATCATCTTCACCTTTTTCGCCATCACCATCACTACACGAGCCTGAATAAGCTTTACCTCCACCTACACCTGAGCCTATCATTACCAATCCGCCGCCGCCTGTAGAAGCCACCATTGAATCCTTCCAAACCTACTACCCCCACTCCACCGTCCATTTTCACCCCACGGAGCGAGTGTGCGCTGCCTATTGTGTCCTTCGGGTCTGATCCCCAAGGAGAGAATGAGCCGAGTTAGGATAGCTCAGTGTCAACTATACATTTCACGATTCAGGATTTTTTCAATGGCATGCTAATTTGTGTCCTCTTCTCTGGCTATTTTAGGGATGATAAGCACGCACTTTCGATGATGGCTGCCAAGAAGAGTTCTCTTGCACTAATGCCAGTTCCTTTACGGGGGTGGACCCGGTCCAAACCCCCCACATAAGGGTGGATCCAGGCTGCTGCTACCCTTTTTGCTTCAAATTTGGTTAATTCTCCCTTAAATATGGGCTGCTATTGTTGTTGCCCCTACTTACTAGTGCTGCTGCTACTGCTACTATGTTGTTGCAGCTGCTGCTACTATGTTGCTGCTGCAGCTATCAAATTTGTTTGCTGCTGTTGCAGCGGTTATGCGCTGCCGTTGCAGCTATCTAAGGCTGCTGTTGCAGCTGTTATATGATGTTGTGGCAGCTACTAATTTGGCTTGCTGCTATTGCAGCAATTGTGTCTTGCTGTTACAATTATTGTGCGCTGCTGTTACAGTTGATCTTGTTGTCATTGTGCTGCCATTGCAGCTGGTGTGTCTGCCATCATAGCTATTGTTATTGATTTGAGAATTGCTTGGACGATTTTTCTTTTTGCACTGCTTGTTAACCAGGGTAGAACACCAAGTTAAACCCTAATTAGGCCAAGAAACCCTTCATCTGGTCGGAGAAGCCCTCATGGAGTTTGGTGTATTGGACCCGGACCAAAATGGCTAAATGGGGAGGAGGAGGCAACCGGTCCAAACTTTGCTGCTACCAACCCCATTTGCTGCTGTTACTAACCTTGTTAGCTACTAGTGCAGTTGTTTCAGCAATTGGGCAGCTGCAACCATTTTGTTAGCTTTGTTTTAGCTGCTGCTACTGCTAATCTTGTTGTTGCCGCTGTTAGCTGCTGCTGCTGCCCCTATTGGCTACTGCTGCTGCTGCTAACCTTGTTGTTGCTGTTGTTAGCTGCTGCTGCTGCCCCTATTGGCATGCTGCTGCTGCTGTTAGCCTTGTTTTAGCTGCTGCTGCAGCTATTATTCTATTGTTGAGTACGAACATGTCTATGAAACTTGGATTAGTGCTCAGACACCACTTTAGAAATCCTAGAATCATTTTCACTCTCCATATTACTAAGTTTGTTCTCCAAGCTGACCTCTTTCACAGAACAGGAATGCATCTCACTCTGCATTGTTTTTACTGAACCAACAGCTACATTGTAGACCATCTTAGCAGCTTTTCCTTTATTTTTTCCTTATTGTTCTTCTTCTTTTTATTAGGGTTGGGCAAAATCCCCATGGAGTGTACCCGGACCAAAACCCCCTTAGAGGGTGGACCCGGTCCAAAACCGCTATATGGGGGTGGACCCAGGGCAAAACCCCCATTTGGGGGTGGAACCGGGGCAAAACCCCCATGTGTGGGGTGGACCCCGGGCAAAAAACCCCATGTGGGGGTGGACCTGGGGGAAAACCCCAGGTTGATGGTGGAACCGGGGCAAAGCCCCATATTGGGGGTGGAACCGAGGCAAAACCCCCATTTGGGGGTGGACCCGGGGCAAAAACCCCCATGTGGGGGTGGACCCGCGGCAAAACCTCATATGAGATGTACTGGACCTTGTAGTAGTTTAGTTATTTATTTAATTTCTGCATTATTATTTAGTTGATCATTGTGCTATCTCTGCACATATTTTAGCCTCTTACGTACCCTCACACCATCCTTTATCCCTTCCGAGTCTTTGGGCTCGTGGGAGGCAGGTCGAGATTCGAGTCACGCTGGTTCCTTTTCGGTACTCGGATCCCGAGTCGCCACCGCTGGTATCAGAGTGAGGTTGTGGAGGTATATAAGAATCAGAAGTGACCGCAGTGGTCCAGAAGGTCCATGAATGTCCTGTACAGTTGACGACTGGCTTAGGGCCTGTATGTTTTATAGATTTGTGATTGCTTTCCTTGTTGCTAGGTGAGTTATGGCGCCACAGAGGAGGACTCGTTCCCAGTAGGGAGAGTCTGGTGATGGTCCGGTGGAGCAAAGCAGAGCTTCAATTTTCGAGAGTGCAGCTAGAGGTGCGCGAGCTCTAGGGATGGACGATTTCTTTCGAGGCATGTCCGAGTATGTGCTTCAGCGGCAGTCGGGAGGCCAGCACCAGGGAGGTGATGCTGGTGAGGGCCAGGCTCGAGGAGATCGTGGTCGCATGCTGAAGGAGTTCCTGCAGTTCCAACCACCTCCTTTTAGCGGGCGGCTGGATCCCGAGGTGGCCAGGGAGTGACTGGATGATTTGTAGAGGATCTTCAGTGCGATTGAGTGTGCTGAGGAGGAGCAGGTGGTGTTGGCTACGCATCAGCTTCAAGGAGCGGCCCAGACTTGGTGGACGTTAGAGTGGGGTACAACGTTCTAGTCTCGTCCTCTTCGACAGATTGAGTGGCAGTAGTTTGTCACGGCTTTCGAGCGAGTCTTCTGTCTGTCTTTCGTCAGGTCGTAGAGGTTGCATGAGTTTCTGGAGCTGACCTAGGATGACATGTCAGTGATGCATTACCGCTCCAGGTTTATTGAGTTGGGCCGTTATGCTTCTCACATCATGGCAGATGAGGAGGTGAAGACGGAGCAGTTTGTTGGTAGCCTGAGGGTGGAGTTGAGGCATCATCTTCTTGCGTCGGGTTCGACCACCCTAGACGCAGCTTGCAAGGTAGCAGCGGCGCTGGGGAGAGACTTGCAGAAGGTTCGAGGGTAGGGTGGTGCTAGTCAGGGGTAGGCAGGTTCCAGTCAGCCGATGGAGGTTCAGCAGTAGAGTACTGTCCAGCTCTCAGCAGGTGGTTCTGTGGCAGTGCAGTCTATGGCTTCCGTGCCAGAGTTGTCATCCTTTAGCTCGAAGCCAAAGAAACTGCTCAAGGAAGCTGGTTTTGGCAGGAGGCAACGGGGTCGCAAGGAGCCACAGTAGGAGTTGATGGGTAGTGTCCAGCAGCCTGTGGCTATTCAGCGTCAGGGTTCGATGAGTGGTGCTCGGGGTGGGTGTCCCAGGTGCGGTGGTTCTCATCCAGGCAGGCAGTGTTCGGCGCCCGTGGTATGCTTCAGGTGTGACCAGCCAGGGCACATGGCACGTGATTGCCCGCAGAGACTAAGTCAGCCGCCCGGGTTTCAGCAACAATAGCAGTTTCAGCCCCAACAGATGCCATCACGGCTGTAGCAGTACCAACAGCAGGAGCAGTTTCCTTAGTTGACTCGGTCAGCTACTATGGGGAGGCAGAGATCCCGTGGCAAAGTGACCCACATGACCAGAGCAGAGGCTGAGGCGTCGCAGTTGGTGGAAGGTACTCCTTCGATTTTGGGTTGTGTGGCTCGCATTTTGTTCAATTCGGGTGCTTCACATTCATTCATTTCGGAGGATTTCACTCAGAGTGTGGAGGACCCAGTGGCTGAGATATCCTGTGATATGGCAGTGGAATTACCTACCGATGATTTCGTGCACACCCCATATTACTTTGAGAAGGTAACTGTGTGGGTGGAAGGGCGGAACTTGCCGATCAGGCTTTATGCATTACCGCTTCAAGATTTTGATGTGATTTTGGGCATGGATTGGGTCGAGGCTCATCATGCCTTGGTGGACTGTGGCTCGTAGAAGGTTTACTTCTGGCAGCTTCGTGGACCCACCTTCTATTTCCAAGGTATCTGATCTTCCTCTTCCCATTTGCTTATTTCGGCTATTAGGGCTCGGCGATTGCTTGATGCGGGTTGTCAGGGTTTTCTCGCTTCTATGGTTTTGGTCGATCGACAGTGTTTGGATGTAGAGGGCATTCCTGTCGTATGCGAGTTTCCCGATGTTTTCCCCGAGGAGCTACCAGGGTTGCCACCGCAGCGAGAGATTGATTTCGTGATTGAGGTGGTACCAGGTACAGCGCCTATGTCGAAGACCCCTTATCGTATGGCACCTGTGGAGTTGCGAGAGCTGAAGGCATAGTTGCAGAAGTTGCTTGCCAAGGGGTACATTCATCCTAGTTATTCCCCGTGAGGTGTGCCAGTATTGTTCAGGAAGAAGAAGGATGATAGTTTGAGGCTGTGCATCGACTATCATCAGTTGAACCAAGCAACTGTTAAGAACAAGTATCCGTTGCCTCGGATTGATGACTTGTTTGATCAGCTTCAGTCGGTCCGGGTGTTCTCGAGGATCGATTTGAGATCGGGCTATTATCAGCTGCGGATTCGAGAGTCTGATGTGGAGAAGACTGCGTTCCGTTCGAGGTATGGGCATTATGAGTTCTTGGTGATGCCGTTTGGGCTCACCAATGCCCCCGCAGCGTTCATGGATTTGATGCATAGGGTGTTCCGTCCGTACTTGGACCAGTTCGTGGTCGTGTTAGTGGACGATATCCTTATGTATTCGCAGTCTGCTAAGGAGCATGCATATCATTTGAGGGTCGTGTTGTAGACCTTGCGGGATCACCAGTTGTACGTCAAGCTCAGCAAGTGTGAGTTTTGGCTTCGAGAGGTGAACTTTTTAGGGCACGTGATTTCTGGTGATGGTGTTTCCGTGGATTCGGCCAAGGTCGAGGCTGTGGTGCAATTTTCGAGGCCGAGTTCTGTCACGAAGATTCAGAGTTTTTTGGGGCTCGCAGGCTATTATAGGAGGTTCATTCAGCATTTCGCTCGTATTGCGGCCCCGATGACCAGACTTACACGGAAGGATGTGTCATTCGTCTGGACGGAGGAGTGTGAGCAGAGCTTTGTGGAGCTGAAGAGATTGCTCACTACCGCTCCGGTGTTGGTGTTGCCTTTAGGGTCAGGAGGTTTCGTGGTGTGTACAGACGCTTCTAGGGTAGGTTTGGGTGCCGTGCTGATGCAGCATGGTAGGGTTGTGGCGTATGCATCTCGTCAGTTGAAGCCACGTAAGGAGAACTATCCTACTCATGATCTTGAGTTGGCGGCGGTGATTTTCGCTCTAAAGATCTGGAGGCATTATCTGTACGGTGAAAAGTTTGAGATTTTCACTGACCACCAGTGTTTGAGGTATGTGTTTACCCAGAAGGATCTTAACCTCAGGTAGAGGAGGTGGATGGAGTATATGAAGGATTATGATTTCACTCTGTCTTATCAGCCTGGCAGGATGAATATCGTGGCTGATGCTCTGAGCAGGAGAGTAACAGTCAGTCAGATGTTGTTGAAGAAGTGGAGGCTTTGGGAGCAGGTTTCGGCCATGACTTTTAGGCTCAAGATCCCTCAGGATCAGGTTTTGACTTTCCTTGCGAGTCTGACTGTCACGCCAGCTGTTCGTCCACAGGTGATTGAGGCCCAGCGAGCAGACCCCGAGCTATCTCGTATTTTGTCGATGGCCGAGGTGGAGTTTGGTGAGGATGGAGCTGTGAGGTTCAGAGGTAGGTTGTACGTCCCGACCCCTGCTTTACATGTCAATAGAACATGTCAATAAAAAGGGAGGGGGAGGACGCTCATTCTATTCCCCAGAAGATCTCCTCCAGAGGAAGAATCCTGACGCAAGGGAATTCTGCCATGTCGTACAGCTGGCTCCTCTGTTCCTCGAGGCGCATCAGCTCAGACGTCACAGACACCGTCTCGACTCTGGCGACAGTAAGTTCCTCAGTCTCTCTGACCATGGCAGCCTCAGCTTCAACCAGCTCGGCCTCGACTGCAGCCAGATAGCCCCTCAGCTTTTCTACTCTGCCGGTGAGGGCGCTTACGCGATGATGACTTTTGTCCAAGGCCTTTTCGTGCTGCTCTTCATTGCCTTTCTGCACGTCCAGGGCACGCAGGTACTCGTCCTCCTGAGCACTGATGGCGGTAAATTCACTGGGAGCCTGAGCCTCGAGGAACTCACGGCGGTTGACATATTTCAGCAGCAGCAGGACTCACCGCGACCATTCCTCTAAGGGGTAGCCCAGCATCTGTAGTGCCCCGGTCAACTGCGCCACCATGGTGTGTACCCCCCGATATGTTAGGGAATGATCAGCGAAGATCATCGACCGCAAGGCCAAGAGCATCTGCCGGACAGGCGCGTCCGAGCTGGCGTGGCCAATGGAGCGCACGGCCAGAGGGTCAAACTCGACCACGCTATCCACGGTCGCCCATAAATCTGTGTCCACCGTGCCAGAGGAGGACGGAAGAGTGGAGGCCAGATCGCTGGAGCGCCCAACCTTGACAGATGACTCCCCGCTGGCCATCGCCAGAGGAGCCGGTAGAGTTGCGACCGAACCACCTAGCTCCGTCGTCACGAGGGACTGCTCCACCCTGCTCTTGGTTGGAGGAAGGGCGTGGAGCGGAGCTAAATCAGACATCACTACCAAAGGACCTGCCGCCTCTTTCGCTTGTGCTCCCTCCTCCCCTGAAATCATGAGGCTGGTGAGCGTCTTCCCCAGAAGCCAGCCCTCCTCGGGTGTCATGAGCGGTCGGGGAGACAGAAGAGGAACCATAAGCTTCATCCCATTCCCCGACTGCAGGAACGACACCAGGCGCTCCACCTCCAACTCCGAGAGTAGCTACGACTCACCTGCCCCCGCGGGGCTCGCTGGTTCCCTCCGCTTTGCGACAACCTTGCGAGCTCTAGCAGCACAGGCCTCAGGGAGTCTTGCTTCCTCCTGAAACATAGAGAATGGAGTTAGCCTCCCATCGAGCGAGGCAAGCTACCCCAAATCTTGAGGAGAAGTAAGAGAGGTCCCAGAGGCCCCGCGTTTACCTCAGTCAACGGAACTATGCTACTTTTCGATGCTATTTCTCCCTCCTCCAAAGCCTCACCCGTCGGTATCGCAGTCTCCACGACTGCTTCTTGCCACAAGACCTCGAACAAGGCTGCCAGTTTCCTCAAGCCGCATTAAATGCCTATTTAAAAATGGCATGTCATTGTTAAATTCATTATAATACAAGAGTAGGGTCTATGAGTTCTTTTTGTAAGGGCCATTAGGGGATCATGGGGTTGTAAACAAGGTCTGGGCCGTGTTTATTTATTAGTTTTAATTTATTTAGACTTTCTAGTCCTTTAATTTACTAGTGTTGCTACATAGCTGGCTAATGGTGTTGATGCAACGAGCGCTCCAAATCACTGTCGGTGGTGGGACCTGCGCTGAATCATTTGTGGGAGACCCAAGAACATGCTGCAGGAATTGTGGGCGGGTCGTGGTATGACTGTGGTCGTGGCGGGCCTGGAATTAGGGTAGGTTCGATCTGGTCCTGTCTGATCCAAAACTGTAGTAGTTTGAAGAAACGGCCGCCACGGACTCTCCCAAACTCTAATGGGGGCTAGACTAGCGCTTACGTGGCCGTGGATGAGGTGGGAGCCTGCTGACAGAGTCGCCAGTCGATCAGGGATCAGGTTGAGCTACGGTAGGGCCTAATCCATGAACCAGTCAGGTCTGTCCCACCAGAGTCTGTAGGACCAGGTGTCGATGTCGGGGCGGTCACGAATGGCTCCGAACGTTGCTGGAGGTGGGACTAGCACCAAAACGTCTGATGTTGGCCCAGGGGCGTGTCGTGTCAAATTTATGCCGATCGGAGGCCAGCTATGTCCGTGACAGTCCTGGGATCAGGACCCAACCAGCGCTGCCTGCCTGGACTAGAAATGTAAGTGCCTAAAGAAGAATCCACCAAGGACTACTCCGTGCTCCGATGATGGCGGGGCTTGCGTCGACACTATCGTAGGAGAGTCGACTTCGAGCAAGGATCAACGGGGCTCCAAAAAGAGGTTGGAGTAGAGCGGAGGAAGCAGAAGAGTGATAGGAGATCCGACCTGGTGCTGATGGAGTCAATCTACACAGTCCGGGACGAAGGCTGGAACGAGGTGCTCCGGAGTCCGAATGGCCTCCTTCTTCTTGAGGCTGGTAGAGGACTTGGGGAAGCCTGCCTCAACCAAAACGCCAAGATCTTCACAGGTCTAACTCTGGTGGCATCTACAACTGGCTTCAGGTGTTCTGCCGGAGCTTAGTTGCGTAGGCTGATGAGAATCAGCCTCCTGGTCAGCATGGATGTCGAATGGATGCGGGACCACCTCACCTGCGAAGCTTCTTGGACGAGCTTCCCATTGGTATATGGCTTGCCTTCTTCTAGAACCTTGTGGTGGTGGCAGGACAAACTCTGCATCCAGGACCATTACTACTATTTGTGAACTGGCATGAGTAGGGGGGTGATAGGTGATGGGAAATGGGGGTAGATGGGAGGGGAAATGGGGTGGATGGGTGTGGGGGCAACCCATAGCTGGGAGGGGATCTAGGATGGGGCAAACCATGGTGAGGGAGGGGGAGAATGGACTCGGCCATCCCACACCAAGAAGAGAAGAGAAACAGCAAAGGGAAGAGGAGAATGGAAAAGGAAGATGGAGGAATAACTACAGGGAATCGCACCCAACACTGCTGCAGTTGCGCCCCCTCTTTTAGCACTGTTAAATTAGGTTAAACACCACATCCAGGACTAAACTACCCATGTTTACTGTTGCATAGAGAGACATGCAGGGGTGGTTTCGGAAGAAAGAAAAAGACATGAATAAGTTAACCGGATCCTTCTTATTAGGTATGGTAATGAACCTGAGTCCCAATAAGAGGGACCTACGAAAATGAACTAACAACGAGATTGGACCGGCCCATTATTGGGCTAGTCTAACTTCACAAAACACTCCCCCTCAAGCTGAGCATAAATATTTCGCATGCACAGCTTACCCAATGCTAAGAGAAGCTTGTCTTAAGAAAGACCATTGGTGAACACATCAGCAACTTGATCCATAAATCGAACATACGGAAGGCGAAGCTCTCCAAAATCAAGCCATTCACAGATGAAGTGTCGATCTATCTCAATGTGCTTAGTACGATCATGTTGCACTGGATTGTTGGCGATATTAATCGCAGCTTGGTTATCACAGTACAATTTCATAGGCAAATCAACTATAAGTCCAATATCTTGAACAAGAAGCTTTAACTACAGAAGTTCTATAAGCTCATGTGCCATGGCACGATATTATGCTTCAACACTAGATCGGGCAACCACACTCTGCTTTTTACTGCGCCATGTGACTAAGTTTTGTCCAAGAAACACACAATAACCAGAAGTAGAATGACGATCTTCCTTCGATCCTGCCCAATCGGCATCAGCGAACCCCTCAAGAGTAAAGGATTTTGACTTGTGAATGGAAGACCTTGATTGGGGAAACTTTTATGATACCTCAAAATTCTGTCCACAGCCTGTAAATGAGATGCTCATGGAGCATGCATGAACTGGCTAACAACACTAACAGCATAGGTAATATCTAGCCGAGTGAGTATCAAGTACAGAAGTCTACCAACTAATCTTTGATAGTGACTTTTATCATCATCAGAAAGAAACTCACCATCTATGCTAGTCAGTTGTTGGTTTACCTCAATAGATGTGACGGCTGGGCGACATCCCAATTTTCCTATATCTAAATGTAAGTCTAAAACATACTTGCACTAACAAACATAAACATCATGACCAGAGTAGGCAACTTCCAGACCAAGAAAATACCGGAGGATGCCCAAATCTTTGATTTCAAATTCTTTGGCCAAATTATGCTTTAAGGACTTTATATCTTCAGCATGATTTCCGGTGATAACCATATCATCAACATATACAATAAGAGGGGCAACTTGACGATCTGTCCATTTTACAAATAGTGTATGATCAGCATTGCTCTGGACATACCCAAAACAGATCATAGCAATATGAAAGAAGATGCCTCTTTCATTTTCTTTTTCTGTTGCTCAAATGCTTCAAAATTTGAGGCACAAATTTCTTCTTAGGCTAGGTGTTTGTTGGTTGGTTTATTCTTTTGGCTCGAGGCCGTAGAGGCCGGGTAAAGCCTTGACAGAACTGCTTCGACATTGGTTGTGATATCACTTAGCTGTTCAAAGGTCATGACTTCAATGTCAATGACCCATCATTGAATTGTCATTCCCAAATTTTCTTTGCAGATTTGAACAGAGTCTCCGTAGGTTGACAGATGTCGGCACCTTTCACGGAGATTCCTCCACCTTCTTATGTAGTCCATGACGGACTCATTATCCTTTTATTTGGCTGCTTGTAATTCGGCATTGATAACTTGTTCTTCGGCCGTCTTCATATTCATTGTTCGCTCTGCCCTTAGCTTGTCTGACTGCATGCGCGGTCTTATTGGCACCATCCTCGAAGATGTTTTAGTTGCCCCCTGACATGCCCGGGGAACTGTGTGTTGGCATGGTTGAGGGAGGATGCTCCCCATAAGATCATGTACTATTTGGGGCATGGCTGGCCGTGCTGAAGCTTCAGGTAAGGTAGCACTACCTTGTGTCGCCTCATGTAGATGTCTCGCCGATTGCGGCATAAGTGGACTTAGGTTCATTTCATTTAGCCGCCTTTGCAACATTTCAATCTCCTGCTACTTCTGTTATAGCAGTGCAACCATGGCCTGGCCTTGGCAGGAGGGGCCGGGAGTGCTATCTTTCACCTCCGGTTTGACTAGGGTGAGTGGCATCCCGTCATTGTTGCTAGACGCGTCCAGTTTCTTTCAGATGAACTCCCCACAGTGGGTTGCTCGGTGCATTGAACACCCCTTGTATTTTCTTTAGTTCTTTCTATTAGCTGGTGAGATTCATTGTGTCTTTGAGGGGCATACTTCTTAAGTTGCATAGGCTGGCTCTTGGGTTGTTCATGCTTATCAGGCCCACTTATAGTAGCTTGTGGCAGCTCCATGGCTGAGCTAGCTTCTTCATGTACCCGCGGTGGGGTTTGTTTCTTTATGTTGTCCACTGGCCTTCTGATAGCCACAGGAGGGGCTATTTGATGCCAAGTAGGAACTATAGGGAGCGGAGCGGGTCGGGCCATGGCTCCACTAATCTGGACTTTCGGAGTCGGAAGGGATGCTGGTCTTGTCCTTTTCTTTATTGACGATGCTTGTCAGATTCCTTATTTTTCTTTAGGCACTAGGACATAGTCTCCATTGGTGTGCTGGTTGCAAGTCTTTGGCACTTCTTCAGGCAGTTGTTGATATATGGATATCATATTGATTGATGCCTCCAGAGTAGGCATTTCATGGGGGCGTGGAAGATCGACACTGTACTCTCCCATTTGAAGCTCCCCTCTTATGATTAGGCCTTGGACGATGTCTTTGAATATTTGACATTTTCACCCATCTTGAGGAAACATTCATATGAAAGTACATCAGGGGCACTACTATTGTCAACTAAGATCCTATCTACTTTACAATAGTATATTATAGCCGATACAACGAGAGCGTCATCGTGCGGGGTAGTTAACCCTTCCAAGTCTTGGTCGGAGAACACCAGGGCCTGTTGTTCGCTCACCTGTGGGGCTTTGGGGGGCTCAGAGGCCCGGCTGGCCCGCTCAGCGTGACGCTTCCTCCCTTGGCTGCTGTCTCCGCCTGATGTCGTACCGCCAGTAATGACATTGATGTGGACTCCACGGGCGAGATTATCAATCTCCTCGGGGCGGCAGTGTCCTTCTTTTGCTCGGACACGTATCGGGATAAATGCCCCTGGCGGATGAGATGCTCATTCAGATCCTGGAGCTGATGGCAATCGCCGGTGTGGTGCCCATGGTCACTATGAAAGAGACAATGCTTGTGGCGATTGTAGTGCTTTGCCTTCATAGGATCGGGTTGGCGAAGGAGGCCCGAGCCCTTGATATCTTCATAAATCTCATAGATGGGGGCAGTCAGGGGAGTGTACCGCTCGTGTTTCTGAGAGGGCTCCTTGTGGTCTCCATCCCGATTCTACCTCTTTCCTTGGCCAAAGCCAGAGCCTTGCTCAGACGGTCGCCTCTTGTCCCCCTCCCGTCCTGAGCCCGTCATGCTGCAGCAAGTGCTAAGGACTTCCTCGCACTCTGTGTGATGCAAGGCCAGGGTCACTAACTTGGCGAGGGAGGTAGGGGGATGAAGGACCAGCTCGCGCTGGAGGTTCTCGTCGCAAGTGCCCCCGGTCAATGCGGTGATGGTAGAGGCAACATCTAGGCGGGGGATACGCAGGGCTTCCGATTTAAATCGGTTGATGTAGGCCCAGAGTCTCCCCCCTGTTCCTGTTTAAGGGCCAATAGTCCCGCTACTGATAGGGGAGGACTGTTGCTGGTGAAGCTTTCCTTGAACACACACTCGAACTACTGGAAGTCACGAATGCTGCCAGGGTCGAGGGCCCGGAACCAAGCCTGAGCACCCTGGACCAGGGTGGTTGTGAACGCTCGGCACTTGATGGCGTCGGAGACCCCATGCAGAGTCATTAGAGTGTCGAAGCTATCACAATGGTCGGTCGGGTCTCCCTGGTCGTCGTATGACTTGAAGGTTGGAAGTGAGATGGTCGAGAGGCTTAAGAAAGGGGCGTACCGACTGTCCACCATGGAAGGAACACCTATCCCTCAGACGTGGAACGCAACAACACTACATAAGTTATATTTTTGAGCCTCTCTCAAAAATACACATGTAAGTAATATAGAGTAAAAGCAATCTATTTTTCTATCATCAACACTTCTTTGATACATCGAATAGGCCACATCAATTATAGTACGGATGAAAAGAAATAACAAAAGTACAACATCCGCGTGTGGGCCGTGTGTATGGTCTTGGATTGTGAGTCCAATTGTCTAGCTTGGGGCTGGGAATTTTCCACGTGTCATTGTGGTTTTGGACCTAGAGATTAGGCTAGATTGACAGTGTAGTGCTGTCACGTGCAATGGTCTTGAGCCCGAGTCTCATGACTCAAGGACCATTGAGTTTAGTAGGTCTAGTGGGCTGTCTAGAGTCTGGTGGCCTCGGGTCACCTGTTACTCTACGCTACTTGCAATGGGTGTGTACGTGATTTTCAGTGTCCACGTTTAGTGAACCCCACTAGTCGTAGGTTCCTGTGCACGTGGGTGCAGACCCACCTGGGAGTGGTGGAGAGCGTGACCCGAGTGAGACGTTTTGTAGGCTGGTTACCGTAAGGCCCCTTGTCTTTGCCGCCAGAGTTTGATGGGGGGGGGGGTAAAACCAGCTAGAGGACCCGACCTAGAGAAGATGGTCTCTGTGTGCACGTGTAGTTGGGGACAGAGGACATGCACTGATGAGCGTGACCCCAACTAGTCCTTGTTGTGAGTTCCTGGTTACTGAGTGTGTCTGAGTCTCGCACCCGGGGCATTCTAACTAGACACTTGTGATGCGGTGTAAGACGTCAGGGGACGCATCCGGTCTGTTCTTCTGGTGAGTGGTGCTCCCGTCATGTGACGTGAGTTGTCGTGTCTCGGGTTTTTATTTCTCGTCTGCGAGATGGGGCTTCGTGTGTTGTTTTCGCGAGCGTTCCCATAGCCAAGGTCTAGGGTTTCTGGTGATCGTCACCGAGTGTTTTCCTAGACGGCGTGGAATTCACGACAGCGAGGTCGTGATTGTGTTTCTGGACTGTGTAGTTTCGGCTTGGGCCCCGCTGTAAGGGTAGGTTTCTACGACTGTGGCGTTGTGGCATTTTCCTAGTAGCGTAACTAGGGTGGTTCGTGTCTAGTTGTTCCCCAAATGTGGGATCGGGATGTCGAGTGCGTGACTTGGTTGTCCCCCAATGGGAGACTGGGTCGTGTTTTTCGGTACAGTAGGAGTAGCTGTAGAGCCGAGATTTTACCAGTTGCCGTAGGTTACTATTCCTACTATTACTGCTGTTCTTTCTGTAGCTAGCGTAGCCCTTTCCCTTCTGCTGTTGTTTTCTCAGTTGGGGTTCTGTGGGATCCCTACTGAGCCAGTGATAGGAGACTTACCCCTAATTTTCAGGTGCGGAGGCTCTTCCTCGAGGTTCGAGGGCATTGCGTGGAGGATCCTAGTTGCCAGCTTGTAGAGCCGAGTGTTCACTTGGCATGTGGTACATTTTGCTACTTTAGATTGTACTTTCTGTTGGACTAGACTCTATTGTAGTTAGTTATTTAATTCTATTATCCTGCTTTATTTTCTATTTCTATGTACACCACACCTATCCTTTATCCCTTCCGAGTCTTTGGGCTCACAGGCGGCCCCGACCTCGCCTCGGGCCAACATTCTGATTAAACCGGACCTGATTCTTAAGTCGGATCCTTTCCAACCTATCATTGAAATTGCTATGCACTCGGCAAACATTTGAACGGATTTATTTCGGTTTCCATTGAGTTTCCATTACGGACCTTTGTCCGAACATGAAAAGGGTCCTTGAGTAACCGATATGGCCGATGGCTCGTAGCCCGATGCAGGCCCTAGTGTGATTTATTTCTACTCTCTTCTCGCGTAATTAGTATTGAGTCTTCTGACCACAGGGCCCCTAATTTCGGTAATTAATCAAGGATGTTTTCCCGTATGGGGGATGTAAATAACATCGTGGCCTTTATGGCACAGCAGGATTTGGTCCCGACCCGAACCGCACAATCACCTGACAAAGTCAGATCGAGCGTATCATGGGCTTTCATGAAGCCCAAATAAACCGTCACTTTGTGACTGGCACGCCCACGCACTAAATAGACAAATAAACACCCCAACAAATGAACGGAGAAAACCTAATGAATTTTAGTGCGTCCATAGCCTTCTACTGTGACCTCCTTCTCTCTCACCTGCTCTCCCTTATTCTTCGATTAATACGTCTCTGGCTTAAGTATCGGTGGGTTGTCCCTTGGGATAACTCCCGGGACTCCTTCTGACGCCCCTTGTTTCTTGGTGCTTGCAAGCCTCCACGGGTACGAGATGACTTTCCCGTTCAATAAATAGAGAAGGTGGTACGTGACATAGGAACCATTTTCCAGCCTCTACAGTACCATATGAAGCTTTACACTTCACTTGCAAAATAGATAAACTTATCCTAGGTTTTAATAGCACCTATTAGAGATGCTTAATAGGGGTAGACTTCCTCCCTCCCCCTTGCATAGGGTAGGAGTGCCCCCAGGAACCCTCGTTGCCCTATGGAACAGACTCAACGCCAGTCTCTACCTAAACTTATTCCGATTCCAATGTTGACAGCCCTCCAAGATGGGGGAGCTCTTGTAAAATCTCCCCTTCCCCTGCCCCCTCTCTTCACCTCGGTTCTCCATTTTACTCTCCCCCCATCTTGCCTTCACTTTCACCACCATGTTTCTCGCTTCCCTCCGCCTTGGTCCACCTCTCCCCTTTGTTTTCGACTGCCTCTACATTTTGATGGGGTCTCTTGCTATCTTCCCCTCCTTCCTGCTTTCATCATCCTCTAGTTCACCTTGTCCCACTGCCGCCATCCTGTTTCCCCCACTGCCATCGCCAGGCCCTTCATTATGCTACCCCCTCTTCTCCAGCACCTCAATCGAAACCCCACCCCAACCCCCATCTATGACTGCCACCACCCCTCCTCTCATCCCTTGCCCCCAGCTCTTGCCACCCCCACAATCCCAACGAACCCCCTTCCTCTCCTCCCTTACTCCCCTTCTCTTACCTTTTTCAGGTCCTCTTAGTGAAAGGCCCATTAGTGTACTGTGGTGTTGTGTATAGGGTCTGGGCCTTGACTAATTATTTTATTTAGGATTTTTTTTATTCCTCCCATTTACTAGGGTTGCTACAGGTGGCCTCCCGTCAGGTGTCGCCGCCTTACCCTGAAGCGGGGACGGTCGATACGTACTGCTATCGCTTGCTCGCGCTATCTCCCCCCGTGGCTATTCCCCCAGAGATCATCATGATCTCTTTACCGTTGGGCCGGTTGTCAATTGGTGGGGGCATCCTCTGTCATTTCTCTGCAACTTTGGCGAGGAACTTATCGAGGAGTCCTCTACGGACAAGGTCCTCGATAGCATCCCTCAAGTTGATGCATTCGGCCGTGTCGTGGCCATGGTCACGGTGGTAATGGCAGTACTTCTACTTGCTCCTTGAGTTCGGATCTGACTTTATCCGGGGAGGCCATTTGAGGAATGGCTCCTCGTGGATCTCCATCAGGATCTGATCAGGTGGAGCCGTCAGGGATGTGTAATGGCGGTAGTTACCCTTCTCTCTTTTAGGGCGATCACGGTAGTCTCTGTCACGTCGCTCTCGCTTGCTCCGCCCTTCTCGTGGTGAGTCGACAGATCTCTTTCGGTCGGACTGGTCAGTTCTGGCTATGTGGCCCAGAGCCGCGGTGTTCTCCTCGTAGCAAGCATGCTTCTGTGCTAAGGCGAGGAGATTAGGGAGGGTCATCAGGGCTTCGACTCTGAGGGCACACCAGAGGATATGGTCCCGTGTCCTCTAGGTAAGTGCCATAGCTATGATGCCAATGTCGAGGTGTGGGATCAAGAGTGCCTCCGCGTGGAAGCGGGAGATGAAATCCCGTAGCGTCTCCTCCTTTTCCTTCCTGTGGGTGAGCAGGGTCACCGCTGATCGGGCCACCTTTCGACAGCCAACAAAGTTCTCCTTAAATAGCTTCTTGAGCTGTTGGAAGGAGGAGATAGTCCCGGCCAGCAAGGACTCGAACTAGGCTCGGGCGTTCTCCCGAAGAATCGTGACGAACGCCAGGCATTTCACAGTATCTGAGGCTCGGTGGAACACCAGGTGAGACTCAAAGTTGTGCCTATGGTCGATCGGGTCGGTGGTGCCATCGTAAGAGGTGAACAACGACAGCTGGAGCTTCGATGGGATGGGAACTTCCATGATCTCTCTGGAGAAGGGAGCATGGAAGTCTTGCTCGTCGTCGATGAGGCCACGATTTCTGGCGGCCAGGAGGACGTCCTCTAGATATCAGACTTTGTCCTCTATCTCATCGATGCACTGGAGCCAGCGATCCATCTCCGAGTTGGAGTGCAGTGGGCTACGCACCCTTGGTCTGGGCGTGCTGCGTGATCATCGGGTCCTCGCAACCGAGGCGTGGGAAGCCTCTCATGGTCGGCAGAGGTTTTCCCCCGTCCGGTCTGCCTCATCCTCACCCTGTTCAGGTAGGGCGCGTCGGGGTTCCACTCGTTGATTCCGAAGCTCCTGGCAGAATTCTGTTAGGGCCAAGATCTATTGGTGGATCTCATCTAGGTCACCTGGGGTGACCTCTCATCGGGGATGGCCGGAGGAAGCTTCCTGTGACCCCCGACGGAAGTTGGGTCCCTGGTGGGAACCGCCCCCCCGGTGGCTGGCATTGCGTAGGCTTCCACGGGGTGCCATAGCTTTCTACTCGTCTTCCCACAAACGGCACCAAGAAGTGTAGAGACAGAAATTTGGTTTCTACGCCATGTACCACCTTCTCTATTTATTGAATGGGGAAGTCGTCTCGCACCCGTGGAGGCCTGCAAGCACCAGGAAACAGGAGGCGTCAGAAGGAGTCCCGGGTGTTACCCCAGGGGACAACCCTCCGATGCTTAAGTCAGTAACGGAAAAATAAAGTATAGAGAAGAGCAAGTGAGAGAGAGAGAGAGAGAGAGAGAGAGAGAGAGAGATGTCGCTGTAGAAGGCTGAGGAGCCATGGAGATCTTCCAGACGAGTGCTTACCGGTCCCAGCGATCACTCGATGAGTGCTCGCTGGGTGGTAAGGTCGCCAGAAGGAGCTTTTCTCAGAGTGTGGGTTGCCGCTCCCTTCTTCTCTCTATGTAGCAGGGCCAGTAGCTCTATCCTCTTATATAGTAGTTTGACAGAATGAACCACCGTGTCTGTCTTCTCTATCGATCTCCCTTTTATAGAGGGTTGTCTTGGAGGTGGAAGCCTCATCCCTTGATAGGGAAAGGCGTAAGGAATGGAGTAACGCTTTCCCGCTATATTGGCAGGAGTTTCCCATTGGTGGGCGATTACCCCGACGTCGGCTGGTCCTGGGGCGAGTCCTATGACACTCATGGGGCGTGCTCGCCCGTTATGGGGTCGAGGTCGACGTCATGAGGGCAACGGTCGGTCGTCGGAGAGTCCTCCGGCGATAACGGCACCTGGGTCATAGAGGTTATCCATTGTAGAATCCAATATTATCTTGGGCCGGGCCACGCGCGTTGGGGCCACCTAGGTACGCCATTCTGGAGTGGGCCTGCGGTTACTGGGCCACAATTGGGCACAACCAGATTTACCCTCCTCACTTCCCCCTACTCTCAGTCGCTGAGCACTCTACAGGGGGCTGAGAGTCGATCAGGAGAGGGTTTTCTGGAGTCCTCCTCCTCGTGCTACAGGTGGCGGGGGTTCTGATGACTTGCTTGGCGTGCAAGGCGCCTCTAACGGAACAGACGCTAGTCAGCAATCATGACATGCGCCCCATTTTGTCTGGGAGTGCAGGTTTCGAGCGATCACCTATCATTGGTAACCGTACCGTCGCGATGACAGGTGCTTGTCAGCCCACCGTATGACCTGGAAACGTCGGTCTGTCGTGGGTGGTTATAAGGATGGTAGTGAGGCTTGTCCTAGAGACCTGACCTTTGCCTCACTGGTGTGGGCAGGAAAATGCCTCCTTCAACCCCTTCTCTTTTCTTTTTACCTCTCTTTTGTCTCTCCTTCCTCGATCCACCTGCTTATGACGTTAATACGAGAGAAGAAAAGACTGCAAATGAACGAGATGGGAAAGAAAACACTGACCGTGATCGCCACCCAGACGCTGGAGTGTGAAGGAACACGCCCTCGTCTGAGAATGAGTAGAGAGACACTCGCCAAGCAGCACCGAGGTTGGAACGGTAGGAAAGGGACCGCGCCGTGAGTACGCGGTCTGTCGAGGGGCCGTCCCACTGTGCTGAAAGGAACGCGGGAGGAAGGCTTCGCTTCAGTAAACGGTCTTAGATGCGCCGCCTAGTCCACGAAACGGTCTTGGAAGAGCCGCTCAACGAACCAAACGGACGAGTAGAAGACCGTCCTATTGCGCCACCTTCTAAGTCGTGGTTCTCAACCTCCACCCTTTCCGGCCGGCCAGAAAGGATGGGCCTCGTGCTGAAGGGTTGCTGACCTGCAAAACAAAAGTGTAGATCACAAAAATAAACCCGGATTAGGACCTCAAAGTGTAGCAAATGTAAAGGATAACAAGATTAAAGTCGAATAACATGAGCATGGATTCACCTGGGAGTTTTTAAACCCCTAGGGCTTCAAAAAACGTGGGTAAGGTGTGTGTGGAATGAAAATGAAAGTGAAAACGAACGGATGACAAGAAGACAGAAGACAAGCATGCGATGAGGACGGAGATGACTAGAACCATAAACCAAACGATTAAGACAATGCTACTCCCTGAACCGGTGGCCTATGCGGACGTGGAAGGCCACCCTCCTTGGCTACAGGTCGCTCAGGAACTCGGCAGGGCTTCGCCGTTGATCAAAGAATCTCCCCCGCAAGGCTGGATACGTCCACTGACGACTTAGTTCGCAGCCTCAGATGTCTGCTTACACTGCCCGAGGCAAAGACTGAGACACCGCACAGTAACCAGGAACACAGAACAAGGAATAGCTAAGGTCGTGCTCGTCAGGACGGGTCTGTCGCCCTCAGCCAAGTGTGCACACACAGACCATATGCCCTAGGTCGGATCCTCTAGCTGGTTCTTCCCCTGAAGCCCGAACTCAGGCTGTGCGTGGAACTCAGGCTGTGCGTGGGTGCCCTACGGTAACCAGCCTAAAAACTGTCTCTCTCGGGTAAGCCACTCCACCACTCCTGAGTGGGTCAGCACATGCGTGCCGTAAGAAGGCTACGACCAGTGGGGACTCACAGAATGTGGACACAGAAAATCATGCACGCGACCATCTCGAGTAACGCGAAGAAACAGGTGGCTCATGGCCACCGGACTCTAGACAACCCACTAGACCTAATAAACTCAACGGTTCTTGAGTCACGAGACTCGGGTCAAGACCGCTGCCTGTAACGGCACAACGCCGTCGATTTGGCCTAATCCCTAGGTCTGAAATCTCGATGACACGATTCTCGAGGTAGCTCACAAGCCACCGAGTTAATCTCTCATCCAAGGGAGACACAGAAAACCTCCAGTCCTAGGCTGGTTGACTGAACTCGCAGTTCAAGGTCACATATATGGCCCATACGGAAATGCTTCTCGGAGAGACCCACGACGTGCGGGGAGGGCTCACCACACTCATACCGACTCACGGCAACTCGGTCTAACGCAGCCATGAAAACTCAGAACACTCCCGGGGTCACCCGGACCCTCAAGACCCATAACACGCTAATCGAGATAGCTTGATACTTCTGGACACCCAAAAATACGGTCACGGTACCCATGGGGTGTCCGGGACCCACACGGGCCAAGGGAAGCACGCCCGGCGGCTCTCCCCTGCTCAGGCCCACAAAACTGGTCGCCCTCATTAACGCGCATACCCGTCAGGGCGTGTTAATGAACGTGCCGCAAGACTCGAGCGCGTTCTCAATAAACGCGGGGGGAACAACTACCGCGATCCATGGTTAACGCGCCTGATACCCTTGGCGCGACACGGTGTTGACCGTTGACGCGCCTGGTCTCCTGAGCATGTTAACCCTTAGACGTGGCGAAAACACCAGGCGCGTTGCTCTATGAATGCGACCAACATGGCGAGCGTGAACTAGTCGCGCCTGGTCAATGGGGCGTGACCCTGACCGCCCTACTGTTCATCTTCCTTGATGAACGTGACGCCCCAATACGGCGCCTTCTGAAGAACGCGCCCACCATGATGAGCACGTTCTCAGTCCACGCCCGAAAATGGCAAAAATCATGGGAAACCCATTCCACGCCCCAATCACCCCCAGGTGACGGAAAAAACAAGGGGAAACTAGTCCCCCTTGGGTGGCATCCCCAGTTCTTGGTAGTGGTAATTCGATACTTGTATCGGGTTATCGGTACCCTGAGCTCTGGGTCCTTACACCCTTAGTCCCTCTTTAAGGTGTAGAAAATATGTTTAAAATTGTTCTAATGCATCATTGACCCCTAAATCTAAGATTAGGTGCCTACCTTTGAGGTGGTAAACCGATGATCCGAGGATGAAATCCACACCGCAGATCCACTCCAAAGCTTTCCCTTTCGATCCGGGGATGAGATCCACACTTCTGACCCCCACAGGACTTTGCTGCAGGTTCACCCTCCATGCATGGCCAAGGTCCCTCACCTCTCTTTCTTACACAAGAGGAACCATAGGTGGCAGAAATCGAAGATGAGTGTTGCTAAAGGTTGACCACCCATGAAACCCACCTCTTTATATAGCTTTCAGGCCTCCTAAGGTCCTATCCACGCTCCACAAGGCTCCAGCCCTCTCTCCAAGGTCACTGGTTTAAAGTGGGGGTTAATACTAAGCACCCCTTCGATTTGAATAGAGGTGACATGATGTGGGATGAAACGCGAACTCGATGCCAATTTGAGATGCAACCTGAGACTCTAGCAAGCTCGAGTTTGTCACTAATGAGGGAAGGGTTCAGACCTGCACGACTGAGAAATCGATAGTGAGTCAAGGTTGGTCGGCTCACTCTCATGCCCAGATCGGGTCACGGGACTGGTCTCGCTCTCTCTCTCGTAGCGATGATTGAGTTGGCTAATGAGCTAGGATCCTAACATGCTCTCTAGCAGTGGTAGTAAGAACTATACTAGGAAAGCAAGTAACTACGACTACAAGGGGTTGGTGAGTTTACCTCCACGCTCCGGGCATGGGGAAGATAATCTCGGCCAAGATAGTAACTCCCGGTACAACAGTGGAAATTAATTACAGTAGTAAAAATGATGGCCCACTCCACGCAGGGAGGCAATAGGCTACACACGACTCTGGGAGCACCGAACTTGGGTAGGCGGGCAGCACTTTGGACCGCTCCGGTGATGGCGAGCATCGGCAACTGTGGGGCCCACATCCTGTTTGGCGATCCGAGTGGGCCGGGAGTGGTACAGCAGCAATGGTGGTTCCTAGAGGGACGATCCTGGTGAAGGCGAGGTGTTGGTTCACCTTGTGGATGGTGAGTTGGCCGGCCCAAGGGTGATTGGGATTTCCGTCCACGAGTTGTAATTTCTATTCTACTACGCGCGACCCGATGAGAATGGCTGCTGCGATCAGCCCTGACCTCAAGTCGATGTGTGGTGGGTACCATTGGAAAGCTCGCTCAGAGAGCTTTAACCACAGGCTAGAGAAGGAATTTTAAATCTTTGATGCTGGCCGTGATTGAATTTAGAAGCTGCTAGTTCATAGGTTTGGGACAGAAAGGGTAGAAAGAGGAGTTTCCTGAAAACATCTTCCCCTTGACTTGGACCTCCCATCCAGATCATTGACTTAATAAACTCTTCTCTCCATCCCTCGGGATGGTGACTATTCCCCTTGATTTGGACCTCCTATCTAGATCATTGACTAGACAAACTCTTCTCTCCACCCTCGTGGCTCTCCTTCCTACGGCTTCGGCTTCGGTAGCTGCCTTCCAACATCTCCCGGCTCTTGCAGCCCCGCTCTCCTTATCATGTTCATAAATCTCTCGGTCCGTCTGCACCCACAGGCCCTACTCTCTCATCCCTCACTTGCGTCGCCTGTAGGTGGGGGGCATTTGTGGACACTAAAAAAATTCTCACCTCCTGTTTTCGGGCAGGGGAATCAAGAGGAGGAGAAAAGAAAAGAAGAGAGGAGAAAATGAGAAGAAGAAGAGAAGAAAAGGAAACTCTTGAAGCGCCCCAACGACACACCTACTGGGGTAGCCCTTTAGCGGCACACCCCCAGTCTCCCGCTCAGCGGCACACTCCAACTCCCCTCCAGCCGCATGCCCTTTTGGGCAGCCCAGCACCACACCCTGAAGGCCGTCCAATGGCACACCTTGGCTGCCCGCTCAACGGCACACTCCCTGTGCCTCCCAGCGGCACGCCCATGGTGTCCCCTACTCAGCACACCCCCCAGATGTGTGTTCCCAGCGGCACACCCCTTCGTTGGCACGCCTGCAAGCTCTTTCACCGGCACGGCCCCGCCTGCAAGCTCCTTCAGCGGCGCGCCCCCCTGGCCAGCATGCACCTTCATCGGCACACCTGCCCTGGCATCTTTAGCGACACGCTCTGGGCCCCTTCGTCGGCATGCACAGCCTGGATACCCTTCACCGGCACGCTAGCTTGGCATGCCCCTTTGCCATCCCTCAGCGGCACACCCTTGGGGTGGTTCAATGGCGCGCCTTGGCGGCCCCTCAACGGCACTCTTGCTGTGCTTGCCAGCGGCACGATGTTCCAGCTTTCCAACGGCACACTGTGGCTCCCCTCCAACGGTGCGTCCGGCAAATGAGATCTTATGCCCACGCCCTATAGATCCTTGGTGCGCAATGGGCCAACTGAGGTGTTGGCTCGAGGCAGGGACACGTAAGCTACTCCTCCTGCCACCCAGGATAGGGGAGTCAAATCCCCATCAATGCTAGCCCGTTCCCGCCTTTGAATGCCTCCGCCGCTGGGGGGTATAAAAACTCCTTCTTCTCCAGCGAACCAGATAAGAAGCACTCCATAGAGGGAGACACGCACACGGAAGAGAAAGAGAAGAAGAGAAGAAGAAGAAGAGAAGAAGAAAAGGAGTCTGTCGCTCTGACCACCCCTGGTTCACCCACTTCCGTCTGTGGGAAGAGATGAAGAGAGGAGAGAAGAGAAGAAGAGAAGAAGGGGGAGGAGCTCATGCTCCGTCCCTCTTCCCCATTGTATCTCATTTCACTCTCTCTCTCCTCTACATCCCATCTCGCTGGTTTGCTATCCAAACGGACGCCGGTCGACACGTGGGAGGTATCGATGGAAAGGTCTCGTTGCGAGGATCGCGTCGGTACCATTCTTTCCTCAGATCGTGGAGCGTGGAGACGCGTGCGAGCAAGAAGGCGGTGTGGCCCCCGTCGCCCATTCGGCACCGATTCACGATCTTCGCTGTGCAAAAGGTGGGGGATCAGACTCCTCATCTCACCAGGAATCCATTGACGCCCTCTGCGTCGCCATCCGTCGTCCCTTTTCTTATTTTCTGTGCATTTCTTCTTTTGGGAGATTTTAAGTTTTCATTCTCGATTTACGTGCCTATCTCATTTCGTGGTCCAGACGACTGCTGATCGAGGCCAGAGAGGTACCATTGGAATGCTCGCGTCGTGAGGATCGTGCTGACGTCCTCAGTTTCTCGATTCGTGCGATGTGAAATCGAGCCAGGCCGCGAGACGTCGTTCTTCTCTCACGCCCGTTCACGTTCGAATCGTCGTTTCTGCCGTCGTCCAAGTAGGGGGATGGAATCTCTATCACGCTAGGACATCGCCGGTACCATCTGCACCGTGGTCTGATGCCCGTTGCATTGAAATCTATGTATTTTCCTATTTAATGCATTTTATTTCATTTATGTGAAACTCATTGTTTAATTGTCAATTTTAATTCAATTGGGCATTGTATTTCAATTCTAGTAGCATGCTTAGGGCCAGGCAGTTGGTTTAAGTTTGTTTGTTAAACAGGTTTTGAGCTTTGTCGCGTCCCCCGTCGATTTCGATCGACCGGGTGGTTTTCCGAATCTGGTTTCTGGAGTCACGGAACCCAGGTGTCATAACGCGCCTCACCCGGTGCGTTATGTCAGTTTAACGGGTCCTTGCAGGTGCATTGTACGAATAGCGCCCTGTATTTTCTGAGAATTCTGACGTTCGGGTGACCTTAACGCACCCCAGGTGGTGCGTTATAGTCCTTTGTTTTGGGTTCAAGGCCCGTTGAGTTTAACGGCCCGACCCCTATGCGCCGTGCAATGTATGGCGCGCCCTTCGTGGTGCATTATATTCTGAGTTTTCTGTAGAGTCAGTCATTCTGGAAGGCATAGCGGCCTACGAGAGGCACGTTATGCATAACGCCTCCTTTTAGGTCTGTTATAGTCCTTGGGTATTATATCGTATGCATGCTGACTTTAACGCCCATGTGCTGGTGCGTTATAGTCCTATAGCGCCCCTGTTGAGGTGTGTTATAGTCTGAGTTTTCTGAGAAGTATGTGTTCTGTGAAGCATAGCGGCCATGAGCTGGTCTGTTATGGTGCATAACGGCTCCGATCCAGCCCGTTATATACCTGGAGATTTCAAAGAGTGCATGTGTAATTTCTATTCAACTCATGTTTTATGTGAGCCATGTTTAACTAAATCTACCAATAGAATAATCTCAACTAACCAAGTGACAGGAGACAGAAAGGGAAACCCACTAGAAGGTAGAAACTAGATGCGTCCACTAATGGCTTACACTGCGTCTCAGGTAACTCGCGTGTACTGCCACAAGCGAGAGGCGTAAGTAGTACCGAAGCAAGAACTAGTCAGAGTAACACTCGTCAGTGTCAGTCCCAGTCTCTGACCACGTGTGCCCACACTGACCCCTGCTTAGGGCCAGGCCTCTAGCTAGTTTCCCCCCCTAAGGACGCTACGGTCAAAGCTAGGGGCCCACGGTAACTAGCTTAAGAACCGATCCACGGGAATGCCCTTCCACCTCTCTCAGATGGGCCGACACTGAAAGTCTCAGGGCTACGACTAGTGGTTCCATCACAATGAAGTGGATGCATTCTACTGGGATCTAAAAGCAAGCCATTAGTTACACAATAACTTAAACATGGGGGTATGCGACATAGAATACCTCACGAATGGAATCCATGGTATCTTACAATGCCAGGGCACATAATGGACCAGCTCTGCTCCATTATGAGTATAATGGACTAGGGATGGTGCGTTATATCAGTATAACGCGCCTACACTAGGCCGTTATGCCCTCCCAAGCTAGTTCTCCTCTGAAGCAGAACACCCAAGACTATAACGCGCCAACGCAGTGCTGTTAAACCCACCCAAACAGCATAAAATCCACAGTTTTCCAACACCATAACGGACCTGGGCCAGTCCGTTATGCCAACGGTGTTTCAAGAACTAGGAAGGGTCAGGGAACATAACGGACCCCTACCCGTCTGTTATCTTCATATCATGACGGACCCGTCCAGGTCCGCCAAGCCACATAACGCACCCAATGGGGCGCATCATGTACATAACGGTCACTGGAGTGTCCGTTATGTGAGCTGGGTAGCGGGGTGGTTCGGTTTCAAAATCAAAACCCCCCCAGTCGACCGAAATCGACGGGGTTCACGCCAGAAACCTATTCCCTGCTCACAACCCATTCCATAATGATCAATTGAAGCTGGAAAATGCAAATACGACGCCCATGCAAAATCAAAACGTGAAATTACACTCATGGAACTAAAAACTCAAAATTAACGATAGGCGTGCAAATTGATCGCAAGGCGGCGTGCATGCGTCACTGGTGCGTTCCTACGGAGACAGGGATTCCATCCCCCTACTTGGAGCGGTCCGAAACGGCCTCCAGGACCGCACACAAGCGACGGGCCTCTGCGCTCCTCCTCACCCCAACCCACCTCCACGAGCCGCTATCCGCATGAACAAGGGCGCCAATGTGCTGTGCTCGACGACGCGAGTCCAACGGCTCCGTTCTCGTCACGATCCGACGTCGTCTCCTCCGCTTCCCAAGGAGAGAGAGAGAGAGCACCGTGAGAGGGAGAGAGAGGGGGTGAAAGGGTCCTATGTAAGTGACGCATGTAATGAAGATGCCCAGACAACCAGACATAGGTGTTAAGTTGAACGCCTTAAGCATCGGAAGCTTCGCCTCGGATCATCGTGCCCTTCTAGACCGTGTTCTGGATGCACGACCTCCGTGTTGACCGTGTTATTCTTAGGTTCTACTAAACCAATAGGTCATCCAACTTGTTGGGTCTGCTAATTTTGAGTTTCAAAATCATTTTTTATTTAAGCATGCCATTTAAATAACCATGTGATTAGGTTAAGTGTATGGAAGATAATTGATTTATATTCTTTTGAGCTTATATGCCTTCCATGACTCTTGTTATCTTCATGTCATCTTTTGATTTCCATGATTCCTTTATCTCTTTTCTAGCATGTTAAAAGGAGTACATATAAATCTCGCTAAACCTACTGTACTTATTTTCATAGCCTCTAGCATGATTGCATACATGCTTAGCTTATATGATCTTGAGCGGTGATTTAAACGATTATAGTTGAAAGTTGTGTCACTATGAATTTTGTTTCTCGCAAAGTCCTTCTTGTTTCTCGCAAAGTCCTTTCCGTCAGACTGAAACTTCTTCATCCAAGGACTCCATAAGACTCCGTGAGTCATGGGTTTCCTCATGATTGTCGAGTTAGTTGTACCCTAAAAATCTCTAGAAATCGTCGGGATCATGTCTTACTAGTTAAGGATATGATTCTATTGACTTTTGGGACCATGGAATGAGGTTTAGTGTGGATTTGTCTTTAAGTTTCTGAACGTGCCCTATCCAGAGACCGTGTTCATCCTCCTATCACCTAAAGATGGGGTGCCCAAAGATTGTGTTCAAGGCCTGTCAAGGTTTGATTGAGCTTCTGGCAGAGTCTTCTAAACGTGATGTCTTTGAAGACCTGTGGACGCACTTTTTATTAAATTAGTTGATTCATTCGTTTATTGGTTTATTAAGTGCGTGGGCGTGCCAGTCACCGAGGTGATAGTTTATTCGGGCTTCACGAAAGCCCATGGTGCGCTCGATCTGACTTTGTCAGATGACTGTGTGGTTCGGGTCGGGATCAAAACCCGCCGTGTCATAAAGGTCACGGCGTCATTTACATCCCTCATACGAGGGAACACCCTTGATTAATCGCCGAGAAAAAGGGCCTCATGGCCAGAAAATTAATTATATGAAAAATCTATTAGGAAGCGCTGAAGTCCCCGTACGAGGGTGTGAAGAAAGCATTTGAGATCATGTTGGTCACGTGTTAACCATTTAATGTTCGGACGAGCGTCTGATTTGAAAACAGTGTAATCGTCACGGGAAAATCAGAGCATATGTATGTCAAGATGGGACAAATTTATTGTTCCGAGGAACGAGAAGCGTTCAGTTAAATCCCGGTTAGAGCGGTCGGGACCCAGTGAATCTGTCGGCCCGGTGCAAGATCAAGCGAGCGACGGTGAGACTTCACTACACGCTACTAACATAGCAACACGGGGACGAGTCCCAACACCCTTTTAGCATGTGCACTATTCTGGCAAAAATTCGGTAGCATCTCTCCTAGACCCGAGAGCCAGGGGGGTGAAGGGGGTGCATGCCCACAAGGAGTGACGTGACCCAACAAGTCAAGATGTGCGCATGGGTACTTCAAGAAAACTTCAAAAAACCCAGATGTCAACAAGCGGGAAAACACCAGGCTAAAAGTGGGCTAGGGGTATACTGAATGAAGGGGCAGGCTGGGTGCGCCAGGTAACGGCTGGTTGGGTTATGCTGGATGAAGGGAGTTTGGGAGTGCGCCGGGTGAGAGATAGCTACGGCGTGTGCCGGGCAGAGCAAGGGCAGGTGTGTGTCGGACAAGGGTAGGCCGGGGTGTGCCGGGCAGAGCATGGGCAAGGGTGTACTGGGTAAAGGCATAAGCAGGGGTGCACCGCTTCAACAGTACATAGGCGCACCGGATGAGGGAGGAGTGGAGGAAAGGCCACCGGGTCAACCTACGAAGGGAAGCAAGCCACCAGCTGAGGGTTGCACCAAGGAAATATGGGCTGGGAGGAATTCCCGTCACTGGGTAAATAAGAGTTTTTTTTTTGGAAGTAAAGAATGCCTGGACCCCAACGGAGTAGGGAGACTGACGGTGGGGTTAAAACCCAATGATGCGAGGAAGGCAGGCTAGTTCATGCAATGGGGTACGAGGGACCTTCGTAAAGGCCCAGAGAGGCCAGAGCTTGGCACATTCTCCCCATGGGCCCTCAAATGGAGGAGGAAGTGGCGAAGGACTCAGAAGATAAATAGTATGATCGCCAAACACAGGAAACCTCAGATGAGATACTCTTTGAGGCGTGGGCTTCAGAGTCCCACCCATCACGTTGAACGGGCTCTAGGCCACCTCTCAGAGGAAGGCTCCGGTCGAGAGTGATTAGTCTTGGATGACATAGACTATGACAAATAGCTACACACAAGGGGAACTGAACGAGCTCTTCCTTTTTATTCATGCAGAATGAAGATGACCCCGAAGCGGCCAATACATGGTGAACAAAAGGTAAAAGCATTAAAAAGAAAAGAAAAGGCGACGGAGAATCCCCTCCCGAGCCTCCCCACCTCTCTTCGCTCACCCTCCCTCTTCTCTTCTCTCTTTTTTTAGGCGATGGTAGTCGGAGCAGCAGGCCCTTCTCTCTTCTTCACTTCTTCTCTTCTGTCTTCTCTGGAGAGCCAGCCCAGTCGATCCCCAGATAGAGTCTCTTTGATCCTCTCCTCTTTTCTGGTATTGGTGAGGACACGAGAGCCAGTCACCGATATCAGACGTGCAGCACGGCTCGAGTGACTTCGGCCTCTCTATGGTTGGGCGACCGCATGGAGTCCCCACCCGAACATTGAGTTTTTATGAAATTCAGAGTTGCTACACAGGCTTTAGAATAAAATGTGCATCGACCTTCTACACTTCAACCATTATCATGCATCGACCTTATTAGCTACAACGTGAGTCTACATCGACCTTATCTGACTAAGACATGAACATGCATCGACCTTATATGACTAAGTGCCTATATGTGCATCGACCTGATTTTCTGACACTTAGAATATGAAATGTCTTGTTCAACATGAATGGCTCTCTGCAGTTCTGTCTAAACATGATTCATGGTATGACATCATCAAAACCAGGGTTCAAATAGCACCTCCCCTACACTGGAGCTTTGGGGGTGAAAAATTGGAAGCTCATCAATAGAAATTCTGAGATGGCTCCTGAAATCAGAGCAAGTTGAGAATGATTGCTCTACATCCCAAGATTGGGTAGAGAAGACTCTGAGGACTGGTCTACAAGGGGATTTCTGTTGACCCAGGGATGGCTGGATGGAAACTACGGTGTGCATCGTATTGCTCCTGGCTGTGAGAGCCATCAATCTCCAACCCTTTAGTGAAGAGTCCCTCAGGGAACATGCTATGAGGTAGCAGATCCCTGAGGATGTGAGGGTGGTTAAACAACCAACTTTGATCAGTGTAAAACCACAATGTATCCCTTACCCATGTCGGGTCCTTAAATCAGAAACTTTCATCAAAATCCAGAAATCTGTGTTATTGCTCCAGTGCGTGAGAATACAAGTCACGCTTGAGTCACCAGCGAACCTGTGCTCCAAGTGGAGGCTTGGAGCTACGACGGTCCGCATCCAATTAGGCATGAAGACACATGCTTAGAGAAGACATATCCCCATGGGGCATTTAAGCGAACACCAGTGTGCTCATGTATAATTGGCATAGATGCCATGTTGATTCATGTACATTAAACCATAGCTTCTTGATGAGCGAGGGTTGAGTATAGGGAGAATAGGGAGAACATGGGCCCCAGTAGATTTTAAGAACGAACCAAAGCTTCAACAACCCATAATGCAGGTGAGAAGGCAAATTGTCATCCATCCAGGGGCATTACAGCAGATAGCAAACATGCAGGTCAGGTTCATAAGACTGATCTCAATCGACACAAGTAGCGAGGACCCATCTGGAGTATTGGGGAAGGGATGCAAGATTAATGTTGCCCTGAAGGGCACTAACCCACCACAAAGGGTGGGGCAGTGGTCTGAGGCCTAGCTCCTTTCGGAGAATGGGATGAGGTCTAAAAGCAACCCCATATCCAACAGATCGAGAGGGATAGAACCCAAGCCTAATCCACTGCAATTGGATAGACTAGGTCTGGAGTTCTCCCACGATATAGAGCTCTCTTCCAGGCGATGAAACCAAAAGGAAAGGAGATACAATAGCAAACTCACAGTGAGCTGGGGATTGGGATGAAGAAAGTGAAATTCATGAAGATAAGCATATCCCCCTCCGTTTGGGAATGGCCTTATGAGCTCTAGCGGTGCGTGCTTCTAGAAGCCTTGCCTCTTCCTACACATCCAAGATAGAGTTAGTCACCCACCGCTCAAGGCGAATTGCCCAAATCCTGAAGAGACGAAAGAGGAACCCCCGAGGCCCCCCATGTTTACCTCGGCCACCGGAATGATGCCGCTTTTTGGTGCTATCTTCCCCTCCTCCAGGGGCTCGTCCGTTGGCACTGCAGTCTCCACAGCCCCTTGGGGAGCATCATCCTGTTTGAGCCAAAGATAGATTAGTACTCCTGGGGAAGATTCAAGAAGGGAAAGCCTATGCTCAAATTTATTTATGCCCTCACCTTTCGCGGCCCCCCAGGTTCTGGTGTGGGAATGACAGAGGTCCCTGCGGCCGCTTCCTGCTGTAGGACCTCGAACAAGTACGCTAGCTTGTCCAAGCCTGTGTCGACTCCTTCCGGTCGACCCACCGATGCGTCTGGAGCAGGCACCCCTGCGACCTCCGGTGGGGTTTTTTCCTGAGAGTTGATAAAGAACAAAGATAAAATCAGTGGATGCCCTCGAGGAGAACTCTCATGAACAACTTCACACTTACAAAGGCCTTCTCCACCAAGCTCAGGAAGCTGGACAACAAAGGGGCCTTCAAGACCAGCTCAGGAGGCCTGGAACTCCCAAACATGTCCTCGTCAGAGGCTGGATCATCGGAAGAGTAGTCGTAATCTATCTTCTCGCCTGACGAGGACTTGGTCGTGGCGGGCATTTCCCTTACCGGCGAAGAAGCCTCCGCTTCGAGATCGACGACTGGCACAACCTCGCACGGGCTCAGCAAAGGCGATACGACAGACTTCAACTTTTTCCTCACATATGTCTATGCCACCAGGTAAACCTCGAGGGCCACCACCGACTCGGGCATGGCGGGTCGCGCTACCCCAGGAATTATAGCTGCGCCCACATCGGGGATGGGGGCAGGTGTCAGCTCCTCCACGGTGTCTGAAATAAAAGTTATATGTAAAAGGCCTCATTCGAGATGCAAGTAAATGATGAAGAGCTTCAATGGCTAAGCGGTCTAACCTGCTGGCTGGATTGGATCGGCATGGGCTGCATTGAATCCCTCGAAGCTTGGAATCGAAGGTGCCGGAGGGGCGGTCCTAGGGCCAGCGGCCTCCGTTCTCCTATGCCTCGCTTGTTGCTGCCCGGCCACCTTGGTAGCAGCCAACGCCCTCTTCACCGGTGACTTTGCCTGGGGCTTCTCCTTGGCTTTGGGAACTAGAGGTGGAAGAGGAGCTGACCCCGCTACAGCCACGGCCTCACCCACACCAGGAATGGACACGACTGTTGGTTCCTCTGCGGCAGCTGGAGAAGAAGGATAAGCACGTATGTGTGAGAACCTCGGCCCGAGGTGCAAGCAGGTCTAAAGGGGAGGGCCCTCTTATGAAAATCGGTGCCTAAGGCAAGACGGTCGGACGGCAAACGCCTTAAGCGGGCTAGTGGTTTGGCATAATTAGGTCCCTACGAAAGTAGGGGGAACCTCCCACTTCCCCACCCCTTACCTGGCCGGTGGACATATTGAGGGTGAACTTAAATTCACTTTAATCATTTTGTGAATTTAGGTCATTAGGATAATTTGTGTGAAAACTTGATTGTGTTTGCATAATAATAATAATAAAGAAAAAATCATTCTCTTCACTCTCTTCGTCTTGTTTGTGTCAAAAAAATCATCATAAAAAAAATCTCTCTCATTTTGTCCTAGTTTATGCAAGGTAGGAGGTCCCTACACCCACCTTTGTTAGGACCCATAGGAGAGATTGAGAGGTTAGTGCATTCTAGAATTCACCATCAATCTAACCTCATGGCGGATCACAACCAAAATCAGCAAATTCAACAAGTTGCTCCCAAGCAAATGAAGGAATATTTTCTTCCAAATCAATACCAACCTTCATTTTATACCCAAGCACCTCAAAATCAAGCAGCCCAATATGAAATCAAGTCCAGCACCATTCAAATGTTGCCATCTTTCTATGGCAATACCAATGAGGACCCCTATAGACATCTGGATGAGTTCCTCCAGATTTGTTCAACTGTAAAAATCTCTAATTTTTCTGATGATGCTCTCAGGTTGACCCTTTTCCCATTCTCTCTCAAAGATAAAGCCAAATATTGGTTAGGAGCCTTGGGTAAACCCATAGACACGTGGGCAGAAATGCAAAAGGAGTTCTTAAAGAAATTCTACCCTATAGGGCGAACCAATACCATGAGGAGAGCGATAACTGAATTTTCACAAAATCCTGGGGAACAAATCCATGAGGCATGGGATAGGTTAAAAGATTTGCTAAGAAAATACCCCCATCATGGATTATCAAGATGGTAAATTGTTCAGGCATTCTATGAGGGATTGACTGATAATTACCGTCAGATGGTGGATGCATCATGTGGGGGGGCTTTTATGAGTAAAAGCGAGGATGAGGCGTATGAGTTATTTGAGATGTTGAGTGAAAATTCGATTAGTCATGCCTCGCTCTCGTCATATGAAAGAGTGATTGGGCCGGCTAAGAAGAGTGGGCTTTATGAAGTAAAGAGCCAAGGTGAGAATGAGAATAGGATGGACATAAATTCCTTAACTCAAAAATTGAACAAAATGGATTTGTTGGCGCAGAGGATAGAGAAGGTTGATCTTGCAACTCAAAAGCTAGAACAATTGTTATCTAGACATGAACCTTCTTCTTCCTCTTCTGCCTCTCAATCTCAACCATTCTCAGCTCACAGTTATGAAGAGATTTGTGCTCTTTGCTCTAGCACTGATCATTTGGTAACCGAGTGTCCCACTGCAGCCCAACTTCCCCCATTTATTCAAGAACAAATCTTCGCTGCTCAAGGTGTCTCTAAGCCTCCTTATGATCCTTACTCCAACACCTACAATCCAGGCTGGAGAAATCACCCAAATTTCTCTTGGAAAAATCAACAAGGTCCATCTACCCCACTTAATCCCTCTTTCCAAAAATAACCATTCCAAGCTCAAGCTCACCAACATTACCAATCTCCTTTTCAACAAACTCAGTCTCACCAAACTTTCTCTCAGTCCACTGCACCTTTCCAACAATATTCTCAACCTCCTTTTCAGCATTTTCAGGGCCAGTACCATCCATATCCTTCAAACCGTTTTCAAGCTCAAGTTCCCTTCCAACCTCCTCCGCAACCTCCACAGCCCAATTTTAATGAAAAATTTGACCAACTCCAACAGCTCATTCTTTCTCAGCAACAATCTATTGCTAAGTTGGAGGGTCAGATCGGGCAATTAGCAGCAGGAAATGTTAGGAGAGAGGTAGGTCAGCTTCCTAGCCAGCCAGTGGCTAATCCTAGAAACCAACCTCCAGGCTTCCCCCAAAGAGCTCCTATTCTTCCTCAACCAAACCAACCTCAGCCTCCTCCTCCTATGGGCCCTCAATTTGAGAATGCCAAGGCTATATCTACCCTCAGGAGTGGGAAAATTTTAGATGACCCTTATCAGGCTAGGGGAGTTGGCAATAGTTCGGGCCAAGAGGCCCAAACGGAGAATGATGAGGAAGATGAGCCCGTGATTGTTAATGAAATAAAGAAGCCGGCGGGTGGAGAGAAGAGGCCGGATAAAGGAAAGGCGAAACTTGATGAAGGACCCCAAGACTATGTGCCTAAGGTCCCTTTTCCTGATGCCCTAAAGCTAAAAGCTCACAAGAAAATGCCGGTACAACAGGAAGAGTTAGTGGAATTGTTCAAACAAGTGAATATCAATATTCCACTTTTAGATGCAATCAAGCATGTGCCGGCATATGCAAAGTTTTTGAAAGAACTTTGCACTCCAAGGAGGGAGCCAAGGGCGGCCACTCAAAAGGTCCGCTTGTCTGAGGATGTGAGTGCTGTCGTAATGAATCATTTGCCCAGAAAATTGAAGGATCCCGGAGCCCCATTAATCTCATGTGACATAGGTGGAGTCACTTTTGATCGAGCCTTGCTAGATTTAGGTGCTAGCGTAAATCTTTTGCCCACCTTTATCTATGAGCAATTTGATCTGGGTGAGTTAAAACCCACTTCTATCATCCTTCAATTGGCGGATAGATCAGTGAAAACACCAAGAGGTCTGTTGGAGGATGTGATTGTAAAAGTGCATGATTGTTATTTCCCGGTGGATTTCCTCATTTTGGATATGGCCTCGTCCCCTGATCTAAAGCACACACCTATTATCTTGGGACGTCCATTTTTAGCTACGGCTAAGGCCAATATAAATTGTGCCACGGGAATGATGGATATATCATTTGGAGGAGAGAAGATTGCATTGAATGTTTTTAAGGCTTCTCAGTACCCGGACCTTGAAGAAGAATGCAATATTGTTGATATCTTTGAGATGAGTGATGACAGTCCGGATGACATCAAGGACACCCTAGAAGAGGGTAGCATGCTTCAGGGTTCTCCTCTCTCTATCACACCCTGGTCTAGGGTAGAGTCACTTCCTCCATTGCAATCCAAACCTGCGCTTCCATCTCTGGATCATCCGCCTACTCTTGAACTGAAACCTCTGCCGGATTCTCTTAAGTACGCTTATCTGGGTCCTAACCAAACTTTGCCTGTCATCATAGCCTCCAACCTCAATTCTGCTCAGGAATCTCAACTCTTAAATGTCCTTAAGGAGCATAGGGGGGCAATTGGTTGGTCGGTGGCGGATCTCAAGGGGATTAGTCCGGATGTGTGTATGCACCACATTTATTTAGAGGACAATGCCAAGCCGAGCAGGGAGATGCAACGCCGGCTGAACCCGAACATGAAAGAGGTAGTCAAGCAGGAAGTGGTAAAGTGGTTGGATGCCGGGATTATATATCCCATTTCTGACAGTAAGTGGGTCAGCCCCACACAAGTTGTTCCAAAGAAATCTGGGCTGACCGTGACTAAGAATGAAAAAGGTGAGGAGGTAGCAATGAGACTACAAACGGGATGGAGGATCTGTATTGATTACAGAAAATTGAACTCCATGACAAAGAAGGATCATTTCCCTCTCCCGTTTTTGGATCAAATTTTGGAGAAATTGGCTGGGCAAAAATATTTTTACTTTTTGGATGGCTACTCCGGGTACAATCAAGTGGCAGTCTACCCGGAGGATCAGGAGAAAACTACATTCACGTGTCCTTATGGCACGTTTGCTTTCAGGAGAATGCCATTTGGACTCTGCAATGCCCCTGCCCCCACCCCAGGGGGGTTTAGGCGGATTGGTGCAAGGGTGAGGGGCTGCGGTCCCCACCCTATAAAATCTAATTTTTTGGCCTATTTCTCCCTAAATTAACTAAGAAGAAAAGGAAGTTTTGACTGGGAGGATACGTGGAAGCTTGTGGAGACTTGTGCGCGTTGACTCGAGGATGAACCCCTCGTGTTGTCGCTCCGTGCTCCCGTGTGTTGACTCCTCGAACTGGTACGGCACACGAACCGCATCATAGGATCTTAGACTGGACAAAATAGGGCTGAGTGGGGTCGTGGGACCGCCGGACTGGAGGCAGGGTGCGGCTCCCAGGGGGTTTGCCCTCCCTGGGGTGCGCGGCCGTCCCCGAGGTGAACTGGCCCCGGGGCTTGCCGTAACCCCAAGGGATGGCCCCCGGGGGTCTTGTTTGGCCTTCTGGGGGTGTCCTTTGATGAACATCAAGCTTCAAGAGACTGGGACGGGCCCGTGGGGGCCGTTGTTCCTTGAGTCGTTGTAGTCGCTCGCAAGGTGTTCGGGTAAATGCCCGACTTACCTCGGGTTGTCGAACGACTAGGGTAGATGACTGAGGGGCCGCACGGCAGGCCTTGGGTTGAAGATAGGAGCTCGTGGGAGCTAAGAGGAGGCATTTTGTGAACTTGGGTCATGCCTCGGGCTGTGTGCCACGTTCCACGATGGGTTGGCAGGGTAGCCTCAGGTTGGCCCGAGTGGTAAAATTAAGTGGCTTGTTGCCACATGTCTGAGTGTCGGTGTTGGCCCTGACTTGTCGGGGGGTTGTTGTGGGACCCAACTGAGATACTGGAACCACAGGGTGGCCCGTGGTTTGGTCTAGAAGGGCTGGAATATATGCTCCCACAAGGTATTTGACAGAATGCCGAACATACCCGTGCGAGCCGTGGCGGTAGGCCTCCAAAACCTGTGGTTGACTGTGTTAGGTCTCCCTTTAACCTCGGCGGGTTGAGAGTAGTGTCTCAGGGTGGGCCCTCGGCACCTTTCACTAGGTGCCATGTGGCGTGGCTTAACGTCGGGGCACCCCCAGGTTGACCTGAGAGGCGACGTGAGATGTGGGGAAAGCCCACATGTGAGTGGCCAGGGTTACCCCCGGGCAATTGCTTGTGTCGCCGTGTGTGACAAGCAGCTGGTCAGGGCCTTTGTAGGGACCCACAGGGTTGTAGAAAAGGGCTAGATAGCCCATGCCCGGAAGGTGTTCGGGGAAATGCCCGAGCCCTTATTTCTTATCCTTTTGCCGGGAAATAGTCTGGGTACAACAAATACCCCCCACGGGGCGTGTGTCGGAGGCAGAGACGAGAGCGTACGGCCCATGAGACTCCTGTTCCGGGCCGTTGTAGTTGTATTTTGACACTTCATGTGCCTTTACTTTGTTGTGTTGTATATGTTGATTTGCTGGTGTTGTGACCCCCAGGGGGCACGCGATGGCGTTGCCGAGGGAGGGAACGGGCACTACTGGCAGATGCCCAGATATGCAAGGTTCTCTGCATGGCGACTGCGGAAGATGTGGAAGGAGGCCGCAGCAGGATTGCGACGAGAGGGGGGGAAGAGATCGACAGTGCTGTGGTGATCACCAGCCAGGGGGCTCGTGATGGCGTTACCGTGGGAGGGAACGGGCACTGCTGGCTGATGCCCAGCTATGTAGGGTTCTCTGCATGGCGACTGTGGTGGACGTGGAAGGAGGCCGCGGTGGGCTTGCGAGGAGGGGGGGGGGGCAGAGAATGGCTCTGCATGGCGTGGGTGCGAAGGCACTATGCTTCGACAGTGGATCGCGGGTGCTCAAGCAGTTGGCATGCTCGGAGCATTGGCGACGTCGACGGAGGCCTACTTGGAGTCGGTAGATAGCGGATTGCTGGGCAGGTTTGGTTGCAACGGTGGCGAGCAGGGGATGATGCAGCGGCGAGCAGGTGGGCAACGCCCATGGGCGGCGACAGGGTAAACCTTCTACCTTTGCAACATCATAGTGGCGTCCCATGCGAACATGACTTCTCCTTTCATGCATGAATGCACCCACGCAAATACCTCTCATACAGCATACCATCTTCACGGCAGACATGGCATCATTTATTCACCTGCCATGAATGCCAACGGCTTCAAAGACCCCCGCCGTGGTGGAGCTCATTGTTGTTAGAGCGGGCGACAGTGGGCACGGGTTGCAGACAGTGGGTGAAGTGGGGCTGGACAGGGTGACACCGTGATGGGCAGGGCGGTGGCGGTGGCGGACTCGTAGCAGACAGGACCTGTGTTGGATGGACTGCATGTGGTGGCGGATCAGTGGCTGTCACATGGGACACATAGGCGGCTCCAGATGGTGGGGAAGTGTGGCGATGGCAGGTGATGGGTCTGCTGGGCCGAGCCGCCAGCGATGGTGGCATGGCAGACTGCATGCTCGGCTTCTATGGGCGTGGGCGTTGGCCACGGCGGGCTCGCGGCAATCAAGGGAGATGTGGGAGAACTAGGAAGGGAGGGATACAGAGCGGTGGTGGCTGGAGAGGGTGGCGATGACGGTACTGGGGTGGGAGGATGCAGTTGGGGCTTCTCCCGTCTCTTTCACGGAGACGATGCAACCATGAGCTTCTCACCTAAGGTCATTGTGGGAGTGGCTGTGGAAAAGAGAAAGGGGTAAGGGCAGCCAATGGTGGGGAAAGGGAAAGTAGTGAGTACATGACATTTTTATAGACTCCCGAAGAAGATCAAAAGATAACTTATTAATATTTAACACTTACATTCTACTCATCATAACTTTCTTGGGGAGATTAAAAGACACAAAATAAAAAGGTCTATTACATGATAATTGTGGACATAATTCCATAAAATATGACCCATTATGTAGAAATCCATTTCCTACAAAGATATTCCTTGAAACTCCATATTGGCTATAACCATAGTGGATGTCGAACTACATGTTCAATGCCTAGCATTTATAGGGCCCGATCTGGTCCTGGGAGGAGCGTCCAAAAGTACTTGTGCCCGAGGGAGTTGAATGATCATGTTGTGGCATTGCACCGAAGTACTTATTTTCTTGAGACATTTCACGAGTTCTTGAATCGACATGACTTGACTTGACTTGACATGACTCGCGTGACCCGCAAAATGGTATATATATGTTACTTGCTTGAAATTAATACCCAATTCACGGCTTGTTATATATATTACTTGCTTGAATGCTTTGACAACAATATCATGAATACATGCTTGATAGACTTGTTCATCAAATATCTATTGATATCAACTCTTGATTTCAAGTTTTCACATTCTTTCGATAGAGTCATTTTCATGCGAACATGCATAGCTTATTGCATCTCATGATAATGGATAATTTACTTAAAGTAATGCTAGTATTTGAGATCTAGTACCCACTGAGCTCTCGCTCATATAGTTTTTCCCTCTTTTCAGGTAAGTCCGATGAGGAAGAAATGAACACGGATGGGGAAGAGCAAGAGTGAAGTTATAGAGCCATCCAAGTGTCCAGAGTTCCATAGCCTTGTCTACTCTTATAGTTTCTTGAGCCAATCTTATAATTTTCTTCTTATTTGAGTCAAACTATTTAGAGAATGTAATTGAGGATGATTATGAATAAATAAATGATTGGGTTTATTGCTATATTTGCGCGCTCTGTCTTTGTGTCGAATGCACTACGCTCTGATTGACATGATTGATATAAACACGTCACGACCTCCCGGTAATCTTCTGCGCTCGGGACGTGACAGTTTTTGGTGGTATAAGAGCCTAGGATATTCAATTCCTAGGAAACCCAAGTCCAAGGATAAGTTTAACCTTTTACCCTATGAGAGTAGGTAGAACCGAGGGTTGAGTTAACATAGTTATTATCATCCTTAGAATATGACCACGTACTAATAGTTATTATGAATTTGTAGGTCAATGGCCGCAGAACGTGCTCAATGGCGCGATATGTAGAGGACCATCCAGGGCCTCACCCAAGCACTACAACAAGTCACCCAGGGAGGTGCACAATGTGGAGCCGGGAATCTCCACCAGAGTTCTAGGAACATGAACCCTCCTAAGTTCATGGGGTTGACCGACCTAGATGATGCCGAGCATTGGCTCAGGGAAACGGAACGTATTTTTAGAGTTATATAGTGTACCGATCAAGAGAAGGTCTTATTGGCAACTTTCCCATTAGAGAGAGACGCCTGATGCTGGTGGGAGTCAGTAGAAGCTACCCTAGGTCAAGCTCAGGTCACGTGGGAGCAATTTGTGGAACACTTCAACAATAAGTACTTCTCCGATAGAGTTCAGGAGAGGAAACAACTCAAAGAATTGACTTCAAGAGATAGCAAGTAGGGAACAAGTGCAAGTATAATGAACATTTCAAGTAAATGGCTGACAAGCACGCATGTATAACAAGTCTTGTAAAGGGATTTCCATGTAAGAACGAATGTCATAGACCATACACTTGTAAGTACTCGGTGCAATGCCACACCTAGTCATTACAAACTCCTCGGGACACAAGTACTTTTGGGCGCTCCTCCCAGGACCAGACTGGGCCCTTTATGATGCCTTGGCATTGATTTGGTGGATCAAGGATCCTAAGTATTGTCTAGACATTCATGTTATTCGGTCAGAAATCCAAGGTTATTTTAAGCAGCCTATCTCTAAGGCCAAGAGTATTCCAAATAGGATTTGGACAAGAAATCATAGAAATATGGCTTGGAAGCCAACTCGCTAAAGAACAAGATTGGACGTAGCCTAGAGGGTACTTGACATAACTACAACAACACATAGGAATCACGAAAAAATCAGATCTGACGATAGGTTGCGGTCAACTCGAGACCGTTACAATGATATAGTGGTCTAAGAGGGGCCACCATTAATAGGACAGTGGCAAGGCCGACGTCAACTCGATGGATCAATGGGTCGACTCATAACATGCCAGAGGGTGATTGCGGCTTGTCGCAGGGCTGCAATTATCAGTGGCGGTTCAATGATGACCGCTACCAGGTTGGTTCAGGCGAGAGACTAAAAGTTGATTCAACTGCATTCTCAGTCGACCTAAGGCACATCTGGACTGAACTAGGGTTCAGCCCTTGTTCCCTGGGCCAATTGAGAGGTCACGATCGACTTGGATAGGGGCTAAGTCGACTTGAAACAATGACGGGTCGACTTGGCAAACTGGCACGTAGGCCACAACAAAAAAAATAGAAAACGATCACATCATGGCCGCTACTCTAGGTTGCGGTCCAGTGATGGCCGCATTCTAATCGAGATAGGCCGATCCATCATGAACTCGGTCTACTCAAAGATGAAAATCGAGCGAGTCGGTGGGTTCAGACTGGTAGGGTATAACCTGCTCGATGTCCTTGTGGGAATCCCCGGCTCGCGGGGGCTTATGGAGGCATCGTGATAGCAGTCCTAGTCTGACGGAAGGAATATCCAGCAGAGAGTCCCAACTACCACAAGAATTAAGGGTGTGAAATGTGAAAAATGAGAGTGGATGTTAGGTCACCACCACCGGAGTGGCGTGACCCTCAAACAATCCTAGTGGTAAATTAAAATTCAGTAAGCTATGATTGATAGAAGTGATGTCATGATCCATGTTAAATTCACAAGCATATCTACTCATTTTTTGATGACATAATGACAACAATCGAGAGGACAATCATGAAAAATCTAGATTTACATTACTATTTTGATATCCCTAGTTAACAGTGTGTTTCTGCAACATAATGATCTAAGCTACACTTCTAGTTAAGAACTGTTTTCTACGCATGTGTAACCTAGAAATGAACCTGCCTTCTTTTATTGGAATTCTTGCTGCTAACCTGATCATGTTCTGTCCCACAACAGTAAACTTGTGAGTATGATTAGTCCACTTAAACCATTTGGAAGCATGCTTATGTTATGTTAAACATATGATATTAATATTGCAATATGCATATGAATGTGAATGCGAATGCGATGTGAATGTTATGAATGAAAAACAACAGCATTCTATGAGGTGGACTTCGATCCCTTCTGCAGGATGGCGATACATAACGCCATAGAATTAAAAGAACCCAGGGGACAGCGATATGTAATACCCTAGTTAAAAATCCTAAGATTCGGCTCGTTCATTCTATGGGATGGCGATACATAACGCCACAGAACCCGAGTGATGGCGATGCGTAACGCCCCGTGTGGTAGGAGTCTGGGTGGGAGTTCACTCTCGAGTCTCCACAATACTCTTTCTTTCATTGTGTTATGTGGGCCTCCTGTGTTTGTGACAGCTGTTGGGTTCCATGAATAACAAAAATGTGAAATTCATGAAAATGTGATAATGTGTAAATGTGTAACTACACGTTCACTGTGATTTTGTTGCATGCATGTGTATCTTTTATGCTAGCTAATGAACATGTACTTTCACGTATGATTACTTTTAAGCAAATGAGAATGATTGGAATATGATATTGTTAACACTTGGATTATGTATGTTGATTGGATATATGAATGCGACTTAACCCCGATTTGACTAGGCTGCCTACTGAGCGTTACACTCATCCCTTGTGGCACACTTTTTCAGGGGACATTGTAGAGGAGGTCGAAGAGGAGGCTACGACTGAGGTGTAGTCCTAGTCCTCCCTAGATCAAGGTAGGCTATGGATATTTATCTTTCATACTATGGATAGTTGTAGATTGGTGATCATGTATGGACATAGATGCATTCGGGCAATGGACATGAATTTTTGGGATTATGAATGGTTGAGATACTATTTACATTTCTTGTAATTATGGTTTCTCTCTCTCCCTCATGTGAATGTATGCATTTGTGCTTCCACGATACGTACGATGTAATGCTTCGTGGTCTGATGAAAAAAAAAGACCCAAAAATTAGGAATCGGATCTCGAGGCGTTACAACTATGGTCAACGGTGACCTTGCCTTGGAATGGACGCTCAATACTCATGTGCTGCCTTGCTTACTTCCTTAGATGGCACACCCTAATCATTGGCTTTTATACTCCACACAAAAGCATCTGAAATGCTGGAAGAATAATCAGATTTTCGGGCTCCCATTGGCAAGGAGAGCGTGTGCCCTTTTCCTACACGAGAACGAACCAAAAATGTAAGTTAATCCCATTTTAGATGATTAGGTGGCTAAAGCATGTTTAAATGAATCAAACACATGGCTACGTTATGGGTTAAAGATGTAATGGAGGGCCGAAGTGGCGGCAAGGGGAGGTTAATTGGAAAAGATTTAGTGACGGGTTCGGCAGAGGGCGGTGTTGTGGCGGCTAATGGTGAAGTTGATGGAGGTTTAGTGGAACGCTCGGTGGAAGCTGGTGTTGTGGAGATTGATGGCATAGTAGGAGGTGTAAAAGCAGAAGGTTTGTTACGGAGGAAATGCTGAATAGGGCGAGCAGTGTTAGGGGTAGGAAAAGACTCGTGATGTGCTGATGCAGTTGATTGGAGTATCGACCCATTATCATAACACCAATAAGTCTCAAAAGTGGGGATTGGATCGGGGACGATGACATCATTCTGAGCAGGGGGTTCATCTGGTGATAGTGGAGGTATAAGAAAGCGAAGGAAACTCAGAAGAGGTGCTTGCAGAGCTTCATCATGTGCCATCTTCAATTCTTCAGTTGCCGGCTCTTCACTAGCATGCTCAAGTGGACGCCGTAGTGGAGGCGTATATGTGGGTGGTGGAATGTAATGGCATTGCGGATGATTTTGTGAATGTAAGTGTGTGTGCGTAAGTGAAGGCGGAGGGCTATATGAATGAATGGGGTGAATGGGTGGAGGACGAATGACGTCCACTTGAGCGTTGAAATCTACCGACTCTTGCTTACTTAAATTGTCGATGCCGTAGTCATCTCTCCTGTCCTTCCAATCTTTCTCCATTTTTGTAATGTCATTCAAAGCGGCGTAAAGGGGATTAATTGGAGAAGGAGGAGGAGGAGCGGGCCGCGGGCTCGCAACCCTCTTTAATTGTTCCTCCAACGAAGTCACTTTGTCAAGAAGGACCTGCTGGAGAGGTGTAACTTGAGCAATGGAGGGCTGACATGATGGCCTTGAAGGAGGGGCCGCATAAGAAGGCTGTGGAGGAGGGTTAATGGGCTGACCCATAGAAGAACCCAGACGGACTGGGTTGCAAGGAATAAACGGGCCTTGGGGCCGTGGTGGAGGAGGAATACAAGGAGACAGGTGATGAATCACCTAGGGAGGAGTATGTGTAGAAGAAGGCGAATTAGAAGAGAGAGGCGGGTGATGGACCACCCGAGTGGGAATGAAATAAGGTGGGTGATGGGCCACCCATGTGGGATTGGAAGGAGATTGTGATGAAGAAGATACACCCTCAACAATAGCCTTAAGGGTTTGGATTTGTTGAGGGGTGAGATGATCCAATGCATGTAAGACTTGAAAAACCTTCTCATCATGTGGAGGAGATGGTTCCAAGGGAATAGTGACTTGCGATTGATGTAAGTGATCATGAGATTGGAAATTGCCCATGGGTCGGGCAATACCATGCGAATAAGGATGCGGTCCCTTAAAAGAATTATGGTGAGGTTTATAAAGTTGAGGATTATAAGATGTATTTGGTTGATCATCCTCATGGGTCATATATCCCATCTACTAAATTCCACAATCATCAACTACTCATTAGGCAAAATAAAAGAAAAACACAAAAATAGTCCATTTGTCATAACATAGCTATAAAGAAAAATGCTGAATGAGACTCCAATCAGGTACGCCTCCTCATGAAAAATTCATTTACGGTCGGTCTGAAGCTTTGTAGGTAGCCTACATAGCCCCTCAATTCATCTTTGTCCTCCTCTATGTCCACTTTAGCCTTCATCGTGGTGGCATGGCGTCTCCATGCCTTCCCGATCCTATCTAGTTGCCGTCGATCCGCGTCGATCCCCAAGAGGCGCTTGGCAATCAATCCTCCCTTTGGAGCCACCCATGGGATCCATCTGGGCAATCCCACCTAGCGATGGCAGCGGTGTCCCTGGTACAACACCAAGTCATCGACCCCTACAAGCCATAACTCCTGCTTCGACAACCCACACACTCTAAATTCTTCATGTCGATACATCATCGGCACAAACACAAACTCATCCTCAGGCAGAAAATTCAGGTAGTCCCGCTAGTCATCTCTGGTCTTCAGTAGTGCTGCCTTACATATCACCTGATCCTCAGGACCGAAGATAGCCCTCGCGGGGTAGATGGTGCTCTTCTCAAAGATTCGGGAAGTAGTGGTCGCCTCACTGTCAAAATCAAAACTCAAGTGGACTTCCATCCACAGGTACAGAAGGTAGAGACTCCCCATGGCGCTGCTACCTAGGCCCATCTGAGTGAGTCCGCAGTACATGTGAGCCAGCACGACCCGAGAAAGAGAATGTCCTGTCCACAGGAGAGTCAGGGGCCCCACGTACTCTCGCCTCAGCACGTCGCCTGCGTAGGGAAGAGTAGCACCCTACCTAAGCACAATATCATGCCACGCATCATTCGATCTACTTCCACTGTCTTATCTTTCACGTGGCCCACAAGCCACCCTGCTAGGCAGTCGACTAGGATTCCTCGTTGGTCTATCATCCGGCAAACTTCATGCTTATCTCTCACAATCTCTGCTAGGATCCATCCCAGGGAGGAAGGTCTATCAGCTTGCCCACCTCCAAGTCACCCCACTAGAAGATGAAATCCAGTTCTTCTACCAGTATTGAGGCCTCAAACTCAGGAAAGACAAAAGTGTACGTATCTGGATGCCACAGTTCGATCAATGCCGCTAAAGACTCCCAGTTCCACCTCATGCTGTTGAAGCATTTTGCCATGATGACCAGCCGAATCAGGTGCCACTGGTGCATAAATACCCTCATGGCGGGAGTGATTGCCGCCATCAAATCATGGAGCCAGCCATAGCGACAGGCATGTCTCGCCCCAGGAAAAGTAGGCACAAGCTGCATCGTTTAGAAGGAAGAAGAGAGAATAGAAAATCAATCATTAAATATGCTAGATCCTATCAAGAAAAAATCTAAAAAGAACCACTCCCTGGATTTGAAATGGGGATTAATGTTGGAGTAAATAGAGGCCTAGGGGATAGGAAGGGTTGCCTTGGGGAGGGGAAGGGGTGCTTGGGAGAAGGGATTCCCCCTTGGGAAGGTGAAAGGTTGTATGGGGAAGGGGAGAGGTTGCTTGGGAGAATGGAAAAGGTGCCTAGGAGAAGGGCCCCCCTCCACCATTCCTACTCCCAGTTCTGTCTGCACAGATCTGCAAAATAGAGCCAGCCTGCCACTATCTCCTACGCCGAAAACTTCCATTACGTGTCACCCCTCCACCCCATCTCCATTATCCGACAACCCTCCCCTAACCCCCAGAGAAAACTCCGCCCCAAAAGCCACCCGGAAGCACCGGTAGCACCCCCATCTTCCACCCTCCGTCCCACTACCAGCAGATTGGCCAAAACGCACAGGGGTCAGCTTCTGGAGTCACCCCGGCTCCCATGGTGCACGGCTGCTGCCCACCTTTAATCGGCATCCTAGGGACGTCCCCACCAGTAGCCACGCCCATTTTTGTGTTCAACGGGCAACCCGAAGGCCGTGTCCCAGGCCTCTTTTCTTGCTGCTCACCTGTTGCCAGTAGATCGGGCTGACCATACATGGGTCCACCTTCAGTGTCATCCCGGCTTCCTCGGGGCTCCATTGTGGCCCTCCTTCCTTGAGCATTGCAGGGACATCCCTACCCACATCAATGTTAATTTTCGTGACGAGAGGATGCCTGGAGACCCTCCCTTCAGAGCCATCTTTACAATGGTTGCCTGCACCCGCGCAAGCTGGCCAGATTTCAGACTGCCTATTCACGGAGGTTACGAGGACCCAAGCTGGCATCCCCGACTACCATCCTCGCCTGGAGCAGTCATCATCCCTCATGGTTTGTCGTCCGTCACCTCGGTACCAGCCTTGGCCTCAACGACACGCCGTGCCCGCAGCTAGATCCAGATCGACCCGTGAGCATGATTCAATCCACTTCGCCTCGCAGCACCTCATGGGCGATGAGCTTCACCAACTCGTGGCCCGTAAACCCACGTCACACATCCCCAGATTTGTTGTACGCCTTTTACCTCCCTACGAGGAATGGACTATGTTTGGTTGTATTCTTTTAGCTCATGTACCCGGTGATCGTGTGACTTGGTCAGGATTCTTCCCCACGCCCCGAGCGTGGAGGTATGCGTCCACTACCTTCTCAGTTAGCTTACTTATTTAGTATGGTCTCTAGATGCCGCTACTTATGAGTTCATTAGGTTCCTAGCTCGCATATTTTATTTCATTGCCACGGTGAGAGAGCGAGACCATCCCGTGACTCATTCGAGTCACGAGTGTGGAGTTGACTACCCTAAACCTTACCGATTTCTCAACCTTGCGGATCGACACGCTTCCCTCTCTTGGGACGCCTGTGAGCTTGAGTTCCTTATTGATTGCAAACTCAAGCCCTTCTCAGTTCTCAAAGTCTCCAACTCTGTCTAGTTCCACATCCGAAAGGACCTAACATGCTACAAGTTGAATTGTTGAAGTGTGAAATATGAAACAAGACATCTACCATGAAAGCATGTTAAGCAGAACAATTGATGTCTAATAAATAACTTCAGAGATCTGGCGTAGTAGAAGTTGATCGAGGAACTATGCACAATTGCACATAGAGCTAATTAGATTGCTATAAATTAAAAATAGAGCCCAATATCAGGAAATAAAATTACAAAACTATAGACTACTGAACGTCTCCGTGTGGAGCAAGAGATAAGAGGGAGGAGGATATGAGCCGTACCAGGCACCAGCAACAGTAGTCTATGTTCGACGGAGGACGGCAGCCGAAGAGGAGGGTGAGGCACCACTGCAAGCCTGCACGTAGGGTGGCCGGTGGCAGGGCGTGAGGGAAGCGGTGCCGGTACAGTGGAGCTGCACGCAAAGGCGGAGAAGACTGCGAGCTACACGCAGGGAAGCGGCAGCGGCCGTGAGGGAAGCAACGGCCTTGACCCGTGAAGGATCCGATTGCGGGCTGTCTGGCGGAGGGAAGCGGCGGTGGCCGTGAGGGAAGCGATGGCGGTACAATGGAGCTGCATGCAAGGGCGGAGAAGACTGCAAGCTGCACGCAGGGAAGCGGCGGCGGCCGTGAGGGAAGCAACGACCTTGACCCGTGAAGGATCCGACTGCGGGCTGTCTGGCAGAGGGAAGCGCGGTGGCCGTGAGGGAAGCGACGGCCTTGACCCGTGAGGGATCCGGTTGCGGGCTGTCCGACGGAGGGAAGCGGCCGTGAGAGAAGCGACGGTTCGGTAGAGTTGCATGCAAGGGTGGTGGCAGGCGATTTAGGGGAAGGGTGACTGGGTGAGGCCGTGAGGGAAGCGATGGTCCAACGGAGGCGGAGCTGCAGGCAGGGGCCCCGGCAGGCGAGGGCCATGAGGCCGCGAGCAAGGGGAGAGGATTGTGACTGTGAGGCCGTGAGGGAGAGGGGTGAGGGGCGACTGTTGGGTCGGTGACCGACGATCGGCGTGTGACGCTGCCTCTGCGCCTGTAGACCTGCGGTGCTAAGGCCTGCGGGGTGAGGGAGGGCCGGAGGGGGCGCGTGACCGTGTGCGGTTCACGCCTTCATGGGGTGTCCGAAATGTGAAGCAACGAATGGGTTAGAAATTAGGGGAGTTTTAGGGTTTGAATAAATGGACGAAATTACCCTCGATAAATCGATTTCCCAAGTTTGGTTTGGTTTCAAGTGATCAAAAACCAAACCAAACCGAATTTTTAAATACGGTTCGGTTTTAAACTAAACCAAACCAATTTTGTCGGTTCGGTTTGGTTTTCGAGTTGAACACGAATTATGCTCACACCTAGCTGTGGGTGGGCTTGAGGGGCTTCGCCATATAAAGTAGTTCTCTTAATATTTGAAGAAATGGTCTATTTTGGTCCCCTTAAAGCATCACAATTTTTGAACTTTTGTTGGGTTTATCTACAACTGTACCATCTTTACCTTTTAATCCCTGAAATCATCCTTCACATTCAACCTTTTCTCCCTTCTCTGCCTAGCACGTAGAAGCCGACTTCTGCAGCGACCTTCCCGGCAGTAGAGCCAAGCCTTGCCCTTCAGCCCTTCTTCTCCCTTTGCTCATCCTCTCCATCATCCCTCATCCCTATGGCATCATGAGGAACTTGCGTAGGCAAGGGCAAGGCCCCTATGGGGCCAGTGCCGGAAGCTCTAGGGGGGAGAAGCACAGTAAGTCCAGACACGATCCTGCTTCAACGAAGCACAGAGATTTTGAATCTGTGGCATTGGTAAAGAGCAAAGCTCCCAAGGGGACATCCTCTAAAGGGAAGAAGGTGGAAGCAGTAGAGCAAAGGCACCCTACTCTGGCTAGGGCAAAAGGAAGGGCTGCTCCACCAGACATTCATCTTCTTTCAGGAACTGTAAAGCCGAGGACGATACTGTTGCTGCGATGGGTTGACTTCCATGATCACAAGCTATTGGAACTATTCCCTGAGCTGCCTGAGGTTATGGAGGCACAGGGCTGGATTTCATTCATGTCTCCACACAGAAGGTATTATCCGTACCTGGTTCAAGAGTTTTATCACAACTTGCAGTGGGTCTATGGGAAGCTCTACACTATGGTTCGAGATGTTATAATTGGTCTTTCCAAGCAACTGCTCCATCGTGCTCTAGAGATTGTGAAGTCTGGGGTCGATCCCAAGGAAACCCCATTTGATGAAAGGGAAGCTTATTCAATCATGACGGGGTAGCCAGCTCCTGATCAAATTCCCAAGGGCATCAATGCTAATACATTCCCTCCACATCACCGCCTCCTTCATCACATGTTTACCACGATTATTCGACCTAGAGGGGGTGGTCGGGGTCAGGTCAGTCATACTCACATGTTTCTCATGTAGTGTTTGCTGGCCAGACAAAAAATTTATTTACCATAATTGATGATCCACACCTTTAACTACATCTTGCACAACCCTTCGAACTCGCTTCCATATGCTTCACACTTAACTACCATATTTGAATGTGCACAGATTCCCTTAGATAATGAAGAGTGCACTGTCATCCCCAACAGGAATGTTTACACTTTTCACTATGTCACCACTTTTATGAAGTATGTTAAAGAAGAGGACAGTGTCTCAAGAACCTTGCCTTCTTCCAAACGCCATCTTTCTGAGCCTTCAGTTGCAAAGGAATAGCCTGAGATATCTTGGCTCATGATGAGGTTTCTCTAGAATTCACAACTCATCCCTCGACTGTTCCATCTCCACATGTCTCTCTACCACCACCTCAAGTTTCGGTAATTGATGCTCCACTTGATCTCTCCATTGTTCCGTGGATGCCAGATAGGGCACCACCTGTGCCCATGCCAAAGCCCACACCGTCCCATACACATGGCGAGACATCCACTTCTATGGCTGCACCGTCAACCCAGCCAGTACCCCCAGAGTTGTAAACCTTCATCCCTTCACAATTTGCCACCCTATCAACACAATTCACGTCTCTTCAATCATCAATGACTGACATGTCCACTAGATTTGATCTTAGGCTGGCTCATCTTGAAAATCAGATGGAGAGAAAAATTATTCAGCAGTAACAAAACTCTGAACATGTTGCTCGCAAATTTAACAGATTAGTGGGTACTTTGGGGAAAGTGTCAACTAGTGCAAGCTTGCTTCAGACCAGGCTGCACAACGGATTAAATCACCTGGATAATCAACTACAGCAAGGGAATTCACTCCATAGAAATGTTATCACTGAAATACAAAAAGTTTGATTATCCTATGCATATCTGGTTGAGAGGATGGAGGTTCTGGAGCAGGATTATGCATCTCTTATTCAGCAAACCAAGGATCTCAGGCATGCGTTTGATAAAGTTGAGACTGGAGTCAGAGGACAATTGCTGCAAGTGGAGGATAGATTGAAATCCATTAAGGCTCAACTGTCTGCAGCAACACAACCTCCACCACCACCCTCAGCACCTTCCACTCGTGGTCCATCATAGAGTCTGTACTCCGCTAGTTTTGCTGACGTCAAAGGGGGAGAATGCCATTGTCATTGAAGTCATCATTCATCATGTCAGTGTCATTAAATGTGGAGTTAGTCAATTGTGATAAGTCAGTCATGCATAGTCATCATAGTCATGGGCAGTCATCATAGACGTTTTTTGCTATTTTTCGATGGGTTCAATATCCCTTTATCATGTTCAAATGGATTCCTAATCATGAACAAGTGAAACCAAAATAAAAACGAATATTAGTCCCTTGTTCAAACAAATTTGGTCTTGTGCTACATGCATGTGATTCAAATAAAGTTCTTCAGTTAACAATGACTTATAGTTGCCATCATCAAAAAGGGAAAAAATATTGTACACCTCTTGTTTTGATGATGACAAACTATAACCTATTGAGACCAATACCTCATTGATTTTAGCTCTCATGCATAGTGTAAATATGAAATGCATGACAACTTAAGAAAGAGACTCAAACGTCAGAAATAGAGTCAGAAAGGGAAGGAAGCAGTCAAACGTCAAATTAGAACAAGGCATTCTGCATCTATGGTGCAAAAGTTGACTTTCAAGTCAGTGAACGTCTACTTCTGCACATAGGCCAGAACCACCCGGTTCTGGATAGGCGCAGAAGTCGACTTTCATTGATGCGAAAGTCGGCTTCCACCTGACAGGCCAAACAAGAGTTTCTGGCGTCCCTCAGAAGTCGACTTTGGAGCCTCCAGAAGTCAACTTTCACGAAAAATTGGTCATGTGAACCCTAAAATGGACCCATTTGTTACAAGATCCTATACCTAAGCTGTGGATCCGTTATGGCATGCACAAAGAGGGTCCAAATGTGTCAAAATATATGGGCTTCTAACAGATTCTGTTGCACCTAATGGAGAAGACTTGTTCTTCAACCTCCTTGCAGAAAAATAGGAGTCTCCCAATTGTTGCTCCAACCAGATGAGTAGATATTCAAGAAGCATTTCAAAAATTGAAATCCGTGGCGGGAAGGTTCAAGAGAAGATAGGTGAAAAAGGCTTCAAGCGCAGGAGGGAAAACATACGAAAAAGAGCATCCATCTTGAGGTGAAGTAGAAGACGTAGTGTTTTCCTATCACAAATGGCCTTCCGGTGCTGATGAACTCATATCTTCATTGCTGAGGCCAAGAACCCATTGGGACCTTCATCAGCGAGTTCTTGGCTACTCTAGAGTTCTACATCAGATCGAACCTTCAAGAGTGTTGAGATTCAACCTCCAATCAATCTGATCTCTATCTCTATGTCTCCCTTGTTCTTTGTTTTATTTCAGTCACTCATGAGGTGTTTCTCTCGATCCTTCAATCTCTGAGTCAGTAGTCTCTCAAGCTGTGTGTCAGCATCACTCAAGCTGTGTGTCAGCTTTGTCAAGTTGTGTGTCAATGCTAGTCAAGTTGTGAGTCAGCATTTGTAAAGTTGTGTGTCAACTGAGATTTGGGGGGTGATTCCCTTGATAGTGAAGCCTCACTCAAGTTGAGTGGAGGGAGGACGTAGATCTCTAGGTAGAGACCGAACCACCTAAAAATTTCATCTTGTGTATGGTGTTGTTGTGATGTGCCTGCTATATCTCTTACTCTCGCGTGATTTCATAGGTCTATTGGTCTGCGTTTCAATATAGATCAATCGAGTCACACAAGAAAATCAAAAATTTAACAAATATGTCAACCCATCCACTTAATTCTCTCTCTCCTCTCTCGATTCTCTCTCTCTCTCCGTCGCTCTCTCTCTCTCTCTCTCGTTCACACTCTCTCTCCTCTCCACTCCCATTTCATTGGTTCGCGCTATCCAAACGGACGCCGGTCGACGCGTGGGAGGTACCAACGGAAAGGGCTCGACGCGAGGATCGTGCCGGTACCCTTCTTTCTGCGGACCGTGGAGCATGGAGACGAGTGCAAGCGAGAAGACAGTGTGGCCCCGGTTGCCCGTTCGGCACCGATTCGCGATCTTCGCCACGCAAAAGGTAGGGGATCAGACTCCTCATCTTACCAGGAATCCATTGACGCCCTCTGCGTAGCCATTCGTCGTCATTTGCCTCATTTTTTATGCAATTTCTCTTTTGGGTGATTTTGGGGTTTTGGTCATGGTTTGCGTGCCTCCCTCGTTTCATGGTCCAGACGACTGCTGATCGAGGCTAGAGAGGTAATGTTGGAATGGTTACGTCGTGAGGATCGCACTGACATCCTCTGTTTCTCGATTCGTGTGACGTGAGTTCGAGCAGGGTTGAGAAGTTTTGTTTCTCCCTCACGCCAGTTCACTGTCAGATCGTCGTTTCTACCGTCACCCAGGTAGGGGGATGGAATCTCTATCACGCTAGGACACCACCGGTATCACTTGTGCTGTGATCCGACACCCATTGCATTGAAAACCGTGCATCTTTCTATTTAATGTATTTTAGTTCATTTATTATGGAATTTAGCATTTAATTGTTGAATTAATTCCATTGGGCTGTGTATTCCATTTCTAGTGGCATGTTTAGGCCTGTATGATTGGTTTGGGTTGGTTAGTTAAGCAGGTTTTGTATTCCGTCACGTTCCCCGTCAATTTCTATCGACCGAGCGTGATTTCCGATTCTGAATCTCAGAGTCACGAAACCCAGGTGATATAACGCGCCTATCCCAGTGCGTTATACTCCTTTAACGGGTCTTTATCAGTGCGTTATGTGAATAGTGTTCTGTGTTTTCTGAGAATTCTGACGTTCGTGGGGCTTTAACGCACCTAAGGTAGTGCGTTATAGTCCGTCGTTTTGAACTGAAGGTCCGTTGTCCTTAGCGGCCTGGTTCCTATGCGCCGTGCATTGTATGACGCACCTGTAGTAGTGCGTTATATTCCGTGGTTTCTGTAGAGTTAGTCGTTCTGGAAGGTATAACGGTCACGAGAGGTGCGTTATGTATAGTATGACGCCCCCTTGTCGGTCCGTTATAGTCCCTGTGCTATGCGTTGTGTGCGTGCTGACTTTAACGCCCATGTGCCAGTGCGTTATAGTCCCATAGCGCCCCTGTTGAGGTGCGTTATAGTCTGGGTTTTCTGTGGATTTCCTGTGTTCTGTGAAGCATAGCGGTCCCGGCTGGTTCTCCTTCATAAGAGTCTCAAGAGTCACCTCTTGGACTTCACCGGCGGGAGGATCATTGTTGATCGGCTCCACATTGACAGGGGCGGCACGCTCCTTAGCGAAAACTTCTTCCGCTTGTGTGGACGCTTGAGGTCCGAAAGAAGTGCCGATGTGGCCAACCGGAGTCGGCGGTGGAGGCGGGTGGCGAGGCCTCTTGAGGTGAGATATAGGTAAGTTCAGATCGTCGGTCTGAATCTCAGGTTAGTGTCTGGTGGTATAACACGCGAACACCCTGACTGCGTCATTGAGGAGCCGGACCGTCCTCCTTTTCTAGGAGTGCCTCTTGGGGCGGATAGGTGTCCCCAGCCTATCAAAGATTGAAGTACACTGCGGAGGAGTCTCCATCGTGGCGTCTGCCTTAGGAGAGCTTGGGGTTGGATGTTGGTGGGGCCCGGAATGAGCCCGTCTCTGTTTCTGCCTATTTGTACGAGAGGCGAGAAAGGGTTGGGCGCTGCCAGATGACGTAGCTGTGGGGCCAGTCGCACCTTGCTTCACGTGATGCCTTAGTGCCCAAAAGGGGTTGCTGAGACGTGCTCTTCGGATAGCTTGAGCTTTCTCCGGGGTAACCTAAATTCTTCTCAAGTCTGACTGTTGGTCTCCCTCATCCATGTTCCTCCGACGAGACTTGGGAGCTTGAGTGCCAAATCGGCATTGGTGCTTTTGGGTCGTTGCAGAAGCGTCCGCCCGCTTAAGTTCCGCCTTGTCTTCCCACATTCGACGCAGGAGGCTAAAGCGGTTGGTGATGGGGACTGTAGGGACAATCCATTCCAGAGGAATAATGGGTTCGCCCCCATCCAGGCGAATCCGTAAGTCTCTGACAAGAATGGTCTTGCCGGAGTTGCTAGTGGTAGCAACGGGTCACTTGCCTTTACTGCTACGATGGTGCTTCTTCTGGGGAGTGGAAGACGACTCCTGTCCGAGGTGGTAGGCTGAGAAAACCTAGCCTATAGGTGCTGGTGGTACAGGGCCATTCATCGGGAATACCGGGATAGGCCCCCAAGGCGCGAAGTCTGTAGTGAAGGCCGGTGGCTGGGTGGCTCGAGTGTAGGCTTTCACCCGAGCTGACAGTAGTGTTGCGGACTCTCGTCGCGACATGTCCGCCCCCGAAGTTGTCACTGCAGGGGGTACCGGGATGCCGGTGACCTGAGGCCTTGAGCAGGAACTGGGAGCTAGCAGGACCGGAAGGCGCGACAGAGGGCGCTCAGTCTGTACCGAGGTCACCGCGTCCCACAAAGGTAGACCCGTGCTGGGGATCGGCATTGTCAGATTGCGGGAGGAATGCCCCCCGAGGTAGAGCCGAGAGATCCAAAGCCTGACGCAGACCACTCATAATAGACATCGTTTGTAACACCCAAAAATTTTAAATGAAAATAAATAAATTTACACTCACCCTCTCTCTCCTCACTCTCTCGACATCTCTCTCTCTCCTCTCTCTCTCCCTCACACGTTCACTCTCCTCACCCCCCCATTCACTCGGTTCGCGGTCCAAGCAGACCTCGGTCGATGCATGGGAGGTACCGATGGGATGGGCTCGACGCGAGGATCGCATCGGTACCCTTCATACCTTAGATCGTGGAGCATGGAGACACGTGCGAGCGGAAACACGGCGTGGCCCCCGTAGCCTGGTCAGCACCGATTCGCGATCTTCGCTGCGTAAGAGGTAGGGGAACAGACTCCTCGTCTCGCCAGGAATCCGCTGACGCTTCCGGCATCACCATCCTTCGCCATCTTCCTTATTTTTCGTGTAATTCTTTTTTTGAGAGATTTTGGCATTAATTTTTTGATTTACGTTCCTCTCTCGGTTTCTGGTCCAGACGGTCGTTGATCGAAGCCGGGGAGGTACCGTTGGATTGGTTGTGTTGCGATGATCGCGTTGATGCCCACCTTTCTTGATCCATGGAGCATGGAGTCGAACCGGGCCGGGAGGCGCCGCGTCGTTGTAACCCAGGTAGGGGGATGGATTCCTTGCCTCGTTAGGACACCGCCGGTACCCCTTGCGCTGTGGTCCGATGCCCTTTGCCTTGTTTTTCATGCATGTTCCTGTTTAGTTCATTTTTAATCTTTTAATGTTGAAATTTTCTCCATGGGCATCGTATTTTAATTCTAGTGGCATGCGTAGGCTTGGAATGTCGGTATGGTATGGTAGGGTGGTTTGGTTTTGTATTTTCTCGCGTCCCCCATCGATTTTGATCGATCGGGAGGGAGTTTCGATTCTGAACTCCGGAGTCACAAAACCTAGGTGACATAACGCGCCTGTCCCGGTGCCTTATAGTCATTTGGCGCACCCCTACTAGTGTGTTATATCATTCGTGAACTGAGAGTTTTTTGTGGATTTTCATGTTTGGGTGACTTTAACGCGTCTCACCTGGTGCGTTATAGTCCTGCGTATTGAGTTGAATGCCTGTTGCCTTTAACGCCCCTATCCCTGTGCGTTAAATTCATATGATGCCCCTAGTTAGGCGCGTTATATTCCATGGTTAGCTGTGGATTCTGGTCGTTCTGGTGGGCATAACGGCCCATGGGAGGTGCGTTATGTTCCCATAACACCCTGCCCCTGGTGCGTTATATCCCTTACCTGTCGTGTTATGTGCCTGTTGACTTTAACGCCCCTACTCCCTTACGTTATAGTCCTATAGTGTGCCTGCCCTAGTTCATTATAGTCCGATTTACCTGTGGATTTATGTGAGTTTTATTAAACATAGTAGTCCTGCCTTGGTTGGTTATGGTATATAACGTGGTGGTCATAGTCTGTTATGTACATAGAGATTTCAAAAGCATGCATATGTAATTTCTAATACATTTCATGTTCCACATGGCTTCGGTTGGTCATGAGGACTCTCGGCCTGCACCAGGAGTGGGTTGATGTAGAGGAACCTGGTGGGATTGGGTGGAAGACCCGTGGGCAGTTGAAGGCGATCGATTGGAGGTTGCGGTTCCCGGACCAATATGCAGACTGGCAGAGAGGCAGAGTTCCAGTCATCTCCTATGCTCTAGACAGCTCAGCCTACCTCCGGTGCTACTAGGAGACGTACACTGATCGAGACCAGATGAGGCCGATAGGGGTATGTACGAATGCTTTCTAAATTTAGACATATATGCTTTTGAGACATGCTTCTAATAAATGACCTGTGCAGGATGCGCGGGATAGAGAAGTAGTGGACTTACACGCTCACCTTCCATAGCTTGGAGGCCCAGTTGGTGACCACTCGTGCGGATTTAGAGGCTCTGGTGAATATGCACTATCTGTATGCTCTTTCCTTTCTTTTTATTATTGTGATATTCAGCTACTGACAATCTCAATAAATGCAGCGTGCCCAACAGGGAGTGGTAGAAGGAGGTGCAGGAGGGGCATCTAGCTCGCGGGGCCCGACTGCCAAGGTTGGCGCCCTAGAGGAGAGGCTTGCGGGAGCAGTAGCACGAGCTGAGGCAGCGGAGTGTGACCTTGCTGAGAGGGTAAGCTTTGAATGATTTTAGTTAAAGATGACATATTGGGTTGTGTATCTGATAGTGGTAAGTATTGCAGGTGGCTGAGCTATAGGAAGCGCTTGCCTAGGCTACAGCCCGCGATCGACGGATCACAGAATTAGAGGAGGAGGAGAGGCATAGCCAGACAGAGGTGAGTGATGTTTGCTTTCTCTCTTCTTAGTTTTATTTTCAAATTATCTTTTCTTTATGGTACTAATGAAGCTGTCGAATGAAGCAGACTGTGTTGTTACATGATGCCTTCTCTCAGGCCACGCTAGCCAGTGGTGAGCTCGCAACCTACGATCAGCGGATCGCAGAGTTAGAGGAGATGCTGAGACAGTGAGAGGCATTGCCCAGTGACGTCATGGAGTTGAGGATCCTCCTTGAGCTGGAGGGGAGGGAGCGCACTCGGGAGTGAGAGGAGTGGCTCGTTCGAGAGCGAGAGCTCGGAGACGCGAGGATGTAGATAGGCACCCTACAGGAGCTGCTACGGATCATGGAGGAGCGCCTCCAGAGAGGGAGAAAGCGTGCGTGGGTTGTAGGTCTCTCCTTCACCAGTACAACGTACTTGGCTGGTTCCTCTACTCGATAGAGGAACGAGGTCGGTCAGGCCAAGAGGTCGACAGCTTCACATGGGTCGATGAGGCCCCCTCAAGATCCTCCTAGGGACAGGGGTGAGGGACCAGCAGAGAGTGGTGGTTAGAGTTAGAGAGATATTGTTGTACACCACTCCTACTTTTATATATGAATATTTATCAACAGATATATATATAGACTAAGCATTTGCATCAATGGCATGCATTGCATTATAGTCACATTAATCACATGGTCTTGTTGAAGCCCTTCATAGGCCTCTACACAATGGGATCTCTGGCTACTTGCACGGTCTTATATCTTCCGTTCTGACTATCGAACGGTCTATCATTGATCGTTCATTTTAGCTGGACGGATGAATGTTAATCGTTCCGTTCCTTCCCTAAGCTTTGACTGAGCAGCGTTCACAAACCCTGTAGTCTGATAGGCGGCCATTTCTCGACTATTTAATTCCCTATCATTCTATCCTTGCCCTTCTTGTGTCCCTAAGTCGGCGTCTATCCCTCTCTCTCACTCGTGAGTCATCTCTCCCTCTCTCTCACTCGTGAGTCGTCTCTCTCTCTCTCACTCTACATCTCTCCCTTTCTCTCACTCCTGAGTCATCTCTCTCTCTCATTTTGAGTCAGCGTCTCTCTCCCACTCTAAGGCAGCACCTCTCTCTCGTCTCTCCCATAGGTCAGAATAGCCTCACCTCTCTCTCGTCTCTCCCGTAGGTCAGAACGTCCTCACCTCTCTCTCGTCTCTCCAATAGGTCAGAACGTCCTCACCTCTTTCTCATCTCTCACCTAAGTCAGACGTCCTCACCACTCAGTAAGCACGTCTCTCAGTCAGTACGTCTCTCTCCTCATCACTCTCCCGTGTCTCCCTATGGTCGTGAGTCAGTTAGTTAGCATTTGCATCCATACATCTACATTCATACACCCATTCACTTTTAACAAAAGAAAATCAACTAAAAATTATATCATATCATATCATTTCATGTCTGCGTACAAAGTCATGTCTGGGGTACAAAATCAGGCCACTCTCTCTGGCTTGTCACTATCTCGTCCTCCCTCCTGTCTCTTCAATGGCGGGGCCATCGCAGAGCTCATCTCCTCCCGCTCCCGCCGTCGACGACGCTCCTCGTCCTCGTTCCTCCACCGACCAGAGGAAGTGGTGAAGTAGCGCCCAAGAGAACTGTGGGTGGCATGGCTGCCACTCAGAGCCCTGCTATGCTCTCGGTGTATCTCCCAGAACACCTGTAGCTCCCCCTGCAGCCTCGACGCCTCCAGCAGTGCGTGATCCTTCTCAGCCCAAACTCGGACTAACTCCTCCGCGCTGGCCCAGAGACGCTCCAGCTCTGCACGTAGGAGTGTCATCTCAAGTGCGTCCGCTGGTCTACTCCAAGCTAGCTCTTCCCGGAGGCATACTGTCTCCTCCTGTGCTGAGGCTCAGCTCTGCTCGAGCTCCTCTTGAAGGCGTTCCGCCTCCTCTCTCACTCGGGCACTCTTGCTCAGGGCTACTGTCAACTCTGTCGCCTACATGCATGCATCAGTATCATTAGTTAATTACATTTCATATAAGCATAATTGATAAGGGAAAGTGTAGAGAATGTACCCTCTCGGAGAGCGTCTTCAAGGGGTTCTAGTGACTCACAGGCCATAGCTTCAAGAGAGTTCGCAGGGACAGATGTTTGCCATGCTGATGAGCGAGAGGCTTTCAATGTTCACCCGTCAGACGGGTCACCCAAAGCCATACCACAGAGAGGTAGGCTTCTAAGGACCCTGAGTGATCAAGAGATAAAGAGAGGGAGGAGGGACTCTGATAAGCTAGAACATGATACATAGACTCATAATAGCTTTTCTTTTTTTTATTCACTCATAAGAGCAAAGGGGGATAACGGGAGAACAAACACAATAGGGGAATCTGCCCCATAACAAAAAAAACCATTAGGAGGAAAGAAGGACTGATACACAGGTGGGGGGGACAGAGCACATGCTCCTCCCCCCTTTTTCACTCTCACCTCTCTTCTCTTCTCCCTCCTTTATTCTACCTACAGTGATCTCTCTATCTGGTGCTCTCCGTCTCTCTCGGTATCTATCCCCGTATGTGGTCTCTGGCCCCTTTTTTCTTCAGCTTCAACGTCATTTATAGCACGGGTGGTGGAGAAGAACTCCCACCACCTCCTCCTTGTTTGCAGGATGAGTGGAGTTGACCTGCTATGCATTGGCTTCCGTTGATTTGCTCAGTACACTGGGCCTCGTCCGAGAATAGAGTGTCTATGAATTATCCAGGGGTTATGCTGTTGCTGCCACCATCCCAGCCTATTGTCACTGCTGCTGCCATTGTGTTGTCACCTTGAGGTGCAAGCAGACCCATAGATCTTGTCTAGCTAAATGACAGGCATTGAATGCTCTGTTCCCTACTTCTTCGCGTGAGAGTAATAGGAAAATAGGGTGTCGGAGTTCAGATGGGACTACCCTTGGTTAAACCGGCACGATCAGGGGGGGCACCAGTTTAGGGCATGTCAGATGGGCATTAGGTGATTTGCCCATTGGTTTAGTAGCAGGGGCACATCGATTTACGAACCAAGGAGGGCACGTCAGTTTAGGCAAAAAGGGGGGGCGGTTTTAAGGCCGCGCTGGTTTAAGTGGGTTGGCTTTATGGGCATTCTACTTTGTTGACTCCTAAATGGCTCGAACAAGTGCTTGACCTACGAAACTACCTTTGGTTTTAATGCACCACTTCCGGGATGTCCATTTTGAACCTTTCGGGCCTCAGTTTGTGATTTTGAGTGATTTTCGACGCGTGCCGAACCCGCATCAGATTACTCGAGTTTCTTCCTGATTCAACCTTCGACACTATGAGTCGTGCCCTTAACCCTACTTTCTACTTGTGGGGAGTGTCCTCTTCGAGTGAGCAACCACCCAAAGTATTTTTTCCCTCAATGGGTAGTTCTTCGACCTTCTATGAACCTTTCCGGCATAATGTGTGCCCCGACTGGGTTACTCGGGTTTTGTGTTGATATGGCCTTCGGCCCTACGGATTGAGGAGTCAGGACTAGTGGAAGATATGCTCAGGGCATGTATAATCGATTTTGGTGGAAGTTGGCATGACCACTTGCCTTTAGTTGAATTTACATATAATAACAGCTACCAGGCAAGTATAAATATGGCACTATTTGAAGCCTTATATGGAAGGAACTGCCGATCACTAGTATGCTGGAATGAAGTGGATGAGAAGCAGTTACTGGGCCCAGATTTGGTTAGAGATACTACTGAGAAGATTCAACACATTCAGGAAAGACTCCAAGTTGCTCAAACAAGACAGAAGGCTTATGCTGATACCCGAAGGAGAGATCTGAAATTCCAAAAGGGTGACCACGTGTTTCTTAAGATATCACTAGGACGTGGAACAAGGAGATTTGGTGTTAAGGGGAAGCTTACACCAAGATTTATCGGACCCTTTGAAGTATTGGAAAGAGTTGGTGAGGTGGCATACCGCATCGCTCTACCTCCTCAGTTGTCCGCCATTGTACACAGTACACATGCAGGTAAATTTCACAAATACAAAGCACGCATGCACATAAATATACATTAAACAAATCATGAGAGAGGGTGGGTGGCGGCCGGCGACAGCAACTCTGGGAGTCACGGGCAGAGGGTCGTGGCTCTATTTGAACTCCGACAACACCGATAGGGAGGGTGGTGCGGCTGGAGCAAGTTGGCGGGGCTGCAGTGACAGTGGGGCGAGAGGGGTGGCTGCGGGCGCCGGGGGGGAGTTCGTAGCAGCCCAGTATGGTCACACGAGCCAGCACAGGCCGCAATTCTCCAGTGGCGGCGTGAGAAGCAAACGACGACACAGGTGGCCACAACTAGGGTGTGAGGGGGTGCGGTGTTGGGCGTGAGAGGGTACAGAGGGTTAGGGTGGCTGTGGTACGTGACGGTGCCACCATGGGTGGTGGAGGACAACGTCGGGGTGGTCGGGGTTGCTCATTGTCGCAGGCGACGGTGGTAGCCTGCGTGGAGATGGGAGGGGGAAGGAGAGTCTGTGAAGAAGAAGATCTTGGGACCCTGGGAGGCGGTCGGAAGAGGGGAGGGAGAGGACGCGCGAGGTGACCGGAAGAGGGGAGGGACGAAGGGAGGGAGAGGGGAAGGGGACGCGCGAGATGGCCGAAAGAGGCGGCCGGAAGAGGGGAGGGAGACGCACGGTGTTGGGCGTAGGGGGATGCAGAGGGTTAGGGTGGTTGCGGTACGTGATGGTGCCACCATGAGTGGTGGCAGACAATGTCGGGGTGGCCGGGGTTGCTCACTGTCGCAGGAGACGGTGGTGATAGGAGGGGGGAAGGGGAGTCTGAGAAGAAGAAGACCTTGTTACCCTGGGAGGATGCCGAAAGAGGGAAGGGAGAGGACGAGGGAAGAGGGAAGGGAGAGGGGAGAGGGGCGGGGGACATGCGAGGTGGCCCAAAGAGGGGAGGGGGACACGCGAGGGCATAGGTTAGTTATACAGGCTGATGCATCTCATTTATGCATCGATGCTTCTGCAGATATGTGTGCATTCATTTAACATGTCTGAATCTGTTGAAAGAATTAAGATTGAACTTGTGTTTATGCTTATCATTTGATTCATAACTAATACCTCTTTATCTTTTATCCTGACAACCCTGATCCATGTTCGAACACTTGGGTGCCATAAAGGATGATCGCATCACTCCCACGTGCAACTTAAATGAAGCTGATTAATGGCACGTGATCCAAGGTGAAAAGTTTATCTAAAATTCTGCCACATGGATCGTCGTATCTTCTGCTCCTAACACATGGACTCTCGAAATGTGCGAGAACATGTTCTCCACGCACCCAAATCAAGAGCTCGTGGGACCACAGGACACACGCCCTATAAAAGGTAATCCAGTGCTCTAATTCAAGGATAACGAATAAAAAAAAAGAAATCAGAGCAAATCAGAAGAAGAGACAGAGAGAGCCTCTAAGGAAGAGAAGCTGCTACTACGAAGAAAAGAGTCTGAGAGAGAGAGAGAAAGAGAGAGAGAGAAAGCAAAAGAGTCTGAGAGAGAGAGAGAGAAAGTAAAAGAGTCTGAGAGAGAGAGCAAAAGAGTTTGAGAGAGAGAGCTCGAAACAGAAGTGATGGTGAAGCAGTCATAGTATCCTGAAGATCTACAAATCGTTGGCCTCTAGATCAAATCTAAGTGAATTTGCTCCTGTGAGAGCTATATCTTTCCTACTTTCCTTTCTTGTTTTCTTGTGTTATGTTTTTCTTGTTTCTTGTTCATACATCAAGCTGTGTGTCAGCGTTGCAGAGGATTGGTTCCTCTAGACAGCAAGCTGTGACGCTCAGCTATAGCAAGATGTGATTTTCAGCGGAACCAAGCTGTGTTGCTCAGTGGTGTAAGCAAGCTGTGATGGTCAGCGATTCAAGCTGTTTGTTAGCGAAAAGTCTCACTCGGGCTTGAGTGGGGGATGGACGTAGGTCTGTGGGTAGCAGACCGAACCATCTAAAATCCTTTGTGTCTGTGGTTTGTTTGCACTATTGATTCACGATAGATGTATGCTTAGGCTCGTTTTATTCGCATCTGGTTAGCCTACATCATTCTAAGTATGCTGAGTGTCCTAGAATAAATCTGAATAGAGATTGCATTTCTTTTAATTCCGTTCAGCTTGGTGATCAGTGAGTTCTATTGTTCTAACATTCTTGTGTGAAGTGTTTGTTTTCTGAGCTCTTGGAATTGTGAGGTCTAAATAGGCATTCTGCCTTAAGTGTTTGAGTTTTGTCTTACATGAACTGATTCAATATCAGAGCTATCTGACATTTGGGGGTTAATCATCAACAAACTGAATTGTCTTCTATGTTAGCTTCCGCACTCTTGTGTAATAGACTAGTCAATTTCTAGTCTTCTCTCATTTCCAGAAAAATATGTAAAAATAGTCGAAATGATCCTCGCAAAGAGTACATCACAGTAGCATAGTCCGCGAGTCGATGAATTAAGAAATAAACTCACCGTAGGGTTCCGTAGATTATACCGAAGAAAAATCCACACGAAAAGTAAAACTCAACTCGGGAGCTACAAGAGCGAACCGAAACTCTCCCAAAAGGATCCGAAAGACACAATAGAGATCCAAGAAAGATCTAGGATGTTGCACACAGTGCCCAACTACTCAGCTCCTTCAGTCACAATGGTGCCTCGACACCTGACTGCCAGCTACCCCAGTCACGTCAAGGCCTACAACGCTTGACCACTCAGCTCCTTCAGTCACAACGGTGCCCCCGGCACCTGAATGCTAGCTACTCCAGTCACATTGGGGCTGGCGGCACCCAATAGCTCAGCTCCTTCAGTCACAACGGTGCCTCTGGCACTGGATTGCCAGCCACTCCAATCATATCAGGGCCCACGGCTCCCGACCACTCAACAACCTTAGTCACAATGGTGCCCCCGGCACCTGACTGCCAGCCACATCGGGGCCCGTTGCGTCTGACTACTTATCTACTTCAGTCATAACGGTGCCGCCAGCACCCAACTTCCAGCTATTTCAATCACGTCGAGACCCGCGACGCTCGATCGCTCAACAACTCCAGTCCCACTAGGGCCCACAGTACCCGACAATCCTGAGCTCAACGGCTTTTGGTTACTCCCGTCATGGCGATGCTCACGCCGTCCAATAACTCCGGTCTTAACAGTGCCCAGTCGCTCCAGTGACAAGTGGTGCCTACGTCATTTGGTCGCCTCGGCCTTGGTGACACCCAACTATTCCAGTACAATTGTGCCTACGGCACCCCTACTGTCCCGACCTTGACACTGCCTCATGACGGGAAGACATTGTGACGCCCCTCAGACGGCATCCTGCTGAGTCACAGGTCCTCTAACGGACACTATGTGTGGATACGGAACTACCCACACAATAGCGCAATGACCTGGGGACTATCACAAATGACAAAATTGTCCCGTGGCTTGCAAACACTTGTAATCGGGCTATCATGCCCCCACATAAATGCCTTTCACGACATATTTGTCATGTAGTCTAGTCAGGAAGTGGATCCCCCGCCTCACTGGAACCAGTCTCTCTGCCCCCAATTATCCCTGTTGTGTTGCTGTTGCCCTATCGCTGTTGCATGGACTAAGCCCGCCCGATGTCACGGCGTCTAGGGTCCCTGACTCTCTTCTTCGATAGTAGAAACAAAGGTGTTCAGGCTTCGCCTGATGTAAAATAAACACCAATCGCTTGCGGTCGATGGGGAAGACATCCAGTACACGAGCCCCTACAATCATCTAAACTCATACCTATGAAACCTCCTTCTCTCCACGTGATGCATGACCTTTCATGATCACGTGCCATGCCACCATTTGATATATTCTGGAGTAATGCGAGAGAAACGAGCAGGAGCCGGGACCCTGAACGAAGCCTCCTCTCAACGGTGAAAGAAATCCCACCCTGCACGAGCCTCGTCATTGGCCACCTGGCTGGCTCTATGCCTATTTGGCAGTGTGAATTACGTGGAAGAAGGAGGAATGTACTGATCATAGCCAAAATTTTGACTGAATCGGAATGGATAGTACGGCTCTAGCCATAAGATGCCACTCTTTTGAAAAACTAGGATGCTCGGTCTGATCGCCAGCGTCCAATCAACCAATTTCGGTTCTAGAATTGGCCTCGTACATTTGGCATCGGAAATGGGATGGACATATTCTTCTGTCTTAAAGAGACGGCATCCTTGCATCTTGTTCACGAGTGGGCTGGAGTGGGCTGCCAAGCTCCAGAAGTGCAGAACTCTAGGTGCGTCGATTGGAACCTTGGTCAGCTTTCCCCTGATGGCAAAGAGCTACTCCGCTGTCTGTGACGACTCGGCACTAACAAACTCTGTCATCCTCGGAACAAGCCATGGAGGTTGTAACCCACGAGGCTTCTGGGAACAATGTACATACCTTGGCATTGAAAAAGTGTAACAGACCAACCATCTGAAAGTTCCTGGGAAGATGAAACCGGTGCAAGTCTCCCAACATCTTATAAATCAGACACAATGCCACCAAGCAGAGGGAGAGCTTCTTGCCCCAAGCCATCAGACAAGCGGGGTAGATGGCTTCAGCTCTGATCACCCTCTCGTCGCCTTGCAGGAGAGCAAAGGAGCAAATCCAATAAGTCAGATATGCAGCACAGTGTGTGACTGCATCAACAATAGTGGGGTTCAGGCCTCCTTGCTGCCCGTCCTTCAAAACAGGCGGGGAGGCGGCTTGCCGCCGGACCCTCTTCTTTTGCTTCAGCACAGTCAGCACTATAATGGGAAACTCATCATACTTTCACTCCCCGTTGAAGAAATACTGAAGCCAGGTGCCCATTCGCACACGCCTCTTCTCCCCAGGCTTGCGTGCTTCTCTGGTGTCGTGTGATGAGCGACAGAGTGTACGATAGGCCTTCATCAGGTAGCGGTAAGCAAAGCCCGCCAGATATCGGCCCTCACCGTCTGTTTGGTCCCTCAGCCAATCTGGCCAACAAACTTCTTCATACGGCTCACCGTCAATCGGTAGGCCACTCAACTGTGAAAGACTCCAAAGGTCTAAAGAAGTCTCTCCCTCTAAAGTGTAGAAAGTGTTATACTCTGGGCATAAGACTTCAATCATACCGTAGCATAAACCCTTGGAGATAGGGTAGCAGTACCTCGAGGCGTACACACTGTGGTATACGCCAGCCTTGACCAATATGGGAGCATAATGTTGCAGGACGTAGTCCGTGAACTCCACTGCTCTGGGTCTGAATGCATGGGCATCGGTGGTTCTTAAAAACCCATCTAGTCCCAATAACATGTTGGTCGGTGGGTCTGGGAACCAGATTCCATTTCTCTCAAATTGACCAAGTTCTTCATGCATGGCATTAACCCAATTTTCATCTAGCAAGGCATCTTAAATGCTTTTGGGTTCAAATTGAGAAACTAATGCAATGAGATCTTAATTATGAACATATTTAAGAAATGACCTGGTCCTAGGGGGATCATGAATGTTTCCTATAATGTTTTGAACATGATGATCTTTTAATATTCGAATATTTGTAGAAGACTCAGTAGGCAAAATTGATCGGACAGGGCCTTTGGTCGACCAATCGGTTACCTGTTCCGCAGATGGCTATTGGCATCCTTCTACTTGTTCTTCCTTGGATTCCATGAATATACCTTCATCCTCCTCCTTTTTCCTGTCATCAATGCCCTTGCCTGAATCAGTTAATGTTTCAGCAAACACAACATGTGGAGTTTCCTCCACGGTTTGATTCTTAACATTAAACACCCTATATGCCCTTGATGTTTCAACATAACCCAAGAATACTCCAATATCACTCTTGGCTTCAAATTTGTCCAAGTCTAATTTGTCATTATTTTGTACATAACACTTTGATCCAAATGCTCTAAAATATGCCAAGCTGGGTTTCTTACCCTTCAGCAGCTCATAAGGGATTTTCTTACTCTTTGGCCTTATCATGGCCCTATTAATTATGTAGCATGTCATGTTTACTGCTTCATCCCATAATTTTCTTGGGAGCTTACTTTCAATCAACATAGTTCAGGCTATCTCCACAATTGTTTGATTTCTTCTCTCCATAATTTCATTCTGCTCTTGGGTCTTGGGAGAAGAAAATCTATGTGTTAGTCCTTCCTGGCAGCAAAATTCAGAAAAGGAAGAATTCTTGAACTCTCCTCCATTATCGGACAAGATGGTGAAAAGTTTGAACTTACCTTCTTGTTTTACTTTTCTAAAGAATTTCTAAAATTCAATGAAGGCATCATTCTTGTTAGTTAAGAATAAAATCCATGTGAAGTGAGAGAAGTCATTGACTAACACATATCTAAATCTTCTTCCATTAATGCTGGTTGTTCTGGTCAGACCAAACAAGTCCTTATGTAAGAATTCAAGAGGCATGGTTGACAAGGGCTCACTTCTAGGTTTAAACGATTTTCTAGTTTGTTTGCCTAGAGAGCATGCTTCACAAACATGGATGTTCTTTTTATAGGACATTTTGGGTAAGCCTCTTACCATCCCATGCTTGGACAGTTTGTGCATTGTATCATAGCGAACATGACCCAGCCTCCTATGCCACTGCTAGGCCTCATTGGGCTGACTAGTAGACAAGCACAGATTTCTAGAATTGGAAGAGTTAAGGTCTACCATGTAGACATTGTTAACTCTATGACCTACAAACAGCACAGAATTAGAGCTTTTCTCAAATATTTTACACTTATTGGCATCAAACATTACCTTGTGGCCTTTATCACACAGCTGGCTAATACTGAGTAGACTGTGCTCAAGGCCTTCAATAAGCATGACGTTCTCAATGGAATTGAAAGAACTCTTACCCATAGTGACTGTACCAATGACTTTTCCTTTATCCTTGCCTCCAAACCTCACTTGGCCTCCTTCCTTTAGGACTAGATGGCTGAACTTCTTTCTATCTCTTGTCATGTGCCGTGAGCAGCCGCTGTCCACGTACCATCGGTTGTGATGGGCTACTAGGCAATCCTGCATAGAAAACATTAAGTAGAGGTTTTTGGAACCCAAAAAAATTTGGGCTCACAATGATAATTCAAAGAATGCAATAGACTCTTTGGAATCCACATTTGTTTAGTCGGCCTCATTTCCTGACCAAACAAGCATTGGTTGCTAGTATGACCAAGTCAGTTGCAGATGGGACAGACCAGCTTGATGAAATTCATGGAGTGTAAATCAAATTGAGGTTTAGTTCTTGGATTTCCTAGTGTATTGAATTGAGTGTGAAATGTACCCACATTTGGATGGTTGCTGGACCTTTTTCTATCATTGAACCAGTTCTTCTTTTCAGCATAGTAAAATGAATCGCGTCGATGTGTATCACTAGTGTGTTGACCTGAGGGATTCTGTTAGATACTGAAGTGATGGCATGTTTGCCCATGGCATCGACCTTATGGCCTAACCACCTATGGATGCATGGTGCTGTATCGACCTGTTTGAGAGATGTGTCAACTCTTCTATCTAGCAGGTCTTGGTTGAGCCTGAGGCCTAGTAAATGTGCATCAACCTTGAGGACTGGTGCATCAACCTATTTGTGTAGTAGGTTTTTTATGATGTGTTTGATAGTTCCCTTTCTGCCTTTTGGTGTTTTGACCTTGGATTTGAGAGTTTTGAGTTTTAAGGATTCTGGGCTCAGAAGAACTCTGGCTTGTTGACTCTTCAACAATTAGCTTACCCTTCCCTTTTTCAGGATAAAATGAGATGGTTCTTCATTCAAAAGCCCACTTCTCAGTGGGATTAAATCCCAACCCTTCCTTTCTGAAGTTCACCCGAGTGCCTAATATGACATCTAAGTTGGACTTACCCTGAGTCATTCATTTTAGGGAAGATTGCTTGTCCTTCAATTCTTTTTCAAACTTCTCAAGATCCCTCTAGATTTCTTCATTGATAGCTTTAATGGCTTGATATTTTTCAAGGTTGAGCTAATTTTCTTCTTCAAGTTGCTGGCACTTCAGTTTGTCCTTTACAAGTTGTATCTTTAGATCTTCATTTTCAACTTTTAAATCTTCAACTTTTGGGTTGTCAGATTCACATTCCTTAATCTTTGTTGTTAGTCTCTCATTTTTAGCTCTTAAGATTTTCAAATCCTCGTTGACAAGATTATCATGAGCTAAGGCATTGACTTTCTTTTTCAAATATTTGTTCTCCTTTTTATACATCTCATATTTCTTAAGTAAAACGGCATACGCATCTTCCCAATCCTCAACTGAAAAATTTTCAAGCGGATTGCTTACCTGGTCTTCATCTACCATTAAGCAGTAGTCATCCTCATTGTCCAGTGTGGAGGAGCCTTCATCTTCCTCCTCGCTGTCGCTCCATGTGCAGACTATTGCCTTGGGCCATCTTTTTGAGCATCTCGGGGCATTCAGCCTGCATATGCCTTGGTTTCTTGCACTGATAGCAAACGACCTTGTCAGAATTTTTGGTTTGGGTAAATTTAAAATTGGACATTTTCCTTACCTGATTCGTCCTCTTTTTCTTATGGAATTTACCTCTATTCTTTAGGAAGTTCTTAAATTGTCTGTTGAGTAGGGGATGGTCAGCTAAGCTTGTTTCTGGAATGTCATCTTCATCATCCTCATCAGATCTATCAGTGCTCTCAGAAACCTTGAGAGCCAAATTCCTCTTTTGCTTGGTATCTTCCTCATTTCTTTTCAGATTGAGCTCATACGTCATGAGAAAACCTATCAAACCGTCAATTGTCATTACAGATAGATCCTTTGAATCCTCAATAACAGTGGGCTTGGTGTGCCATGTAGGGGTAAGAGATCTAAGGATTTTTCTAACCAAATCACTGTCAGTGTATTCTATTCCCAGAAGTTTTAAGCTGTTGGTTAATTGGGTGAATCTAGTATACATCTCAGAAATAGATTCATCTGGATTCATTTTGAACATTTCATAATCAGAAATCAGCATATTGGCCTTACTGGCCCTTACCTCAACTGTCCCTATTGAGTCTCTCCAAGTGATTTTGATGATAACAAACCCCCAAATTATTCTTTCCGTCCCGTGTTGTGTCTAGCTGGCATGGTGTCCTTGCTTCTAGTTTCTCTGTGGTTGTGGGAGGTTTGGTGTGAAAGGAACAAGTGATGGTATGAAGGCAAACACAGATCACCGACAACCATATACCACAGGATTTCAAAGAATCAATAACACCAAATTCCCTGCATGTTCCCTGACAGGAGATCTCTCTTCCCTGAGCTCCTTACAACACCTCTCTATTGTAACCAGTCTCCAAAAGCATAGGAATCCGATCATTGTATTTTGGTCTCCTCCCCCTCAGGGAACTTTCAAGCTCAACATTGATGGTGCCAGCAAAGGCAATCCCGGTAATGGTGGTGGAGGAGGTCTGATTAGGGACCACAAGGGTGACATCTGTCTAGCCTTCAGCCACTACTATGGCAGATGTTTCAGTCTAATAGCAGAAGCTCATGCCATGCTTGACGGCCTACGATATGCTACACTTCTTGGCATCAATCTTCACATTGTGGAATCTGATTCCAAGACTCTAGTGAGTATCATCAAGGAGGAATGCTCCTATCCATGGAGACTGCTACCCATCATTTCTGAGCTATGCGAGCTAGTTCAGAGAATGAAGACAAATATCTCTCACATATTTAGAGAAGGCAACCAGCCAGCGGATGGTCTCGCCAACTTTGCTTGCCAATGTAATTTCAGTTCTATTTTTCATAACAATCTAGACATATTCCATCTAGAATTCGTGGAGCCTGTAGGCTAGATAGGATGGGTACTCCAAACCTAAGATTGTAATCTTTCATTCCCTTTTTTCTTATGCAGGGGTATGCCCCGAAGATATTATAACTACCATTTTTTTAATAAAATTCCCTTCGGCATTGATCTGGTAGAGTGATCTCACCCAATTGGATGGGCTCACCCTCCCCGATCAATCCAAGGTCATATTTACTTTTTAAAAAAAGGGTGAAAATAAAAGAAAGGGGAAGCATTAATGCCATGAGGGCCAGTGTACAGCTTCGGTGTCAGTGGCTAGTAGCTTAGAGAAGGTTCTTGGTCTCGGCGTGCCACCTCCCGAACCAGCCAGCACACGTCCCTAATCTTCTGGCAATGGTCTGCGAGGACGGCCAAATCTGCATGCTTCTTGAAGGCAAGGTGGCAGTAAAGGTTGAAGTGGTCCATACCCCACCTGTCAGCATAATAATACGAGACCTGCAGACGCTTGTCCAGAATCGTAGCCGTCGGGTCATCCACCTTCAGCCCGTGTGAGCGGAGCAGGACATATAGCCACGTGTTATCCTTATAATTCTCAGGCTTCCGCTCCTCCCTCCTCACAAATGTGCAGTATGGGCATATTGGTTCTGTCTCTGGCCGCCAACTCCTGGCGGGAGTGCCTTCCTCTTCTATAGAGAGTGGATAGTTGACAAGCTCTAAGCGGTCTCCCCCGATGCGGCATAGGTCCCTCAAGGTCTTCTTGGAATCTCCTTAGAGAATGAGAAGAAGAAGGAGATCCCAAAGAACAATGTGTATTGCATGAGATTTATTGAGAAATTCATGCATTTCAAGATAGAAGGAGACAGAGTATTCAGGAATTTACCTAGACATCTACCTGCACCACCACCACAGCAGCAGGAATAGCCCGCTCAGCATGAGGAGCCAGTAGTGTAAGAAGATCAGCATGAGCACCCCGATCACTAGGAAGATATTCTGCCAGCTGGAGCAGAACAGGTACATCATGAAGCTCATCTGGGAAGGACACCCAGCTAGTGATCACAGATTAGAGTAGCACCAAGAAGAACTCCATGTGGACCATGCCATGGATCAACAGTAGTATGCACAAGAGGAAATTCACCATGGCACGATGATGGGGTTTGGTATTCCACCTCCGCTATCTCCAGAACATGAGCCCAGAGTCTTTGGTAAAGGGGATGCCCCTCCAGAATTTCATGCCGAGGCATCCACTTCTAGAGGAACAACCTATAGTGCAACTAAAGATCTCAAGGGTATTAACCCAACTCTTATCAGATTTCTACAAACTCAGTTTGCATACATGAATTCCTCTTTTTGCCATATGAACCTATCCATTGAAAACTGGAAACAAGGCTCATTCACAATGAGCAAATCCAAAACAGCAGATGGGAAAAATTTGTTCGGGTCAAGCACAGGTCTGATGGGCACACTCATGCCTTCATGAATTCTCTACTTCATGTCTGTGGGAAAGCTAGGAAGGTCATGAAGGAATTAAAAGAAATTCACATAAAAACCCAAGAAAAGACCACACACATGCTGACACATGCTTATGACATCCGCGAAGAGCAGAATTTCTTGTCTAGGACATATGCTACCCTCATTGATACAACCAGAAGAACCGAACAACATGTCACTGCTACCACGGACAGAACATTGCAAACTGTCACTGCAACCACAAGAAGACTCCTGGATGCGACCATAAGGTTTGAAAAAGTTGTTTTAGACATCAGGGTAAAGCAAAATGATGACTCCATCTATATGCAAGGAAAAGTTCAGGAACTTGTCACTCTGTCCACCAACACTGAAAAGGCAGTTCGTGCGAATTTAGCCAAGGCAGCTCAGACCTCCACCACTATTGCAGAGAAAATGGATGTTGTTTACAACAAATTAGATATGGTGGGGGGATAAGATGATTAGACTACACAAGGTTCAGTTTCCTGATATTCTTGAAGACACTGGAGATGCCTTCTACCCACGTACCATTGAGGCCACCTCATCTGATGTAAATGTTGTGGGTTCTCAACAGAAGGCACAAACTGAACACATCTGTGTGATGCTCCATCAGTGGCTCCTAGACATAAATGACAATATCAAAGAACTCGGAAGATTTATCCAACAAAGAGATGCACTGCATACTCAGAAAGTGGATGCCCTAGAAGATCAACACGAAGTAAGATGAAGGAACAACACGAGGTATGAGAAATGGAGAAAACAACACGAAGTGTGAAGATATGAAAACGACATGAGGTTTGGTCAAAGGCAACACGAGGCAAGGTAGAAAACAACACGAGGTATACTTTTTCGAAAACAACATGAGGTATGTTTTCGAACGCATAACCTACACGAGCTATGCTTTTCGAAAATAACACGAGGTATGTTCTTGAAAGCAAGACTGTACAAAGTAAGAATGACACATTGTATAAAAATGACACGAAGTATAAAAGAACGAAAAATGACATGAAGTATAAAAGAAAGAAAAATGACACGAAGTATAAAAAATGACACGAAGAAGACCTCGTTAATCAGAAGACCTTCATGAGTTATGAACACTGTTCATACTCGAGGATCATTGCCACAAACACGAACTGTGAAACTGAAACCAACACGAGATTTCTTCTTATCAGTGCAGAAACTACACGAATTATGGAAAGTGACACGAGGTTAGCTTTTCAAAGGAACTGGTCAAGGTAAAAGGTATGAAACCGGCATGAGGCTGGAAACTTCGAAAAATACTCAAGGTATGAAAACATGAAACCAGCATGGGGCAAGTTGTAAAAGTGCATGAAGTATATCTTTTGAAAAATGTGCATGAAGTGTTCTTCCAAAAACTGCACGCAGTGCTATAGTGTTTTTGACTCTTGGAGAAGTGTGCACGAAGAACACCTTCGTCAGGTAAAACTTGCACGAAGTACGACAAATCAAAGTGGATGAAGTGAGAAACTTCCAACGTGAGTTTTATGCACGAAGTAGACACTTGAAAATTTAACATGAGGTAAGTTTTCTCGATCAAGAATTATGTTTAGCAAATGTGCACGAAGTACAAACACTTCAATTGTGGAAACCTTTGTGCATGAAAAATGTAAATTCATGGATAAAAAATACTGTCCAAACAAGTCAAATGCATAGTGATTTATATAGTGTCAGCATCATCAAAATAATAGGGAAACTCAACAGTTGTGGGGCAGGAGCGTCCTATCTTGTGGGCTCATGTGGAGAGGTAGATGCCTGCCGAAGGGCAGCATCAAACCATGACTCGAATGGCTCAACCTTTAGAGTGACCTGATAAGATTGCTCCAGAGTGGCTGCATCGCAGCAAAGACATTCAAACATGTAGTGAGGCCGCATACCTCTCCGGAACTAAAGTCTGGCCATGGTGCTCTCCTTCCCGACTTCACATCTTGGCCAGTACACTTCAAAGTCCCTAATGTACTCAGACACAGACTGATGGCCTTGGACTGGTCTGATGTAGGGATTGGCCAGAGTCGCGAGGAGATGGGAATTGATTCCCCCTAGGAGTGGAAATGCATTGGAACACTTTTTTTATTTATATTCTTTTTTTTCTTTTATGCAAGACTAATGCAAGCCAATATTATTGCTTTCTATTTTATCTAGAACTTCAATGTACTCCACACACTCCTTTTTATCCCTTCGGAGCTTTTATCACGCTTGGGGGGCTTCGTAGATTCCAAGTGGTATCCGGTTTTCCCGCTATCCAGAGTCTGGGTCATCACAAGTGGTATCAGAGCCGTGTTGTGTGAAAGTACATGGGAATTCGAGATATTGTAGTATTCAAAGTCCTTAAGGTCCAGTACAGTCAGCAGTTGGCGCAGGTTTTGTGATTATTTGTCACTTTATTTTCTGCATGTGGTCTTGTGCGTGCTGTGTTGGCACTGCGTGAGATGGTTTCACTCTCGTCAAGATCTGACGGGATGCCCTTTTTCATCATGGTAGTTATCTTGATTCTGTTGCACTTGGCAGAGATCTCCGGCAGGCGTGAACCTACAGTGCATTATCCGAGAGTTTTTCTGTGGTTTCTTCAGGTGGCTGGTTACTTTTATCATTGGTGTGATGGCCATGCACATTCTTATGTTGTTTTGGTCATCCCAACTTGAGTCTGTTCATCTCCTGAGGTGTTTTAGCTTGTGTTGAAGTGGTCGATTAGATGACTTGATTGAGAAGATGCTCGGGCGAACCTAGGATTTCCCTTCCAGGTGAGCTTCTGTTAGTGAGCTTGATTCTTCTCATCCTTTTTGGTGGTGTCTTTTCAAGGTAAGCCTTAGGAGTGCTGTCTTGGTGAAGCCCTTGTCTTGTGTCTGCTTAAGTGTGGATTGTGTTAGTTCTGAACCTGATCTACTCTTTGTTTGACGGTTGCGTGGCTTGGGACCAGATTTTGTGTTACGAGCCATTCTGCACCATGTTCGTCCTGCCGTGTCTGGCGACTGATGTGTTGTGAAGGTTCAGCAATTGTTTCAGGACGTAAGGATAAGTTGAGATTAGCATCTTCTTTGTACCTTGTGCTAAAGCTGGTACTCTTCCTGGTGTGCACTTAGGTGACTTATGATCGGTTATTAGCAGGATTGGTACTTGAGGCGAGTTATATTGTAGTTTCGTGAATTACGATAGGGTCGAGTGTGTACTGAGATGTGAATACCATGGCATTTCTGATGCCTAGGTGCGTTGTATGAGTGCGCAGTGGAAGTGTGTGGACTAGTAACCCACGGGTCAAAGATCGTTAATTGTAAGATTATGGCTAGCTGAGAGAATTATCTTTCTCGATGTGACTTCATTTTGGCATCTTGTGCCTTGATGTTATTGGTTGCCGTGCCATTATTGTTGGAGGCCTTTGTGGTGATTGGCACTGGCATTTGAGAGTGTTGGGGAATCTATCGGCATGTCTGTTGATTGAGTACCCTTTGCTCTTCAGTAACCTATTCTTGGGTATTGTGTTCTCAGGACATGACCGTGGTCCTTGAGATGCGTTTCCCAAGATTATTGTTATGGTTATTGTGGGTCGTAGAGATAAAGGAATGAGAAGCACTAGTATCAAATAGCACAAATGCAGGATGAGAGTAAATTTGAAGTGTACCTTCCATGAGCCCACAATCCCTGGGCGCTTCTTCTTCTTCTTCTAGAACAGCATTGAGGCGAGCTTGCCTCCTGCGTCCTCCTCCAGCTACTTGTTCTTTCTTAAGGGGGCAATCTGGCATGCGATGCTCCCTGCTTCCACAACGTAAGCAAGCACCGAGGCATTTCCAGCATTCTTCTGATGAATAACTAAATTTTTCACAGAACGTGCAGGCTGCCATGACTTGCTTCTCCTCTTCTTTAACTTTCTTGTACTTCTGGGAACTTCCACCGTTCCCGCTCCTAGACTGTTTCTTGTTATTATGGCTTTTGTGAGGTTCCGTGATACTAAACTTCTCCTTCCTGAATCACCGATCAGACTTCCGGCTAGATTCCTCTCTCTTTCCTTTCATTTTCTCGACCTTCTCTAATGTCCTTTCACACAAATAGGCCCGCTGGACCATCTCTTCATACGTACGGATGCTCTGGGTCCCCAGTTGCTGGATGTAACCGGGCCGTAACCCATCCATGAATCGATTAGCTTTCAATAAATCGGTACTAATAAGGTGTGGTGCATATGGTGCTAGCCTAGAAAATTGTAACTCGTATTCTGCTACTGACATCATCCCTTGATGAAGGGACGCAAACTCCATAGCCTTCCTCTCCTTGACGTGCTCCGAGAAATACTTGGCACAGAACAATGTAAGGAAACCTTCCCATGTATGTGGTGCATCGGCTGGTGGTGCCGGGACCGACTTCCACCATGTACGAGCATCCTTATTCAATTGGAAAGTAGCCAAACACACCTTCTCCTGATCGGTGCATTGTATAACGTCAAAAATCTGGTTCATCTCATCAATCCAGTTCTCTGCTTCGTCTGGATTAGAAGACCCATAAAAACACGGAGGGTTGAGACTTCAAAAATTTTGATGTAAACTACCCACTCTGGCTCCAGCGCCTACCTGGGCCATAGTTTGTAGTGCCTGGGTAAGGCCAGCCACTGTCTGCTACATGCCGTCCTAGTCTACGCGATGAGCCATTGGAAATTAAATAAGGTACTTGAGAGAAATACAATAACTTGTTATTTCTCATGAATTAGGGAAACTTAATCTTAAACTAATTACCTATCTTATCCCGGGCTCTACCCAATTCTCACATGTGTGTGAAAAATTTCTTCCTTATTTCATAGGTAGGGGTCCTAAACCTTGGACTTATCCTATGACATGATTCTTCTCCCTAAGTCCGGAGACTTAGATTCTAGCTTTGATACCAACTTAGCTGTCACGCCCCGAGCCCTTATTTACAGCGGAAGACTCGCTCGGGGGGGACGCGAATAGCCGGCATGGTAAGCCTCTCGCAAGCAAGAAATAACCAGAGCCTTTGATTAGATTATTTTATCACCATTGTTCCTGCATCAAAGGATTGATTTTAGAAAATTAATGCATCAAGATTTAATTCTCATAAGCAATAAACCATACAAATGTAAGGAAAGGCATTTCATCTTAAGGGAAGGGCAGTCTCGTAATTGGTCTTGAAATTAGTAAAGTCGACAGAATTTTGTGTCTAAACTCTACCCTATTATAAACGTCCACCTCACTGTTGAAGCCCAATACATCCAGGTCAAGGTTTCACCCTTTTCTAAAACCCTTCGCATCAACGCAGCCTAGTCGTCCGTGCTCTCTCACCCCGTGCATAAACTTGCTCTCTCCATTCTTGTTCTCCATCCTTCTCTAATCCATGCTATTAGCCTCTGTTTCCCTCTCTCGTATCAACCATATCTTCTCCAGTCACCAAGAGCAAGGGGAAGCGAAAGGTTCTGGAGGAGTAGCAACTGATGGATGTTCTATCAGAGAAACCTATTGAAGTGTCTCATAAGGAAAGAAGCTCAAAGCAGGTACATGATGAGGGCATCGAGTCTGGATTGCTTGGAAAGAAGTCTGCTAAGGGTAAAGAGAAAATGTTCGAAGCACCAGCCAAGCGGCGCCGAACTTCTACCGCAGAGAAAACTTGCAGAGTGACTGAAGAAGAAAAAGATTCTGATACCTCATCCATGCAAGCAGAGTCCGTGCTTGAGTCTACCAAGATTATCTTCCCTCGGTATGTAGATTTTCATGATCAAAAGATGATTGATGATTATCCAGAGCTATTGAGTCTGATTAAATTTCAAAAGTGGAAAAAGTTCATGGGTAAGCATAGATATTATTACCCTAGGTTGGTTACTGAGTTCTACAAGAATTTGGAATTTGATTCAGACCAATCTAAGATATGGTCACATGTTAAAGAAATCAAGATTGAGATAACTAGACACTTTCTTCACATGGTCTTTAGGATTCCTAAAGATGGTGTAGTCGAGGGAGAATTTGAATATGATGAATATGAAGCTTACTCCATCCTTACAGATCAGCCTAGTAACCCTAATGACCACAAGCAAACCAAGCTGACACGGTTCAATGCAAATAGGTTTTCCCCTCTAGAAGGATTGTTGCATCATATGTTCAATACTATTATAACTCCACAAGGTGGAGGTAGAGGGAGATTAACAGAATCACAGAGATTTATCTTCTACTGCATGTTTAAGAAAATCAGAGTTTGTGATGGGAATTGGCACTGAGCATTGACCTTTTTATTTTGTATTTGTGTCCTTTAGTTTGCTTTTAAATCCTCAGGAAAGTATGTACGCAATTGTAGGGCTTGATAAGCCACTTTGTCATTCCCTTGGATTCTTTGGATTTTTATGCAATTTGATAGTAGGTCCAGCTAGGGGCCCCCCAGTCCTTCCCCATTGGTCCACCTCATCCATGTGGGGCCCATACTTCTAACGGGGAAGCTACTCATAGCCGAGCCACTATTTAGCTGGCTCAAGAAAAGCTTGGTCCCTAACGCACCATGCTATCCATCCATGGACCCCGCACTACAAGTAGTACCCGTCCACTCGTTCCACACAACCTTCCAATCCTTTGACTTTATTGATACATTGGAAGACCTTATTAAGATGTTAAATTGGCAGGTGATGTGGACATACATGTTGGCCCCAAGCTTCGACCAACCCAATAGTTGTAGCTTCACACATCTAGCATTGGGGTCCATCACCTCTGTATGCACCGTGGGTATTGTCACCATGGAGATCCTTTTGCTCCTCCCTATTCTTGATGAACCTTACTCCATTCCATTTATCCCGAGGGAGGAACCTTATCTTCTATACGAGACCATTGTCCCATTGGCCATAATAGGTGAAGGTGATCATCTATACCTTCAAGAACTCCAAACATGGGGCCAAGCCATGAGGGAATCCATCCCAAGAGGTCACACATTCTTTGATCCCTTCGACCCCTTCCCTAGTGAGCCTCGTGACCCACCACCTCCCTTCTACCTTACCAAGGTAGTCCACTATCACACCCCTTCCCCACGGGCTGGTCCATCTATGCTCATCGAGCCCGCTCATTGGCAAGAGCTACACACATATAGGGGTACTGAAGAGTGTGAATTTGGCCCTCCTGGCCCACCCCAATCTCCCAAACCTCCCTTCATACTAGGATGTCTAGGAGTTCCCCACTTCGCAAACCATCGATTGCGTTGAGTGTATGCTAGTCACACATTTGGATGTCCTGGTCCACCCTTGCATGGGTCTGCATAGCATTAGGTCTGACTAGGATATAGAGTGTACTTTTTCCTTTATTTGTATAGTTTGTTCAGAGAGTCTGCATGCATCAAGTCAAGTCAGTCGCAAGCTCACGGTGTCAGTCCCTTTCGAGTGTAAGGCAAGTCGGATCTAATGCGTATGTTGTGGACTTACCCGAGGAATATGGGATCGGTTCTATCTTTAATGTATCGGATCTAGTCACCTATGGGGACCTAGTGATGATTTCTAGTGAGTCTTTAAGTCGTCTCCTCCCTTTGAGAGTGATCCCACCCCTGAGTATCCACTAGCCTCATTCCCCATAGAAGTGTGAGCATATAGAACATATATAAGATGAGCAGGTGATGATTACTAGGAGTGGAGTGTACCCGCACTACCTGGTATGGTGACGGATCTGCAGGAGCGACACACAAGCAACTACACCCCTTACTCGACGAGGTTGAGTTCTTCCCACCCAAGGAGAATTGATGGGAATCAACACCAGGCACTAAGAATTTTTTTAGTTTGCATCAGTTTGCATGTGTCCTCTTGTTTGCATTTATATCATTGGGTTAATTGGGTTTGCAATTGTATGACAAATATAAGCCAATATGTTAGTCAGGGCATTAAGTAAGGCATAGAAAATGAGACAATTAGCTGCACAGAAATCAAGGCAAGTGATAATATTGATAGGTGCACAGAAATTAAGGTAACAAGTTGCATAGAAATCTAGGCAACATGTTGCACAGAAGTTCAGAAGTAAGGTCGATGTAGTGGCCACTATTCATGCAATCAGGTCGATGCACACCAAGTTTGTAAAGAACAAAGGTCAATGCACATTTCAGTGTAAAGCTTAACAGGTCGATGCATATCTAGACAACGTGCGCCAAAAGGTCGATGCACATTCTTGCACTGAAGTAGTAAGGTCGATGCACATCTACTGTTCAAGTAGTAAGGTCAATGCAGCTGAAGGTCGATGCACATCACTATTTCACAAAACAAAGGTCGATGCTACCTTAAGCTATCAACAGAACAAAGGTCCATGCCACCTATGCACCTCAAGTCTTCTTGGAAGTAAGGTCGATGCACATCAAGTTAAGCACAGATCTAAGGTCGATGCTCATCTATTGTTCAAGACTAAGGTCGATGCACATATGCAGCCTAGCCCAGAAGGTTGGTGCACATGCTGAACTAAGGTTGATGCACATATTCAGCCTAGTCTCTAAGGTCAATGCACATGCTAAAGACTTGAACACTAAGGTCGGTGCACATAATGAAGACTGGCACTAAGGTCGATGCACATATGCAGTCTGGACAGCTAAGGTCGATGCATCATGAGTTTTCAAGATGGAATAAGGTCTAAGCACATGCAATCTTAGGAGAGCATCCACAGCCTCAGGAGAGCATTCTTGGTGCTAGGGGAGCATGTAGGCAAGGGTTCCAAGCATTTGATATCAACCCTTTGACAGAGCACATGCAACCTCAAGAGAGCATCTATGGCCTCAAGAGAGCATTCTTGGTGCTAGGGGAGCATGTAGGCAAGGGTTTAAGGCATTTGATATCAACCCTTTGGCATAGCACATACAACCTCAGGAGAGAATCTATGGCCTCAGGAGAGCATTCAAAACCTCAGGAGAGCATTGAAGATCTCAGGAGAGCATTGAAGGCCTCAGGAGAGCATTCACAGCCTCAGGAGAGCATCCTTGGTGAATGGGGAGCATGCAGCCTGATTTCTAGGCACGACCTATCTGCTCTCCCAGAAGCCTTCAAGCTGATTTCTGTCAAATAATTTGTGTGTTCCAGAGAGAGAAAATAGGTATCGTAAATGCCTAAATACATAGAATTCGAGGTCTAAAAGATGCTCCAATGTTTGACTTTTTGTTCTGATCATCATCACCTTACCAAAATACATGTTTGGTGGCAGTTTTGTCAAAATCCATAACTAGGACATGACTCATCTCATGACCACTTTCTGCTATCATTAAATGGGATATGATCCTAGAATAGTACTGTGAGCCGAAAGTCAACTAGAGCCAATAAGAATGTAGACCCAAAACTACCTCCACGCAGGGAGGGGCTGTAAGCCGGCCAGGCGGGGTGGGGAACGGAGGTGGTCGGGGGCCAACTGACTCGAATCTTCGCCTTCAGGTTGCCATTTCTACCTTCTGCAACCGGCGGTCTTTTCGGGAATGTAGAACCTTCTCGGAACGTTCGACGGTGGCGGGTCTAGATGCGTTGGAAAGCTGGACGTGTTAGCTCGCTCCTGGAAGAAACGCCATCTCGTTCTGTTCTCGGATGCACCGGGTACGGTAGATTCCATAGAACTGCGCCGGGCTTCTCTGCTGCAGGCCAGAGAGGGCTTGGACGAGGCCGTACTCCTAGATGGAATATCAGATCGAGGCGGGACCAAGTCCCACTGAAAGAGGGCTCAATCTAGTACTCCAAAACCAAAATTCACTTCCTGAATCACCCGATCACGTCCTTGATGGCTCCTGGATGTTGACTGGGTCGGGCTAGTTGCGGGGATAGAATTCTGGACTCGACTCTCCGATGGTGTAGCTGTCCGATCTGAGGTCGGGACATGGCGGGGCTAGAGTCTTCACGAAGAGGGTCATCCCAGGGATCTTTCAGAGCTGGAATGGTCCCGTTATGAGGTGTGAGACGCCAGTACTGCTGATTCTTGTGAAGTCACACTGTGCAGGATGCCGACCGGACAGGGGAGGCTTGTCGGGGGCGTATCTCCAAGTGGAAAGATCAGAAAGAGGTGAGACTAAGATTTAATGAAAGCTGACTGACCTCTGATGAACTCCTCCAAAGGTCTCTCGCTGAAGATGGCAGACAAGACCGTGGTACTCCCTGTGGTGGGCTGCTTGTTCTGGTCGCTGGTGACTTGGACTTCAGGACTAGCGTGGGTTGTCGACGCCGGTGCTCTCTACGGGGAACTCCAAATGGGACGGGACCACCTTTGGCTGAGAGCTGGACGACCCTAGTAAGGAGTCTCCAAGGGACTTGATCATAAGATGGGAGAGAGGCGGGAGCAGCTTCTGGAAGGCGCATAGGTCGCTGGTCGGACCTATCTTGAGCAGTCGAGGGAGAACGGCTGTCCCGGACAGCCCTGATGTTGGATGGACACGAGACTACCTCGCCTGCGAAGCTGACTCGACGAGCTTTCCAGAAATGTATGATACGCCACTAGAAGATGCGTGATACATCCGGGGAAGACTCTGCAACTCAGAGCTTTGCTACTGTCTGTGAACTGGTGCAGGGCAGGGTGATAGGATGTGAGAGTAGGAGTGAGGGGAAGGGGCTGGATGACACCAAGATGGAGAGAGGGAGTGTGGTCTGACCAGGGGAGGGTATGGAGGTTGTGAGGGGTGTGTGGGGGTGCTGGGACACAGCTAAGGGAGGAGGGGAGTGAGGGGTGCGGCCTGGTGGAGAGGGAGAGAGGGTGGGGGCGTAGGTTGCTTGGGTGGAGGGGTTGTTTAAGTTAGATTGAATTGGGGGTGATCTATTCAACCCCTCCCCTTCTAGCTCACCTTCTGCGTAGTCTGACAGATTTTACCTATAGTACCCTTTCGGGTTTTCACCACAGTTGGGTTATAGCCATTTTTGCCCTTGTCCAGGATATCCAAACAAGTTTGGTAGGGGACCTTTATTTTAAGCCCCATTTTATTTTTAAGGGAAATATCGGGTCAGCGTATGGTGCTCGATCCCGACTGTTTGGTTCGTTTGTGTGGTAGTGACATGTAGCTATTGGCTAGGGCATGAAGCCTTGCACCGAAAAGGTTTATTCGTTGACAAGAGGATAATGTCAACGCAAGGAAGAAGGTTTATGCGCCGATTCAGATGTAGGGTCTGCAGTGGCAATAATGCATAGATATCGGCTAGGGCATGAAGCCTTGCGCCAAAAAAGGTTTATTCGTCGGTAAGGAGATAATACCAACGCAAGGAAAGGAGTTTATGCGCTGATTCAGATGTAAGGTTTGCAATGGTGATAATGTGGATATCAGCTAGGGCATAAAGCCTTGCTCCAAAAAAGGTTTATTCATCGGCAAGAAGATAATGCCAACGCAAGAAAAGGAGTTTATGCGCCGATTAGGACATAGGGTCCGTAATGGTGATAATGTGTAGATATTGGCTAGGGCATAAAGCCTTGCACTAGAAAAGGTTTATTCGTCGGCAAGAAGATAATGCCAATGCAACGAAAGGAGTTTATGCGCCGATTCAGACGTAAGGTCCGCAATGACGATAATGTGGATATCAGCTAGGGCCTAAAGTCTTGGACCGAAAAAGATTTATTCGTCGGCAAGAAGATAATGGCAATGCAAGGAAAGGAGTTTATGTGTCGATTCAGACGTAAGGTCCGCAATGGCGATAATGTAGATATCGGCTAGGGCATAAAGCCTTACACAAGAAAAGGTTTACTCGTTGGTAAGAAGATAATGCCAACACAAGGAAAGGAGTTTATGCGCTGATTCAGACGTAGGATCCGTAATGGCGATAATGTGGAGATATCCGCTAGGGTGTAAAGCCTTACGCCGAAAAAGGTTTATTCGTCAGCAAGAAGATAATGCCAATGCAAGGAAAGGAGTTTAGGCACCGATGTGGACGTAAGGTCCAACATGGTGATGATGATAATGTTAGCCCAGCGGGACTATGCGGGGTCTTAGAACCCTTTGGGGTTTGTGTTTATTGGGGGGCTTTTGTAAAGCGGGCCACCGACTTCAGAATTGGTTTGAGCCGGTGGACATTTGGAGAGCTCGGCCAGGGCGGAGTGCCACTAGACCAAGGTAGATTTCGATCATTCTTTGAACGCCGGCAAGGCTGCATGGCACAGCTTTCGGTCTTTCCCATTGAGCAGGGAGAATTGCAATATCCCCTTGTGGTCTACAAGAATGTAGGCACCACTCGGGCGATTCAAGAGGACCTTGACTCATTTCGGCATGCAACGCTAAAAAGCCTGAATTTCCTATATGCTCCTATATGTTTGCATATGTTTCTATATGCTGCTATATGCTAACCAATGCTATGAATGCCCTTTTCAGGTGCATTGGACACCGTACGGGGATGAGGATCATGCGGGGTAGCTGTGGGTAGAGGCTTCCCTAGCCTACCGAGGATGGGACATCTGGCTCCCTTGCATTAACATGATCGAGCCGCTTCACTATCGGTTGATCATGAGGACGCGGGGAGTGCATCAGCTCGCGGTGAGATTCCCACACCAACATGATGAGTGCCCGGGAAAATCTGCCAAAGGGATTGGCAGCAACATTGATTGGAGTGGTCGAGCCAGGAAGTATATTCAGGATTGGAAGCATAAGGGCAAGGCCATGCCAGAACGGGCTGATAGTGACGAGGCATATCTGAAAGCCTTCACCCGTCGGTATGGCAGCCAGGTCTTCCGCAGTACCCGACGACCGGTATGAATTCTAAACTCAACCTTTATGTTCTATATGAATGAATTTCTACTATATGCATGACACTTGTTTCTAAATGCAGCTAGACCTACAAGGGCGCATCGCCGAGCTTGAGGGACTACTCCACGCCACTGTGCAGCAGCGGGATGAGTACCGAGCGGCTTTGGAGCTTCTGGTGAGTTTTCCTTAGACTTAAAAAAATGAAATGTTTATGCAAACTGACTGACTTTTGAAACTGTAGCGGGCCGAGGGAGCCCAGAGGACCAGACCGGATGCACCATCCTCCTCCACACAGCCTGTCAGGGGGCGGGCTAAGCGAGATGTGGATTTTACCCGAGACGTAGCTCGAGTCGAGGAGGCCGAGGCTACCCTCACGGAGCGGGTAAGAAACCAAACTTTTCCTAAAATGATTATGCATGTGCCTAAACTGACCAATATGCAAAATGTAATATGCAGGCGAGAGAATTAGCCGTAGCATTGGCTGCGGAGGAGCGAGCCCGAGCAGAAGCGATAAAGGCACCCCATCTCTGGGAAGAGGTTGACCGACTCCGGGGGGTGGTGACCCGGCTGAGCGGAGAGGCAGTGGACATAGAGCGGTACCAGATCGAGGCCCGCGAGGCACGAATTTAGGTCCATGACTTGAGGATTGAGCTCTGGACAATGGAGCAGACCATTCGGCTGATGGGCCGAGCACCCGAGCGGAGTGCGTCCCGGAGCGGCGCAGCAGGAGGCTCGTGGAGCGTGGCACCGAGCGCATCAGTGGGAGACGTTTTGGCTAGCTCTTCCGACCGCCGGAGGAATGAGGAGGAGGAGTAGAGATGCCCGCGGGAAGAGGAGCACAGCGCCATGGAACCACCGCCAAAGCGGCACGAGGGCACCGGGGATAGTGGCGGCCCGGGAGATAGACTGGCCGAGTGACAAATGGGATGGGGTCCATGCAAGCTGGGAACAAAGTCCGTGCAAAGGATGAAGTCCGTGCAAGTTGGAGGCGAAGTCCGTGCAGACTTGGATGAGTTCCACGCTGGGTAAAGTCCATGCAAGTTGGAGGAGAAGTCCGTGCAAGTTCTGGCGAAGTCCATGCAGGTTCTGGGGTTAAGGTCCATGCATGTTTGGACGAAGTCCGTGCATGTTTGGGCAAGGTTCGTGCAGGTTTGGATGAAGTCTGTGCATGTCTGGGGGCAAAGTCCATGCATGTCTGGGGGAAGTCTGTGCCAGGTGGGATGAGGTCTGTGCAGGTTTGGTGTTAAGGTCCATGCATGCTGGGCGAAGTCCGTGCACATGTTGGGGTTAAGGTCCATGCATGTTTGGACGAAGTTCGTGCATGTTTGGGCAAAGTCCGTGCAGGTTTGGACAAAGTCCATGCAGGTTCTGGGGTTAAGGTCCATGCATGTTTGGATGAAGTCCGTGCATGTTTTGGGGGCAAAGTCCATGCAACTGGGGTAAACTCCATGCGCCTGCGGTAAAGTCCATGCATGTTCAAGCCAAGTCCGTGCGTATGTTCAGGCAAAGTCTGTGCATGTGTGCAGGTGAAGTCCATGCAAGTGGAGGTAAGTCAGGGCATGTGCATGCAAGGTCTGTACAAAGCTTGAATGAGGGTATGTGCAGGTCCATGCGGGGTCCATGCAAGTGGGGGCAGGAATGGCTGGGGTGTACCGACGAAAGCGCAAGTAGGCTGAAGGGTGTATCAGCAAAAGGGCGCACCGACGAAGGGTTAAAAGAGTGGAAGCTACACCGTCAAGGGGGCTGAGGAGCGTACCGGCGAAGAACTGGCCAGGGAGGGTGCTGGGTGTACTGGCGGAGGGAGAGACAGAGAGAGAGATATGGTGAGGGAGAGATGGTGAGGGGGAAAAGAGAGTGTGCCAGGCTAGGATGGCCAGGGGCGTGCCGGTGAAGAGAGCTGACAGGGTGTGCTGGCGGAGGGACACACTGTTGAAGGCGCCAGGCGAAGTTTACCGGCGAAGGGCAAGGGTTAAATGGGTGAGGCAGTGTGCCGGAGAGGGCCAAGCTGGGGTGTGCCAGTGGGGAAGGCACAGGCTTGTCGGGCAAGGTCTAAGCTAGTACAGATAGGGTTTATGCTAGTTAGGTGAAGTCTGTGCTAGTTAGGCAAAGGTCTAAGCTAGTTGGGGTTGAGGTGTAGTTCGGGGTAGGGTCTGTGCTAGCTGGACAAGGTCTGTGCTAGTGCCGGGCCAAGGTCTGAGCTTGTGTGGGGTGAAGTCTGTGCTAGTCTAGGGTAGAGTCTATGCTTGCTAGACGAGGTCTATGCTAGTGCCAGGCCAAAGTCTAAGCTAGTTTGGGGTAGGGTCTGTGTTAGTTTGCCTGGGGTCGGTGTTAGTTGGGGGTTAGGCTAGAAAACTATTATCAAAGACAAAGAGGGAGTGCCACGAACCCAATAGGCTAGAATTCCTAACTCATGAAAGCACGACGTTCAAACATATACAAAATGAGCAAAGCTACAAGAGAGGAGCAAAAACATACCTCCACACTCGGGGCGTGCGGAAGACCTTCTCGGTCAAGAACCGTAACTCCTGATACAATAAATGTGAATAATTATAGCAATAAAATTACAGCCCACTACACGCAGAGAGGCAAAAGGCTACAATAGTAATCCAGGAGCGCCAATCTTGGGTTGACGATCAGCACGCTAGTGAAGCGCTCGGGGCGGAGGTGGACTACTGGTTCGGTTCGGTTCTACCTGAGCCCACAAGATAGCAAGCGGGTGCGGCTATTGGGATGACAGCGTCTGGACATCTCTTGGATGCGACAGCTGGCGGGGACGTTGCTGAAGCATCCCTGCTCTATCCTCAGGAGTGGCGATCACTAGATCGGAGTCGGGATATTTATTGGGATTTAACTCCCAACACTGTCCCACAGTCTTGTCTCGGGACAGACCTGCGCGACCCGACGAAATCCAAGATCCAGCGTCGGAACGGAGCGAGGCTGGCACCGTTGCGAAGAGGACTCGAAGAGATATGACATAGGTGAAATCCAAGACCATCCAACGGCCTGATCTTCCATGAAAAACTCTGCAACAGGGTGTCACGTTCTGGCAGGGGTGCAGCGCAGACTGGGATCTGCTTAAAGAAGGGGTTTGACCGGGGGTCAAAGGGTAGATCTGGGTGAAGGGATTAATTTGGGTGAGAGAGGGGGACGTGGTGATCAAGAACACCAAATTTGGTGGCGATTAGAGATGATTTGGGGAGTGGAAAAATTCGTGGATCCGATGGCTGTCTCACAGATCTGAACATAGGCAGACTGTGAAGGGCGGAGAGATGGCGGTGGACGGAGGGGCAAACGGTGGCGGATCAGCGTGGAATTTTATCTGGAGATGGGGGAGGGCGTGGGGAAGAGGCCCTCAAAATTTGAGGTCGATCAGATGGCTGGATGAGGAGAACCAACATGATCTTGAACCTTCTGTTATGAAATTCATGACTCAGGACAGCAGGTTAGAGAATGGGCTGTAGCGGCTCGTTGGCGGCACGGATGGCGACGGCGGCGGTGATCGAACCTAGTATCCAGAGGAAAGGATAGAACTTAGAATCTCTCCAAGACTTAGGGCATCAAACCCAGATCTGCTACAACTCTCACAGCTGCAAGAAGCAGGGAGAGAGGGAGGAGAGAGGGGCGCCCTTGGGCTCTTACACAAAATGCTTTTTTCTTCTATTAATTCTATGAAATAAATGGTTATAAGACATTTTATATTAAACCCTAGACCAAGGACAAATGACATAAAATACCCTTAAGTCAATGGGAGAGGGGAGGGCATAATGGGGATGGAATGCTTGTTCCCAAAGGACTTTTTGTTCACAGCTTTATACCCCAAACCTTCTCTTTGAAGGTTGACCTTAGTCCCCAAAATTCTGTCGAGATTATCTTTGCCGTGAACAAACTTTGACAGAGAATTTTTTAAATCCTTATTTTCATTCTCCAATGAGGAGACGTGCAGTTCAGATTCAGCAAGGTCCTCCTCGCCCATCCTCTCCCGCTCTCCTCACTTCTCTCAACTCATGCAGCGACTCTCTCTCTCTCTCCCTCTCTTCTCCCTGCATGCAACACCGAAGCCAACCGCCCCACCTCCTCTTTCTCTGCCACTGCCACTGCGAGACTCATCTCCCCTCCTCTTTCTCTCTCTAATATTCACTGTCGGTCACCCCACTCTTCCTCTCACCATTACCCAGCAGCCACCCCAGCCACCTCTCACCGTCGGTGACCACGCTCCCCCTCGTCTCTCTCTCTTTCTCTCTCTAACGCATCCCAGGCTGCGATCGCTTCCCACTGCCAACCCGCCGGTGACCTGTGCATACCCCGTCGGTGGCCAACTAACCCATCTCCCCTCACTTCTCAGCAACTCTCACCACCCCCTCCATTGCTCCCACAGACTATACACCCATTCCTCTGGCCCTTCTCCTCGGCCCAGACACCACCTCTACTTGCTAACCATCTCTCCCACTCCCACCTCCTCGCACCGTCGTTGCCAGCCCGCCGCGGACCACCCAGCACCGTCGTCGCCCACTCCCTCTCCTAGCTCCCTCACCCTCTTCTAAACCCGCAGCCCCTCTCTAACTCTCCCCCTTTCACTGCCCACCTGCACACACTTTACACCCGATCGCAGACACTCCTCCTCCTCCTCTCCAATCACCGCCATCTCCCCTCAACCCGTCGCACTCTCTCTCTCTTTCTTCTGACCAACGCACAGATCGCCCACACCTCACACCTCACCGCCGGCACACTGCACTCACCCCCTCACTCCCTCTTTCCCTCCACCCACATGACCCTGCTAACACTCACGCCAGAAGAGCCCCCTCGTGCCCTCCTTACTCTCCTGCCTCACAGACCCCTTCTCCCTCTCTCTTCTCACTTCTCCCCCCGCTAACACCCATCCGCGATCCCTCTCTCACTCCCCTCTGCTCCCAGCATGCTGCGGCCGACCCCCCCTCTCAACCACTCTCTTCCTTTCTCCCACCGCGAGACCCTCCACTTATCTCCTCTCACAACACCACCGGCCATTCTCCCAACTGCTGTCGGCCACCGTCCAACCACCGCCGGCCATTCTCCCAACTGCCATCGGCCACCCTCCGACCACCGCCGGCCATCCTCCCAACTGTCGCTGGCCACCCAGCCACGGTAGCCACCTCCTCCTCATCTCTCCCTGATCTCTCCCTCTCTCTCTTGTTCACCCACCTCCGGCAACCACCCAGCCGACCACCGTATTCCTCAAGTACAAGAAGTCTCTCGGCATGACTATTTCCGGCAACTATGGTATCCTTCACAAGTCAGAGGGCAGCCCCCATTCTCCAAGAGGGATAGAAGAAGATTGGGTTATGACCCCGAGAATGACTTTCAAGCGTATTACGCTGTCAATACCATAGGCCTCACCCCCTCTCCCAGTAACATCAGCCTTGGCTCGAAGGATGATGATTGTGTGATTCAACATCAAAGTGATCTCCGTTCTTAGTTTGATATTGATAAAGAGGACCGTTGCTCCGTTGGCCCAAGCAACCGGGAAGAGCCTGCCATACTATCGCCCATCTTGTCAGAGCTGAGAAATGGCCAGCAAGCGGCTTTATGCCAATTGGCTGGGCTTGACTTGGAAGAGTCCGAGCCAAACACTGCAAGTGCCCCTTCATGCAGCCAGCAGGAACTGTTGACGACCTGGTTGGCGGGATTAGAACAAGAAAATCAAGCCTTAAAGTCTCTGGTGCAAGAGCTATTCTGAGAGCGAGACATCTTGCTAAGGCATCTCGTCTCTTCACCCAGAGGTCAAATCAGCTATAAGGCCCAAATCGGGCCCGATCCTTCAAGGGCCTTCCCAGAACCATCAACTGGCCAAGTGGAAGCCTATTCTCAGAGACCTCGTGGTGATCTTCGAGGAAAGTCTTCTGTCATAACCTTAGTGCAGCTAATGGAAACACCATATTCCTATATTAAGGCATACACCGTTCCGTTGTTTGAATTTTGCCTAACACGGAACCTCGTAACACTACCAGAGTTTCGAAGACTGGCTAAAGGCGCTAAAGCAAAAGAGCTCGGTTTCTGCCGATATCATCAAATGTCAGGACATGCCACTGACGACTGCTACGTCCTCAAAGACAAGATTGAAAACCTGATACAGTCGGGGGTCATCCAAATTGAGAACCACTTGGTGAATCCCCCACAACCCCATCAGTGGGATCGATTGGGGACGACCTCTACTAAACAAATTTTCGCGCTAGCTGCCCCTGCATTACCAAAGTTTGTGGCAAGAGAACAACTCCCGCGACAACTTCTTGTCACTAGAGGAGATGCACGAGGCCTTCCCCGCAATCGAGAAGTGGACGTTAACGTCCACTACTCGGTCAACACTGTGGGGTTATCACCCTCGCCAAGTAGCCTAGACACTGGCAAGGAGCCTGGTGACTCCACCCGTGAGCAATCGAGAGAAGTGGCCCTTGAAGACCAAGATGAGCAGCTCCGCTTGGCCGTCATCGACAACTTAGACTACTGTGACTTTCACGTAGCCGAGATTGACGGTGGAGAGGATTTTGTCGATCTACAGCCTACTCCGCGGGAACTTGAAGACAGTGGACAAGCAACTGTAGATGAATTAGTCGAGCTCAACCTTGGAGATGTCAGTCATCCCCGACCAATTTTCATCAGTGAGGCTGAACCCCTAAGGGTCCGGGATGCCCAACTTCACGGGCGGCCAGCACACCGAGGGCGTGGGATGTAGTGTCTCGCTCACAACTCACCCGCGGTGGTCACTCGATTGATGTAAATTTGGGACCGAGCACTCTCTTACCACTGACGGAGCTAAGAAGTAATACTAATTAAGCAAGGAGTGCCAATAAAGAGGAGTGACCAGAAGCTCACCTGATCGGTGTGAAGACGCCGATCCTGATCGGAGACGAGGGCGAGCGAGGAAGCGTGGGCTTACCTGCACGCGGTGTCGATGAAGCTTCAACCTGAAATTTAAGAACTTACAATACTACACCTCTCGCAGGAGGGGGATCTCGGGGCTAGGATTAATTGAAATTACATCCAAAACTACCTCCACACAGGGAGGGGCGGTAAGTCGGCTAGGCGGGGGAGGGAAGAGATGACCTAGGAGCTAAACGGACGGCCAACGTCGGTTCTGCCCACTCTCTTGAACAGGGGACAGATGGGCAATGTTGTCGCTACTGCGGTAGCTCCCGAACTCCTTTTTCAACGAGACCAGTGGTAAATCTTCCCTAACTGACCCAGAAAGAACTCTAATTTTTGGCGAGAGCTCTGGTGGCCGGTGTTGGTCGGGGCGGGGCCGTGAACAGTGACTCTGCTCACTAGTTCAGATTGTCTCAGCACCAATGCAGTAGGAAGACAAGATCACCACGAGCGCTGCTGAGATCCGATTTTGGAGTGGCTGGTATTGATGGATTCGTAGCCGAGTCCTCTTCGAATGGAGACTCACGACGATGTCGGCAGAGGTCAGAGTCGGCAGCGAGGTCCCAAATAGTGACCAGGTATCTTCTCAGTCCCAGGGGGATAGAACAGCACAGCCAGGGGATAAAAATGAGAAAATACCACTCCGGAGTCCGAACGAGGTGTCGCTTCTTGGAGATGGAGGGGGACTCGTTGAAGAAGCTCTCAGCCAAGTGGTGCTTCAAGAAGTAAAGGGATGTGGCCGTGGGAGCCTCTGGAAGTGACCTCAGGTTGCTAAATGGAGCTGTCCTGCGCAGTCAGAGAAGAACAGCTCCTCCAGGTGACCACGAACTCAGAATGGGGCGGGACCACCGCCATTGAGTAGGGGACGGAGAGACGCTTCCAACGGTACCTTTTGTGCATCCTGGAGCTCCAGGATGAAGTCGTGGCAGCCTCTTCAAGTCGATGGTACTCTACTACTTGTGAAATGGGAATGCAAGTTGAAGAGGAGAGGTGGGGAATGGGGTAAATGGGAGGAGAAAAGGGGGTGGATGGGTGTGGAGGCAACCCCTGACTGTTAGAGGATCTTGGAGAGGGCAAACTAAGGTGATGGAGGGGAGAATGGGGGCTGAAAGGTGGTCTAGCAGGTGGTGTGAGAGAGAGCTACGAATTTGGGACTAGGAGGGAGAGACTATGATGATGGGACCTCAATGGGTATGCTAAGACCTATGGGATGCAGCAACTAACCAATGTTCCCTTAGACCTAGAAAGCATGCACAATTTGCAAGTTAAACGGACCATCGACGGTAGCTACTCACTCGTCGCTCACCCAAACCCAGGGAAACTCTGCGATGCCAAGCTGAGGTTGTGAGGGCTGGGCCCTTGCTGGTAGAGGGCCAGCAAGGCTAGGGTTCTTGCCAAGGATATAGAGGCCCAATTCAATGGGGCCGATCGGGTGCCGAGGGCACGGGTCATACTCTCTCCCACGGTGGTCACTCGAAGCAATGGAGCTTGCGGACCAGGCACTCACTCTCACGGGCCAGTGGAACTATGAACTAATATTGAAAGAACAAGGCACCACATATGAGTAAGAGATGGAGCACTTACTCGACCGGCTTGAAGAAATCGGTCCTGATCGGAGACGTGGTGAGCGGGGAAGCATGGGTTCCCCACATGCTGCGCCGGTGAAGCTTCGACCGATTTAAGGATTTACACAACAACTCCCCATGCAAGCGGGTTAAACAAGGAGAGGGGAAGCCAAAATTACATCCAAACACTACCTCCCATAGGGAGGGGCTGTAAGCCGGCCAGGCGGGGAGGGGAATGTCAAACTAGGAACTAATTGGAAGGGGGTTGTCGATTCTGTCCGCTCTCTAGAACAGGGGATAGATAGTCGATGTCGGCACCGCTGTGGCCTCTCCCGAACTCTGTTATCGACGAAACCTGTGGCAAAACCTCTGGGTTGGCCTAGGATGACGCCTGATTTTTTGGGGAATCTCTGGTTAGCGGTGATGGTCGGGGCAGAGTCATGAACAGGGCCTCTGCTTTCTGATTCTGGCAGCTTCTACACCGCAGCAGCAGGAAGACGAGACTGCCACGGACTCTCCCGAGCTTGGATTCAGGTGTGGCTGGAGTCGTTGGATTCATGGATGAATCCTAGCTCTGGATGCCGAACGGAGTGTCACTTCTTGGTACTGGAAGGTGACTTGACATAGAAGATCTCAACCAAGTGGCGCTCCAAGAATTTCAGAAATCAGACCGTGGGAGCCTTTGCAAGGCTTCTCTGGTTGTCTGCTTGGGAGGGAATATGTAGTCTGGCGGTGAAGGCTCCTCCAAGCAGCCACAAGCTCAGACGATGGCGAGACCACCACCGTTGCATAGAGGACTGGAAGACGCTTCCGACGGTGCCACTTGAGCATCCAGGAGCACCGGGATGAAGTCGTGGTAGGCCCTGCAAGCTGCTGATACTCTACTGCCTGTGACCTGGGAAGTGCAGGTTGAAGATGGGAGGTGAAAAATGAGGTAAATGGGAGGGGAAAGGGGGTGGATGGGGGAGGAGGGGGATGGGGTGACTTGATGGGGTTGTAGGGGATGGGTAGAGGGGTGGAATGCAGGAAGAAAGGGTTATGTTGGCTTCTTATCAACTTCAAGGTACTGCACGCACGTGGTGGACCATGGAGTGGGAGGTTGCCTTCCGTTCCCATCCGCTTCGATAGATCATATGGGCGGAGTTCATTACTGCATTTGAACGTGTCTATACTCCAGCCTGCCTGAAGTTAGCGAAGATGTATCAATTTCTAGAGCTGACACAGGGCGAGATGTTAGTGCTGCAATATCGAGATAAGTTTATTGAGTTGGGCCGATATGCACCCCGCATCTTTGCCGATGAGACTGTGAGGACTCAGCAGTTTCTACGCGGACTAAAAGCAGAGTTGAGCCTACCGTTGTTCGCTACTCGTGTGACTGAGTTGGATTCTGCATACCAAGCCGCTGTCGCGCTAGAGTTAGAGTTGGCGAGTTCTCGAGGACTTCCACAAACTGGGATGGTTCTGTCGGCCGTGCAGCATCAACTGCCCCACCAGTCATCTATTTCAGGAGCTTCTCCCACTTTCTCGCTTGTCGATGGTGCTTCCTTCCCGTAATCTCAGGGCAGGGGTTTCCGATTTAAGAAGAAGAAGAGGTGGTTCGATTAGTCGGCATTTTCTGATCCGAGTCAACAGTTTGTTTCTTTTGTTCGACCGTGTCAGGATTTGTTACTTTTTAGCCGAGGTTGTGTTCTAGGTGTGGTGGCAGTCATCCGGGTGCACCGTGTTCTTTACCGATTGTCTGTTATCATTGCGATCAGCTGGGGCACATCCCCCGAAACTATCCGTTGAGGCCGCAGACGGTGCAGTTCTCGCAGACTTCCCAGTCGCAGTAGTCGTAGTTTCATCTTCCTCTGCCGCCTCAGCCTCAACCGTTTCACCCACCAGTTCCTGCTCCTTCTCAGTAGTCATCTGCAGCTACCATCCGTCGAGAGCCAGAGTCACTCACATCACTCGTGTGAAAGCGTTGGCGTCTAATCTGATCGAAGGTACAGTTTCGATTTAAGAGCACTCAGTGCGTGTTCTTTTTGATTCAGGTGTAACCCATTCTTTTATCTTCAAGGATTTTATTGCACGTATCAAAAAGTCAGTGAATGAAGTTTCCTGTGAAATGCTCGTGGAGTTGCCGTCTGGCGATTACATGTCTACTCCTCTGTGCCTGAAAAATTCTCTGGTTATGGTCAGTGGTCGGAAACTGCTAGCGAGGCTTTATGCATTACAGTTGGCCGATTACGACGTGATTCTTGGTATGGATTGGCTGAAACTTTATGGCGTCGTGGTTGACTGCCATCTCAAGCGAGTCTACTTCATGCCACGCGAAAAGTTAGCCTTCTATTTTCAATGTATCGATTTCTGTTCCGTTCGGTTGTCTTTTTCTATCAGTAGGGTGTGTCGTGTTGTCAGTTTCCTCCTTGTCCTTTCGTCTAATTTCGAGGACAAAATTCCTTTTAGGGGGGAGTGACTCCGGTGGTTGAGTGACTCCAGGCCATCATTGATGGGCTTGAAGATTATGAACAGCCTGAGATCTGACCTGTTGAGCTGAAAGAATATGTCCCCTGGGAGGAGTTTGAATCCCTCGAGCTGACCTCCGAGGCAGAAGCCCGGACAGAGCAAGAGCCTCCCCTGTGGGGCGAGTTCCCTCAAGAGTAGCCACCGGCTGTTGTAGAAAAGAAGAAGAAAAAAAGAAGGTCCAGAGGTAAGAAGAAAAAAGAGGTCGTCGTCGCCTGCAACACCCTCTCGGCGCTGTTCGACACCGCCCTCTCTCTGGAGGAAGAAAAAGAAGGGGCACCCTGTGACTCACCAGAAGCTAATCAGGCCGAAGCATTAACCTCCCAACATGCCACCCGGTCAGGGAGGAAATGAGGACACCCTCCTCAGGACAACCGCAATATCATGCTAAGAAGCGAGCAGCCCTACCAAGTCTCTGAACCCAAGGTTCGAGGTACGGAGATCCCCCCACCGTCGGGTCTTTATCCCGAGAAGTCGAAAAGTTAGGGCACTCCCTCTTTCGCCGAGTTCCTTCGGGCCCGCATAGAAAAGCAGGTGCGCTTGCAAGGGCCCCAGCCAACCAAGGGGGCTAGCAGCCACCCGGCTCCGCCTGCGAGTAACCCTCCGACCCTACCGACGGCGGTCCCATCCCAGCCAGTGGAAGAATTTGATGGCATCCCTAACCTCGCCAAATTCATGAAGGAAAAAGAGGAAGTCCAGCAGGCCCCGCAGGCTCAGGTAGCTGTGCCAGATCCGGCAGAGGAGTTGCCTTCTGACCCGGCCCCCCAGGCCCAGGTCAGGGGCAGACGCGGCAAGGCCGAAGAAATGAAGCTGCTCAAGGTTCGGGCTGCCGACTGAATAGTCAGGCATCTCAAGAAGATCCCGGCTTGGTTTACCGTCTGGGAGATGCTATCCCTGGATGAAGAAACACGGCAAGCCATTATTGCCGCACTCCTGACGCCAACATACCTTGAAGCCTATTTGGCGGAGGTGTCCCCGGAGGTGGCCGTGGTCTTCACGGAGGACGATATGCTCTTGCCCACCTGCAGTCATAATAGGCCACTCTACATGAAGGGACAGCTGAATGGGCAGCCTATCAACAGTGTCCTGATCGACCCAGGAGCAGTAGTCAACATACTCCCCTGTCGGGTGTACCAGAAGCACTACTTCGATGTACACCTGGTTGAAGTGAAGAATGTCAAGATTGCTGGTTTTAACCAGAAGTGCGAGGTGCCCATGGGGGTTGCAGAGTTTGACCTGGCCTTCGACGACTTCATTACCAAGGTCCAGTTCTACTTCATCAACTCTAACACCTCCTACAAGGCGTCGCTTGGTCGGCCTTGGCTGCACCAGAATAGGGTGGTGCCGTCTACCTTGCACCAATGCATCAAATACCCCTGCGAGGTCATTCGAACCCTCGCCTCGTAAAACAAGAAACTGCAACACAAAGTAGCAAAGGCGAGTACAATCGGAATAAATAAATAGAAAAGCCCTGCTACTACTGACACCAATCTCACGGTGTGAAAACCGAGATGCATGCCACGGTAAAACGAACAAGAGTCACTACCTGACAAGACAAGAGTACCACCCACTAGAAGCACAGTCGGATGCATCCCCTGACGACTTACACCACGCCGCAGTGTCTCCCTACTCACCCCTGGCGGAAACTGAGACACACACAAGTAACACTAATAAGGGTCCAGTCATGGTCATGCTCGTCAGCACGCGTCTGAAGTCCCCGACTACGTGTGCACACACTGACTAACTGCGCTATGTCAGGCCCTCTAGTTGGTTCTTCCTCTCGGCTCAGACTCGAGCCGCCACAGTAGGAGGCCCACGGCAACCAGCCTAAAACCGTCTCTCTCGGGTAGCCTCGCCACCACTCCCTGGTGGGACCACACGCGTGTCGGAAGGCTACGACTAGTGGAGTGGACTCTCTAGTCAGTGAAAAACAGTGTCTAAATCAGACAAAGTACAAGGACCGCTCCCCGTACTGACACCGACTCACGGTGACACAATGCCAAGACCAACACCTCTCGGGACCCCATGGCACCCGAACACATGGCCCCAACATGATGCCCTGCATCAATCAGGCCACGGGTCAGCACGTGGATCGAGATCCACTCACCCGGGACTCGAATCGGCACGGAAAGAACCACCGGTTAGACAAACCATAGTAAACAGTCCACCTTGGGCCACTCCTGTACACACGGTCGATCAATGGGCCGCCCCATGACTCAAACGGCTCTTCTCAGACCATTTGATGACCTGGCACGGTCATCTTCTAATCGCTTATAAACCACATAAACAGTCCATCTTGGACCGTTCAACATATGCACGGTCCCTCTTAGGACCGCTCTAGATAATGAACGGCTTCAAGGGGGCTGTTCCAGTTCTAGATGGAACGAGAACCACACGGCCTTGCTCAGGCCGTTCAGGACCTACACGACCCAACGATAGGCCGTTTGAGTTTCTGAACGATCCCTGTTGGGGGCCGTCCAGTCACCCAACTGCACGAAAATGAAACGGTCCTCTTGGGACCGTTGAACGCTCACACGTTCTAGCTTGGGACCGTTCAAAGGGGCTAAACGGCCATCTCAAGGCCGTGTATCCCCAACGGTCAAAACACAATAGTTACAAATGCCTCGGGAGTCACACTGACCCCACGAGATACGCGGTCGGCCTATGGGCCATCCATGGTGTACACGGTCGAACGATGGACCGTGTACGCCACCGACACTCCTGGGCCAGTAAGCAGTCAGTCTCTGGGCCGCTCAAGGATGTACACGGCTTCTGTTAGGACCGTGTACGTCCCGCCGACCCGAGAATGGCGAAGATGTTCCCAGGATAAACCTCCTTGACTACGAACGGACCCTCCCAGTTGGGTTACAGCTTAAACCTAGGACCTCCTGATTTAATAAATTTACGTTTCAAAATCATGTTACCCACTTGAAATTTTCTTTCAGTGACCTTCTTTTGAAAATGATGCGAGACACGCTTTTGATAAACGGAAATATGATTGGCCGCATTAAGCCTCTTCTCGTCGAAGAGTTCCAGCTGGACTAGTAACACCTCTCGATGCTCATCGAGGTTAAGTTCCTTATCAAGCTGCACTCTTAGAGAAGGGATCAAGATCTCGTATGGGAGTACCACCTCCATCCCATAAGTGAGAGCAAAAGGAGTTTGCCCCGTGAGAGTGCGGACAGAGGTGCGATAAGCGCATAGAGTTTCTATCAATTTTTCGGCCCAATCGACAAATTTATGTGACTTGCATATTTTCTTGATGATTTTAAGAAGAGTCTTATTGGTGGCCTCGGCTTGGCCGTTGCCTTGGGGATAGTATGGTGATGAATGATGCAATGAGATATTATACTTCTTACAAAGATCTTGGAGTTCTTGTGACACGAACTGAGGCCCATTGTCGGTGACGATGTCGCTTGGCACTCCAAACCGTGAGATGATGTTCTTCAGGACGAAGCGGCAAACTATGGTGGCTTTGATCTCTGTGTATGCTTTAGCTTTAGCCCACTTGGTGAAGTACTCAGTGGCGGTATAGATGAAGGATTTTTACTTGGTCTTAGAATTAGGATCACCTAGTGGGCCAAGAATGTCAAAAGTCCACATGGAGAATGGCCAATGAGTAGAAAGAGGATGGAGAGATGAAGCAGGAGCATGAATTTTATCAGCGTGGAGTTGGCATTGAAGGCACCTACGAACATAGGTGGAACAATCTTCTTCTAGGGTTGGCCAATAATAGTCCTGCCTAAGAATCTTCTTTGCCAAGGCCTGACCATTGACATGCCCTCCATACTCACTTGAGTGAGCTGCTTCAACGACTTTCCAGGCCTCGTCATCGTCTAGACACCTCATAAGAACTCCATTAAGAGCGCACCTGTACAGTTCTCCTACAATAATTGTGTATCTGGAGGCCACTCTTCTAATGGCCTTGCACTGCTCGGTGTTGGCCAATTCTGGGAATGTGTCATCCCTGCAATATTGCTCAATTTTGTGGTACCAAGGTAATTCCTCTTCTTCTAATATTTCCTTGAGCTCAGTTAAGGACACTTCTTTTAAATCCTCAGCCTTCTTCTCTACAGATTTCCTAAGGTTATCAAACCATGGATCTTGAAGGGAAGGAGCATCTAACCGCTGGACCACAATGGTCTCAGCGGAGCAACTGAGAGGAAAGGAGAGGGAAGAAGCAAGCGATGCAAGTGCATCAGCGAGAATATTCTGGGATCGAGGGGTGTGAATGTAAACCAGGGGAACCCCAGGTGACACCGAGTCACCTGAAACCAGAGACACAAAGTCTCTCTTCCTCCACCAAGGAGGGAACCCCAGGTGACAGCGAGTCACCTGAAACCAGAGACACAAGGTCTCTCTTCCTCCACCAAGGAGGGAACCCCAAGTGATACAGTCACTTGTAAACTGGAGTCACAAAGACTCCCATCTCCTCTGACCACAGGAGGAACCCGACCTCACACTCAGAAGATCAGAAGAACAACACGAAAAATGGAGTTCGAACAAGAACGAAAAAGAAAAGAAAAACAAATGTAGCTCTTGTCAGAGCAGTTCTGGATTAGATTTGATCCGATGTCCAGAAGTAACAAATCTTCAATCACTCTCACGAAGTCTTCTTCTTCTTCTTCTAGCTCTCTGTCTCTCCTGAACTTTTGCTCTTCTTCTTCACTCTCACTTAGACTTTTGTTCAGTAGGGCTTTCTCTCTTCGGCATCTTCATCGTACGAGCTCCACCTCTATATATATGGGCAGACTTGAGGGATTAGAGTGTGGAGACCACGCTTCCCGCCCAGAAGCTTTTCCACTTGTCAGCATCTGAGGCTGGAAGCCTCCTCGGATCATGTGCCCTTTCATCTATCCCTCAAAACATTATCTGTAAACATAAAAGCAGTCATTAGTTCAGTTGGCAATGTACTAGATAGAAGAAGAATGCACAGAGTACCACTGTGCATGCACAGGGTTGCAAGACCCAAAACATGCACGGGGTATCACTATATATGCATGGACTATGTAATCAGAAGACCAAAACATGCACAAGGTATGGAAATATACACGAGCTTAACATGCACGGGTTGTGGAAATATGCACGGGCTTACTTGTGCAGAACTAAAAAATGCACGGACTTTTGAAATATGCATGTGGTTACTTTTGCTCAGACTGAAAGATGCACGGACGTTATAAAAGTGAAATGTGCACAATGTGCACGGACTTAGTTACAAGGCGTGCAGAGACGTGCACGGACTGGTTTATAGTAATATGCAATGACTTAGTTCTAGTAAGACACCTACACGAGGTTTGACATGCACGGACTCTATGAAGAGGTGCAAGGATTTTAGTTCCAATAGGAAACCTGCACGGGGTTAGATATGCACTGGGTTTATGAAGATGTGCAAGAACCTTGGGTAGACATAAAGTGCACGAACTTTAGTGTGAACGGACATAACTTAGACGTGCATGGGGTTTGTTTTGGTCCAGAGAAGAGAAACTGCACAGACATACAGATGCTCGAACATAAGCTCAAAGGCCATGTGCACAGACTTGCAGAAACGTGCACAGACATTCAGATGAATAAGAGCATGGGCATTGAGATTCTTAGACCTAGGCTCGACACAAAGTGCACGGACTTACAGAGATGTGCACGGACTAGAGTGAACGTGCACGGACTTGGTTGAGACACGTTGAAATGTCATCAGACTACGACTAGTAGAGGCTCACTAGACACAGAGACTCTCCGAAAGAAACTCCGAAGTGTGAACAGGGTAAACACTCACCTATCACACGCACTACGAAAAATAAGATAGTACACCAAACAGTCGCCTGACTCAGGACAGACAACTAGACCTATACACAACGATCCTTGAGTTACACGACTCAGGTCAAGATCGTCGCACATCACGGCAACATACCGTTAATCAGCTTAGTCCCTAAGCCAAAAACATGATAAACACAAGTCCCCAGTCCCTAGGCTGCATACAGGACTCTCGACTCCGTATAACACAAAACACGGCATATGAGGGAGCATCAAAGCCCTCAAACTAGATAGGCATGCAAACTGACATAAGACGATACCTCCAAGCATCCAAAATCAGAGTCTCGATCCATACTGGATAGCCGAGACACTCACGAGGTCACGTGTCAACCACTGGGTCACAATCGGGTTGACCAGAGACCATAATGACCCTCGAAATACACAAAACACTACTCGGTGCAATGGTACATTCAAACACCCTATAACACGGTCACAGCCCTCATAGGACGTCTACGACATCCACGTACAATAGGCTAACCAAGGGGTCAAAGTCAAGCCAACAAACATGGAAGAAATATCGTACACTGCTCGGGATGAGACTACTCTTCCGGGATCCCTCGACACACAGATATGACTCTTACGGAACACCCAAGGCATCCGTCGAGTCAAATGCCAACAAGGCATTGAATCCTGGGTTCACCGGAGCCTGAGACAACACAAATAATACTCAGAAAATAGAAGATCATTAACGCGGTGCATGCCTGCGTCGCCATAGTTAACGTGCCCACATAGTGGCTCGCGATGGAAGGAGAACACGTCCAACAGTTCCAATGCGTTGACGCGGCACAAGCCTAGGTCACGTTAATAGACGCGGCCATAGCCTCCAGCGCATTAACACCAGAACACGGTTAAGACCTAGGGCATATTAATCAAGATCGCGGCCATCACCTAGGTCGCGTTCTTCAGGATTGTGTCCAACACAAGGACCGTGTTCCTTATCACCCAACTGTTCATTTCCGACTCGAGACGCGGCTCATCGTTACTGCGCATTCTATTGAGAAAGCGACCGACACCACCAGCGCGTTCTCGTCCCAGTACAAAACATGGAAAATCTACATGAAAACCTATTTTTCACGCCCCAATCGCTTCTAAATGATGGGGAAACATCCCTAAACACAATACCAACCTTCGAAAGGGACCAACAAATCACAAAATGACTCGAAACGGGTGATTTTTCACAAATCAACCCAAAACGACTCACGAGGAAAGCTGGACTCCTACTGGCCCCAAATCATGACCAAACACAATAAAACCAGCGGGAATGGCATCCAGACATGCCAGGGGTTCGAATGACAACAGAGTTCAGTCCAACAGAAAGTACAGTCTAAGGCAGAGAACGTACCAACTGCCAGGTGAACACTCGGCCTGGCGAACTGGCAACTAAAAACCTCCACGCAATGCCTTTGAACCTCGAGGAAGAACCGCAACACCTGAAAACCAGGGGTGAGTCTCCTATCACTGGCTCAGTAGGAGTCCTGCGGACCCCCAACCGAAAACAATGGCGGTATGGAAAGCAGCAACTACAACAAGAACAACAGTAATATCAGGAATAATAAACACGGTGGCCGGTAAAACCTCGGCTCTACAGCTACTCCTACTGTACCGGAACTCAACATCCCGATCCCATTAATCGGGGAACTACCAGAACACGAACCACCAGAGTACGACCACCCTAGTCACGCTACCAGGAAAACGACACGACGCCACTGTCGTGGAGGCCTGTCCTCACAGACAAGGCCCACACCGAAACCACGCGGTCGGGAAGCACAGTCACGATCTCGCCGTCGTGAACTGTACGTCGTCTAGGGAAAAGTCCTCGGTGACGCTCACCGGAAACCCTAGACCTCGGCTCCGGGAAAACACCCGAACAACGCACGAAACCCCGTCTCACAGACGGGTAATGGAAACCCGCGGCACTACAACTCACGTCACGTGACGAGAGTACCGCCCACCAGAAGTAAGGCCGGATGCATCCACTGACGTCTTAGTCTGCGCCTTAGGTGTCTCCCTCTGGCTCAGCGGGAACTGAGACACCGTACTAGTAACACAGAACAAGGACTAGCTGGAGTCGCGCTCATCAGCGCGTGTCCTTTACCCCCAGCTACGTGTGCACACATAGACCATCTGCTCTAGGTCGGGTCCTCTAGCTGGTTTTCCCCCAACCGGACTCAGGCTACAAAGATAAGGGGCCCTACGGTAACCAGCATAAAACTATCTCACTCGGGTCACGCTCTCCACCACTCTCAAGTGGGTCCGCACCCGCATGCACAGGAAAGTTACGACTAGTGGGGACTCACAAAACGTGAACACTGAAAATCACACACGCACCCATCTCGAGTAATGCGAAGAAAAAGGCGGCTCGACTAGGCTCTGGACAGCCCACTAGACCTAATAAGCCAATGGTCATTGAGTCACGCGACTCGGGTCAAGACTGCTGCACGTGACGGCACAGCGTCGTCAATCCTGCCTAATCCCTAGGTCTGAAACCATAGTGACACGATTCTCAAGGTAACTCACAAGTCACCGAGTGGATTTCTCATCCACAGGACACAAGGAAAACTTTCAGCCCCAGGCTGGTCAACTAGACTCACAGTCTAAGGCCATACACACGGCCCACTCGGAAACCACTTTTCGCATAAACTCATGCCGCACGGGGAAGACCTTCTCCCATGTTCTCAACACAGATCGTGGCGGACCCCCTCCGGTTCCCCCTCCGGCTCCACTTCCCCCTCTCCAGAAAAATTCTCACGTTTTTCCAGTTTCATTTGATCCCTGTTTCAATTTCCCTTCCCCGAGCTACACAAATCTATCTCTGTGCAGATCTGTGTCCCAGTAGCCCACTTCATCATCCTTTTGACACCCTTTCCCATTTCAGAATGAGCTGGAAATTGGAATGGGACTTCTACCCATCAAATTCCGCCTCCACAATTTTTCCCATGAATTTTAGCACCTATTTACCACTCCTTAAAATTTATTCTCCGGTCAGATCTAGTTCTGTCTCTGCAGACCAAACCCGACCCCCTTCCCACCATAAAATCCATCCCCCCTAAAAAGCCACCTCAAAAAATCACCATAAAATTTGTACACGTCCCTCACAGCCCCTTCTCTCAGCCATAAAATCCCAATCAACTAGATCCACCGTCTCCCCTCTGGTCAAACCCAGTTCACAGGTAGACCCCAATCTGCCTAGTCAGCTCTGAGTCAGAGGAGTCCGCCTGTTCTAAATTCAACCACGGAAGATACAGGGATAGGAAAATTCCTGTAACTACAAGTGTTCGTAGATCTTTGAAGGAGCTTCGCAATAGCACTAGCCTCGCATTGATCTGACGTTGGGTCTGATCGCAGCAGGCATTTTCACCGGGTCATGGAGTTCTGAGACTGTAGAGCAGGTCCGTGGATAGCAGGCAACAACGTCCCCCAGGCTGGCTGCCTCGCCTCCCACAAGGCAAACCAAAGCGTCCCCCTCCTAGGGATCATCCCTCTCGGAGTCTCCATCGTTATGGTACCACTCCCGGCCCGATAGGCCCGCCGACCAGGACGTGGACCCCACGATTGTCGGCACGTGCTACCACCAGAGTTGCCCAAATCGCTACCCGTCAACTCGAGCCCGCTACTCTTGGGTCCCACATGTAGCCCTTTACCTCCCTGTGTGGAGCGGGCAGAGAAATTCACTTCTGTAATTTAATCACATTTACTGTACTAGGAGTTACGGTCTTGGCCAGGATGGTCTTCCCCACGCCCAGAGCGTGGAGGTACACTCGTCACCCTCGTTATTTGACATTTTACTTATTTCGTATATGTTCTTGAATGCCACTGCATGAGTGACAGGATAATTAGCTCTTATATTATTTCAATCACCGCTGCGCAAGAGAGAGCGAAACCTGTCCCGTGACCCAATTCGGGCACGAAAGAGAGTTGACCACCATAGCTCATTATCGATTTCTCAACCACGTACATCCACACGCTTCCCTCACTAGGGCCGAATCGTGAACTTGCCTAGAGTCTCAGGTCCCACATCAAATTGGTACCGAGTTCACATCGTCGTCCCGCATCACCCTATGAGGAGGTAGTTTTGGTTGTAATCCATTAGCCCCCACCCCGAGATCCCCCCTCCTGCGAGAGGCGTAGTGCATGTAATACATCAATTTTTGGGGTGAGCCTCGTGTCACTGGCTCAGTAGGGGTCACGCGGATCCCCACTGAAAAATAATGCAGTAACACGCTAAAACAACAGGTAGTAGTAAAGCAGAAAAATTAAACTACAAAGCTACAAAAGAAACCCAAAACAGAAGGAGTAGAACAGCTAAAAGAAAAGGGAAAATCCAACAAGCATGGCCGCCGAACTAACCTCGGCTCCCAAGCTACTCCAAACATAACAGAAAGGCCAACCCTGAACTCGGAAGGTCAGGAGTCACCGATCTGTCGACAAGCGCAAGACCTAAGACAAAGGCCTACGAAACCAGACAACAAGCCTAGAAGAGGACCTAGACAGATAGGACAGACTCTAAAACACACACGACTCGATTACCGTGCAGGCTTTCCTAGACACAACCACACACGACTGGAACATCGTGCATAGAACAGGACGCTGATCTCGGGCAAGGCCAAGAGTGGGCTAACTCAGAAAGGTCACGACGCGCGTGAAACGTGAGAGTCACCAGTCACGTGACGGAAGCACCTCCTCACTAGAAGAACAGCCAGCTACGTCCACTGACATCTTACACTGCATCTCAAGTACCTCTCTACGGATGCCTACAACTACGGAGACAGAGGTATACACTAAACCAGAATAGGAACTACAGTAACGAGTCACTAGTCAGGGTCATGCCCATCGACGCAAGTCCTAACGCCCCTGATCACATGTGCACACATTGGCTCTCACCTAAGCCAAGCCTCTAGCTAGTATTCCCCTCCGTAGGACACTACGGTTGGACCGGGGCCCATGGAACTAGCTTAATAATCGTATCTCGGGAACTGCCATGCCACCACTCCCAGGTGGGCCGACACGCCGTAACGTGCCATTAGGCAACGACTAGTGGAGGCTCACAAGACACAGACTCCAAAACGTGAGTGCTGGAGTACAGATAGGCAAGAAAGCACTATCGCACGTACTACGAAGCACCAAGCTAGTACATCGACCGCTGACAGACTCAGGACAAGGTGACTAGACCTAAAACTACAACGATCTCTGAGTCTCACGACTCGAAGTCAAGATCATCGCACAAAGCAGAATGATCTGCCAATCGGTCTAATCCTAAGCCAGAGGAAATGACACAACCGTAGGAAACGACTCACGGAGACCTGAGGGAACACCAAGAACCCTCAGCACACCTGGACATGCAAACCGAGGTAAGACAATACCTCCAGGTGTCCAGGACCACTGTCTCGGGCTAGACAGAACTGTCAAGACACGCACAACGTCACCTGTCAACCACTGGGTCACACCAGGTTGACCAGAACCCAACAACGACACACAGACACGACACCATGCATAAGCACTCCTAGCCATCTCATTATTGTCATAGCCCTTAGAGGATGCCAACAGACATCCACGGGTCACGGGTAAACCACAAGGTCAAGCGTGTGCATTGGTTGTAGCGTCATCGACCAGGGTGCTGTGGTAGCAGGTGGCTCCTTTCTAGTCCTAGAGATGTATACCGTGGAACTCTCAGGTTGTGTTCTATAGCTCTGCAACAAGAGCAGAGCCGAGGATTGGCAAGCGTCCATCCAGAATAATTAAAATGTATGTTGGGATGAGTCAGTGTAACAGATGATGCCTATGTATGGAGATCCCTAAAGGGATGTTGTCAGATGGAGATCCTTGGTCTGCAACTCGCATGGGAGGATTTCCCTATAAGCTTGAGTCGAGTACTATTGTAGACCAAGGATTGTGGAATCTCGCCAGTTGAGTTCACCGTGCTCCCTTGAGAGGGTAGAGTTGGCGAGAGGAACAGGATTGGATGCGGTGTCCGAGTGAGGATCGGCTCGAGATATAGTGATGGTCTGTGGAAGAGTCAACGGATGGCCTGTCGAGATCTGGAATGTGCTTATCGGACAAGAGGAAGTTGAGCAAGTGAGGGTTTCCCGTTGACGAATAGATGGTGACCGGCGAATGGCTTTTCACAAACAGAAGATGCTGGTTGTAGTGAGTGGAGAATGGCAAGAGCCATGTGCCAGTGAGGCTTTGGGTGGCCGATTATGAGACATGCCTTTTCCTTGATTGGATCTGGGATTTGTTGAAGGTTTGAGTTCAGACCGGAATTGGTCCAGTGCCATTTTGGCGTTCGGCTTGCCAAGTGTGAGATGGTTCTTGGTGTGGAGCCGATGGATTTGTGGTAGTCGGTTGAGATGATTGTGTGAGCTAGTCAAGGCTTAGTGATGGTTGTCCCTTACACAGGGCACGAGATCAGTCAGCTGGTAGCAAAGCTGTCATTTGATTGGTCCGCCAAGCATGGGATTTGATCAGTGGCAGGTTCTCGTAACGAGGATTGCGTCTCCTCGATGAATGAGATCGTGGCAGCAGTGCCATGGTTGAATTTTCATTGTGGCTGAGGTGATGTCGGACTTGTATCCTTCTGCGTGCTATGCTCACTCTGAGAATCGATGTGTGTTGTATGTGGAGTGAGGCTTTTGTTCATAATCAAGGTCTGGCTGTGTCCCTCAGGATCAGTGTTTTTGTGTGTATCGAGATTTGGCAGAAGCTATGGGAGCATTGCTAGCTGAGTGTGTTGTCCTTCCCCCGTGTTTTGTGGTTGCCTCAAATTTTGAGGATGAAATTTCTATAAGGAGGGAAGGACTATAACATCCTGGATTCTTCGGATCTAAATCTGTGGGATTTGGAGTCCATTTGTGAGTCCCAGAATGTGTTTTATGGCTTACTCAGGTTTTCTATCTAACAAGCCGTTGGAACCTTGTATAGGGAGAACCGACGTGTTGTCGGGCTCCAGGATGTTGCAGGATTGTTGTGCATTTTTCGAGGATCATGGGATGTACTTTTCCTTAATTTTGTATGTCTCAGTAATGGTGGATAGCTATGTATCCATGGTCTCGGGTAAGGAGAGTCATTCCACTCTGAGTTGGAAGGTTTTCTTCAGTCTATTTACTCGGTTTGGTTAGCTGAGGATTCCTGTCTGGAGTTTAGTCGATCATCTCTTTACTTTTCTGCTTGCTCCGATCGCCTATCAGCTGTGTGTTCCAGTGAGGAGGTTGGTCATGTTTTCATTTTCTTTAGTTGTTAGTTCCTCCAGGCATGCATCATTTGGTTTAGCCGTTCCATGTGATGGGTTCGAAATTTTTCGAAAGATTCCTGTCACTCGTGGGTTAAGAACGGGTGTCGTTTACCTTAATACCCACTTTTCAATCCACTCCGCTGCATTTTTGCTTCATCTCTATGTTCCATTTCATTTTCGCTTCACCTCCACTTGCTCCCCTACAAAGAGGATGTTAAGGAGGGGCATCTGTTAACACTCGTTTTATGACCAATGAGTTGGGTCATCTCCTTATCCATTTTTATGATGTCTCGAGTTATTCACTGATTATTGGGTCATTTTGGTCACATTTGGTCATATTTTATGGGTTTCTCTCCCTGGTTGGGCCTGGTTCCTTATCTCTTCATCGCATTTCGAGCTTAGTAAGCCTTTTTCTTTTTTTTAGCACGTTCACCTGCCCTAACAGTCTACAAAAGGAGCGTTAGTTGGTTTTGGCAGTCCTTTGGTAGACCACTAGGTAGATAGAGAGTCCTGTTATCTTATCTTTTCCTCCCATTGACCTTATCTTTTAATGGATGATCTTCCCTAACCGTCTATCGTACGACCGTTAGTGGGATTTGGTGGTCCTATGCTAGACTGCTAGGGTGTAGAGAGTCGCGTTAGGTCTCTTCGGTCTTATCTCTTTTGGACCACTGAGCCTTGCGGTCTACGTTTCGACCGTTTTTCAGATCCTTGCAGTCTATCGCAAGACCGTTAAGGGAGACAGAGAGTCCTGCTCTATCTGTTCTTCCTCTTTCGGGTCGTGGCCAGACTAGAGACCATGATTTGATGATTTCTCTCTGAGTATTGATCCTTAGAAGCTTTTGTTTGTTTCTATGGACTCTTAGGAGTTTTATCTTCGAGAGTTTGCTAAGATCAACCCTACTTTCATGCTGTTTCCTCTCCAAATCGACCAGAGGGTTTAGGGGTCTACCCTTGACTTCATGGCTTGAGAGGGAGATTTCTAGAGCTTGTGCCGAAGTGCTACTGCATTCTGGGATGAGTGCCAACCAGGGAGAAGTCATTTTCGGCATCCTTAAGTCGTCTGGTCCAGGGAGTATCAAGTTCCATTAGTGTCTTAGTGTCTTTTCCTCTCTTGCTTTTAGTCTTCTTTTGCATCATCATAGCATCTTTTCCCTTTCTTCTTCCACATTCCTCTACACTCATCTCACATTTTCAAACATCTTCCTACTATTTTCACACCCCACAGGGGTTAAAAAATCACCACCCCAGGTATTCACCCTTCCTTTCATGCATACTAGTTTAATTGCACTATAGATACTACACTTGTCCAAGGGCTAATTGGGTTGCTTTTTCTTTATGTCTTATACTATTTTACAGGTCTACAAGACTCATTACACGAGGCCCAGCTCTTCTGGCCAGCCAGGAGGGGTGGAGATCCAAGTTCCACATCATTGGGTGCATCTAGCGGCCGTTTGCCAGACCGTTTGGGGATCATTGGCGATCTATCATTGGACCATTTATATTTGCCTTGCGGTCATCTGAAGACCATTTATCTCTGCTGCACCTGGGTTGTCTCTCCCGCAGGCGGGTGTGCTTCACTCGGCCCTTTCCAATGTACGTAGTGTAGTTTTGCTGCATTATTTACTTTGGTGGCAATCACATCTTTCCTATTTGGGTATTTGTCATCATCCTCCATCATCTTTTCCTATTTCCTTACTTTCTTTTAGGTGCTCTACACCCACAGTGTGTGTTTACTTTTTACTTCTTTGCTCCACTCCCACGGCGTGTGTTTAGTTTCTTCTTTGTTTTAGTTTACATTGTTAAGATGACATACCCACATGCTCTATCTTGGATGTTGTTGATAGTATGAATTAGTACACATCACCCACTCACATCATATATCTATCTCTCTCACCTCACACTTACATCATCACCACCCATCAAAAAATATCTACGTTGTGTACTTTTAGAATTCAAGGTCTATGCACATACAATATTTAGAGTCTGAGCACATTTTTGTCTGTGCACATGCACCTTTAAGGTCTGAGCATACCAAAAGAAGGTCGATGCTAGTGTGTCAAGGTTTCATATCATGTCAGTGCATAATGCTTAGTCAAGTCTGTGCATCTTTCACACTTGTCTGAATATCTTATGAACCACTTATGATGACAAGGTGTTTGATGAAATGCTTTCTATTTTGTTGACAGGGATTTAAGTATGAAATAGAACCTGCCCAGTTCTACGATCGAACACATGGGTGGCATAAAGGCAACAATGTCACGTGGAACTTAAAGTACCAGATTATAAGCACATGATCCAAGGCAGGGAGGAGAACTAACATTCTGCCATGTGGATCGTCACAACCTCCACTCCTGACACATGGCACATTGAAGTTTGAGTTCTGGATAATTCCAATGAGTAGGACTATGTCTTCCACGCGCCCAAATTTCAAAAAGCTCATGGGACCACCTGGTTCATCCTACACCTATAGAAAGGAGGGATCTCTCAGACGAAGGTGAATTGAGCAAGTGTAGTAAGAAATTCCAGAGCGAAAAGGGCGAGGATAGAGAAGAGCAGAAGAATTCAGGAGAGCGTAAGAGTAAAAGAATTCAGGAGTGCATGAGAGCAGAGAAGAAGAAAGAAAGAGAGAAAAAGAAGAGATTGCTGAAGATCATGAGTGAGTTGCAGTCAAAGTGAGCAGTAGAGAGAAGAAAAAGGGAGATTCCATTGGAAGAAGTCTATGAGTGATAGAAGAGGAAGAAGAGAAGAAAATAGAGCGATACCGAGAGATCGTGAGAGCAGAGAAGAAAGAAAGAAGAGAGAGTCAAAGAAGAGAGAGCTCGTAAGATCGTGAGAAAGAAAAAGGGATCAAGCTTGTGGAGAAGCAATCAGAAGTTCCTGAAGATTTGTTCATCATTGGCCTCTGGATCAGATCCAAGCCAATTTGGTCCTTCGAAGAGCTATATCTTTTTAGTCCTTATTTCCAACTTTTTGGTGCTGTGTTTTGTCTTTTATTTTCTTATTTGAATACCAAGCCGTGTGTCAGCAGAACAAGCTATGATGCTCAGTTGGCGAGGTGTGTACCTCGGATAGCAAGCTATGATGCTCAGCTGTAAGCAAGCTGTGATGCTCAGCAGTCAAAGCTGTGAATCAGCAGAAGCAAGCTGTGATGCTCAGCTGTAAGTAAGTTATGATACTCAGTGGTTCAAGCTGTTAGGTAGTGAGAAGCCTCACTCTGGTTTGAGTGGGGGATGGACGTAGGTCTGTGGTAGTAGACCAAACCATCTAAATCTCCTTGCGTCTTTGGTTGGATTGCAATTCTGACTCACGGTACATGTATGCTTAGGCGCAGTTCTATTGCATAGACTTATCCTAAGCTTTTCGTAATTCACCGTGTGTCTAACATGGTTCTATCTAATAGTTGCATAGATTTGCTGAGTGCTTGCTGGGTGTGTAGGTTAAGTGTTCAAGTGAGATTCACATAAGGACAACTAGTCAAGTGTTGATGTGAAACGAACCTCGGACCTACACAAGCAAGCACAAGCGCGAACCGAATGGGCCGAAGTCGGCGGCCAACTCCCCGGTGTGACCCAGTGGTTGACAGGCGACCTTGTGTGTCTCAACAGTTTTGTCCAGTTCGAGACATGATTCTGGATGCCGTGAGGTGTCATCTTACCTCGTTTTGCATATCCAGATGTGTTGAGGGTCCTCGGTGTTCCCTCAGGTCTTCGTGAGTCATTTCCTGCGGTGAGTCAGCTTCTCTGGCTTAGGATTTGACCGAATGGCGGCTTGTTCCACTTTGTACGATGATCTTGACTCTGAGTCGTGAGACTTAAGGATCATTGTAGCTTCAGGTCTAGTTGCCTTGTCTTGAGTCTGTCGATAGTTTCCTGTGCTGCCATTGGTGCTTCATAGTCTGTGTGATAGTGCTTCCTTGCCTGTCTGTACTCTAGCACTCGTATTTTAAGTCTCTGTGTCTAGTGAGTCTCCAATAGTTGTAGCCTTATGACACATTACGGCGTGTCGACCCTTGTGGCGGGGTAGTTCCCATTGTACGATTTTTAAGCTAGTTCTGTGGGCCCCCTGTTCAACTGTAGCGTCCTGCAGAGGGGGAATACTAGCTAGAGGCCTGACTTAGGTAGTGAGCCAGTGTGTGCACATGTGGTCAGGGGCTTGGACTGACGCCGATGGGCGTTACCCTATCTAGTCACTCACGACTGTAGTTCCTATTCTGGTTTAGTGTGTACCTCGGTCTCCGTCATCCAGAGGTACTTGTGGCGCAGCATAAGATCTCAGTGGACACAGCTGGCCGTTCTTCTAGTGAGGGGGTACTTTCGTCACATGACACGTGACTCTCGCATTTCTCGTGCATCGTGACCTTTTTGGGTTTGCCTTCTCTCGGCTTTGCCCGAGGTCAGTGTTGTGTCATGTGCACGACGTCCTAGTCGTGTGTGTGTGTGGTCGTGTCTCGAAGTGCATGCATGGTAATCGAGTCTTGTATGCTTTAGGATCTATCTTGCCTATTTAGGGCTTTTACCCTTTTTTTTATATATATAAGTCTTTGCCTGCTTGGTGTCTCGTCGATGGATCGGTGACTCCTGACTTCGTCAGTTCAGAGTTTGCCCTCCCGTTGCTACCTGGAGTAGCCTAGGAAGCCGAGGTTAGTTCGACAGTCGTGCTTCGCTCGGTTACGACTTTTTCCCCCCTTTTCTTTTAGCTCCTCTACTCCTTACATTTTTGACTTTCTTTTACAGCTTTGTAGTTTAGCTTTTCCTACTTTGCTACACCTGTTGTTTTAGATGTTGTTCCGTGTTACTGCGTGTTTTTCAGTGGGGATCCGCATGACCCCTACTGAGCCAGTGACACGAGGCTCACCCCTGCTTTTCAGGTGGGTGGTGTCGTTCTGCTTCCGCAGTTTCTGGTGACGCGTTTGTAGCTGCCAGCTGTACCTACATTGGGTTTCCCCCGACTTCTGGGTACGTCTTTCTTTTCTATCGATTGTACTTGTGGGGTTTGGACTCTCAGAGAAGGAGAAGGGACCCTCCTCCATAACGAATGGGCGAGGGTGAAGGCTAGAGATCCCTCAAATGGAACCAAACCACTAGGGGAAAGGATAAAGACAGTGGAAGAGCACAGAGGGGAAACCAATCCAACGAGAAACAACACCAACGATGGGAGTATGAGAAGAGCAAAAGAGAAAGGGTTTTATTCATGACAAATGGGAGCCAAATACATCAAGCGTAAGAAGAAGAAGAAAAAAAATAAGCAAGGAAAAGAAACAAAGAGAGGAATGGGGGTTGAACAGGGGCGACGACTCCCTACTCTTCCCCCTCCCCTGTTACATTTCTCTCTCCCTCTCTCTTACTCTCTCACTCTCTGGTTCTCTGGTGGCTGCCGAAGGGGAGAGTCCCTTCTTCTTCTTCTTCTCCTTCTTCTTCTTCTCTTCTCTCCGATCCGGTGGTGGTCTCTTCTGTGGAACGCTCCCTCTCTTCTCTCTTCTTCTCTTTTTGCAGAATGCTTCTTCCCTATGTGTCTCTCTCTCTTTTCTTCTTCGTCTCCTTTTCTCTCTTTCTGTTCATCAGAGAAGAAGGGGTTTTTATACCCCAACTGGACAACGACGTGGGCAGGTTGGTAGAGGTGGGAAAGAGGACGCATTGATGGGGATTTGACTTCCCCTCATCCCCGTTGACAGAGGAGTAGCTTGCATGCCTTATTCTCGTATTGCCACGTCAGCCGTCCCACTGCGCACCAAGAATCCGTAGGGGAGGGGCGTAAGATTTCCCTTGCCGGACGTGTTGCTGGAGAAAGCCAGGTCGTGCCGTGGAAGGCCCACAAGGGTGTGCCGTTGAAGAAGACGCACGGGCGTGCCGTTGAAGCCTCGCTAGGTGTAACGTTGAAGGGGCGCGAGGGTGTGCCGTTGAAGGCCTTGCAGGGCGTACCACTGAAGGGCCATAAGGGCGTGCCATGGAAGTGGATTTGGGCCCATTTGGTGCCTGAATGATGATCCACTTAGTTCTCTTCGGGACCCACGAGTTGTGAGCCCCCCAAGGGTTGGTTCCTCTTCGCTGCCGTGACTCTGGGAGTGGCTTCACGATAGTGCGTTGTTCGTTCGGAGGGTCTGGACGGGACGTGTTCTCCGCAGTCTCTTCAGTTGAAGTTGTCTATTGATGCTGGATTGTTCGGGACACGCGGACGTGTAATTTTACACGTCCACAACCCCCCATGGAGGTAGGTTTACAAATGGATGCCCAGGACTTCCAATGTCTCCTCTTCCCAGCATGAGAAGAACACCAAAAGAAAGTTGCAAGAGCTCTCTCGATCAATTGATGAATACCCACATGAACTGGTGAGCAAGCTAGGGAATAAATGGGTATGCAAGTAAGGACATGTTTAATTAGTATAAGGCGCCCACCTTGAGAAAGATTCGCAGCAGTCCTATGACAATTAACTTAGGTAGATGACTCACTAACCTAGGTACTTGACTCAAATTAAAGGAAAATTACATGATAAGACTCAAATAAGAAAATGAAAAATACATCATATGACTCGAAATAAAGTGGCGAACAAGACATAGTACTGCTGGCGATCACCAGGAGCCTCAAAAAATGTGGAAGGGCTGGAGATGTCCCCATCACCAAGTCCTGCTCCGACTGTGGTTGCTGTTGCGGCTGCTGCTGTGTTGGTGGTGCCTGTTGCCGCTGAACTTGCTGCCTCGGCACTTACCTTCTTTTTTCTTATCTCAACAATGGCCTTATGCATCTCGGCCCAGTCAATACGGTGCCCTTCGTGGAGGTCATACACCAAGTCCCTGAACTGAAAACATCCTTCAATGGTATGTCTCAGCTGCCTATGGAACATACAGTATTTTGTTTGATCAACGGCCGAGTTCCAGGCAGGCCGTTCCGGAGGAAGTTGTATAGCACTGACTGACATGAGAGTAGAGAAAATGTCTGTGAGGGTTTCTGACAAAGGAGGGTATTGGGCTCTCTTCGGAGCCGGGCACTTATTATTGTAGCCATTAGGGGGAGGGACGTTATGATATTATGGAGGCTGTGGGGGTTGTTGTGGAGCGGAGAAGGCATTTGGTGGAGCGGGGAAGGCAAGCGAAGGGTTTTGTGGAGTGGCGTAGGCTGGTGGAGGGTTCTGTGGAGTGAAAGTAGTTTGGGGCGATTGGTTCCTGTTCCAGTCGACCGAACCTTGTTATCAGTCAACCTAAAGTGCCTCAATCGACTGTTTCCTTGTAGACTAAACCACGTCTTCAGTCAATTAATGTTTTGCAGGTCGACTAATTGCCCTGTTAGTCAGTTGAACCCTATTTTAGTTTACTAGCAAGCCCTCTATCGACTATTTTTTTCTGACCTGGTCGCGGATCTCCTTGGACCGCTACTATGATATCGTGACTCTTCCTACACCGCATTCTTAGTTCCCTATCTTGTACGTCGACCCACCTGCTGATTAAGTCGACGTAGGCAGCTGTTGGCCCCTGTTAATCGCGGTTATTCTTGGACCGCTACTTCGACTGCGATTCTATCTTGACTGCGTTATAATTTCCTGAGTCGACGCACCTACCCAGGGAGTCAACGCAGCCCCATAGGACCCCTCCTGATAGCGATCATTCTTGGACTGCTACTAAGAGATAGCGATTCTATGATAACTGTAACCTCGTCAAATTTTTCTCGATTTTTGTGATTTTTGTGTGGCATTACGAGCCTGTGTTAGAGGTAGCCTCTTCAAGCTACTATCCTGTCATTTTCCTAACCCTTTATATAATCCTTGGCTCCAAAGTCATATTCTACTTGAAATTCCTTCTAAGGAACTACCTTCAATCTTAGTGCTTGGTTACTTTAGCTTAACCTTGGAACTCTTAAAGAAAGGGCAGCCTACTACTTGTCAAAGCTTCTCAACCCCTGTGAGCAGAAGTACTCAGCCATGGAGAAGACCTGTGCAGCTTTAGTCTGGGTAGTTCAGAAACTTAAGCACTATTTCTTAGCTCACGAGGTTCATCTCATTATTCGCATGAATCCCATCAAATTTCTTCTTGAAAAATTTATCCTCACTGACCGATTAGCACGATGGCAAAGCTTCCTTTCTCAGTTCGACATCACTTACATCCAACAAAAGGCAATTAAAGGCCATGCCATCACAGAACATCTTGCTCATCACCCTCTTTCCCGATTCGACCTAGTCCACTCAGAGTTTCCAGATGAGGAACTGATGTCCGTTAATCAACCTTTAGATCCTATGTCGACATTACATTTTGATGGAGCTTGGAATTCTCATGGGAGGGGGATCGACATGGTCCTTTTAGCACCTGAGGGTATCACCATTCCACTTGCTTCTCAGCTTGCCTTCCCTGTTATAAACAATATAGCTCAGTATGAGGCTCTTCTGGCTGGATTGCAGGCCGCTCATCAATTTGGTGTTACCCAGTTACAAATTGTTGGCGATAGTCAGCTCATTCTCCGCCAAGTGCTCGTCAAATGCTGCACACTCGATCCCAAACTCAAACCCTATCACGAACTCGCGTCTGCTTATCCTAAGCTCTTCACCAAGCTAATCTTCTTCCATGTTCCTCGTAGCCAGAACATCTTAGTAGACGCTCTTGCTTCACTTGCTTCTGCCATGGTTTTTCTCCCCGAACGGGATTTCCACACTGCACTCGTTCACAAGCACCATACTCCCGCCATTAGGGATCCTACGTTTCTTAGTGTTAAGGAGAAGGTGCTTAAGAAGCTTAAGGACAGAGAGATCATTGAGAAAAGGAGGTCATGCTTATTGATCTAGAACAAGAGTTAACTGACGAAGAGAAGCCGTGGTACTATGAGATTACTAACTATTGTCATGATCAATCTTACCCTGAAGATGCTATTGCGGAAGAGAAGAAGGCTATCAGAAGAGTGGCTTAAAGGTATACTCTGGTTGGAGGTGTGCTCTGCAGAAGTGGTCTTACCAGTGTTTTACTTAGGTGCCTTGATGATGATGAATGTTAGAAGGTCATGGAAGAGACACATTTCAGAGTTTGTGGTGGCCATGTTAATAGCCAAATGCTAGCTAAGAAAATCCTCAGGCTAGACTTCTATTGGCCCACTCTAGAAGAGGATTGCTCAATCTACGTTCGAAGGTGTGTTAAGTGCCAACTGCACGCCGATAAAATTTATTCTCCTGCTTCTTCACTCCATCCTATGTTCTCTCCATGGCCTTTCTCCATGTGGGCTTTTGATATCATTAGACCTCTTGGTGACCCGAACCTCCCCACAAAGCTAAAATCATTTATACTCATGGCCACAGAGTACTTAACCCGCAAGCATGCAACTTCGACGGCAGACTCACTCGGGCAAGCTCACTCGCGTAGCACACACTAGTGCCCGTGGGCAACTCGACGATGGTGGAGAGGGTCCGGGGCGGGACCTCACTGTTCCGGGGCTCGGCTAGCTTGGGGTTGAACCCCTAAGGGTCAGGATGTCCAATTTGATGGGTGGCCAGCACGCCGAGGGCCTGGGATGAAGGGTCTCTCTCACAACTCACGCTGTGCTGGTCACTCGATTGATTGACCTTTTGGACCAGGCACTCCCTCACCACCGATGGAGCTAGGAACCAATACTAATTAAGCAAGGAATGCCAACAAAGAGGAGTGACCAGAGGCTCACTTGATCGGCATGAAGACGTCGATCTCGGTCGGAGATGAGGGCGAGCGAGGAGGCGAGGGGACACACCCACTCGCCGTGTCGGTGTAGCTTTGACCTGAAAATTTAGAATAGTAAACCACTATGCCTCCCATAAGAGGGGGATGCCAGGGTAGGGGTTAACTTGAATTATACTCAAAACTACCTCCATACGGGGAGGGGCTTTAAGCCAGCCAGGTGGGGTGGGGAAAGCTAAGTTAGAAAGGCCAGACAAAGAAGATGTCAGTTCTGCCAGCCCTTAGGAACAGGGGACAGACTGTCACTGTCGATGCCACTGCGGACTCTCCGAAACTCCGTTGTTGACGAAACTAGTGGCAAAACCTCCTGGGTTGGCCCAGGAGGACTCCCGATTTTTGGGGGAATTTTTGGTTGGTAGCGATGGTCGGGGCAGAGTCGTGAACAGGGCCTCTGCTTTCTAGTTCTGACAGCTTCTGCACCACAACAGCAGGAAGACGAGGTCGCCACGAATGCTCCCAGACTCTGATTCAGGTGTGGCTAGTTTCGTTGGATTCATGGACGAACCCTCTTCGAACGTAGACCCACGGGGATGTCGGAAGTGGTCGGTGTAGTTGGCGAGGGCCCAAATAGTGATCAGGTGTCAGGTCAATTTCAGAGGGAACAGACCTGCGCACCCGGGAGAGAAAAATGGAAACTCACAGCTCTGGACACTGAATGGAGTGCCACTTCTTGGTACTGGATGGTGACTCATCGTAGAAGATCTCAGCCAAGGCCCACTCCTAGATGTTTAGGAGGTTGGCCGTGGAAGCCTCTGCACGTTGCTTCAGGTTGACTGTCAGGAAGAAGATGCACCGTCCGGCGATGATCATTCCCCCGGGCATCCACGAACTCAGACAGGGGTGAGACTACCACCGTTGCAAATAGAACATGGAGACGCTTCCGATGGTACCCTTGTACATCGAGGGGCTTCGAGATGAAGTCATGGCAGGCTCTGCAACTAGCAGCTTCTCTGCTGCCAGTGGGCTGCCTCTAGGTCTGCAACTTGTTGAAGAAGAAAGGAGATGGAGGGGGGGTCAATACAGCAAAAAGAAAAAAAAAGAAAAAAAGGAAGAAGAAAGGAAAAAAGGGAAAGAAGAAGAAGAGAAAGGGATTAGGGGGAAGCACCTCCCGATGTCGAATCATTGCCTTATGTTGGTGAATATCCTCAGAGACAAACAAGCCATGCTGACTCCGCCACCTTGGTAACGCCGATGAACAAACACCTTACCCGGACCTTACGTCTGGTTAAAGAAATAAACCCCCTCTTTGCGTCAGCACCGACCCAGTGCCGGCGAATACCTCAAGAGACGAACAAATCATGTCGGTTCCGCCACCTCGGTGATACCGACGAATAGACACCTCACCCAGACCTTACGTCCGTGATAAGGAAATAAACCCCTCTTTGCGTTGACATTGGCCCAGTGCCAACGAGGATCCTAAGAGACAAACAAACCATGTCGGCTCTGCCACCTTGGTAACGCTGATGAACAAATACCTTACCCGGACCTTAAGTCCGGGGCAAGAAAATAAACCCCTCTTTGCGTTGACACTGGCCCAGTGCTAACGAAGATCCTAAGAGACAAACAAGTCATGTTGGTTCTGCCATCCCGGTGATACCGATGAACAAACACGTTACCTAGACCTTACGACTGGGATAAGGAGATAAACCCTTCTTTGCGTCAGCACCGACCCAGTGCCGAAGAAGATCCTAAGAGATAAACAAGCCATGTCGGTTCCGCCACCCCGGTGATACCGACGAACAAATACCTTACCCAGACCTTACGTCCGGGATAAGGAGATAAACCCTTCTTTGCGTCAGCACCGACCCAGTGCCGACGAATATCCAAAGAGACAAACAAGCCATGTCGGTTCTGCCACCCCGGTGATACCGACGAACAAACACCTTACCCAGACTTTACGTCTGTGATAAGGAGAGAAACCCTTCTTTGCGTCAGCACCGACCCAGTGCCGACGAATATCCTAAGAGACAAACAAGCCATGTTGGCTCCACCACCTTGGTAACGCCGACGAACAGACACCTTACCCAGACCTTACGTCTGGGATAAGGAGACAAACCCTTCTTTACGTCAGCACCGATAAAGTGCCGACGAATACCTTAAGAGATGAACAAATCATGTCGGTTCCGCCACCTCGGTGACGCCGACGAATGAGCACCTTACTTGGACCTTGCGTCTGGAGTAAGAAAATTAACCCCTCTTTGCGTTAACACCGACCCAGCGCCGACAAATACCTCAATAGACAAACAAACCATGTCGATTCTGCCACCTCGGTGACACCGATGAACGAACATCTTGTCCAGACCCCTCTCGGGCCGAAACAACAAATGCCCCTTTGACTTGGACCTCCCGTCCAGGTCATTTGAACCAATAAACTCTTCTCTCCGTCCCTTTGGGTGACGACCACCCCTTTGACTTGGACCTCTCGTCCAGGTCATTTGAACCAATAAACTCTTCTTTTTTTTCTTTTTTTGGCTTGACTGTCAATGGCTGAATATCGAACATCTGTCGGCTTAAACACTGACGGTTGAATATCTTGATCAACCTGAACATCTGTTGGCACAGACGCCAATGGGTTGACATCTCGATCGTCATTGACCATCATCAAACATCATCGAATCAACTCCGAACGTCATCGAACATCTTTATCATCATCGAATATCTTCGAAGATCATCGAATCAACTTCGAACATCATCGAACATCTTTATCATCATTGAACATCTTTGAACATCATTGAATCGACTTCAAACATCATTGAACATCATCGAACATCTTTGAACATCATCGAATCAACTTCGAACATCTTTATCATCATCGAACATCTTCGAACATCATCGGATCAACTTCGAACATCTTTATCATCATTGAACATCTATTGGCGCGGGCGCCAATGGTCTAACATCTTCATCTTCCCATATTCATGTTCTTTTTCATCTGTCACCGTGGACGACAATGGTTTAGCATCTTCATCATCATCAGAGCATCTGTCAGCACGAGCGCCAATGATTTAACATTTTTAACATCTTCATTATCATCAGAACATTTGTTGGCGCGAGCGCCAATGGAGTAACATCTTCAACATCTTCATCATTATTAGAACATCTGTCGGCGCGAGCACCAATGGTTTAACATCTTTAACATCTTTTGAGTCTCTTTGAACATCTGTCGGACTAAGCGCCGATCGTTGAATATTTGAATAGCTTAGGATATCTATCAGTATGGCCACTGATGGTTGGACATCTTGGGTATCCTTAAACATCTTTAGACATGTGTCGGGCTGAACATCGGCGGTTGAACATCTTGAACATCTTTGAATATTTTCAAACATCTACCGGGCTGAACGCCGATGGTTGGACATCTTTAACATCTTTGAACATCTTGAATATCTTTGAATGTTGTTGGCCATCTTGAACATCATCATTCACTTTTTTTTGTACAATGTTGAGCATCTTTCGAGCATTGTTGGTCATCTATCAGCTTGGGCACTGATGCATCCATCATCCTCATCTTAGAATATTGCTGATCATCTATTGACTTAAATATTGATGCATTCATCATTTTCTTCTTTGAGTGTTATTGTTCAACCATCGGCCTCAACACTAGCATATTGATATTCTTTTGAATAGTATTGAGCATCTTCTGACCTGAACATCGATGATTAGGTGTGCTTTTATCATATTTTATTCATTCATCATTCGGCATTCATCATTCATTGCTATCTAGGACCCCACCATTTGGATAGCCGCCTCCGACATCCGCAACAAGCGTGCAGTGTAGGGATCTGCAATAGAACGGCCCTCGAAAAGCCTATATAACCAATTCATTTATCACTGCTATGAGCGATCATTGCCCCTAGTAAGGGGGGAACATATCCAGCAGTAGTCCCCCAAGATGATCACATAAGAACGATGTGTGGTCTATCGTGAGGCTGCACATCCCTTCGAAACTGGAATAATTAAGGGCTTTTTCTCTCCCATTTCGTGTTTTCTCTCTAAACTTCCTTCGATGATTCCTCTGTGGATCCTTCACCATTTTCAATGTCGTTTCTTCCAGATTTTAGATAATTCAATTATCTCCAACTTTTATGTTATTATCTTGGCCTGAAAATGCCTAACTATCCCCAATTTTGAGATAAGACTTTAGGTGCTCTATAAATAGACCCTAGAGGCCCAGCTTGAAAAGGGGAGAGATCAGGGATCGACAGCAAAGCTCTGTCGAATTGTCAAGCAATCCTAGCATAGGGGGGGGCCTTCTACATCCCTACAGGCCTCCGGTTCAAGGGAGTAGTTCATTTGTTGCGTCGTTTGTCATCAGTCTCGCTGGTCATTTCGTCGTTGCATGTGTAATTTCTTGTCGTTATTCTCTACTTTTTTCTATCCTCATTGTCATTTTTACACACTCACCTATGTTTTGGCGCCCCTAGGGGTTTAAAAACCTCTAGGTGAACCCCCACTCATGTTAGTTAGTTTATTTTCTTTCATTTCTAGCATATACTACACTGCGTGGGTCTAATCCGGGTTTACTTTTGTTGGTTACACGTTATTTTGTAGATCAGCAGTCATCTAGAATGAGACCCACTCTTTCTGGCCGGCCGGAAAGAGTGGAGGTTGAAGTCCTACAATTTGGAAGGAGGTGGAGTAGAGCGGTCAATCACTGTCCGTCTAAGACGTCGAGCGGCTATCTCGTGGCCGTTCATCTTCGTCCTGCGGCCGTCCTCGAACCGTCCTACTACCATCGTTCTTCATCCTGCGTTTCATTCCAGCGTTGGTAGATGGCCTATAGAGAGCCGCACGTCTTCCAAGCAGTCCTTCGTTGGCCGCTCATCATCCCAGTGCTAGGCAAAGGCGAGTGTCTCCCCCCTTTCTCAAGGCACGACGCGTTCATCGTGTCTGGGGTCTTGGGTGGCGATCACACAGGTTCTATCTTTACTCCCTCCCTTTCGGCTTCGTTGATTTTTCATCCTTTCTTAGTCGAGAGGAATAAAGGGGATTTCGTTCAACTACCGGTACTTCAGGGAAAAGTCATTTTTTCGATCAACTGGCCCACTATGGTCCGTCACACCCAGAACGCAACGCACCAACACGGGTGCGTTACAGTCATGTGACGGTCTAGTACTGGTCCATCACACGACCCCAACTTCGAAGAATGCAAAATGACCAACGGTTGTGGTGGTCTATCGTGGGACCGTCACACAGTGTTATGGTCTATGGAGTGACTGTTACACAAATCCGATGAGCAAAATAGGGGAACGACCGAATCGGCCCGTTCCACGCCCCATTCACACCGAAGCGTAGGGGAAACAATGCCACGCGAGAGGAATAACACAAGTTCTTTGTTCCTTTTCCCCTTTTTTTTTTAGATTCCCACTTTACTAGCTTAAGCGCCCTTTTGGGTTTTTACCAAAGCTAGCCCCCTCTTGCTTTTGCCCACGCGCCCTTTCGGGTTTTCACGTGGCGGGGTACCCGATTTTGCCTGCAGCACCCTTGCGGGTGTTCGCCACAGTCGGGTTATAACCCTTTTTGCCCTTGTCCTAATACAGGAACAAGGCCGGCGGGGTATCTCTATTTTAAACCCCATTTTTTTTAGAAGCAGACACCATGTTAAGGCGTGGCGTCTGACCGTCGATGTCAACAGTCGATTATTGGCTAGGGCACAGGGCCTTGCGCCGATGCAGAGTGATCTATTCGTTGGCAAGACAATAATGCCATCGCAAGAAGGGATCTTTCACCTACTCAGACGTAAGGTCTGTAGTGGCGACGTTGTACATGAATTAGCTAGGACAGGGTGCCCTGGTTCTAGGGTAGGTTCATTCGTTAGCAAGAAATAATGCCAACACAAAGGAGGAGTTCCTGCCGATCCGAGCGTAAGGCCTGAGATGGCGCAGCTGCTTATTCTATTGGGGTCAGGCTATGGTAGAATGCTTACCAGGCCGACGGAGGATGACTCGGCCGGGGCGAAATTTCGTTGGACCAAGGAGGGTAACTCAGTCAGGGCGGAGTGCCACTGAACCGAGGAAAGGTAGCTCGGCCAGGGTGGAGTGCCGCCAGACCAGGGGAAGGTAGCTTGGCTAGGGTGAAGTGCCACTAACCAAGGAAGGTGGCTCGGCCAGGGCGTATTGCTGCTAACCAAGGAAAGGTAGCTCGGCTAGGGTGAAGTGTCGCTAACCAAGGAAAGGTAGCTCGGCTAGGGCAGAGTGCCGCTAACTAAGGAAAGGTAACTTGGCTAGGGCAGAGTGCCGCTAACCAAGGAAAGGTAGCTCGACTAGGGTGGAGTACCACTAACCAAGGAAAGGTAGCTTGGCTAGGGTGGAGTGCCACTAACCAAGGAAAGGTAGCTCGGCTAGGGCGGGGTGCCGCTAACCAAGAAAAGGTAGCTCAGCTAGGGGAGAGTGCTACTAACCAAGGAAAGGTAACTCGACTAGGACAAAGTGCCACCAACCAAGGAAATGTAGCTCAGCTAGGGCGGAGTGCCACCAACCAAGGAAAGGTAGCTCGGTTAGGGTGGAGTGCCACTAACCAAGGAAAGGTAGCTCGGCTAGGGCGGGGTGTCACTAACCAAGAAAAGGTAGCTTGGTTAGGGCGGAGTGCCACCAACCAAGGAAAGGTAGCTCAGCTAGGGCGGAGTGCCACTAACCAAGGAAAGGTAGCTCGGCTAGGGCGGAGTGCTGCTAACCAAGGAAAGATAGCTCGGCTAGGGCGGAGTGCCACTAACCAAGAAAAGGTAGCTCAGCTAGGGTGGAGTGGTAGAAAGTACCAGAACAAGAACTAGTCAGAGTAACACTCGTCAGTGTTAGTCCAAGCCTCTGACCACGTGTGCACAGACCGACCCCTACTTAGGGTTAGGTCTCTAGCTAGTTTTCCCCCCCGTAGGATGCTACGGTAACCGCGGGGGCCAACGATAACTAGTCTAAAAATCGTTAGATGGGAGCACCCCTCCACCTCTCCCGGGTGAGCCGACACTAAGGTCGCTGGGCTACGACTAGTGGCTCCATTATGAGGAAAGAGAAAGTAACTCTACTGAGACATAAAGATATGTTTTTATCCATAAAATAGCTTAAACATAGCGAAGAATGCATTAGAACAATGATTTACTATTCTTAGCATAGCAGAGATCATAACAGATCAGTTCTGCCCCGTCATACAACATAACAGATCAGATCTGCCCCGTCATATAGTATAATGGATCAGGTGGGGTGTGTTAAAGTAATATAACGTGCCTCCTCTGGTCCATCATATCCATTTGATCTAATTATGGATACAGAGGTCATAACGGATCAGGAATAGTGCGTTATATAACATAACGCGCCACTACTAGTTCGCTTTGGCCACCCGAGTTATTTTTATTAAACTTAAGAAACCAGAAAGCATAACGGATCGAGGGCGGTCCGTTAAGGCTACCAGAATGTGGAAAATCCACAGTTTTCCTCAACTATAACGGTCATACAAGGGGGCGTTATGCTAACGACTTAACTACTGCATGCATGAGCATAACGGACCGAGTGTGGTCCATTACAGGAGTATGAAGCGCCAAGTGTGGTGCGTTAAATACATAACGGTCACTGGCGTGACCGCCATGTGAGCTGGGTAGCGAACAGGTTCTGTTTGAAATCGAGCCACCCCCCGGTCGACCGAAACCGACGGGTTTCGCTACAAAAACCTGTAACCTGCCTTTTACCCCATCCATACCACTCAATAACGGCTAGAAAACATAAATATAATGCCCATGGATGATTAAAAACACTAATTACCATATTTTTAGGAAAAACCCAAAACAGACATTAACTAAGCTAAACGGGCGTGGATTGGCATGCATGTGGCGTCAAAACGATCCTATGCAGAGGCAGTCCCATCCCCCTACCTCGTTCGTGCCGATTCAGCCATTCCAGCCGCATGCAAGCGAAGTGGAGGCCGCACCCCTCTCGCCCCGTCTCGTCCAACCGTCCCACGAACCATGGAAAGAAGGGCGTCAACGCGATCCTCTCGCCGCACTGGTTCCAACGGCATCCCCCGTGTCTCGGTCAGGCCCTAAAATTGGCAAAATCGAGAAGGAGAGAGAAAGAGAGAGACGTTGGGAGAGAGAGGGTGAGAGAGTGAAATCGGGAGAGAGAGAGAGAGAGATAACGAGCGAGAGAGATTAGTGGGTGGGGGGTTTAAGGTTATAAAATTTTTATTCACCTTGAATCACCCCTTCCTAGACCCCCTCATAGCCAGGGTTCGCCCCACACTCATCCACCCCCATTTCGCCCCCCTCCTACTCCATTTCCCATCGACAAATTGTAGACCTTGCCTCAGTTCGTAGGCATCAGAGGAGCGCCCACTTTTAGAGACTACCACGTCATCACTAGGATGCTTCAGAGGGCATGCCATATACCGATGGAATTGTATTCCTGTCAGCATCGCAACAAAGGTAGCCCTGCCATCTTCTGATATCAGAGCTGTCTAGAGGAGCTATTCTCGGTGACCTGCGTAGATACTCCCAGGTAGACAACCTGAAGCGGCTTGTAGAAGCTTCCACGGCCTGATCTCTATGCTTCTTGGGGCTCCACTGGGCTGAGAGCTTCTTCTGCAAGTCCCCTTCCATCTCCAAGAAACAGAGCTATTTTTGGACCCCGGAGTCAAGAGTTCCAGATTTTCTCCCCAAGGTGCACCAGGTCAGTTCCCCTGAGCCAGTTCCGACATCCCTCCATTGTTCTGGTCTTCGCGGTCAGCCTCGACCTCAGACGATGGTCCCATTGGTCCCAGCTCGAAGAGGACTCGTCCACGATTACAGAAGTTCTAGTCCCGCATTATTCAAAGTTTGGTAGTGTTCATGGCGCCCTCTCCTTCTAGTAGCAGTGACTCAGGAACTATCAGAGTCAGAGTGGAGCTTTCCTGATCCCAACCCCGCCCCGGCCGTCGTCGTCCTCAAGAAAATCCCCAAGAATTCAAACGTCCTCTTGGGCCAACCCAGGAGGTTTTAGCGCTGGTTTCATCAACAAAAGAGTTCGGGACAGCCCATGGTAGTACCAACAGTGACTGCCTATCTGGCTGTTCCTGAAGCTGGCTGAATCGGGGAGCTCGGCAATTCAGCTTCTAGCTTAGTTTTTCCTCCACCCCGCCTGGCCGGCTGACCGCCCCTCCCTGCGTGGAGGTAGTTTTGGATGTGATTTCAATATGTCCCCACCCTGAGATCCCCCTCCTACGAGAGGTGTAGTGGTGTAACATTTTAAATTTTAGGTCAAAGCTACACCGACGCGGCGTGCGAGTGCGCACCCACGCCTGCCCGCTCGCCCTCGTCTCCGACCGGGATCGGTGTATTCACGCCGATCAGTTGAGATCCTGAACACTTCTCATTGCTGGGATTTAATTGCTTAGTTTAGTATTGCATTTGGTTGCTCCGTCGGCGGTGAGAGAGTGCCTGATCCAAAATTGCCATCAGATTGAGCGACCACTGCGGAGCGAGTTGTGAGAGAGACCCTATAACCCATGCCCTTGGCGTGCTGGCCGCCCGTGAAATTTGGCATCCCGGGCCCTTAGGGGTTCAACCTTAAGCTAGCCAAACCCCTCGGAGAATCAAGGTCCCACCCCGAACCCTCTCCATTATCACTAGGTTGCCCACGGGCACATGTGTGCGTACGTGGGTGAGTCCGCTTGTGTGGCATTGTCGTGTCCATTGCGTTACTTGCAATCTAGGTCCTTGGTGGTGTCACATCACCCCGAGGGCTAGCGTACAAGGGGCTCCGTGACCCATGGCCACCATAATTCCCCAGAGGAATGTGGATTTGATTTAATGTTGGATCAAAAGACCCATCTATGTTCACCTTTAATGGCCCATAGGGCTCCATGCCACGGGAGGACGAGACCCTATGACCTTATTGCGGTTTGGAGGGAAATAACGATAGGAATGTTGATGGGGAATGTCCCCCTCCCTGGTTAGCAAATCGAAATTATCGTAGAAGGACAGTGCTCAATAGCACCCAAATGTCACCCATATAACAAGAAGGAGGGAGGGAGGTCATTTTGACGGATCGTCCCCCACTCCATTCTTAGGGTAAAAGGAAAACATAATACCTTGCTCGATCACCACTAAACCAAGGGGACCAAGCACACAGAATCTAATTGATCATAGTTAGGGGTTAATAGGGGAGACATATAGACTATGAAGCCCATGGGAAGAGAGGGCAGTAACTTAGAGTCATTGTCTCAGGCATATACCCGAGCAATTGACAAGCATACATGTATGAGCAGGGGTCCGGATGCTTGGACACACAGTGCTTGTAGTGCAGGGATGATCATACTCCACCCATCCCATGATATTTAGAAGGGGGAGCGATGAGGGGGTTAACTTTGTTACTGAACAAAAAATGCGACATGGTCGATTGAAGGCACCCTGGGGAGGGAGATGGTTTAATATAGCCCTTGGGGTAGCCCAGGGTAGTTTCTATGCTAACACGGGAATCCGAATGACACCACACACACAAGGAGCATCATAGACAGGATAAAGAGAAATGCAACAGAGGAAAGGGGGGACTCAAACATGCGCAAACATTCTCATTCAGACCCAAAGGTCATCACATAGCTTGAGGAACAGCCAGCATATTACATACATAGACACGGCCCGACGTTGTCACACGGAGACCGATCATTTTACATCCTCACATTAGAAATCCAGAGGGATACAGGAAGCAAATGCTATATGGAAAGGAGATTAAATAGGGATGGGGAACTACCGGCTCATATCATCACCCATCTAATTACAAATCATAAGAGATCTTAGCAAGAGGGGGGAAAGAGACGATCGAAGAAACTCACAAGAACCCACCTCTGTTTTGTGAAATGAAAATAGAGTATCAGAATGGGTCGCCTCCCTCTTCACTCCAGGTCTCTCTCTTCTGCAGAAGGACGAAAGACGATCGCACGGAAGGCCAGTAGCTTAGTAGGCTTTCTTCTTCCCTAATCTTCTTCCCTTCTCAGTGAATCAAGCCTTCTTATAGGGCTTAAGTGGCGTGACTTAACCCGACGCGGGGGGTGAGCGTGTCGATTTATGACTCTTTACTAATCTTTGCATGTCAGAAGTGAGCGCGTCGGATCTAGGCGCGTCGGGTTCATCTCCTTTTGCGAGTTTGATCGGGCCAACTTGGTCCGTGGATCTCAGACTGGCTCTAAGAGTCAACTCAAACTTTTATCTCATTTTGGCCCTATGGATCTGTCATGAGAAGTATCGGGAAAGCCTTTAGGCCACTGACATCCCCAGGGAGTGGGTCACTACCTGGAGTACTTTTGCCCTGGCTGGGCAGCTATTTGGTCACTAATGGGCTTATCCGGTAAGAAGACGTACCCACGCTAGGTCACTCGAGTCTTCTGCTGACATGGCCTTTGGTGCCTTGTTCTAAGGGGCCAGGGACGTTCCTTCACCTCAGGAAGGTTTCTTATCAGGTGGCGGACCACCAGGTATATTCTCGTCTAGATCGAATGAAGGATGGGATTTATTTGGCACAACCAAGTCGATTCCGATTTGTTGGGTAGGCCATACGGCATTGCCGATTTGTTGTAGACTTCTTCCGACCATCCCGAGGTGATGAATCGTGGAGTCCCTGATGCTCTTGTCAGGTGACCTGAGTCTTCAGCAGTCCGAGAGGACCCTTATTTGTTGATTTTCTTCAGCTTTTGCACTTTTGCGGGCCGCATCCTTCGATCGTTCAGGTGTGATTGCCTTTTGATTATATTTCGGGTGCCAACAGAGGACCAGAAGCCAGAAGAGGCATTGTAGCTTTCGCTACAACCACAATCACGATACAACTAACTGCATCCAGTTAAAGGATGTGATCGAGGACCTTATTCGACGAGGTCTCCTCAATAAATTTGTCACTAAGATCGTAGAGAAGCGACAACAGAAAGATCAGAGTCCTCCACCTATTGACAACTGACCTAGTGGAAAGGAGATCATGATGATTTCCAAGGTGTAGGAGTCGGGTCGATGGGCTTCACCGGGTCGATGGTCGCATTGACCTACGTAGTGCCAGCGTCGGCGGTTTGTTTGTTGTTGGCGCGCTAACCAAGGAGCCGGCTTGCCAAGCCCAAAGCTTCTATTCGTCGATATTGAAACCGCCCCGATCATCATGGCGGCATGGTCAACATATGAGGCCAGCGCCGTTTGGGTTGAGCGGGACTTCCACCTTCTGAGCTTTGCCGCGAGATGGGGCGTTGACGGGAAGACGAAGGTCTATGCGCTCCCTGACTACAAGTCCTATAGCCGCAATAAGCACTGCGACAAGAGTCTCTGCAAAGACCTCTCGGGGCTGCTGAGCGACGCCGACATAGTGATCGCGCATAACGGCGACCGCTTCGACATCAAGAAGATCAACGCGCGCTTGTTCATAAACAAGCTCGACCCGCCAAGTCCGTACCGGACGATCGATACCCTCAAAGAATCCCGCAAAAGGTTCGGCTTCTCGTCGCACAAGCTCGACGCCATCGCACGAGCCAGAAAGCTGGGACATAAGCTCCCAAACACTGGTGCCGACCTTTGGAAGCGGTGCGTCTATGGCGACCCGACCGCATGGCCAATCATGCGAAAATACAACGGGCACGACGTTGACCTTCTGGCCGACCTCTACAGGGAAATGCGCCCGTGGATGGCGAAGCATCCTGACTTGCGCCTGTACGACGACAGGCCCGGATGTCCCGCCTGCCTGTCCACCAACGTCAAGCGGCGCGGGTTCAACATCGCCATCAAGCGAAAGACGGAACGGCTGCAATGCGGTGATTGCAGTCATTGGTTTACTGGACAGGTGATTAAAGCGGAGGCGGCGTGACCTGCATTGTTGGCATCGCTCACAAAGGCAAGGTTTATATGGGCGGCGACAGCGCCGGGACGAACGATGCCTTGGGGCAAGTTCGTCGGATGGATAAGAAGGTCTTTAAAAACGGCGAGTACATCATGGGCTTTACGGATTCATTCCGCATGGGCCAGTTGCTCGCTTACAAACTCCAGCCACCAGAGCCACATCCCGACAAGGATTTGTTGGCCTTCATGGTGACTGACTTCGTTGAGGCCGTCCGTTCGTGTCTGAAGGATGGCGGCTACTCGCGGGTGTCAGACAATATGGAATCGGGCGGGACGTTTCTTGTCGGCTTCCGCGGGCATCTCTTCCAGATTGAGGGCGACTATCAAGTTGGCGTGTCTGCGGACGGCTACAACGCAGTCGGCTGCGGCGAGGACTTGGCGCTCGGTTCGCTATTCTCGACCAAAGGGGCAGCGCCTCGCCAGCGGATTATCAAGGCCCTAGATGCTGCCTGCCACCACAGCGCGGGCTGCATGGGGCCGTACACGGTGTTGACGACATGACCATCTCCCACCCCGACGCCACACAGGCCGTAGTCGCCCGCCTGATCGAATCCACGCCCGGCGAGTTCTACATGATGTTCAGCAAGGGCGATCATAAGGCCGTTCGCTGGCGGCTTACGCGCCGTCAGGTCCAGCAGATGGTCCGCGACGGCATCAACACGTCAGCGTTCGACGACATTTCGCCAATGTCATCGGTCAATGACTTTCTGGCGAGTGATCGGTCGTTTTAACTAAGCAGCGACCTGCGCAGGTCATCCAACATGGCGAGCATGGTTTCGTTGCCGCTCTTTCTGGCGGCCGATATCTCCATGTATCCTCGCAAGGCTTCCGGGTATTGACCCGGGGCCAGCGCGCCGTTGGCCTGCAAGCAGGTCACGAGGACCTGGAATGCCGCTGTCGTCGCGGCTATGTGCGCCGCGAGGACTTCCCCTTCGGGCGAGAGTTTTTCCGTCACGACTGATCCCACATCAGGCTCCACGCCCGACCTGTAGTCGCCATTGACGATGACTTGGACGGCCCAGAACACGTCTTTCCCGACCGGCCCGGCTCCCGTGTAAATGCGGCCTAAGATGTCTTCGCCTCGCATGACATGCCAATCGTCCTTGGCGTTCGGAAGGTCGCGGCCGCGGAGCGGGCGGAGGGTCCAGTTCATGACCTATAATAAGCGTGGAACGGGACGAGAACAAAGTCCACGGAAAGTCCACGTCTCGAACGCGCATGTTTCCGAGTCGTTCTGCCGGATACTGCCGAGATGATTTTTGGGGCTCTTTAAAAACCCCTTGTTTATCAGCGTTTAGCTGGTGGGCGTTGTAGGGATTGAACCTACGACCTCTCCCGTGTGAAGGGGCTTCGCTGTTGTTTGATTTCAACAACTTACGAAAGTTACCTCCGGAGTCCACGGAAAGTCCACGGCTCATTTGCGTGCCTTCTTCTCGACCGGGAAGAGGTCCGCCTTGCGCGCCATAGCGCCGGGCTCTGTGTGTGCGTAACGTTTCGCTGATGCCGGGTCCTTCCAGCGGCGCGTCTCCGTCATGTCCCAAGCATCAAGCCCAAGGCGATGCAGCCACGTCCCGTAGGTGTGACAGAATACATGGAAGCCGCCCTGTCGCCTTGGGAGGTCAATTCCAGCCGCCAGCTTCACGGCCTTCCAGAGCTTGTACATGCGCCCGCTCTTGCGCCAGCGGAACAACTTCTCGGTATCGGGTCGGTTGAGGCCCCGCGGATGATTGGCCAGCGCCGTCACTAGGACGGGCGGCAGATATACCGGGGCGGGCTCGCCATTCTTCGTGTCCGGGAGATAGATTGTCTGGCGTTTCATGTTCACGCCGCCAATGACTATATCCAGCACCTCGCTCAAGCGCCGACCAGTGTAGCAGTAGAACCGCAAGAGGATCCCAAACTCGCGGTCAATTTCGTCGGCCGCTTTGAAGATGGCGAATGCCTGTTCCGGCTCCAGCCACTTGGTTGACCGCTTGCCGCGCCAGCCCTTTGGGCGCCTGATCTTGCGCTCTATGCCGGCATGCTTCAGCACCGCCGAAACCGGGGTGTAGAAATTGCGATTTCGATAGGCCGCCGTGCCCTTTGGGAAGGCCGCCACAGCCCCCGCATCAATGGCGGCTTGATCGATAGCTTCCAGCAGCTTGGCCCCCAGCTGATCGATTGCAGGCCCCAGGAAGCGCCTTTCGCCGCCGGCCTGAATGTAGGACAGCGCGGCATGAGCGAACGTCTTCTCGACTGCCTGCTCCGGTTCGGCCGTTACTTCCTTGCCTGCTCGATACTCACCACATTTGATCTGGTCGGACCAGAGCTTGAGGATTTTCTTGGCTTGGGCGAGCTGATCAGCCTTCGTACTTCGGTCAACGTGGACTCCAAGGTAGGTGCCCCGGACGGAGTAGTACGGCGTCCGGCGCTTCGTTGACGGCGGGATGAGTTTGAGGGGCATGGCAACGCCTCGATGAGCCGGATGATATCGGCATCGGTAAACAGCTTGGTTCGGCCGGCGAGCTTGTAATAGGGGTGCAGGCGGACGAAATCTTGCAGCCAGCGGCGGCTCTTGTGAAGCCGTTCCGCGACCTGATCGAGTGTATAAGTGTGGGCCGGCGCGGGGGTCATTCTTCGTCTCGGTAGCCAATCAGGTGGTCGATCTCAGCCAAGAACGTTCTGACCGGCTCGCAATCCTCGAACCATTCGCCCGTGACATGGTTGTGCCTGAAGGCAAAGTGCAGGAAGCCCTCAATCGTTCGTGGGGCCTGAAACACTGCCAGCACCCTCAGCGGCGCGGAATTGGCGGCCTGTAAATTGCTGACCAGCTTTGCGGGCTTCGTCGTATAGCCGATTTTTATGTTTGTGCCGTCGCTGATGAAATAGACGTAGTGGCACTTATCCGGGTCTAGTTCGTCCCGGTATTCTTCTAGAAATCGTATGCACTCGTTGGCGGTCATCCTACCTCAATGACCTCCACGCGGGCGGGCCGAACCTGTGCGACCGCCCTTGCGCGCGTGACGCACTTTGAACTTTCCCTTGCTACGGATTTTCATGTTTGCCTGCCGCCGCTTTCGTCGGCTGTGGTGTCGTCGCATGCTCATCCGCGCTTCCCGTCATAGAATGCGGACTTCGGTTGCTCACCGTCGAAGTCGTTGCTCCAAGATTCCATCATCTTGTCCACGTCAGCAGACGGCAGAAATTCAATCAGAGCGTCGCACCCGCTCGGGTCGCCGTCCCAAAGCAGGTCGTAGGCGCGCTGCAACATAGTCTCCTTAAGCCGCGTCATTGACGGCGTGTCGGGCACCATGACGAAGGTGTTGCGCTGCTGCGCTATCCGCGCGTCCTCCCGGTTCCGAACGTCTTCGCCCTGAAAGTCCCGCTTCTCGGCGCGGCGTATCGTGCGGTCCTTGGTGAAAAGCTGGATCGCCTTCACAGCATCTTTCGGGCCATGGTCAATCTCCATCCGCGTCGCGAATGTGTTGAGCATGTGAATGGTGCTGCGAGTAGGGCGTGTCACGTTAGCCGCTCTTTGCGCTGGCGTAGGGTGTGGTCATTTGCGGCTTTTCTCGTTTCGACGCTGAGCAAAATCATACCGCGCCGGTCGGCGACGGCTCGGCGAGGCGGCGGCGGCTGCCTCTTGGCCTTCGAAGGTTTGCAGCGCTTCGAGGACAATGCCGATCTGCTTGGGCGTGAGCGCGTAGAAGTCAGCCACGCCCTTGTGATGCACCGACACGTCTTCCGCGCCAGTGAACCACCTGATCAGAAGCCCCACGTCCTGGTTCGAGGCGGCTGTCATGTGCTGTCTCCGTCATCCCAATTGTTTTTGAGGACGCGCGTGATGCGGATCGCGGTGAAGCAAAGCATGCCGAAACAAATAATGATCAGCCAAAAGATGTCAGCCGGGTCCATTCACCCCTCCATTGACCGGGCACGGAGGGCGGCCCGTTCGATTGCATCTGGATTATCGAGGTAGCAGCCCGAGGCGCAGTAGATCGAGACGATCTTCCCGCGAGGTGTCGGTCTGAGTTCGACCGTGCCCGGCTTCATGCTGCGGTCAACGATCAGCGGGATGCCGTTGAAGTCGCCGATATGGACACAGTCACCGCTCATCGGACGCTCTGGGGTGGCGGGGTTGGCACTTCTTGCTGGCTTGCGACACTGAGGGCAGAGATCGGCGTAGAGCGGATTATGCGCAACGGTGAACTGCGCTTCGCATGTGCGGCAAAATATCCGCACCGTCATTGGTGTCTTCAGCGCCTCGGAGATCGACAGCATCTCGCCTTTAGCCATCTCACTTCTCCTCCTTATCGGGCGCGGGGCGGGAGCGTGCGCTAAACAAGTCTGTATGGAATGCGTCCACGCTTAATCTCCATTTTGAGGTGTTGAACGCAAAAGCCCTCAGAGCATTTGGCTGAGCGACGACAGCGGACAGTTTTTACCGTTTTGCCGCGCCTCACGACGCCTGTGACTGCCCGGCACCGCTTCATTTCGGCGGCTCCGGTTTCGGCATCCAGTGTGTCGGATACAGTTGGCCATCATAAGCATCCGTGTGATGCGTTCCGACAAGCCACCAGCCTTTCTGGCTCGTGTCGTAATAGGCTTCGGAGACGACCCCATCATCCACAACAAGGACATGCTCGCTCGTCAGAGGCGCCGTCTCTATCGTCTGCCACCGCTCCGCGAGCACCGCCCCCTCGATGGAGGAGAGGGCGCCGTCGATTGACTTCAGCGTTTGGTGCAGCCCGAGCGCGGGGTCTGACGTGAAGTATTCGACGAACGTGATGGCCGCTTCAATGTCGGTGCGAGCCCGTTTCAACGCCTCACGCACCGCGCTCTCGGTCGCTTGGGGGCTAGTCCGTTCGTGCGCCATGAGCGGTCCTCGCTTGATATTTGTGTTCGATGCCGAGATTCCAGCGACGGTTGATCTCGTTGACGAGGTCTTCGCGCTCGTTGGCGCACATGACCATCCACGAGCCCCATCCGGTTGCCTTCTCGAACATGCCGTCGATCTCGCCAATGCGAGCGAGCATGTCAGTTTGTGTCTGTGGGCTGCCCATCACTCGCCACCCTTCGCCTTGGCCCGATCAGAGGCGGGCACGCCTGTGACTCGACGGCGCTCGCATTGAAAGTTGTCCTTGTATTCCCACGGGGTCGCGGTCGCCTTGCCTTCGGCGATCAACTCATCAACCCACTCGACCTCTTGTGGATTGGCCCATTCTTCCTGAATGAGCGTGCGGCCTTTGGCGAAGCCTTCGTCCATTTGTTCTTTGGTCATGCAAACGGGTGTGCTCACTGCCCACCTCCGCTGCGCGAGAGGGTGGCGCGAGCCGCTTTCGCGGTGCGCAGCCATCCGGGTGGTTTGATGCCCTCGTCGTTTCCTTGGTGGTCGGCAATTGCGCCGTCCAACATCTCGATCACGAGATCGCGCTGCGCACGGCCGGTAATTGTCAGCACCGCCTCGCCCTGGGCGGAGGGGGTGGCGTAGAGGGGCTGTTCTTCGAAGTCGTCGTCACGACGCGCGGCGTCATGCGGCTTCAATTGTTCGTCGTGATAAATCCAATCAGGCTCGGTCTTCGAACGACTGCGCCACGCAACCGGCTTCACCCCATCAGGCGCGGGCGCTGCGGGGGTGTGATTGGGGGCTGCCGCGAGCATCGCAGCGTAAACAGAACCAGGCGTCGAAACTGGCGTGCCGGTGTAATTCGACGAGAACGTGCTTTCACCAGCCTCAAGCATCCCCTCGGTCGGCTCGCGCGGCACCACCACATAATCCGCCCCCGTCGCCTGGGCGGGGAGAAGGGCAATGGCTTCCAGTGCTGCACGCATTCCCTTGCGCATTGCGTCTGAGCTTGGCGAAGACAGACCGCGGTGAAACTTGACGTAGTAGCCTGTCGCGTCGGCATACGCTTCACAAGCTCGCTCGACCAAGCCCCTATCCACCGCCCCGGTCGCGGGCTGGGCGATCTCCGGGTGTTGTTCTGCTTCAGCAATCGCGATTTTCAAGGCAGCGATTGCCGCCTTAATGCGCGTCGAATACGCAGCGCCGTAGTAGTTGTGTTTCCAGTCAGATGCGAATTTCAGCATGGCCGTGAAGCGAGCGGCCATCGCGTCGAAATCCCGCACCGCCTCCGTCGCGCTCGCGGGAGGGGATGAGGGGCCGGGCTGTGTGGTGGCGGCGGCCTCAATCATCTTCCGGAAGTGCGAGCGCCACCAATAATTGCGCAGGTACTTCGTCTTCGGCTGATCGCCCCCGACATCGCCGAACCACTTTCCATCAGCGTCCGGCGCCTCGCCGAACAGCCATGCCAGCGCCGATCTCGGCACCAGCACAAACTCGCCCTCAGAACCTGTTTGCCCCGTCACGGAGGGGTTGGGGTCACGAGAGGGGAGCGAACCGGGCTTGCGATCATCGGTCATCGGTCTGCTCCAGCGAGGTCGATTTTTATGATTTGCATGATGCGACCGATGGGACGATGAAAGCCGTCTGCGCACCGCCCCCACCACTGGCAATAATCTGTGCCGTCGAACCGGCCAATGTGAATGTGGTCGCGACCGCTGGGCTTGCCGAGTTCGCTTCGCGCTAACGGATGATATTCAAGGGCGCGTATCAGCGTGCCTTGCCCGTTGCTGCTCTTGCCTCTGACAGCCTCGCTGGCGACCTTTTGGTCGGGCAGCGTAAGGACATGGCCGCTTGCAGGCGTCGCGTCATCACGGACCTCGCCTGACCGCTCGGCTCCCGAGACGGTGCGCTGATCCACATCTACCGTGGGGGTGTCAGGAGGGGTCATGCTGCCTGTCTTTCGGTTGCTGCCGATCGGGCGATTGAGATGAGGAGATCGCGGAACGGCGCTGGCGTGGCATTGCGAATGCGCGTCTTGTCCTTGCCGCCAACCATTGCCGTCATGCCGATGCGCAGTCGCCATTGCAAATCGGGCACCGAAAACTAACCTGCCACGGCACGCCACACGCGGCGCAGAACGGACGGCCATACTCGTCTTGATTGGCCCACGGGTGATCGCAAACAGGCTCGCCCATCACTCCGCATCCTTTGCGCTGGTGCTGCTGGCTGCGAGGCGGTCCGACCATTTGCGGATTTCGCTGACGGTCGCCAAGGCAATCCACTGACCGCTGCCGTCGAACGTTCCGACTTCCTCGTTCGGCGAAACGTGATCGATCAATTCCGTCATCGTTTGGAGCGCCCGCACCAGCGCGTCATCCGGCGTCGGTGGGGCGGAGAGTGCCGCTACCACCTCATCGCGCTCGTCTGACGAAAGATCGACGGCGCAGAATGGCTCGCATTCGTCTCGATCGCCGCCGCCATGCAGTGGTGCATCCTTGAACCGCTGCGCAAGCGTGTCCCGCACCTCCCCCGCCGGGCGTGTCAGGGGATGGGGGGTGGCACAGTCTGCATTCAGCGACGCAACGATTGACGTTGCGAGTTCGTGCGTGCCGACGACAGAGAAGGCTACCGTGCCGCCAGCATCAATGATGTCGTGTTGGCCAGGATCATGGTTTGGCCTCGATAGCTTCGAGACACGCAGCGGCAGAAAGAAGGTCCGGCCAGCCTCACCCACGACCGGGCGCGCGGGCCGGTTTCGTGTAGTCATCAAGCCACCTCATCCGGCACTTGCCGAAACTGGTTCAGATCCACAACGTTGGTCTTTGCCTTGGCCCTCGCAGGCCAATCCGCCTTCGCTGCCGATCGGATGAGGTCGCAAGACAGCGACATGCTGAACAACATACCCTCAAGCCCTGCGTATCTTGCGGCCGTCACCGGATTGCTGAGATTGGCAACCAGCGCATCCAGGTCGCGCTTGAGGTAGGCCAATTCCATCTCGGTTTGGTCGGGCTCTGACGGGCAGGGCGCTACTCCTGCTAAGGGGCCTAGCACTCGCCGGGACATCCCCGAAATAAGAACTCTAGTCTATCCACGACGTAGCAAAGGAAGAACAGTCCTGATAGGACTCTCTGTCACCGCAAACCATCCTACGATACGTCGCCAGACATCACAAATAGTCCAAATATAGACCGCTAGACTTGGTTGTCCAACAAAAGGATAAGGCTTTGAAAGAAGGGTGTTGGAATAGGATTCTACCACTGGAAAATGGTCTAGCCTTAAACTGTCAGTGAGCCCCTAACGGCCATACGATAGACCGCATGGGCAAACCACACAATAAAAGATAAGCTTGAAAGAAAGATGCTAGCTAAGGACTCAGGAGTCATCAAATGGCCCAGAATGGAACTACCAAACGTCATCAAACGGCTTATAGATAGACCGCTAAGGACGCAGGCGTGGCAAGATAAATGAGAGCCCACTAAGCTTTAAGTGCTGTGAAAAGATAAGGAGCGAGGCCCAATCAAGGAGAATGACCCATAAAATAAGCCCCAAAATTGACCAAAATGGCCCAATAAATGGTGAACAACTTGGGACATCATAAAGAGAAATAAGGAGATGACTCAACTCATTGGTCATAAAATGGGTGTCAAAACCTGTAGGTACGGGGTGACCAAGGTAGTCACCAACGGAGGAGGATGCGCCAATGGAGGTGGCTAGTGCACCTGTGGCAGAACTGGCGACATCAGCGGCTGAGGTGGGCACTGCTGGGTGGTCGCCAGGCTGGGCTCTGCTGGCTGGGGTAGGGTATACAGTGGTGGTAAGTCACACAGGTTAATGCCTCCCCGTGATGACTCAGCTTGCACCTTGGGCTACTTGGAGGCCGAGGCTTGCTCTGTTTTCTCCATCAGCTGTTTCTTCAGAAGTTCTATCTCCTGCTGATATTTTTGGAGCAACATCAGTACTGATGGGTCCATGGTTGCTGTGCTGGGGATGGCTTCTGCTGTCTTCCATGAAGCTCCTTTGGACGAGATGTTCAGCAACACCTCCTCCTCTTTAGCTGTCACCACATTTGCAGTGAGGGTGGTGACTTCTTCGGATAAAATCTACTTCCCTTTTGCCGCTTTCAGCATTTCCCTTGTGGCTTCCGCCCTTCTGGTGTTTGGCCTTGGCCTTTCGGATAATCGAGCCAATTCTTGGGGCTGCTCAAGCAGACCTCCATATTTATCGGCCACTCCGGCCATATTACAGGTGAAAACCCGCGTACACTTCCTTTGTCTATGAACCTTCCTCCTTGCATGACCAGGGAAGGATAGCCTCTCAAACATGGAGACTCTTCTTTTCTCCACCTGCTGGGGAGCAGCTTCATCAGCTTCGATGATGGGGACATCATTTACCCCCTCCACATTTTTTGAAGTCCGGATAGATCATCATCATGTACCATCGTGATCTTACATTTCTTTGAGTCATGTCATGTAGCTTTTATATTTTATTTGAGTCATTTGTTTACGTGCAGGGGAATAAAGAAGAGGAGAAAAGAAAAGAGAAGATGAGAAGAGGAAGAGAAGAAGAGGAAACTCCCAAAGCGCCATCCAGCAGTACACTCCTTCAAGCCCTCACAGCGACACACCTGGAATAGCCTTCAGCGGCACAACCCACGGGCCCTTCGCTGGCACGCCCGCTAGCCCCTCTCAGCGGCGCACTCGCACCCAAGGCCTTCAGCGACACAATCCCCTGGTGCCTTCAATGGCACGCTCACAATGCCCTTCAGCGGCACACCGGTGGGGCCCCCTCCACCGGTACACTCGCCCAGCGCCCCAGTGGCACACCCGCCAGCTTCCTCCTTTGTCGGCACACCCCCGTGGCCCTCCTTCACCGGCACACACCCCTCAGCTGCTTAGCGGCACACCCCTGCGTGCCTCCCTTCAACGGCACGCCCCGAAGGGTGTCTTCATCGGCACACCCTGCAGAGCCCATTCATCGTCACACTCCTGTGCCCCTTCAACGACACACAACCCTGGCGCCTTTAGCAACACGCTTGTCTGCCCCCTTCAGCGGCACGCCCCCTTGAAGCTCCAGCAGCACACTTCTCCAATCTTCCAACGGCACGCTTGTCTGCCCCCTTCAGCGGCATGCCCTGGACTCCCTTACCTGATGTGTCTGGCAGACGAGATCTTATGCCCACGCCCTAGAGATCCTTGGCGCGCAGTGGGCTGTCTGAGGTGTCGCCCAGAGACGATGGCACTCAAGCTACCTCCTGCCACCAAGTATGGGGAAAATCAAATCCCCATTAATGCCAACCACGTTCCCTCCACCGCCGTTCGTGCTCGAAGGCCCCCACCACTGGGGGTATAAAAGTCCCTCTTCTCTGGTGAAGAAGACACAGACAGGCAGAGGGAGTCACCCAGAAGAAAAAGAGAAGAAGAGAAGGAGCTTAGTGCTCCCCCCTTGCTACTCTGACCACCGCCCGAGTGCAGGAGAGTTGAGAGAAAGGAAGAAGAAGAGAGGGAATAGGGTTCAGGAAGGGAAGAGCATGTGCTCCATCCCCCTTCCCCTTTGTGTTTCATCCCTCCGTTGTATCTTGGTTTCCTCCCTTTGCTTTTTCCCCTGTCCCCCTTTTTGTAGTGTATTAGCCTCTGGGCTTCCCTTTTGCAAGGAATAAAAGAATTTGCAAGTTTTATACTGAATGAATGTGCTTCTTGCAGTCCCAGGTTTGTGATCTTCTTGGGTTTTCTTTCATTTCTTCATCAGACTGTGCTTCGCTGGCCTATCCTCATGTGGAAACCACCTCGCCTCAGGGTCACCTCCGCTTGTTCCCCTCTCGTCACCGACATGCCAGACCATAACCCCTACCAGTGCTACATTCAACCCCCTTGCCCGATGCACCCTTGGTTCTTCCAGCCTGGCATGCTTAGCCCGTCTTCTTCCTCGGGAGAGTTGACTCTCAGCATCTGTCAGAACCAATCTGGTTTCTGTCTAGACCAGAAGTCGACTCTCGAGCCCTCAGGTGTCAACACCTGTGCCTGTCCAGAACTTGGGTGGTTCTGTCAGCAGAACTCTTATTCTTTTGAGACTTTTGACTACTTCTTTTCCCTTTTCGTGAATTGCTTTGACCTTCACACCTGCATTTCACATCTATATAATGCATAAGAGCCAAATTCAATGAATTATTAGATGTAATGAGTTATAGTTTGTCATCAACGAAACAAGAGGTGCACAATATTCTCCCCCTTTTTGATGATGGCAACTATAAGTTGTTGTAAACTATGAATGAAAAGTATTCATGATAGATAAGACATTATGATGAATAAGTCATTGTGAATATACAAGTAAGTATATCGATCTCTCCTGACTTGACACTACATTACTCACAATGACTTGACACTCTCTCCCCCTTAAATCAAACTTTCCCGACTTGACATTCTTTACACTCTGACGTTCTTTACACTCTCTCCCTCTTCATATCTCCCCCTTACATTAATCTCTCTCCCTGTATGCAAGACAATGATTTGTCACTCTCTCACAATGACTTGACATTCTCTCCCCCTTTGACATCATCAAAACAAGACTGGGGAGTTGAGAGGATGAGAGACAAGACTAACACCAGATATTGTGGGAAAAAGAAGTGAACGATGTTGTTAGGGATGAGAAGAAGCATTGGCGTGAGCAAAACTGTTCAACATGGTTCATGTGAGAAATTGCACTTGAGGGTTGAAATTGAGAAACACTCATCAATTTTCTTAAAGGTTAAGGTAAATGACCTTATTGTTGCCAACGGTTCAAGACATATAAGCCTCAAATCTGAAGTTAAAAACCAAGAGCAATTTCGATCATTCTAGTACATATAACCATGTTAAAGCAACCTCTTCGAGCTAGTTCCCATCCAAGCCCTTTTGATCGTCAAGATGATTTCATTAGACACCTCTAGGAAGGGTTTACACTAGTATCGAGGTTAAACATGCATAAGTTTTGAAATTTATCTTGGGTTAACCATTTTTTACAATTTGCCCCCTTCTTTTCTTTAATGAGCAATCAAGTTTAGCATGGCTTTTCAGTGCGAGGAAACATATTTATCAGACACCAAAGTCTCTGATTACTTCATACAACTGACCATTTTGCCTCCTTTTGGACAGAGTTAACATTTCATATTATGACACTGTCCTCAGCACTTCATTGGTGCAGGGACTTAGTTTCTCAATGAAATATGCCATTGCTCTATATTTCCCTTTTTTTAGAATATCTTGCAGAAATTTAATGGCGTATTCCCTTTTGGCTTTTTCAAGATACATGTTTAAAAATAATACTAATTTAAAACCTTTCAACTAGAGTGATCTTACTACTATCAAAAATTCAATCTCAAGGCCCTCGCACTAAATAGACAAATAAGCACACTAACAAACAAATAGAAAATCAAGTGAATTTTAGTGCGTCCACACCACGTGCCCTCCATTTTGAGGACTACGAGTCCGACAACGAGTATGAGAGAAATGGCCGATGCCGGCGTGGTCACCGACCACAAAGGAATGATGAGGACGAGCGGATCCTCAAGACTGTTCGTGTGGAAAATCCCACATTTGATAGGTCCAAGTCTTGGGAGCCCAAGGTCTACCTTGATGGGGAGGCCAGCATGGATCGATATTTTGAGTGGTTCTAGATGACGGACGACCGGAGGGTTAGGTATGCCAAAATGAAGTTGATGGGGCAAGATCAAACGTACTGGAGCAATGTGGAGAGTTTGGTCTTCCAATGCAATGAGCCTCCAGTAGGTTCCTGGGATGAGATGAAGGAAAGGCTTAGGCATAAGTACCTTCCTACCACATACCGATAGCGTCTTATTGATAGGTGACAGAGTCTCACCCAAGGGGACCGATCCGTGTCTGAGTACATCATGGAGTTTGATGAGTACTTTTTACGATGTGATGTCACGGAAGAGAGCACCATGCCTATCTTGCGCTTCCGTCGTGGCTTGCGGCCCCACTATCATTATGAACTATTTCACCGCAATGTCACCAAATTGGAAGATGCATACCATGTCGCTCTAGAGTTGGAGCAGTTTGAGGCAGAGTTCACTCCCGTCCAATGTCAGGGGGTCACTTATCAGTGTGGGACTGACCCTCGTACCATGCCTACCTCCTATAGCCAGTTTTCGGTGGCCCACCCCCAGAACCCCCACGGCAGGACCCCACCACTGCTCCCAGGCCCCGCACTTTCCCTCTGAGGGATCCTCCCCTTCGTCCGTAGGCACCCGTCCCTACCCCTCACCTTATCCGCCCGCCGTGCCGACTCGGCCCCTTCCTCCCACACCCCCAGTCCATCGAGAGGACAAGCATAAGGGGCCTATGATTGGTGGAGCACCTCAGGGCACTGGGACACGAGACCATTGCTACACTTGCAGTGGGGTCGGCCACTTTGCCAGCAAGTGCCCCACCCGTGGAACACTTGTCATTGTCGACACTCCGGCCTCTGATCCTACCCCCGAGTTGGTGCCAGTTAGTTATGAGCTGGACTAAGACTTGGCCGAGGAGTTCTTTGACGAGCTATTGGAGGGAGAGAAGGTTGACATCCCTAGTATATCAGGAGGACATACATTTGGGGGTAGTCAGGTGCATCCAGACCCAGCCTCAGGTGAGTGACGACTGGCATCGTACCACCATCTTCCACACATTTTGTAGGTTGGAAGGAAAAGCCTGCAAGGTGATTATAGATATCGGGAGCTGCATCAATGCTATCTCCACAGGCACGGTCAAGCGCCTTGCTTTGACGCCCATGGATCACCCTGCACCCTATAGATTCGGTTGATCAAGCAAGTCAATCAAGCGCCAGAGAAGAAAGAGCAGATCAACTGGGAGTAGGAGTGCGAGCAGGCGTTCCAAGAGTTAAAACGCTACCTGGCGACCCCTCCCGTCCTCGCCAAGCCACAAAAGGAGAAGAGTTACTCATGTACCTGTCTGTGACGCCAAGCACAATGAGCGCCGTGCTCACACGGGAAGAGGCAGGGGTCATGAGGCACGTCTACTACGTTAGTCGAGTGTTGCAAGGCCCGGAATTTCGGTACTTTGGAACTAAAAAGTTCACCCTTGCGCTCATCACGACTGCTCGCAAACTGCGACCATACTTCTTGACTCACCCAATCGTTGTCCTCACCGACCAACCATTGCGACAAATCCTCCAGAACCTTGACATCTTGGGAAGGCTGATCAAGTGGGCTATCGAGTTAGGAGAATTCGACATCCAGTTCTGTCCAAGGAGTGCGATCAATGCTCAAGCTCTCGTCGACTTCGTAGCCGAGTGCACCATACCCACTGAGAACTCACCCGAGCAATCCTCTGGACCCACATGGGAGCTGTACGTCGACGGATCGTCCTGCGCCGCGGGGAGTGGAGCAGGATTGGTCCTACTCTCTCCAGAAGGGCTCGAGCTTCAGTACGCCTTGTGATTCAACTTTTTAACCACAAACAACGTGGCCGAATACGAGGCACTCCTCTCAGGGCTGCGCATGGCAAAACACTTGGGGGCGACCAGCGTGCGAGCGTACAGCGACTCCATGCTCATCGCCCACCAGGTGAGGGGAGAATTTAAAGCGCGCGAACCCTCCATGGTCAAGTACTTGGAGCAAGCCAAGGCCGCGACAAAGGAGTTCTCCCACTTCGAGGTGGTCCATATCCCACGAGAAGAGAACGTCCGAGCAGATGTCCTGTCTCACCTGGCGTCAGCCACCGCAGTCTCCAATTCAAGGTCGGTCCTAATAGAAGAATTGTCAGCGCTGAGCATAGATGAGTTAACCCCCCAGGTGAACGCCATTAACTACGAGCCCTCTTGGATGGACCCCCTCTTGGATTTTCTCCTTCGACAATAGCTCCCAAGCGATTGCCTCGAGGCTCGGCACACGCGAGCAAGAGCGGCCCACTTCACAGTGGTGGATGGCAGATTATATCGCCGCTCCCTCTCAACTCCACTGTTAAAGTACTTGTTCCCTACGGAAGCCAACTAGGCCATCCAGGAGATCCATGAAGGACTCTGCGGAAGCCACGTAGGGGGGCGAGCACTCGCGCGGATGCTAATCCGGTAAGGATACTGGTGGCCCTCCTTGAAGCAAGACTGCCTCGACTATGTTCGGAGGTGCCCTCAGTGTCAGAAATTCTCTCACCTACATCACCAACCGGCTACGCAACTACACGCCCTGATGGAGCCTCGCCCATTTGCCCAGTGGGGAGTGGACACCACGGAGAAATTGCTCGGCCTTTAAGGCTTCATCAGTAATAATATGCGCACATACCGACCCAACTCAATGAACTTGTTCCGATACTGTAGCACGGTCATCTCGCCATGAACCAAATCTAGGAATTGGTGTATCTTATCCATACGAAGACAGGTCGGACTGTAAGTGTGCTCGAAGGTAGTCAGGAACTCTGTCCAGGTGATCTGACGAAGTGGTCGGGAACGAAAAGTAACTTCCCACGCTGAACTCCACCACATCAATGTTGCACCCTGAAGTTGAAAAGTAGCAAGCATGACCTTCTCGTCCTTCGCACATTCCATCGATCGGAACACACGCTCAGTTGCCTCAATCCAAATCCTGGCAGCATTCGGATCTGACTGACCTTCATAAGTCGACGGGTGGAATAGTAGAAACTCCTTGAGCGCTCTACCACGGCCACTGGGTAAGTCATCTTGCGGAGCTGGAATAGGCACGGCTGGAGCAGGGATTGGCACAATCGGAGGAGGAGCAGGCACGACAGGAGGAAGAACGCTGCCACTCACTTCCGGGGGAACAGGAGCTCTTCTTTTACGGGGCGGCATCTAAAACATACGACAACGGGAAACACTTTAATGATCACGAAAAACATCCTAAGCCAACAACAAACGACTCTAATGGACTTGTTCTGGACAATCACATGCAATTTCAATTCCTTATACGATTCCCCAACAATGCTCTAATATCATCTGTAACGACCTAGAGCTTCGAGTACCGATAACCCAATATAATATCAGATTACCACCACTAAGAACTAGGGATGCCACCCAAGAGACTGATGAAGCCCCTGAAGGGTTGGAGAGATTTGTCGAGGGAGCGTATAAACAATCAGAATTACACCGCACGTAATATTAATTAGAGCAGTAATTTAAATTGAAGTGCAGAAGCAAACAAAATATATCAGAGTGATAGTTATGTACAATAGTACAGAATTTACAAATGTACAAGTCCGACAACAACAAAATAGTCCCACTGTACAGCTACACGGGACATACCCCGGATAAAAGTACACCAAGACTGACAGACCACAGCCAGCGCTCTATGCACAGTCTCCAAAAATATGTGATGGACCGGTGGATGGCTGGGACGGCTCACCTGTGGGAAGGAAGGGTGAGTCACAGTCAGACTCAATAGGGGTCACACAGATCCCTACCTCACACTAAACACGCAAGCATACAATAATAAAGGCAATTAGAGCATGCATTTAATGCAATAAACAAGCAGTGGCATAATTAAATCACGGTTATAGCAAAGCAGGAAAGCCTACCTAAACAGGTAAACGTGCCAAATTATATTTAATTAATAGCATCAGAAGTTAAATCTACCAATAGAGTAAACCTCAGCTAACCATGTGATAGGAAGAAGGAAGACCACCAGAAAGAAGAAACCAGATCCACCTCGGGAAAACACGCTGGAACGGTCCAGAAGCCACGTCTCGCAGACGGGAAGCGAAATCTGAAAACAAGAGAGTCACGACTCACGTGACAGGAGTACCTGCCCACTAGAAGCACAGTCGGACGCATCCCCTGACGACTTACACCGTGCCACAGTGTCTCCCTACTCGTCCGAGGCGAAAATTGAGACACACACACAAGAGTAACACTGATAAGGGTGTAGTTGGGGTCGTGCTCGTCAGCACGCATCCGAAGTCCCCGACCACGTGTGCACACACTGATTGACTACGCTACGTCTGGCTCTATAGCTGGTTCTTCCTCCTGACTCGGACTCGAGCCGCCATCATAGGAGGCCCATGGCAACCAGCCTAAAGTCGTCTTTCTCGGGTAGCCTCGTCACCACTCCCTGGTGGGACCACACGCATGTCAGAATGCTACGACTAGTGGGGAGTCACTGATGTGACCACTCTCCGAGGAGAAACTCCGAGAACCATGCGCGCACCCTATGCGAAAGTCACGAAGAACCAAGTGATGTTAAGCCACTGGACTCTGGACAGTTCTCTAGACTCACTAAATCCAATGGTCCTTGAGTCACAAGACTCGAGATGAAGACCGTTGCACCGAACGGCGCCATGCCGTCAATCTGCCCTAACCCTAGGGTCAGAAACCTCAGCACGATGACTCACGGGTAGTTCACGACTACCGAGATCATTCCCTCAAAAAGAGAACCAAGAAAATCTCCAGCCCCAGGCTGGGTAAATGGGACTCACAGTTCACAGGCCACATAGTTCCCAAGGCAGCTCACAAGCCGCCAAGCTAATTCCCAATCCCAGGGAAAAGCAAGAAACCTCCAGCCCCAGGCTGGGTGACTAGACTCGCAGTCCAAGGTCTTACACATGGCCCACTGGGAAACCACTTTTCGAATAACTCACGACGTACGGGGGAACCCCCACTGCACTCACACCGATACACGGTGACTCGATCAAGCGTACCATGAAAGCTCAGAATACATGGAGTCACCTGGACTCTTAAACTCACGGCCACGCTAATCGAGGTAACACGGTACCTCCAGACATCCCAAAACACGGACACAAAACTCACGGGGTGCCCGGGACACTTACGAGACCGAAGGTTGACCACTGGGTCACAATCGGGTCGACTGGAGGCCAACACAACACTTAAACGGGCATGGTAAACACGAAAACCAAGAGGATGCCCTCCCTGGGCCGTCCAAGAGCTAGGCGGTCTGGCTGGGACCGCAAAGCCAAGCATGGCGGTCTAGCCAGGACCGCATAGCCCTAGATGCCTCCAGAAACTCTGTGGTCACTCCCAAACCGCAAAACCAAGCATGGCGGTCCATTGCTTGACCGCTGGGCGTCACCTAGCGATCAGTTGTATGGCCGCTATTCTTCTCAACCTCGAGCTGCTTCATCATTATCACCACTAATCTGATCAATGTCATCAACCATTAATCCTTTCTGTCCTTGCTTCTCTTGAGCTAGCATTAACTTGTCCATAATTTCTTTGGCAGTTCTACAAGAGGAGAGAAATGTGAACCTGTTAGCATTCACAGAACCTTTCAACAATCTCAAAACAGTGGCATTCTCATGATCTTTTAATCTATCTCGGTTGGACCACTTGGTCTCATCCCGAGGCAACCTATGAGGACCATCATGAATTAGTTTCCATAAATTAGGATTGACTGAATTTATGGTCCTACAGAATTTTCCCAGCCAGGAATTAAAGTCATCACCATGGTAAACAGGTAAAGAACTCAATGAAACAATATCTGAAGAAGTATTCATCATTCAAAACTACACTAGGATCCCTCTGAAGATTGTTAGATCTAGGATTACAGAGTAGGGCTCTGATACCAATTGTTGGGTCCCAGAGTGTAGTGGCACGGATCTAAAGAGGGGGTGAATAGATCCCTATCTAAAAATTAAGTCCAATTTGAACAACTTAAACGCCTCTCAATTCCACCTCACCAAAAGCTTGCAATTGAATAAGATCACACACGGAGAATAAGCAATCTTAACTAAACATGTGTATAGAAAAATCTAGCATCCATGGAAAACACATTTAATAAGCTAACCGATGAATGGTGAAAGGAAATAAGGAGGAAACACACAAACATTCACAAGTGCACAGCGATTTTAAGGTGGTTCGGGTCCACGACGGGTTCCCTACGTCCACCTCGGTGAGGCTTCACTAATACACTACACAAGATAGCACACGGGGATGAACCCCAATACACCACATGTTATTTTTGCAGCAAACCACACACGAGGACGAAGCGTCATCGCGCTTCCATGCAGCACACACACGAGGACGAAGCCTCAACACTCTGCTGCGTAGGACACACACGAGGACGAAGCCTCAACACGCTGCCACGCAGCACACACACACACTAAGACGGGGAACTTACCCCGACAATAAGTCCACACACGGAGACACCGTTCCATGCACGCGCACTGGCATTTCTAGTTTAGAGGAAAGAAATCGAATGCTCAATACACGCACAACCTATAAACTGATCAAATAACAACTACAAACAGGGACAAGAACAAGTTCAGCAAGCTCCTGGTTGGAAGGTGATAGTTTTGGCTTCTTTGATGACTACAGTGGACTGGATGGTGTGGAGGAGATGCATCAAGATGTTCCAGCTGGTTCACTTTGGAAAGATGGACAGAGATGAACATAAACCCCTTTTTCCCTCCTCTTGAATCATGTTCATCACGTTAGATGATTCGGAGGTGGTACAGCTACTGTGCTTCAGTAGGTTCACTTCAGGAAGGTGGATGATGACCTTCTCCACCCTTGAATCACGTTCAGCACATCAGGAAGGGAGGAAGAAGCACCAATGGCAGCAGAGCCACTGCCAACAAACTCAGGACAAGGCAACTAGACCTACTCACGTAACGATCCTTGAGTCAGACGACTTGGAGGCAAGATCATCACTAATAGCGAAACAAGCTGCCAATCAGTCTAAACCTAAGCCAGAGAAAACGACGCTGGTGAAGAAAATGACACGCGGAGACCTGAGGGAACACCGAGAACCCTCAGCACACCTGGACACGTAGAACGAGGTAAGATGACACCTCACTGCAGTCAGAACCATGTCTCGAACTGGACAGAACCGTCGAGACACACACATGGTTACGTGTCTACCACTGGGTGACCCCAAGTTGACCGGAACCAGACAATGACGACTCAACAGTAGGGAAGAAAACCCACCATAAGTAAGAAGACTCCTGGCTGCCTTATAACATAGTCTTAGCCCTCATAGGATGTCAAAAGACCCCCACGGGAAAATAGGTAGACCACAAGGACAAACCAAGACAAGCAAAAATGAAAACACCGGAGGATGACGCTCTGGGCAAGGTGAATCGTCACTCAACCGCTAGGCAGACCCGGTAGTCAAGGAACTGTCGCCATGCAACCAGAGATAAGGACGCTGGCAGTTCTATATTGAGTCGTTAGGGAACCATCCGCACTCAGTTACCTGAACTGACCTATCCAGAGACTACCGACGTACAGACACCGCCCTAGAACACAACCTAAGAGAGATGGACACGGGACAAGCCATTATGGCCAACATACAAGACTAAGGGGATGGGTGGTTACAAGGGGGTTGCCCAAGGGATGAACGGTCCAGAGAGGGCCGCTCGAGGGTCAGACACCTAAAGGGATGGGCGGTCACAATGTGGCCGCTCAAGGGGATGAACGGTTGAGGACCAACCGCGCAACGGACAGACCCCTAAAGGCTAAAGAGGATGGACAGTCAGGGCAGGACCGCCTAAGGGGATGAGTGGTCAGGTCTTGGCCGCTCAAGCCCTCGACCCAGTCTAGTTCCTGGTCAAAATGGTCTTGACCGGATCGCTGAATGGAACCGACATACTCCAGTGTCAGTCAAAACAGTCTTGACCAGACCGCCTAACGTGACCGACACCAGAGGATGAACGGTCAACGGACTACCATTCAAAGGGATGAGCGGACCAGGCTAGGCCGCTCAACCCAGATAGAATGATAGATGGTCAGATGCTGGCCGCCCAAGGGGAGATAGACGGTCCTTACGAGGCCGCCCATACCATGTATGGTCTATCGTGTGGCCGCACACGCCCCTAGACTCCACGAGGATAAACGGTCCAAGGCTGACCGCTCAAGGGGATGAACAGCACCTGGTTTGACTGTCCAACCCTTACGGGGAGCAAACCGTGGGGTTGGCCCAATCATGGCCTTTTCACGCCCCATTTGCGCCGAAACGCAGGGGATACAGCCATAGAGGGTTCCAGCAGTGCACTAAGGAAAGTTGGCCTTGGCTCCTCCTCTGTCCCCAAGTTTATTTCCATCAGTTCATCAACAGTGGCCTGACCACCATCCTCAACCTCAGGCGGAGCCTCTTGTAAATCAACGAAGCCTCCTGGGATATAATCTGCTTCAGTTTCAGAGTTCTCTGATTCTTCATGCTGGACATCGACTGATGCTGACTCATCATATAGGGCAGAGACCATTGGACTTTGTTCGGCTTGACCCTGGGGTATGGTCGGTTCTGACTGCGGCTCAAAGGTACAGTGCTCAGCTCCTGGGGGCTTTACTAATGCAAGCTCCTCCAGGGGATCCATGCTTTGTAGAGCTTCGGTCCATTTTTTTGGACGGAATAACCTATCCCAATTTCTTTGTCTCCATGTTTATTAGCTAAAACTATGGTGTTTCCCCTCTCAATGACCTCATGCCGTAGTACACAAAGTGTCACTTTCATCTTATTCTGAACCTGCTACCAGAAGACCTTCATCCTTACCATAAGAGCTTGCTGCTATCCCTAAAACAACATAAAACTATGATGCCGTGTGCACACTCCCATCTTAGCTATCCTGATGGCTGATGCTAAATGGAGCCTAAAATTATTTCATAGTTTCAGCAGAGTTTCTGAGATGGGTTTTGTGATGGCTCATTGTTTTCTTTCAACCTTTTTTAGGAAAGAAGATCTACATAAAATGTGTGGCACAGACAAAGATCTTTTTTTTGAAATTGGTTGGTACCACAAAATTGTATTAAGTAAAAAAGGAGAGATGTACAAGACTACAAGTATAATCAATGAGTTCCCAACCGATCCCTGTACAAAAATTCTGCATATGAAGCTGATGTGGCACCCACTAAGGCCCCTAGAAAACAAAAAAATGAAGAATTGTGTGACCCCACTTTTCATAAAACTGAGGCGTACTCTCTCACTTTCTCCAAAATAAAAGTTACAATCCTATCTCCAGCTTTAGCTTCCCTCCTGAAGACTCTATTATTTCTTTCTCCCCATAAAGACTGAAGGATCACATGGAGAATAAGCCACCAGATGAGCCTATCGCCCTTAAGAATCCTTCTCTTGTGCCATTTTCTGATCAATTGCTGCACACTGTCTTGAAGGTTGGTGGCACCTGGGAACCTGCTCAAAACTTGTGTTAAACCTCCTTAGAGAAGGAGCAGTTTGTGAAGAGATGATCCAGTGTCTCCTCCTCTTCTCCACAAGGAGCACACAGTGTGGGGATACATGTCATAAATGGAGCTAAGCTATTACAAGTCGGCAGACACCCATGCAGGATCCTCCTTATAAGCAGCTTCACTTTAAGGGGACTCCTAGGGTTCCAAATTTGTGGTGCAAGTCCATGCCTCACTCCATCTGAAATAAGATGGAAATCTCAAATAAGATTGTAAGCTTATTTGGAAGGAGTAGTGTATGAGGATTTGGGAATTACTCTCATTGAATTAAGTTGAGGAAAATATGTTCAGTTATGTCTAAATTCAGCATTGTTTAGAAGGTGCAATCAAACTCAAGTGGAATGTGGTAAAAGGACTGCAGGAACCCCCAGAGTGAGATGGTTTGCAGTATGGAAGTATGTGGATTCTCTAGGCTTAACTACAAACATGAAACTTGACATAAGGAGGTGGAAGGACAGGAATTACGTAGAGAATGCTCTGAATGATGATGTCACATTGAATTAGACACTGTTTATCTGATTGATGATACAACCATATGCTTCCTGGAAAACACATATAGATACAACATTTATGCAGCTATAGATATAGCATTGTCTGCCAATCACGAGATCCTGGAGTTGAGGTGGTTACAACACGTTTTTGAGAAGGTGAGTCTAGATATACAATCAGTTAATTAGGTTATTTGAGATGGTGAATCTAGATACACAATTAGGTGACTTTTTGGAAGGTGACATTCAGGTGACTTGACTGGCATAGTAGTTACAACATGTTTTTGAGAAGGTGAGTGTAGATATACAACCAGTTAATTAGGTGATTTGAGATGGTGAATCTAGATACACAATCAGGTGACTTTTTTGGCAGATATAATTCCTACTGAGTGTTCGCTCATCAAGTGTTTTTCAATATTTTTCAGGTAACTCAGACTCTGAATCGCAACCCGATGGGGATGACCAAGAGTGATGAGTGTAGAGCTTTCAAGCGTTAGTGCAAGTCACATCGTGTCTAGAAATCAACATATTGCTATCAAGGACTTGCGGCGGCGTGCCTTTCCTTTTGAGTCTTGCCCTTTGTTCAATCGAGTCGTGATGTATGAGGCTTATGTCCTCGAGTTATTATTCTTTCTAAGTCTTTTGCTGTTTAGTAACATTATTGGTTTGATGAATCATGGCATCGGTTAAGGTTATTATGGATTATTGATTAATGGTTAAGTCGTGATGAAATCAGTTCATTTATTATTGATGGTATCAGATTAATTGTTAGTTATGTCTTATTTTACTGCACACTCTGTCATTGTCAAAATTCTATTGCTCTGATTGACATGATTGAATATAAACTCGTCACGTCCTCTGAATTCCTTCCGTGCTCGGGGCGTGATAGCAGAGGACCTTCAGTTTATTGAAATAAAGTTGAAAAAGATTGGGCAGAACATCAAGGGGAAAAGAGCTTTGAATCAAGAGAAAATCATGAGAAATGTCAAGGCTGAGTCAACCCCAAGCCTCTACTGCGTCGACTCCAGAGGCATTCCCAGCAAGCTTTGAAGTTGCCTTCATAGCTGCGTCGACCCCATCGTTCATTGCGTCGACGCAATCCAGTAGAATTTTCTCACATTATACAAGGGTGATAGATAGATGGATAAGGGTGGCAAATAGCACATAAGGGTGACAAGCAAATATATAAAGCTGAAAAATGACTTGTGAAGCTGAAATCAGCAAGTCCAACTAAGTTGCACCAACGCAATGTACCTATGCGTCAACCCAGTCTAGTAGAAATGGCTCACCAAAGGGAAACATGGGAAACAAATTGGCAACAGAAGAACAACGATCAAAGGCGATGTCACCTAGTGGCTAAGGGTGAAAATAGTTGATCATTGGTGACAAATAGCCTTTAGCAGTAATAAATAGTTCACAAGGGTGTAAAATGGCTTGCTGAGTTCAAATGAGCAAAATCAACACAAATGAGTAAAATCAACACTAGCTGCGCTAACGCAATGGCCCTACTATGCCAGCGCCATCAATGCAAGGCTGAAAGGTGATGGCTCAAGGTTCTTAAGGGTGACAAATGACTATGTAAGGCAGACAAATAAGCTATAAGGGTGAAAAATAGCCTATAGGGTTGACAAATAGCTCATAGGCATTTCAAGTGGCTCGTGAGCGAAGGCTACGCCAATGCAGTGCCTTCAATGCGTTAACGTAATCAACGTCGGCTTGCCAGAATCTGAAGGATACAAGAAGCTGCGTCAACGCAATGGGCTTGCTACGTCGATACACTAGAAGATTTTCAAGCAGAAATCTATTTTACCTGCAACGGTTCCATGTACTTCCAGAGAATTTAATATGGAACTGTAAACCTCTAAATTCATAGTTTTCGAGGTGTGGAGAAGATTCCTAGGACACACAAAATGTCCATATCATCATAAGTATCCAGAGCAACATCTTACTCAACATATCTGTTAGTACAACATCTTGGAAAAGTCTCCCTCTCTGTAGTCCTGTCTCCATGTCTGCCCAAATATCTCTCCTCCCTAGGAGAATATTGCTCTTCCCAACACCACCCCACTCTCTCCAACACAATCCTCCCGACTAGCCAATGAAAAATATCATGCTATCAAAGAAGTCTAAAGAGGGGTTATCTTGTGGCTTGCCTGAGCTGAGGATGATGATCACGGATGCTAGAACTGCAAAGAGGGAAACGAGTCAGAGGTGCCCAGGGATGAATCCCCAGGGTAAACCCTTCGATATTTAAGTCAGTGATTGTAGTAGAGCTCTGGTGCAAGGGAGAAAGGGAAGGAGATGAGGGCGCGAGATTCCTTTCCACCAAGTGGTGAAGTGACTCTAGCTCAGGGTGGATATCGCTTAATAGCACTTACCTTTAGCAGGAGGGTTTCCCAGGTTTACATAGCGACCCATGAATGTAGGAGCCCTGCGAGGCGAGGAGTTTCAGGGGAGGTTATGTCTCCTTGTGGGTCCGTTAAGGCACAAGGGCTCTTAATCACCATTATCCCCACGATCTCCCAGCTCTTAAGGGCACGCAACGGTCGCATGGATAAGCTTCTGTCAGTCGGTCCGAGCATGTGGCGCTGGCTTCAGGGGGTTTTCCCGAGCGATAGGTGCAAGGCTCAGGCGGGATGCATAGGGCCTCAAAGGGGGCCTTTCGATCGACCTGATGCTCAGACTTCCGAACCCGAAGGTCGCCTACGAAGTGCTTAATTTGAGTGAGTTATTAGGCTTAGTGGGCCCTTGGAGGGCTGTCACTTGTAGGAGCTGGGCCTCATTTGGTTCGTTGGGACCTTGTTTGGCCGCTCTATTTGGGCAGTAGAAATCCCCCTCTCCACTTGTCCCCCTCCTACTCCCGAGATAAAATTAGGCTCGGTCGAGTAGCATTTGGGGTAGGTGTAAGCGGTTCGAGTTGAGTGGGGATTTTCTCTAATAGGGGCCTCTTGCTGCGGCTGCCTAGGGCATGTGCCCATAATGATGATAATTCTTATGAATTGATGTGTGGAGCCCTCTTTTTGAAGATTGGAACGTCGCGCCACTTCCCCGGGGGGTTTATAAACATAGTGCGTGCTGTTGTTCCTAACCTCCATCGTCTAGGGCTTTTTTCACCATCTTTGTGATTGCGAGAGGCTCATGCACCACGAGGTTGACCCTAAAAGGCAAAGAGTGGTGGCGGCCTTCGCGGAGCTCACAGAGATTACGGTGGCGGTGATTCGCCAACTTCTGCCTCCCCCTGAGTCGTCCGGCATAGTGTCCTCTTCTTCCACTTCCAGCTCTCCTGGTTACTCCATGGCGGACCAGCATCTTGAGGCTGAGGTGCCAAGAGTTGGGTGGGCCTCTAGGGCTTTCATGGTGCCGATGAAACCTCTACGAAGTAAGTTGACTGAGGGTGAGGTGAAGCGGCTGAAGCGCCGATATGGGTGTCGTGGAAGCATTATTTCTCTACAGCGGAGCCCCATGAGTCTAGTCTAGACACTCGCTTTGGCCTCTTCTGCTCCTTTCTTTTGGCCTGGTCAAATCCTTAGGTTCATCTCCTAGGGGCAATTCCTCCTTCACCTCCTATCTTAATCCCTTGTTCGACTCCACCATATCTTCCTATGATTTCTCCCATTCCCATGAGGAATCTCTTCCTCAAGGACTCTTAGAGGACCCACCTAGGGTCATGCCACTTTAGTTTGGAGAAGGGTCCGCCCCTCCTGCATCCTCTGCTCCCATGGAGGGCAGTTAGCCCTCTCTTTCAAATCCATCCACTAATAATCCTACAAGTCACATTATTCAGATGATGGCCCAGTTGGATCCGACCCAACTTCAGGCCCTTTATCAGACCTTGCAGGGGTCAGGTGCCCCGTCTCCTATGATTTCACAGGGTCTGTCTGCTACTTCTATCTCCCAGTCTAGGGTTGATGGGCCCAGGGCTCCACTTGCTCCTATTGATCTTACCCCGGTCCAGCCCAAGATCCTTCGCTTCTCCAATCTGGAGGTAGGCCAGTCTTCTGGTTCGGCCCCTCAACCTCTTGATAAAGGGAAGACCCCTCTTCCCTCGTTTGCCCAGATTGATCCTTACAGGTCCACTCCCTCGGCCCCATAAACCCTTGTGGCTCCGGCTGACTTTGCTCACCCTCAGCAAGGGGTGGCCCCGCCTTATTCCAATTTGGGTCATCCTCCGACCCAATATCCCTCTTATGGGCCTCCCCCTCCTTCCGTCCTTCCTTCGGCTCCTCGCTATGAGCCCTCTCCTTTCACCCCACCTACTCCATCTCGAGAGTAGGAACTCCTTGACAAGTGGGCTGCTATGCAGCAACAACTCGATTTCCTTCAAAAGTGGGTCAGCCCACAATCCTTGGCAGATGTTTCCGTTCCTAACTTTTACAATATTCGTTTCCCTCCTCAATCCGAGCTCCCTACACACCGCAAGTATGACCGGAACAACAACCCGTACATTCATGTATGAATCAGCGCAGTTTTAATATGATGACCGCCTTATGGCATATTTGTTCCACCGATCATTGGATGGAGTTGCACTAGAGTGGTTTTATGCCTTGCCACTGGAAGATGCTGCGAGTTTTAAAGTTGTTAAAGAGAAATTTATCCAGAGATTTCAGGACTGGGTTGGCCCAAAATATTCTTTCACAGATTTGGTTGCCGAGAAAATGAAGGCCGATGAGGATTTTGCTACTTATGCTGATAGATGGAGGTAGATGGCTGCCCGTGTGCCCAATCATATTCCGGAGGAGGAAAAGGTCAAGTTGCTTATTTCCAATGCTACCCCTACCTTTCGCAACATCTTGGCCATGAATGAAATTACCAGCATGCACCAATTGTATAGCCAGGCAAGGTTTATCCAGACCCAATTCAATGACTCTCTATTCACTCTCTCTTTGAGGCCCAAAAGTCCAAATATAATAGAAAACCTCAGGGGCCCGTCACCGAAGGAGTCCAGATCGGATCGACATAGCTCTCCTGTATGCGTTGCATGAGAGATGGGATGTAGTCAGTCGAGCATTCATCTTTCCATGGGGACACATGATCCCCACACTCGAGGATGTGGCAAGGATCGCAAGGCTTTGAGTACACAGAGCACCGGTGATGGGGACCACCTATGCTGACTACCGAGAGATGGCGAGGGAGCTACTGGATCTGGAGCTAACACGGCCAGGACACCACTCATCGATGCTGGCGAGGGTGACATTACAGGATAGCCTATGACTGAGGGGAGCGACGACAGCCGTGGGCGAGCTACTTGAGGAGCATTTGGGCTGATTGACAGACCAGGCTAGACAGATAGTGGCTGCGGGACCAGGACCGAAGGGAGATATAGTGCTGCATCGCTTCCTGATGTTGCTGTTCGGGAAGCTACTGTTTGCGACGAGAGCAGACGGAGTGAGCTACAAGCTCCTCCCACTTCTGAGGGACCTGGACAGATTTGGAGAGTATGCTTGGGGAGCTACTGTACTGGCGTTCCTCTTCGACTCGCTCAGCACGACCGACTGGCAGACTATGCTGGGTGGCTTCTCACCTCTTCTTCAGGTACAAGTGCTTAACTCTAAATGCATATGCTTTTGCTTAAATATGCTTATTATTGCTATATGCTGACACTTGATTAATGCAGGTATGGAGCTACCTGATCCTCCATGGCCTAGGGTGAGGGAAGGAGGTACATCCAGATCGGATACCCATTGCGAGGCGGTGGGTAGTGGCTCGAGATATGGGATCACTACAACGCCTATCATAGGCGATCCAGGACGACATGGACACGTTCCCTTACGGATCGGTAAGCCTTCTAGACATAATCTCTCTAAATGCACTGAAATGATTATTAAATGCTCATCTAAATGCTGACACTTGACTTGCTTGCCCTTTCAGGTGTGCTGGACACCCTATCGTGACGACGGTCACGAGGGACAGCACTAGGTGGAGGTGGCCCAGGCATACACAGGACGAGAGATCTGGCTCTGCTTCATGAATATCATCGAGCCTCTCCATCATCGCCTGATCATGAGGATGAGGGGCGTCCATCAGCTGGAGGTAGAGCTCCCTACGTGAGACGACGAGTGCATCGGGTGGTCCTCTAAGGGACTCAGCGGTGAGATAGATTGGATCACTCGGGCGATTGACCAGGTACGAGACTGGTCATGAAGAGGTCGAGAGGTGAAGGCCCGATGTAATGACCTAGAGCTCCAGCCGCTACCAGGAACTAGGGAAGTCACCTAAGAGGCTGATGAGGCCCTTGAAGGGTTGGGAGAGTTTATCGAGGGAGCGTATAATGAATTGGAATTACACTACACGTAATTAAATTAGAACAGTTATTTAAAACTGAAATGCAGAAGAATTTAAAATATTGGAATATATCAGAGTGTTAGTCAATATACACCTCCCCTCCCCTCTCCTCTCCCTCCCCTCTCCCCCCTCGTCTGCCCCCCCGGCGTCGATGGCTCACGCCTCTCGGTGCGACGGCACATGAGCGAAACCCTAGAGCCCCCTGTCCCACCTTCACGCCCACACGGGATGCCGTCGGTGTCCCCACCGACGTGGCCTGCCAGGACCCCTCCCTCCCCCTTGAGACCCCCTCCCCTGAGGATCTCTCTGATGACCTCGCAGGCCCCACCGTCGCCACCTACGTCCATTGCGACGTCACAGACGAGTCCAACATCCGGGACGCTGTGGACGCCACCATCGCATCCTACAGCAAGCTAGACATCGCGTTCAACAATGCTGGGATATTTGGCCCCCCGAGAAACCAGATACTGGAGACGAAGAAGGAGGACTTCGAGAGGGTGGCGGTCTTCAACCTGACGGTGACGTGTCTGGAGACCAAGCACGCGGCCTGCATCATGATTCCCGTCGGGCAGGGGAGCATTGCCATCACTGTGAGCGTTGCCTCGGCGACTGTGGACGTGTAAAATTTTACGTCCGTAAGGCTCCTCAAATAAGTTTAGAACATACATAACTTCAGGCGCTGCCAAGGCTCGTCTAGGCCTCCCAGTGAACAAGAGAACTTCAAGAGACAGTTTGTGACTCGTCTCTAACGTAACCACGTGATCCAAAGCCATCTCACGTCGGATAGGGCGCATTGAATCACAGGGAGTTAGGCATCCCTGAATCAATACGTTGCCGTGATTTCACCCTGTGATTATGGCGGCGAAGAAGCACACCCGAGGGGTTCGAGAACCTCGAGTCCCTAAACAAGGTCAACAATTGTGAGCAACAGCACACACATTGATCCACGCTCAAATGGGCGAATCAAACCCTTGACCAGAAAGGGGAAAGTATTTGAAGGTCCTCCAATAGCGAAGGCTGAACGAGCTTCAGACACCCTTCAGCCAATTGGGCCACAACTCCAACCAAGTGGTCCGGTGGCACCCAAGCCATGTGATCCGATCCCTTGATACGGTGGCGCTGCTAGCCTTCTGATCCGGTGGAGCCTCCACTTGCATTGATCCGGTGGCACCCCCTTCTCAAGTGCTGCTAATCCGGTGGCCCTTCGCGAGAGGTGATCCGGTGGCCTTTCGCTTAAGACTATCCAGTGGGCCCCTCCCGCAACGTGTGATCTGCTAGCACCCCCAGCCGCGTTGATCCAGTGGTGCCTGAAGTACATTGATCCGGTGGCATCCGACCAGTGAACCGGTGCCACCCCCAGTCGTTGGTCTGGTGGCGTGATCAGCTCACTGATCCAGTGGTGGCAGACCTGGATGTGTGTGTCTCTCTCTATGTGTGTGTGTGTGGCCGCAAGTAGAGGGGGCGGTTCCTTGCAATGACGGGGAATGAGGGGGGTCTAGCGGTGCAAGGGGAGGGTGGTCCAGCCGGGTGGGTCCGCACCCGCGTGCGCAGGAAGCTACGACTAGTGGACAGGTCACTGGAAGGTAGACTCTCAAGTCACAAAAATTGACCCCAAAAGTAAATGAGTACAAGGATTGCTCCTCGTACAACACCGACTCATAGTGACATAAGCCGAAAACGGCACATCCTGGGACCCCTCACGGCGCCCCACACTTGATCCCCACATGATGTCCAGCATCAGTCAGACCACGGGTCAGCTCGTGGATCGAGGTCTGCTCACTTGGGACTCGAATCGGCATGAAAAATCACCGGCTAGGCCTCAGACGATGAACGGTCCATCATTGGTCACTCAGGAATGCACGACCAACTCACAGTCGTGCGGGGGAGAATGGATGGTCCAACTTAGCCGTCCGTCACTCCCAATGGAAAACAGACTATAACGCGCCTGCCCAGGGGAGTTATAGTGCTTAACGGACCAACAAGGGTGTGTTAAGCCCCAAGCCACGAAAGTGAACATAACGCACTCCTCTAGGAGCGTTATGTACATAATGGACCAGACATGGTGCGTTATATCACGGAGTAAAACAGACTATAACGCACTCCTCTAGGGGCGTTATAGACCTTAATGGACCAGCTCTGGCGTGTTAAGTGGAAGACAAGGGCGTTAAGAATAACGAGCCTGCCCTTGGGCGCTATAGTACATAACGGGCCTCCCTAGGCGCATTATGTGACCAGGACCCCCAACGGTCAAAAATCAACGGTCAAAAAATCATAACGCACCAACACTGGCCCGTCATGTCTGACATGGCGGTCAGTCGAGGGACCGTTAAACCCTCGAAGACCAAACTCAAATCGCGCGAAGCATAACGCACCTGCCTGGGCGCGTTATGCTCATAACGGTTTCTGGGACGGCCGCTATATCGTCCCGACGGTGAAATGGCGAATAGAACCCAAAAATGTCGACCATGCCCCCATACCTCCACGGGAGAGGAGGAAATCAAGGGGGAAGCTCCCCTGGGACCCCTAGCATACATCTAAGCCATCGAAATGTCGAATCGCGACCTAAAACCATAGATCATGCGAACTCTCCCTAAATCATGGAAAACCCTCCTCGGCATAAAAACCCTGTCTCACGGCCTCGCCTCGGCCTACAAACCATGAAAATGGAACACGGGGAGCTAGGGAACGTCACCCTACCTCAATGGAGTGAATGCTCCACCGAATTGACGTCAAAATCGTGAAGAATACTTTTGGAAACCCTCATTCCTCCACGAAATCCCACGATCTTTACGCCACCACAACCACCTCGCCGTCGCCGTCGTCGCCACGCCGTCGCCCCGCGCCGTCTACAGCCAGTGGGAGCTCACCGTGCGATCGAACGAGAGAGAGGGGAGAGGGGCGTGGTCACAGGAGGAAGAAGAAGAAGGAAGGAGAAGAAGAATGAAAAAGAAAAGGGTCTCTTCGGTCGACTTTGCTGTTGCTGTTGGACTGGCAGGGCCATATGGGCGTGCAATTTTGCGCGTCCACAATATCTAGGCTTTATTTATCAGCTAAGTTGACTGTTTTCAATTCTGTCTCGGGTTGACAGAACATAGTATTCTGGCAGTCTAACATGGGCGCGTCACAGTGCTTGTGACGGTTTATCGTAGGGTCGTCAGAGTTTGTAACGCTCCAATGGTGGTCCGTCAAAGTTTTCATGGAAACTCAAGTATAACAGGGAGTGTGACAGCTTATCGTAAGACCGTTATATATCTATGACGGTCGAACTATAGGCCGTTAGAGTCCTGTTGACAGCAAAATAGAAAATAAAAGAAACTATGATTTGAAACATGTCATGTTTAAAAGACTTAACTACTCAGTCATGACAAAACGAAGTAAAGGCCATCTAGATGCATAGGTTGTAGTGAATTAACAAGAAATTATATGTTCATCTTTGATTAAGGCTCAAAGATATGCATGTTGGCATAGACCTACTAAAACATGAAATTCATGATCTATAATGCATGAAATCAAGTAAAATCAGAGGGCTTTTATCCCTAACATGATATTCTTGCCGTTTATGAGATGACCTACCTCTTTACAAGCTTCTAAATCTCAAATTTGGGTTTGCAAGGCACGCCCTACTCTTTCTCTTCCTGTGGGTTTTTAGCAACTTCACGTCGCCCTAACTCCTTGTTCTCTTGTCCTAAGGACGTGAACTTCAGAGGGTAAGAAGAAGACACTAAGGGGAATAAAAGGTTCTGAAGGACTAGGTTCTAAATACCTCATTCTGAACCCTTAATTCCCCGATCTTCAGCACCCCCTTGCTCAGTCTCCTGAATCACAGTTGACAAATCAGCAACTTTGGATGCCTCAATCTCCTTGGATGCTTGATCTCCTACCATGAAATTTTAGGAGATGTTAGTCCTATATATTAGAAACAAATACTTCCAAAAAACTTACCCCAAATAACAACTCCTTACCTTGATTCCACGCAAGCCAAAGTAGGGGTCGCGCAGGTCAGATCTGGGACCTATTTATAGGGTTTGGGCTAGGTTTTCTTGGATTAGTTCGATTTTAGAGTCCTATTAGGCCAAAATCTGATCCCTAAGAGTCCCTAGTAATCTTACAAGTTCTCCCAATTCGGGCTCTAGCAGATAGGATCCCAAAGATCAAATCTTTTTCTCATTTTTCTATTCACGGAACTAGCAGAATGTAACGATCGTACCTTGGTGCGTCAGAGCCCTGTGGCGGTCGTATGATAGACCGTTACAGCTACTGTGCGTAGAATTTAAACTTAATTCAAACTATTTTATTATTTTATCCACATAATTATCTCTTTAAAGTGTATTTATCCTTATATTTCGTGAAATTATTAAATATCCTTCTAGAATATGGGCCAATTTCTCAGTGACCTAATGTCATTGCTTTGTCATGTTTTTCTTTTATCAATTCCACTCTGTCAAGTTGTTTAAACACGCTGACTAGCGAGCCCCTGACATCAAGGGATAGGCCCTCGCAAACTTGATTGTAGAGAGCACTATCCCGACCAAGAAAACATCTCTGCCAATGTCTGGCCCCACCTGGGACCTATTCGTTGATAGGTCCTCCAACTCGATCGGCTACGGTGCCGGTATCCTCCTCAGATCCCCAGAAGGAGCAAAACTACAATACGCCTTGAAATTCAGCTTCCCGACGTCCAACAACATCTCCAAGTATGAGGCTCTCATCTTTGGGGCTAGGATGGCGCGACACCTGGAAGCCGAGCGAGTCAGAATTCACACCAACTCCTAATTAGTCTCCAGTCAGATCAACGGGGACTATGAAGCTCGGGAGATGCAAATGATCAAGCACCTCCAGCTGGTGAAGGAAATAACCCAACTGTTCGAGCTTTCAGGTAATCCGGATAGCTCGGGAAGAAAATTCCCTAGAGGAAGTCCTCTCTCACTTGGCCTCCTCCATCAGCCCAGAGGGCACCCGGTCGGTCCTCCTTGTGAAATTAGAACGGTCAAGCGTAAAAACCAAGCTCGTGACCATTGTGCAAGTATCTTCTGGTGACTGGCGAACCCCGTACATATCTTGGCTCTGGGACTCAAAAGAGCCCTCCAACCCTCGGGAAGCTTAGAGACTGAAGTATCAAGCTTGGCGTTTCATCCTCCTAGACGAGATCCTGTACCGAAGATCCTTTGTCTGTCCCCTCCTAAAGTGCCTCGATGCTCCAGAAGCTCGCCGAGTGATCGAAGAAATCTACAAAGGCATCTGTGGCACACACCAGGGGGGAAGGTCGATTGCAAAGATCCTGCTGCGACAAGGCTACTGGTGGCCCACTCTCCTACGCGACTGTTCGACTTACGTTCGGAGGAGCGATCGATGCCAGCGGTTCGACCACCTAGTCCACCAGTTGGCCACGGAACTCATGACCCTAACCAAGCCTTATCCCTTCGCTCGGTGGGGAATCGACATCTTGGGCCCCTTTCCTGCGGCACAGGCTCAAAAGAAGTTCGTCATCGTCGCCATCGATTATTTCTCTAAATGGATCGAGGTTGAGGCCACCGCCAAAATCACCGAAGCAGCATCTGGAATTTCGTTTGGAGGTCAATCATTTATCGTTTTGGCATCCCCCGAGTGATCGTGAGCGATAATAGATGGCAATTTGACACCACTTAGTTTAAGAATAAGTGTGTCGACCTACACATTCGCAATCACTTCACTTTGGTAGCCCACCCCCAAGCTAACGGGTTGGTTAAAAATGCCAACAAAACTATCCTTAAAGGCATCAAGACCAGGCTCAGGAATGCCAAGGGTGTTGCATTCCTACGATTTTGATGATGTGAAGTCCAAGAGGTGACTCTTGAGACTCTTATGAAGGAGAACCAGCACTTGAAGGCCCTCCTACAAGACTTGTTGTCGGAGCGTGACCTCCACCCTCAGCCGCCTACTGGGCCTTCAACGGAGATGCCGGTCCCGCCAGCTAGGCAAAATGGCGCCAACACTTTAGCAACAGTCGTCTGAACCCCTACAGTAACCAGGTTCGGCACATCCTTGGCTGAAGCTCAACCATGGCCATCCAACACACCGGTGCCAGAAAGCCTCATGGCACAGTGCTAGATGATCGAGCGGATCGTTGAGACCAAGCTCGCCCAGTTTGGAGAAGGGATTACGGCGGTGGACCTCTATAGTGTCCCCTACCCGCTACATCACTAGCTCAAGAAACTTTTCCCGGAGTACACCAGGCCACCAAAGTTGTAGAAATTCGATGGTCACGGGTCTCCGCATGAACACTTGGCCTATTACAATACGGCCATGGGCGAACTTGTGTTGGATGAGTCTTACCTCCTCCGCTACTTCGCCACCTCACTTACGGGAATGGCCTTCCAATGGTATTCCCGCCTGAAGCCCAACTCCGTCATTGATTGGGTGGATCTCCAGAAGAAGTTCCTCGACCGTTTTCAAACGGCCGAGCGAAAGGTCTCTTTAGCCGAGCTCTGCTCCCTCCGACAGAAGAACGGTGAGAGCGCCCTCGACTTCATCAAAAAATGGTGAGACCTCAGCATGAGGTGTGTCAATCCGCCAGTCCAGGAGGATGTCATCACCATCTGTCGTCGAGGCTTGGCGGCCGAGGTCAGCGAAAAGCTTCTCGGCACTAACGTCAAGGGTTTCGACCAGCTTAATTCGACAGTCGCCGAGATAGAGATGTTCTTCGCCGATAATCCAAGCTACATCTCAGCTAAGGGTAAACAAGTGCGGGAATGCCAGCCCGGTAAGGAGGTGAACATCATCGAATTCACCCCCGCCACTAAAGTCAGCAAGGGAGTTGGAACGAGTGATTCCGACAAAAGGCCAGGTGATAAGTCGGCTACTCCCTCCTTCTCAGAGCGCATGAAGACCCCCTTCTCCTTCAAGAAGGAACACACAAAGATGCTCTTTGACCTCTGTATGGCCCAGAGGATCGTCGAATTACCGAAAGTCCGCAAGTCAGACGAAGCCCATAAAATCGACGATCCCAACTACTGCTCATACCACCGCATGCTGGGCCACTCTCTCGAAGATTACTAGGTCTTCAAGACCCAGGCACAGAAGTTGATCCAAGACGGCCTCATTCAAATGAAGAGCGGTCTCGTCGATCCTTCGCAGCCACATACGTAGTCCAGACCAGCCAAAGTAGCGCGTGCGATTTATCATCCGACTAATGTGATCCACATGATGGCTGCATTCTCTCTCTCTGATGATGAATCAGAGGAGCCCAATACCAATCGGAGATTGTTTTGCAGGTCAATAGAAGCTCAGCACGAGGCCCATCCGCTCTGGCCGGTCGGAAGGGGTGGAGGATTAAGTTCCATAACTTGAAGTCTGGCAGCATCACATGGCCCTTTTCCATATGTTTGCAAGGGTTCGCGGTTCTGTGCGGACCATTTGTTGCCTTCCTGCGGCCTTTTGCAGACCGTCTAAATGCCAACCAGCCTTCATCCTGTGTTCCTATCCAACGCTGTAAGCGGCCAGTCGAGCGACCGTGTACGTTGATGAGCAGTTCCCAGTGGACCATTTTCACCCTGCTACAACGCTACCACTCTGGCGAGTGTCTTCTCCCTTTTCCAAGGTACGCAACATTGCTCTTGTGTAGTCCGTGCCTTGGTGGTGATCACGATCCGCCCATACCCCTTTCCCCCATTTAGCGCTGTTACTTTCATATTTTGATTTAGGAAGGAAAGGTAAAGGGGGGTGGGAATATATCTACATCCTAATTTTGTGGCGATCACGGTGGGACCCCTAGTGCCCATCGTGCTTTTATTTTGGTTGACCTGCATTCCTACGTTTGGTTTGGTTCCTAGTCTTTTTGGGGCTGCCACCTCGTTCATTTGTGTCTTCTGTTCCTGGGAATGTACGTGGTCCTTCGAGGACCATTTATATCTTCCAACGGACGGTCGATAGACCGTGTGTCTTCTGACCCAGGTGTGTTAGACCATGTTCTTTCTCTCATTGATATCTCTTTGCATTTGCTGCTTTTAGCGATCCGGCCAGGGCCGTTGCATAGTGTGGATGGTCGTACTCTAGACCGTGTGGCTTCCGTCTAAGTTGCATAATGTGGACGGTCTTACTCTAGACCGTGTGGCCTCCATCTCAGGTACAGTTTTACGCTTCGTCTTTTCTATCGGCCTATTGTTTCAAGTGGCCCTCTGAGTACTATGTTTGTCATACTGCGGTCGGTCGATAGGCCACTTATCCTTGCAATCGTCTGTTTCTATTGATTATATCTGTAGATTTGCTATTATTCACAATCCTGTCAGGGCCGTTTCGCATGTTCCACGGTCGTCTGACAGACCGTCCAGATCATTCAGGTACCCTTCTGTCCTCTTGCTCCAGTTCATTTCAGTGTTGCGTTTATTTTATTTTTACTACTCCCTGTCATTGCACGGTCGTTCCCACGGCCATTTATACTCCCTGAGCGGTCTCCCATCCGACCGCGTGTTTGCTACTGTGCACCCGAGATTGACATTTTGAGTATCATTTCATATCATTTTATAATTATTTGGTGCCTCATATCTCCCATGGTTGTCATCTATTTTTGCACAGTTATTGCCATCTTTATCATTGTTTGATCATTGATTGCTAGTTCTAGGCTAGAGTTTGCATGCACTCCGATGCACATAGGATTCATACATATTTATCATACTAGTTGCATTCCTACCCTCGGGAAACGGGTGTGCGCGGCGTGATAGCGGCTATCTAGTTACTCTTCTACTTGTGGATGTTCTTGCGAATTAGGTCTGAGGGTCATCATCCATTGCTGCCCATATTGTGTCACATCAATACATGTGTTCCGAATAATCATTGAGTGCCCTCATTTCCTGTGCAGATTTCCCGAATTCAAAAACAACTTTGGAATATCGGAAGTTAATTTCCAAGGAACAAAGGCCTAGCTATTTTGAAGCCCCAGTCGCAGCTCTATCCACTGTGCCATTGCCCTCCCGAGGGTCTCAGAAGCATGAGAGATCCCAGGTGAAGGAGGCTGTTTCTCAGGCTAAGAAGGCTCGGGCGGAGATCTCTAAGCAGGGGACGCAAGCAGCGGCAGAACCTACTGGTCCATTACCAATGGTTCCCTCCTTTGAGGAGTGGTGAACAACTCGAAATAAAGTGGCGAACAAGATGAAGCATAGCTGGCGAGCAACGGGACCCTCGCAAAATGTAGAGTGTTCAGGGATGTCACCATCAAGTTTGAGGCGGCGCAAGAGCAGCCCCCTTCTTTGATAGGTATACTTCTTTGATCTGCTCCATTTAGACAGGGACTAGCCCTTTGTTAATTTATCTTCTTCACTCAGACCTAGCGGCCACTTCTGCTCTAACCATAGAAGTTGTAACTGCTCGTGGCCCCGAGGGGGTTGAAGGTACCGAAGTACCCATAATTCCAGTCGAGAGCGATCTCCCTTTGCCAACACCTAGCCATGAGGGTACTATTATTGCTCATAAGACTTTAGGGGTAGATGTTCAATCTTCTTCTTTTATCAACCCTGTCTTTGATTGGTCAGATATCGTGCCTTCGGAGCCTATTGTAGCTCCTTCTCTTGAGCCTTCGGCTCCAGATGTACTGCCCACCCGGCAGTCTTCAGAGAGGTTGGATGCCCTAGCTACAAAGAAGGCTTCTGCGGAAGTGACCCAGAACGTCTCAGTTTGCCCAGAGGGCCCTGGAGTGATAGTTGCTGAGTTGTCTGAGAGTCCTCCTTCTAAAGAGCTTGTCAACTATGAACCCTCCAGTGATGAAGAAGAGCAAGGTTTAGAGTCGGGAGCCAGCACCCCATCTCTCTCTTTTGGGAGTGACCTCCCTGCATTCAGCCGACCCCGACTTACATTCGGACTGTTGAGTGTGCCCAGCTTCCTTACAGAGGAAGGGGGAATTACCTCAAGCCTTGCAGAGCTGGCCTTGGATGTCCTAGGGGCTAGTGAGTAGGGACTCACGCCATCTGAGGTGAGGTTTTTTTTGTGCGTAACTTTCTTCACATCTTCTACGATTTGTAGCAGGAGCTCTGACATGTTTTTTATTTCTTTTTCTTTTCACCTCTTTCATGTTTGATCTTTTATAGGGGCCCGTGGTCTCAATGGGGCTGACACTACCAACAGTGGACCCCTCACATCCTCCACTCGGCATCGCCGAGTCACCCCAGGTTTTGGGTTGAGTGCCGAGTGAGTTGGTCGCTGATATCGGCCCGTTCGAGTTGCGAGTTGTGCTTGCTTGTCTAGGTCCGAGGTCGTGTCACATCAGACCGGTGCTCCGAAGAAGTGCCGATGGCATCTCTTAAATCTCCCACAGTTCCTTTCAAAGAAGCAGTAGTGGTTTGATAATCGGCTTTCTCCAGCTTGACGGCCGTTAGTTGATCAGACACTTCGCGGCCAAGGAACTCCCGCCTATTGGCATGCTTTAGCAACATTGTGACCCGTGGGGTCCAGTTCTCCATCAGGCAGCCAAAGGCCAATAATGAGTGTTAGAGATGTTCTACTGAGTTCCTCAATTACGCATAAGTCAGATTGGGAGTAACTGCCATGGCCTATTGGAGGTTACCCAAAAATTGCCACACCATGTCGCTCGGGAATTGCAGAACATGTGGCAAAGTTTTAGGGAGTTGGAAGTCACTCCTGCTATCTACTTCGGCCCAAATATCATCGCTCGCCCAGGAGCACGTCGACGGTAGAATTTGGAAGGCACTAGTACCAGAATCGATAGCCGCAGCAGGTGTAGCCGGAAGAGTCTCCCTCACGGCAACTTCCTTGCCTGTCTCCCGAGGAGAAGCCATGCCAGCCGCTTCAATGATTGAGGATACTTGCTCCTCGCGTTCAACCCAATTGGCCTCTTCAGGGGAAGCTTCATCAATAATGGCCAAGGCCTTAGAAGCACTGGCCTCTTCTTCAACAATCTCTCCCGCTTCTGTCTCAGGGAGACTACCCTATTCCTGCAACAATTCTTTGTCGGCAGCCAATAGTTGAGATTCTGCGACTTCCATCGGTTCAACCACTTCTACAACCACTCCAGGTCCTCTTGAGGCTGCTGCTGCCACATAAGTCTATGGAAGCCGTAAGGCGATGGGCCGCAGAACTGATGAAAAGATCGGTTGGCCCGCGCCTAGGTCTTGAAGGGGTATTTGCATCGTCACGATTGGTGGCGCCACCTCAGCCTACATCACATATATTTATGTCAGCCAGCCAATTTGGAAATGACAAGAAAGGCTGCAGGTGGGTGCCAGAACACTCCCTACCTCGACTGGCACTATATCCAGGCCCCTTAGAGCGGCCTCTGTTGATTTTGGCCCTCCTCTTGCGATCGGGTATGATGGCCTTTGCTCGATTCCTGGCAGCCTGGGAGGGCTAAAGGTCAAGAAGTCACTTTCTATGCTGAAGAAGTCCCAGCATCCTCAGTTTCTATATCGGCCAGTGGGAGCTCATCGTCACTTGAGCCACCACCATAATCAACTTGCTCATAAGATGAGGAGTCTTCTGCCTGCTTTCGAATCTCCAGTATCTGGGCAGGTGCCTTGCTGAAAGGAGCGATCGCTTCGGCAGAATCTGACAAAACACCAGTTCACACCTTCCAGGAGATAGGAGCTCTACCCACTTGAACCAAGACCGACCGCGTCCCCTGACGTCTTACGCCGCGCCCAAGTGTCTCCTTACTCGCCCCAGGCGAAAACTGAGACACACACAACAAGTACGATGAACAAGGACTAGTTGGGGTCGCACTCGTCAGCGCGCATCCACTACCCCCAACTACGTGTGCACACATATACCATCTGCGCTAGGTCTGATCCTCTAGCTAGTTTCCCCCCTAACCGGACTTAGGCTGCAAAGGCAAGGGGCCCTATGAAAACTAGCCTAAAAATCATCTCTCACCAGGTCACGCTCTCCACCACTCCCAAGTGGGTCCGCACTCGCGTGCGCAGGAAAGCTACGACTAGTAGACAGGTCACTAGAGGTGAGACTCGACTCACGGAAATCACTGGTCAACGAAAAATAGAGTGGCGGTCCACTCAGGACTGCCCTTCAGCCTAGCGGTCCTCTCTGGACCGCAAGGCAGGCCTAGCGGTCTCCCTGAGACCGCAAAGGTCGGCCAAACGATCAAGCCATGACCACAAGGGACTGAGCCACCAGGGGCCAAACGGTCTGTCGCCAGGCCGCTAACCCCAGCCAAATGGTCCTCACTGGATCGCAAGGTAACAAGAAACGATCGTGCCCCGACCGTTACCCAGCACGTGGCTCCCAACGGTCAGAAATACGCACCTCGAGGGTGCTCCAGTCAAACTGGAGAAACGGTCATCTGGCGACTGCTAATCCAAGGGTAGCGGTCTATCACGTGACTGCTACCCTGAGCCTAGCAGTCCTGGGTAGACCGCTAAGGCTGCCGACATTACAGGGTTGGTTGGCAGCCACCTGAGGATCACCAAGGAGCCTAGCGGTTCTTGGAAGGATCTCAAAGCTCACCCGAGTACAAAATCGGTAGGAAGCACCAAAAACTTCGATCTACGCCCCGATCATCACCCGATGATGGGAAAACAAAGGGGAACTCATCCCCAACTCTCCTAACATGATTCTACACCCTTAGATCGATAAAAAATCCCACGAAACGGGAGATCCGATGCTCAACCACGGCCTACAAATCACGGGGAAAGCGGCAATGAGTGTAGGGATCTATCCCCTTGCCTCAAAGAAGTCTGAAAGCCACCGGGTCACAGTCGATCTCAAAATCTTACTTTTAAACCCACGATCTCCAAGCCCCACACCACGAGAATACCACCGTCACGATCTCCACGCCGCCGTCATCGGTCCACCGGCTACAGTCGGAGGAGGAAGGGACGCCGCGGGCCTCGCCCAGGGGAGAAAGCAACGGTCGGGGAGGGAGCTCTCCAATGGGAATAAGAAGGAAGAAGAAGAAGAAAGAAGATGAGAAAAAGAAAAAGGAAAAAAAGGGGGTATTTATAAAAAATCTAAAAATTAAAGGGACCAGCCCTCACATCCTCCACTCGGCATCGCCGAGTTACCCACGGGTTTGGGGTGAGTGTCGGGTGAGTTGGCAGCCGATATCGGCCCGATTGAGTTGCGAGTTGTGCTTGCAAGGTAGGTCCGAGGTTGTGTCACATCATAGTCCGTGCAAGCCAAATCCCATGCATGTTTTTCTTGTGTGCAAGTTCTATTAAAGTCCGTGCACTTTCTCTAAGGTCCTTGCACGTTTATTTGAAACATGCATCCGTGCATGTTTTGACACTGCTTCACGAAACATGCATCCTTGCATGTTTTGACTGCTTCACAGAACTTGCATCCGTGCATATTTCTTTGAAACATGCATCCGTGCATGTTCAGTTGAAACATGCATCCGTGCATGTTTTGCCTTGCTTCACAAAGCCCACGACTTAGCATCAAGTCTGTGCTCATTTCATACCCCGTGCTATTTCCTCATAACAAACTCCTTGCATGCTCTGCCTACTATTAAGCCCGTGCATCACCTTGCTAATCTTGTTTTAATGTCAGTGTATGCACTGTTGCAATGTCAGTGTATGTCCAAGCATACATTGTAATAGAAGCAATGCATGTCCGAGCATATGCATTATACCTCTCTCTGCAAGTCCGAGCACACACTAACACCCGTGCATGTTTTGCTCGCTGTTTATCAAAGTCAGAGCATACACTGTAGCAGAGACAGTGTATGTCCTTTTAAGGTCCGAACACACACACCAGCAAGTCCGAGCACATAACAATGTCCATGCACTTTTTGCTCGTGGCATGTTAGAGTCGGAGCATACACTGTAGCAAAGACAATGTATGTCATTAGAAGGTCCAAGCACATTGGAGGTAGTCCAACCCCGTGCAACTTTTGAAGTCAGAGAATACACGGTAGCTAAGCCAGTGTAAGTCTGAGCAGATACTGTAGCTGCCAGTCTACATGTTCTAAACATACTCCGTGCATCCTTCTTATGTCCAGTACATTTTCAACTGATCTAATGATTATTTCTATGTTGACAAATAATGTTTCATGGAAGATAAGGATGGCACGTGATCCAAGGCTGGATGATGTGCTAGGATCGTGACATGTGTAAAGAGTCATGGTTAGATGTTGCCACGTGTGGAGGCTCTAGGGCGGGAATTCGTGGAAGACACACGCCCCTTCTGCTGCTGATATAAAAGGAAGATTTCTCCCTATGGAGAAAATGATCGTGGATGATTTCTAGGAGAGCAGAAGCTGATCTGTGGGATCCAGAGAAGAAAAAGAGAGAAGAGCAAAGAAGGAAGAAAAAGAGGAGAAGAGAAGAGGTGTTTTGAAAGTGGAGTGTTAGAGAGTTTGTGAGAGAGAATGGTCACTCAGTCTCCTGGTTCAGAACCGGAGCTGAGATTGCTCAAGTGTTGAGCTACATTTCCCATTTGGGATCTCTTTGTCAAAATCATAAGTCATGTATACTCTTTAATATGATCAATCATTGTGCTTTGTTGATAAAGAATCATGTATATGTTCTCATGACTCTGCTTGGGTTGTTGAGGTGTTCAAATCCCTGGATTGATTGAGGTGTTGAGATTGCCACAATTGTACAAAAAAGGGGGCTAAAAGCCAATTAAAATCAGAAGAAATGAAGAAAAGTCAATGTAATCAATGAAGTCAACGCCAGTCAATGAGAAAGGTCAATGGTCTAGTTCGACCAGTCAAAGTTCCAACTAGTATAAGCCAAGCTCAGCGCACCTTTTGCCAACACGCAGCCAAGGTCTGTGCACCTCTTGCCAACACGCAGACAAAGGTCAGTGCACCATTTGCCAGCACGCAGTCACGGTCTGTGCACCTTTTGCCAACACGCAGACAAAGGTCGGTGCACCTTTTGCCAGCACGCAGCTAAGGTCTGTACACCTTTTGCCAACACGTAGATAAAGGTCGATGCACATTATGCTTGCATAAGGCCAAGGTCGATGCACGTTTTGGCAACACGCAGATAAAGGTCGATGCACTTTATGCTGGCACAAGGCCAAGGTCGGTGCACCTTTTGCCAACATGCAAATAAAGGTCGATGCACATTATGCTGGCACAAGGCCAAAGTCGATGCACCTTTTGCCAACACGCAGATAAAGGTCAATGCACATTATGCTGTCACAAGGCCAAGGTTGATGCACATCATGCCAGCCTAGGACCAAGGTTTGTGCACGTCATGCTAGCCCAAGACCAAGGTCTATGCACATCATGCCATCTCAAAACCAAGGTCGATGCACATCCTGCCAGCATGTAGCCAAGGTCTATGCACATCACCCCAGCCCAAGTGAAGGTCGATGCACATCATGCCATCTCAAAACGAAGGTCGATGCACATCCTGCCAGCATGCAGCCAAGGTCTGTGCACATCACGCCAGCCCAAGTGAAGGTCGATTCACATCATGCCATCTCAAGACCAAGGTCAATGCACATCCTACCAACATGTAGCCAAGGTCTGCCCACATCACGCCAGCCCAAGTGAAGGTCGATGCACATCATGCCATCTCAAGACTAAGGTCGATGCACACCCTGCTAGCATGCAACCAAGGTCTGTGCACATCATGCTAGCCCAAGTGAAGGTTGATGCACGTCCTGGCAGCATGCAGCCAAGGTCTGTGCACATGTGAACACCAAGGTCCGTGCATATGTGAGAGGTCGATGCATGTTTTCCCTTGTGCTCTACAAGGTCTATTCACATGTGAATAAGCCAACTAATAAGGTCTGTGCATATGTAAAAAGGCTAGTGCATGTTTTGCCTTCAACTCTACAAGGTTTGTGCACACGTGAAGATAGGATGGGCACGTGATCACTAAGGTCAACCTGTCCTCAGGATAGGTCAATCCCCCCTCCTTATTTGCATGATGTTTCACTTTGATAATCAAACCAACATGTTAAGTGCCAATTATAATCATGAGGATGCACAACCTAACACAACTTACAATCCTCAATTTCATTATTCTCAACACAACTCTTTCAAGAGACAACCTCCTCATTCTCATGGTCTTGCCCGACCTATGGGTAATTTTCAATCTCATTACACAAATCGCAAGCCACTACTCCCCGGGAGCGGTCTCCTCCTCACGATGAGAAGGTTTCCCAAGTCCTTCATGCATTAGATCATCTCAACCCTCCACAAATCCAAGCCCTTAAGGCCATTGTTGAGGGTGCATCTCATTCTCCTCGTCCTCCTTCCACTCCCATTCGGGTGGCCCATTGCCCGCCTCCCTCTCCTATTCATATTCCCATTCGGGTGGCCCATTACCCGTCTCCTCCCACATATACCCCTTTTCGGATGGTCCATCACCAGCCTCCTTCTATTCCTCCTCTTTCACAGCCCCAAGGCCCTTTTATTCCTTGCAACCCGGCCCCACCGGGCCCTTTTTTGGGTCAGCCCATTAACCCCCCTCCACGGCCTTCCTATGCGGCCCCTCCTTCAAGGCCACCATGCCAGCCCTCCGCTTCTCTAGTTACACCCCTCCAATAGGTTCTTGTTGATAAAGTCGCTTCGTTGGAGGAACAATTTAAGAGGGTTGCTTTCACGGAGTAGTCAGACGCTCTTCCCCTCCAAACAAATCTTAACGATATAGTACGAGGCCAAGGTAACACTTTTTAACCTCTACACTTTTTGACGTTATCTGTGAGAAGTAGACACAAAGTCATCTCACCCCAAGGAAACTACCATAACACTAGCAACTGCTAGGGAGCTCTAGGCTCCCGACAAGCTTCTCAGGAGGCCTCATCCTCCTTGCATCCATCTCGCAGCGCTACTCCACCAAGCCCCGCCACAAACAAGCTGGCGGAGATGTGCCGCCAGATTTAGATGGTAACAGAAGCATACTAAGGGTTCCTCAATCGCCAAGTAGAGCATGACCCTACTTCGACTGCTCCCCCCCAGAACGGAGGAGCACCAACTGTGGGAGAGTCATGCCATGTGCACAAGCCCTCACTTCTCTCTGTTTCCCATAGTACTCACCCGCATAGTCAACCTTCGTGGCACCCTGCCAGTCCACTCTATTCCAACCCCGAGAAGGTGCAACAGCTACGGCACTATGAAAAGGTCGAGCGCGAGTTGGAGGGCTGTGGATGCACTTTTTCTCGTTTTGAAATTATTATATCTTTATATCATTTATCTTTTATATCGGTTGATTAGTGCGTGCGCATCCCAGTAACAAAGTGACAATTTGTTCAGGCTCCGAGATTGAAGTGGTCTGGAGCCAATGGTATGTGCCATCTGACTCATCAGACGATAGTGGGTATCATGTCTGGACTGGAACCCGCCATTAGTCAATTTTTGAATGAATTGCCACTTACCTCTCTTAATGGACTTGAGCTTAGATGTTTGGGGATGGAGGTCAATCTTTGCAGCTCCCCATTCTCCTTCTTGGCTGCTTTGGGCCCGGTGCAGACCCTCTCCTCCATGGCCATAACTCTAAAGCTCCTCTTCATACTGTTCTTTGATGAATTTCTGAGCTTAAAGTAGAGAATTGATGTGAGCTACAATTTCTGGGTTTGATCCTACTTATAGAGGTTTGATTTTGGTGTTAGAATGTTAGGACTAGGATTAGAAAGCCTTATCCTAGGTCTTGGAGGGTTCTAGTGTGGATTAGGGCCTCTTTGGCTCGGGTTCGGATGCTCAAGGGAGAGTCCTTCTCGGATTACACAGTTTTCTTCTCTAGCAGTCTATCGTAAGACTGTCAGGACATTCTAACGCTCCGAAATTGGACTGTCATGCTCCTTGATCCACCACCCTCGCTCTGGTCCTCTAACGGCTCAATCTTGAACCGTTACAGAACCCTGGCGGTCTTAATATAGGCTGCTACATGATTTTCTACAGGTTTTGACTAACTCTATTCCCTCTCTTTTGGTCAAACCTGCCAGTCCCACTCTGCCCTGTCTCCATTTTTATCCACATTCATACACATCCACACACATTTTTCACATCCATTCACATTTGCACAAAAATAAACTAACAAAGGCAAAAAAACCCAAAAGATTTTCATTCCATTTTTTCCACTAAGCATAGTCATGTATAAGTGTGTAGAGAAGAAAAAGAAAGAAAAGTACAATCACTCGACCAGTCGGTCTCCCTGGCCGTCACTATCACCCATGCCCTCATGCCGCTTTGCTAGTGGCTCTATGGCACTGCTCTCCTCCTCACGTCGGTGTCTCCGGTCTGCCTCCTTGTTCCTCCACCAACTGGAAGAACTAGTGAGGTAGTCTGCTACCAACCCACTCTGCGCACCACTCCATGTACCGCCCACTACGCCGCTCCGGGATGCACTCCTCTCAGGTCCTCAGCCTATCATCTGGACTGTCCGCTCTACAGCCCGGAGCTCAATCTTCAAATCATGAACTGGGAGTCGCACCTCCTGAGCCTCGGTCTGGTACCGCTCGAGGTCTACTATCCTGGTCGATGCCCGCTCTAGCTCAGCTCTCAGTCGGGCCACCTCCTCTCGGAGATGAGGTACCTCTGTCGCCTCGGCTCGATGGTGCTCTGTCTCAGCCCGAGCCCGCTCCGCCTCAGCCAGCGCTATGGTCAGCTCTCTCGCCTGCATTCACATTTCATCATAGTCAGTCAGCATTTCATAATCATAAGTATTTGAGTCTAAGGAAAATTGAGTTTAGTTTCATACCCGCTCCGCGAGGGTGTCACGCCCCGACGCAGAATATTAGGATGCGAACGTGTCATAAATAAGCGTGTCGATCAGGCACAAAGAAGATACGAAGGGACAAACCACAGGGGAGCAAGTGATCAGCCACGTACCTTGCCAAGCCTGAAAAGGCCAGTGCCGATCGGAGACGATGGCGAGCCGAGGAGCGTGCGCACCCGGCGGACACGCTGCATTGAGGAGGCTTGATGTCATTCCTGCTAATACATGCACTACGCTCCACACAGGGAGGGGGTTCACGGGGAGGGGAAACAATCGTTTACACGTACTACCCTCGCGCAGGAGGGGGGGATCACAGGGAGGGGAAAATAACTGTCGACCGTATGCCAAGCTCGGGCATCCGCTCGAGATGTAGCCAACTCCTGGACGAAGCCCGAGGGATGCCGAAGGACGCTTGAAGGTCTGGTGCCGAGCTGATGGCACTGGATGGGGACGGCGGCCACTGCGGCAGGCCTGTGCAGTTCTGCCCCGCAGGACTAGTTGGCGCAGATGTGGTGCGTCGGCCGGTACGGGCGCTTCAGAACTCCAAACGCGACGGAACCAAGTCGGGAACATTGCTGACTGGGAGATCTACGAGCCCTTAGGAGATGGCGGACATCTGATCACCTCACTGGATGTGGTTGCAGGAATGGCCGGCATCAGGTTTCTGGGTGAACATCAGGACAGGACACCGAAGAATGTGGTGGAACTTCCAGTGCTGATGTCGGAACGTGATGAAACCACTTGCGTTGGTTTCTTTTCATCGAGGTCCACAACTTTGCTGAAGGCAGCACGACCTGAAACTGATAGGAGGAGGGGGTGTCAGGGCCGACTTTACAGCAGTCTGTCCTGGGTGAACAGGGGCTCTGGGTCTGGCACGACTGAGGGAGATCAGATGCCCCGGATGGAGACATTGTCAAAAGCAGGCGGGACCACCTCTGGTATGTCGGCGCTTCAGAGAGGAAGAACTCTCGTGAAGAGAGCGCTGACTGATTCTCACAGGGGCAGGTGGTGGAGCCATTACCAAACAGGACTCAGGTTCAGACCCGAATCTGGTGCAGTCGCACAAGAATGGACGACGCGAACGGTGCCCAAGTCGGATCGCAGTGAGACCACTTCTGGAGCGAAGCTCGCTCGACGACGCACGATTCCACAGAGGAAAGCTTCAGCTGGTTTGCACCGCGGACGCCGGGGTAGTCTCTGCAAGCTCGACCTCTGCTACAGGCTGGTTGTAGAGGGCAGCAGCGTGGTCTTGGTAGTGCGTGTAATTGATTGCCCCACCCCCGTGAACCCCCCTCCCTGCGTGGAGCGTAGTACATGTATTAGCAGGGACTTCGCCAACCCTCCTCGACACAGTGTGTCCGCCGGGTGCACACGCTCCCCGGCTCACCATCATCTCCGATCGGCGCCGACCTTTTCAGGCTTGGCAAGGTACGTGGCTGATCGCTTGCTCCCCTGTGGTTTGTCCCTTCGTATCTTCTTTGTGCTCATCTTTTACGGTAGTATCTGGAATGTTGTAGCTCTTGCAAAGATAGGCTTCTAGGGCTCGCGCCGTATGCTGGTCTCTTGACATGCTTGCCTCAGCAGTTGTGGTTGCGGGGTCTTTTCAACTCCACAAATGGCATCGGTGGCTTTAAGCTCCTATAGTTGTGCGCCTTGCACTACCTATAGTGATTTCAATTGAAGAAGTGACTACAGGGCTTACCCCGATTCCACAGTGCTAAATTGTATGGAGTAGCTTCTTAGAGAAGGAGAAATCCCATTCTATCATTGAATGAAATGTATCAACTGGGTTCTCTAGGCGAGGAGCCCAAAATCTTTAGCAGTCGAGCTTGTTGAATAGTTAGCATCTGCAGCGGGTTGCCCAGTTCACGGTGGGACGTTGGTGTGCCCTGAATAATTCCATTCTCTCTTATTTTTAGCTTTGGATGCCCCCAAGCTGGGGTGGGTAGTTGGAGAGTTCATTCTCCCTTTTAATGCCCCCAAGCTAGGGTGGATAGCTGAAGATGAGTTGTTCAAAGCATGCCTATTCATTGGGTAACTTGTTTGCTTCACGAGCAGTTGTGTAGGTAGATAGTAGCAGGGAAATTCGGCCATTGGGCTCCACCCTCTTCTCTTTGTTGGCAGCCCCCCGGGTGGGGAATAGAGTCTCGTTGTGCCCAGCGGCACCTCAGAGCTTGATTGTAGTTGAGCATCTCTTCATTCTTGCCCCCCTTGCTCGGAGAGTGTTGAGCCTCCCTTTATTGTATGCTGGAGTGAACAAGGTAGCGGCTGCGTCGTGCCGGTTTGTTCATTTGGGAAGAGACCCTTCCCTACATCTTTATCATTCCCCAGTTGACCCTAACATGGGCTAACTTCATTCTTGAACTGATGGCTTGAATAAGGCTGGCAACACATCGATTGGTAAAGCATCATCTTTTCTTTTATTCTTGGGTTTATTTCCTCTCTTGTCCTCAACAGCTGTCCTTGGCATGGGTCAGCTCCGCTCTTGGACTGATGGCTTGAATAAAGCTGGCAGCACATCGAGTGGTAAAGTAGCATCCTTCTTTTATTCCTGGGTTTATTTCTGTTTCGGTCTTCAGTAGTTGCCCCGAGGACGGTGCACCAGTTGCATTTGTTCAGCTGCTTGCCATAGCGAAGGGAACTCTAGTTGCACCTCAGAGGGTGTGCTGTCCTGATTGATGTACGAAAATTGTGTTAGCCGTCATCTTGAAAATGGGCATTGGGTGAGGGCGAGGAGGTTCCACCCTATATTCTCCAAGTTGTAATTCACCACTTTGGACTAAGTCTTCCATTATGTCTTTGAATATATAGCAGTCCTCGATAAGATGTCCCCTCTTTCGATGGTAGGGGCAAAATCGAGGGTCATCTTTTCTTTTAATGTCATTTGGTCTCTTGAGCTCCGGGAGGGCAACCTTATCTAGAAGTCATAGGAACCAAGCTGAGGTCAGAGTAGTACCTGGAGCAGGGGAGAGAAGCCCCCGAGCATCGTCCGTCGGGTCGTCGAGCCCAGGGTGTCGAACAAGAAGGCGAGGACCGCCGCTCCCCACGCATAGTCGCCTATGTGGGAGAGGTCCTCAAGGAGTGGAAGGAACCTGCAGCTGATCACGTCCGGCTTCGTCGCGAAGAGGAGCCGCCCGAACAGCAGCATCAGGAACCGCCGAAGGACTCTGTCCACCTCTGCTCCCGCCGCCGTCGTGACTCTCGGTCTGGCTCGGACCACGAGCCGCTGAAGGTGCTGCTCGGGCAGCTCACCGGTCGCTATCCCTGCACCTCTGAGCCCTAGGCTGTCCTGGAGCACTGCTCTCATCACCGTCATCGACTGTCGCTCTGGGTGTAGCAGGTCTAACACCAGCAACTCCCGGGCCATGTCACGGTCATCAGGATAAGTGCTCCCGGTCATCGGAGACCCATGCACGCGCAAGCTCGTGATCCGGGCCACATCCTCCAACGTGAGGACCATATGCCCCCATGGGAAGAGAAAGCACCGACTCACCGAGTCCCAGTGGTCGTGCAGAGCATATAGTAGAGGTATGTCAAAGTGACAAACCTCAATGCTCAGGAGTTCGGCGAATCCCATCGCCAGCAGTCTCTCTCGCTGAACGTCCGACAGTGCCAAATACACTGCCCGGACCTGCAACCATGAAATCCGGGTCTGCCGCTTCCCCTGCATTCATTTCATATCTCAGTGAGTAAAACTCCACACTCTGCTTTGTAAACGGTTTGTAAGGAACTGCCCAGTCACTTAGCGGTCAAGCCCCAACTGCCTTATGCTACCCTGTTTAAATTTTGGACGGTCTGATGTTGACCGCCTGATCCACCTCTCACAGAGCTTCCTCTGCCTCACTCCCTATAGAGTGGTCCATGGCGGACCGTCTACATAATACACGGTCAAAAGGAGACCGTTCAAGTTCAACATCACTCCCCTTATCACGGTCCCCACATGACCGCTTGGCTATTCGACGGTTTTAAGTTAACCGTTCTAAACCCGTGCCTTCATCTTCTAAACGGTCCAATGTGGGCCATCCTATTTTTACGGTCTGAAATCAACCATTCCAATCCCGCCCTTTCCTATTCTAAACGATCCCCTGTGGGCCGTCCTGTGTATTGAACGGTCCTATGTGAACCGTTCCAAACCTGTCCCTTCATATTCTAAACGGTCCAATGTGGGCTGTCTTGTTTAAACGGTTTGAGGTGAACCGTTCCAATTCTATCCTTTCATATTCGAAACGGTCCCCTGTGGGCCGTCCTGTGGATTGAATGGTCCTATTTGAGCCTTTTTGTTTGGTCGGTTTGTAGGTTTTAAACGGCCACCCCTCGGCCGTGTTTAATAGAACGGTTCGATGTGGGCAACATACGGACACAAGAGGACACTCAACTCAACTCAACTTGGCTTAACTCAGCGCACGGATCATCCGGCATCCAGTTTCGAGCGGGCTCTCCACAACGAGCCAAGAAGAATTGTGTGTGTGACTTGTCAAGCGGCTTAACACGCTGAGGGCATGTCCCTTGCACTTCCCTCGCGTGTTAACTAGCCGTAACACACAAGTCCACGCCCGCCACATGTGAGACATTACGACAAGGGTAGACGCCGCCTCATGCCGGGGTCGCCCCTCACGTGCCCGTCAGCCACGATCATGCGCGTGTCATGACGTCTTGTTCCCTCTCAGTAATGAGGCCACGTTGACCGCTCAACTCGAGCCGTGATCAACCCTTATCCAGATACCAGACCGATGTGTCCCCTCAGTCGCCCAGTCAGCCACAAGCCCCCGTTCGACACCGCGGCCACGGCCTATGTCACGGGAGGAACTCTCTGTGAAACACACATGTACTCATATGTCACGCATCGACCCGAGGACCGACTAGCACATCGGAATTATCCCAAGGCATGCCCCTATTGTACCCAGGCCGTCACAGCCGGCCTGTAAATACATATACATCTTAGTGGTACACCGCCATTTGGATGTATGCTCACATCCACGTTCGGGCCTCCAGCTGCCCTTTGTGTCACCCAGTGTGAACCCCTAGCACCCTTCACCCCCAGCCAACACGACCCATGTTGGCCCAAAGATATGGCAGACAAGAAGGGGGGTTGAATTGTCCCCTTGTCGAGATGACAAATTTTAAAAATCTTTCTTACTTAAGCATAACGGAATTAAAACTAACTATGTTGATTAGCCTAAGCAGACGTGAGATCTAAAGCATTCTCTCAGGCTCTCCGATCTCACTCAATTTACCAATGCAACTACACAATGAAATCATGCTTAACACAAATAAATTTATGCTTAAAAAGGATAACAGAGGTAGCAGTGTGTGACAGTGTAGTTTATTAAAAACCTTTCTAGTGAACCTGTGAAAGGAGGTAGAAGACAAGGACAGTCACACAGGCAATCACATACGGCAAGGGTTTTTAAGGTGGTTCGGGACCACGATAGACTCCCTACGTCCACCCCTCACCCAACCGGGTGAGGCTTCACTCCACGCTACAAATGCAGCAACACGAGGACGAACCCCAACCATACACATGCTGCTTCCACAGCAATACACACACGGGGACAAGCCCCAACACGCTGCCACCACAGCAGACACACACACACGTCGGGTAACACACCCCAGACACTGAAACCACACGGAGACATCACTCCGTCCACACACACAGTAATATTTAGAGTTTAACACAACACAAAAGATACACAATATATGCTAACATAGAATTTAAACCAAGAAAGCCATCACAAACAGTTTGCCAAAGGATGTAGATTGTATCCCTTTCAATGGGTTTTCACATATATGTATAGTGCAAGGGATTTTATACAAGAGCGTGGTAGCCCTGTCCAGATATATACAAGTCCCCAAGCTACAGTTAAACAAAAAGAAAAGTACTAAGTCTTGGGGCATACCCCGACTGGCAGAAGTTAGACAAAAATTGAAGCTGTAACTTCTATACAAGAGCGCCTCTGCTAGGGCCAAATTACAATCGCCCATCTCAGCCATGCCATGGTCGCATTGTGGCTGGCTGCTGCACAGACTCCTTCGTGCCCCCCCTTAACATGCTCTCCTGTCCTGACGCCTACGCCCTACACCACACCGAGCCGCCTGCCGACACCTCCTCCTGTTCTATCGGCGAGGACCACAGACAGGTGAAGAGGATGCGACTAGCTCCTCCTGAGCCATCTAAGGGAGACCCTACTAGAATTGCATCACCCGACCATGCTCTTGGGCACGCAACAGCTCTACCTCCAAAATCACCGCCGTCTGGAACGCTACCTCCACATCTGCGACCTCGGACGCCATAAGGGTCTGACAAATCTCTGGCCTCAGTCCAGCAATGAACTGTTGAGTTAAAAATCACGGATCTGCCATGGCCGGTGGTGCATAACGACTCAAGTCCCTGAGCCTTGCCCAATACAGGGCAACTGGCAGCAGCGCTCCATGAACCAATGTTAGAAATCGGGTGGACAAATAAAAAATATCCGCTGCTCTCGGTGCACCAGGGACTGCATCTACTGGAGGGGGGTGGTCCACACTGCATGTCCAGGGCCCCTACAACCAGCTCTGCCTCAGACCGTGCCTCCCCCCTTTCTGCCATCGTGGATCCTTAAACAAGCAAAAATGAGAACCTACACATCAATCCCAAATGAGAATATACACATCGATTACTAATTAATCCAAGAGTTAAATCAAGTGAATTTAAGAGGTGAACGCATAAAGTTATTTTACTTTAAGTTGGGACTTTCCATCACAAGTTATTCTACTCATAAAGTTAAGATTGATGCATGCATTGAGTTGGCTTTTCCATCACAAGTTATTCCACTCTCTTAGCTCCGTCCATGTTGGTGTGACGCAGAAGGTCCATAGTATACTTGGCTTGCGATAGCACGTAGCCATCAGCATGTGGTTGAAGTTCAATGTCGAGAAAAAAATGAGCATGGCCAAGGTCTCGAACTGCAAATTCCTAGCCCAACGTTGGAATGACATCGGCAACTCCCCCTTGATCAGACCCGATGATGAGAATGTCATCTACATAAATGAGAATGTAGGTGAGATCATGACCCGAGCACTTGTAGAATAGAGAGGTGTCGGTCTTCGAGCCGAGGAAGCCCAATTCTTGAAAGCTGGCGAAAGCCTTTGGCCACAAGTCGGGCCTTGTGGCGATCAATGGAACTGTCGGCTTTATGTTCAAACTTGAAGACCCACTTGCAGCCAGAGGAAGAAAGCTTCAGGTAAGCCCCTTGATCTTTTTCTTCTTCTTCTTCTTCCTCACTTGCTGGCTCACACTACTACTGGCTTCTTTTTCTCCAAGGATGCCCTCTTCTCAATCACAGCAGCCATGTTTTTCTTGTGCCTCTCTGCCCTTTCTCTTATATACTTTTGAAGCAAGCCACCTGGTGCAGCACTTTGCATGGATATGTGTGCCTAGTAGAGGAGATTTTCCCTCCAAAAGTCTATCCTTCAATTTGTCCAGCAGGGAGGAGGAGGAGTGTTTTGGACTCCATTTAATTTGACAGCAGACAAAAAGTGCTTGACAAAGGCCATTCTTGATCTCCAAAAAATTGAGCATTTAATGACCCTTAGAGAGGGATAACTTACGCTCTGCATTCCTATTGGCTCTAGTTATCTTTCTACACATAGTACTATTCTAAGATCATATCCAATTTAATGATAGCAAAAAGTGGTCCTGACGGGGGTCATGTCCTAGGTATGGATTCTGACAGAGCTGCCACCAAAAAGATGTGTTTTGGTAGGTTAATGATGACTGGAACAAAAGTCAAACATGGGGGCATCTTCCAGACCTCAAATTTTATGTATTTAATGATTTACGGTACTTATTTTCCTTCTCTGGATTGCCCAATTTATCTGACAGAAAATTAGCTTGAAATGCTTCTGGGAGGACATATAGGTAGACCTTCTGGACTTGACTGAAAAAGTGCACCAACCTTGGTTCAACATTTGCACTGACCTTGACAGTGGAGGACCTCTGCATGTGCATCGACCTGTCTTGAATAGAAATGCATATGTGCACAGACCTTGTAACGTTGAAGGTAAAATGTGCATCGACCTTTCACATGTGCACAAACATTGTAGTTCACATGTGCACAGACCTTGTGATGTTGAAGATAAAACATGCACCGACCTTTCACATGAAGACTTGAGGTGCATCGACCTTTCTTGTAAATGTGCATCGACTCTTATGAGAATGTGCATCGACCTTGCTGGGTGCAAAAGCAAATATGCATCGACCTTTGTTGAGCATCGAGTCTTCATGTGCATCGACCTTGGACATGTGCATCGACCTTTGTTGAGCATCAAGTCTTCATGAGCATTGACCTTGGACATGTGCATCGACCTTAGTCTTGTGCTTACTCGATCTGCATCGACCTTTGTTCTGTTTTGACTGAGGTAGCATCAACCTGTGCTCTGTGCTAGCGAGAGGTGCACGGACCTTGGCTTGTGCTTGTGAAATGTGCACCGACCTTGGCTTGTGTTAGCGAAATGTGCACCGACCTTCTTTCTGCATTGGCTCGATGTGCATCGACCTTCATTCTGCATTAGACTAAAATGTGCATCGACCTTATATGCTATCTAACACAATGTGCATCGACCTTATATGCAATGGTCAGAAATGTGCATCGATCGTTACATCTATGGAGGAGAAAAGGACTTTTGACAATACTATTGCTCTGGCTGGGCCTTCAACTTCAGGAGGCACTTTGATGACGAGTACATCTCATCCCCTAATGCTCTCATTCTTGGCCTTTTATCACTAGGTTCTCTTGAGTTACCCATGGATTTGTTTTAAGTATAGAGAGCATAGATGCCAGTGCTCAGCCTACTGGATCGACATTAGCACCTGCTAATGTCCCTCCTCTAGGCCCTCGGGAGGAGCTTCCTTCTGTGGCTACAGATGAGCCTAGGACCACCTTAGGTGAGGGCATTGCAACTTGTGCATCAGAATTCTGCACATGCTTGTTTTCTTGTGAAAGGACACTCATTAGGTTCCTCCTTTCATTGTTTCAACTTCATCCAATAAGGCTACGGAGTTGCCTGAGAGTTTTCCTACTCTTGGGGTAGAGTGGCTAGATGGTTCTTGGCCTGGCGTGGCACTAGTCAGTGCTGATGTGGCCACCCAACTTGTTCTAAGCCTTTAGTTGTTGTTTCAGGTTGATCCCCTCCCAAGTGTCGAGTCCATGAGGAGCAACCTTGAGGGCTGCACCAGAGGTTACCACGCATTTGGCCTCCCCAGGGATGCCTAGATGTTGAGACTGACAGCACTATAGGAGGAGTTTGCCCATCTTCACGTCACTCAGGAGCAAAGACAGAGGACTAGGGCGATGATCCAGCAAAAAGAGGAGCGACTTTCGAGACTACGGGCAACTTAGAGATATGTGCCCAAACTGAAGTTGCTGAAGAGCATGGTCGAAGGGCCTCGCTCTGAGTAGAGGAGCTACAGAGGGAAATGCAAGTTCTACTTCGGCAGACATAGGAGGCTGGAGAGGAGTGTAGTAGTGCACAGGTTGAGGCAGAGGCTCTTCGGTGTAGACGTGACAAGCTCTAGGAGGAGGTCCTTCAGTGCGACGCTTGTCTTGCTGACCTGAGGAGGAGCGAGTTAGGGCCCTGATAGGCCTTCTTGACTTTTTGTATGTGGGGCCTTTATAGCTTTCCTAGTTTTACCTTGGTTACCCAGAGGGCTTGTCTTGAGCTCCTTTCTTTGATGAAATTGATCAATAAAGGATGGAGCTCAGTAGCTTTTGCTTCCATCCTCTTGCATATATGCTCTTTTTTTCTACCTTACCAGCCTATCACCCTTTCAGGTTTTTGCTAGGACTGGCTCCCTTTAATTTTTTTGGTGTGCCCTTGCGGATTTTCACACCGAGGGGTTACCTATTTTTGCTTGAGACACCCTTGATGATTTTTATCTCAATCGGGTTAGAAGTTTTTTTGACCTTGATTGCCCTCGTAACAAGAACAACCAAGTCCGTTGGGGCACCAATATTTTCAGTCCTGTCTTTTTTTTGAGATACCTATGATATCATTGGGCATATGACATATCCACAAGGATTGGCCGACACACGCGTGCCGTGGAAGCTACGACTAGTGGATGGGTCACGGAACATGGACTCAGAAAATCACGCACGCACCTATTGCGAGTAACACGGAGTAACAGGTGGCTCGAGGCCACCAAACTTTGGACAGCCCACTAGACCTATTAACCCAACGGTCCTTGAGTCACGAGACTCGGGGTCAAGACCGTTGAACATGATGGCATAACACTGTCAATCTCGCCTAGTCCCTAGGTCTGAAACCACGGTAACACGGAACCCACAGACATCTCAAAACAAGGACACGAAACCACCGGGGTGTCCGGGACACTCACGAGACCGAAAGTCGACCACTAGGTCACAACCGGGTCGACCGGAGGCCAACACGACACTCAAGCGGTCACGGGACAAACCACTAAAGCAAACCGACAACACAGGGATGAGCGGCTCTGGGATGACCGCACAAGGGCATGCGCAGTCAGGGACAGCCCGCTCAAAGGGGGGATGGGTGGACCTTACCGGGCCGCATAACCATGTGCGGTCTATAGTGCGACCGCACAAGCCCCAAACCCAGAGGGGATGAACGGATTGCTCGTAGCCGCTCAAGGAGATGAATGGCTCAGGGCAGTCCGCTCAAGGGAACGGATGCGAAAACACTAACGGGGATGGACAGTCGAGGGTCAGACTGCCCAAGCATGAACGGTGCAGGAATGGGCCGCTCAAGTGTCAAAACCAGAGGGGGATAGGCATTCAGGGCAGGACCGCCAAAGGGATGTGCAGTCAAGCCCTGGGCCACACAAACCCATGACCCTAAAATAGTTCTTGGTCAAAACGGTCTTGACCGGACCGCTGAATGGAACCGACTTACTACAATGTCGGTCAAAATGGTCTTGACCGGACCGCTCAACGTGACCGACACTCCACTGTTGACCAAGGGTCAACTGGGATATGCAGTCAGGACCTAGCCGCACGTCCCAACGAAAAGACAGGTGGCTAGAGACTGGCCGCCCATGGGGAGATAGGGAGTCCTCTCCAGGCCGCACAACTGATGTGCGGTCTATCGTGCGACCGCACAAGCCCGCGAGGATGAACAGCCCATGGCTGGCCGCCCATGGGGATGGACGGCACTTGGTTCGACCGTCCATCCTCACGGCAAACCACCCATGAGGTTGGCCCGATCTTGGCCTTCCCACGTCCCATTCATGCCGAAACAAAGGGGATACAGTCATGGACACGCATACAATCACATAGAGTCCGACCGGAGTCAAAACGACGCACGAATCCCAAGAAATGGGCGATTCTAACGAAATCACCCAAAATGGGTCACAGGACTTCCTGGGCTCCCCGCGGTCAAACGGGACCACCAATCGACGCAAAACTGGTATCAATGGAACGCTGACGTTCCCAGGAGTCCATTGACTCCAACCGATCGCAGAACCGTCGCCATTTTTCCCCAGCCATACTTTCCAACAACTCTAGCTCACCCCACCCCCTCCACCACTGCCCCCTCAGCCCTCCAAGGGACCCCAACCACGTCCTCCCACTCCCATAACCATCAGCCACCATTCTCTTGCATTGCAGCCCCCTTCTTGCTTCATTGGATATCATACGATTACAGCTCCGGAAGCAGGTCACAGGCAGACAGTAAGGCTCCTGGAAACTATAGCTTCTCTAGCCCTTCCTCAACTTTTATGGTGGCAAACCATATACCACTGGAAAGGGCGTCCAGATAGCTTCCCAAGTGTGGTGCTTTCGTCTTCGTCCGAGCTCCGAGCTGTCCGCGAGAGCGATTCTCCCCCGACTGTGCAAGAACTCTAAGGTAGGGAACCAGAGTCCTAGAAAAGCTTCCACCATGACCACTCCCTGGCAGATCTGGACTTGCCACTTGCCTGAGAGCCCTACCAGTCCTCTGTCATCTCCAAGAAGCGGAATGAAGTTCGGACCCTGGCATCAGAAGCTACGAATTTTCTATCGAAGTCGCGCCAGGTTGGTTTCTCTGTTCCTAAACGGACCCACCTCCTCTATTCTGGCAAGTACGATCGACCCTGATGTCTTCTGAGGTTTCTGTCAATCCCATCGGGAAGAAGACTTGTCCGCGGTCGTCATGGTACCAGCCCCGCCTCCATCCGCATTCAGGACTGCCCGTGGCGCCTCCATCTTCCAACAGTAACACTCTGAGAGCAGTCAGTGCCAGTACTGTCCGGCCCTGTTCCAAGACCTGCACCAGCCAGTGATCATCTCAAGGTTAATCCAAAAAATTCGAGCGTCTTCCTGGCCAGATCGGAGTGTTTTGGCTCTGGTCTCGGTCCATTTGGAGCTCGGGAGCATCCGTGGCGGCGTACACTTCAACCGACTGTCCTGCGATTCCAGAAGCTAGCAGCACCGACGAGGAGCCCGGCACCTTAAGATTCTAGCTCCATCCCCTCCCCTTGCTTGGCCGGCTGAAGGTCCCTCCCTGCGTGGAGGTAGTTTTAGATCTAAGCATTTAACCCCCACCCCAAGATCCCCCTCCTGTGTGAGGTGTAGTGCTGTACCTTTCCTTCATTTTCAGGTCAAGCGCCATCGCCGCGGCGTGTGGGTGCGTACCCATGCCTCCCCGCTCGCCCTCGTCTCCCAGCGGGATCGGTGTTTTCACACCGGTCAGGTAAGCGACTACTACCCTTTGGCTGGTTACTCGCTTTGCTGATTTCGTATTGTCTTGAATGCCCATTGAACGGTGAGCCGAGAGCCCGCAATTGCACACGACTTCTAGTGTGCCCACCGCGAAAAGCGAGAGAGTGCCACCCCAAACCCACGCCCCGGCATGCCGGCCCCCACTCAAGTTGGGAATCCCAGACCCTTAGGGGTCAGCCTAAGCTAGCCTCGACCCTTAGAACGATTGTGCGCGGTCGAGATTGGAGATCGGCGGTGACCCGGTGGGTTTTGAGCTTCTTCGAGGTAGGGGGACGAATCCCTACACTCTTTACTGCTTTCCCTGCGATTTGTAGGCCGAGGAGAGGTCGAGAGGGGCATTTTTGAGCCAGGTAGGCTAAATTCCATGATTTGGGGTTGAGCGCCGGATCTCTCATTTCGTGGAGTTTTTGACCGATCTAAGGGTATAGATGCATGCTAGGAGGGTTGGGGATGGATTCCCCTTTGTTTCCCCATCATCGGGCGATGATCGGGGAGTGGATCCTGATTTTTGGGCGTTTCCCGCCGTTTCGCGCTCAGGAGAGCCTTGCGGTCCTTCCAGGAACTGCATGGCTCCCCTGGCGGTCTCCAGAAGACCGCTTGTCGACACTGTATTGTCGGCAGGCCTTGTGGTCTGGCGACAGACTGCTAGGCTCGGTGAGGCAGTCGTCCGATAGATCGCTAGCCTTAGACAAGTGGTCGCTAGGCGACCGTTTCTCCCATTTGATTGTTGCGCCCTCGGGACACGTGTTTTTGACCTTTGGGAGTCACGTGTCGACAAGCGGTCAGAGCATGACCGTTTACCATTGCCTTGTGATCTAGGGAGGACTGTTTGGCTTGCCAAGCGGTCTGGCGATAGACCGCTAGGCCTTACCGTGGCTCGATCCCTTGCGGTCTTGGGTTCGACCGTTAGGCTAAGCCCTGCGATCCAGCGATAGACCGCTAGGCTCACCTTGCGGTCCAGAGATAGACTACTATGCTAAGGGGTAGTCCTGAGAGGATCGCCGCTCCGTCTCCTTTCGCCTAGTGATTTTCGAGAGTCGAGTCTCACCACTAGTGACCTATCCACTAGTCGTAGCTTTTCTACACACGCAGGTGTAGACCCACTTGGGAGTGGTGGAGAGCGTGACCCGAGTAAGATGGTTGTTAAGCTGGTTACCGTAAGGCCCCCACGCACAGTCGAGTCTAGGCTTCAGGGGAAGAACCAGCTAGAGGGCCTGACCCACGGCACATGGTCTATGTATGCATACGTGGTTGGGGGCATTGGACCCGCGCTGATGAGTGCGATACCAACCAGTCCTTGTTCGTGGTACTTGTGTGTGTCTCAGTTTCCACTTGGGGTGAGTAGGGAGACACTTTAGATGCGGTGTAAGACATTAGGGGATGCATCCGGTCATTCTTCTAGTGGGTAGAGCTCCTGTCTCCTGGCAGGTGTGGACTTGTGTTTTGTCAGATCGAGGTTGGTTCATACGGTATGATTAGTTGTAGGGAGTTTTTCCGTTTATTTATTACTACTTGTCGGTTCCACCGCACCCTTGTTAGGTATTGTTTCCTTCCGTGATTGCTCGCATCTTTTCGCCTTGTTTCTTTCGTGCGAGGTGAGGGTCCGCGGGATCCCTACTGAGCCTATGAAATGAAGCGTTGCTTGGCTTTGGACCTGATTTTGTGTTATGAGCCGTTCTGCACCGTGTTCGTCGTGCCGTGTCTGGTGGCCGATGTGTTATGAAGGTTCAGTAATTGTTTCAGGACGTAAGGATAAGCTGAGATTAGCATCTTCCTTGTGCCTTGTGCTGAAGCTGGTACTCTGCTTAGTTTGCACTTAGGCGACTTGTGATCGGTTATTAGCAGGATCAGTGCTCGTGGCGTGTTATATTGTAGTTTCCTGAATTGCGATAGCACCGGGTGTGTACTGAGATGAGGATTCCGAGGTATTTCTGATGCCTGTGTGCATTATTTGAGTGGTCAGTGGAAGTGTGTGGGCTAGTAACCCACGGGTTCTGGATCATGAAGTTGGAAGATTCTAGCCAGTCAAGAGAATTATTTTCCTCGATGTGACTTCATCTTGGCTTCCTGTGCCTTGATGTTGTTGTTGCCGTGCTGTTGTTGTTGGAGGCATTCTGGTGCTGGTATCAACATTTGAGAGTGTTGGGGAATCTGTCAGCATATCTGTTGGCTGAGTACCCTCTGCTTCTCTGTAACTTTTCTTGGGTGTTGTGTTCTCGGGACGTGATCATGGTCCTTGAGATACATTTCCTAGGATTGTTGTTGTTGCTGTCGTGGGTCTTTTCCTGGTGAGCTGCTCGATGCGTGACTAGTCCCTCGTAGTCGTGTGTTCAGCTGTTATTGTACCTTGATGTGACCCAGCTTACAGTTGTGTCCTGTGATTCTGTGGTCAGAACGAAGCCGGGACTCTGCAAGTGCTATTGTTGTCATTGTTGTCATTTGGCCATTATTTCCCTGTGAATCTATCATGGCACTGTGTGGACCGAGGTGATGTCAGTTGGTTTTCCTATACTCTTCTCTCTTGATAGGGTTAGCATGTGACTCGAATCAGATGTAGTGTCTGTGTGAGGACTGACTTGATTGTGCTTGTAGTTCGGTACTATCGTTGGCGTCCGGTGTGCCGAGGTTTTCTTACTGTTCTTGGCATGAGAGCCGATGATGTCGAGCTATCAGCTGAGAGGACTATATTTCCTTGTTTAAGCTAATGCTTGTTGCGTCTGTTGTTTGCTATTCTCGTGGCATGGGTCGTGTCTCCTTTATTGTTAGACGTAAGCAACGTTGCCTTGTTTCGGAGGTGTCGGACTTGTGTCCACTAATGTGCCTTGCTTGTTCTGAGGATCGATTTGCCTTGAGATCTGGAGCGTGCACTTGTGATTGTAGTCTAACAGTGTTCCTCTGAACTGTGATTTTCCCAGATTTGTGTAGTTTGGTTCTAGGTTTTAGTGTTAGGGTTTGTTCTTCCCTACTTTTCGTTGTTAGGTCCTTAAATTTCGAGGATGAAATTTCTTAAAGGTGGGGAGGCTGTAATACCCTAGATTCTTATTGGATCTCTCGGATCCTTATCGGATTCGATAGTCCTATTGGGTATATCTGGTATCCGGGATCTGGGTCGTCGCAGGTGGTATCAGAGCGTTGTTGTGTGAAGTACATGGGAATATGAGATATACAGTTTCCAGAGTCCTTAAGTCCTATACAGTCGCCCAGCTGAAGGCTGGTGGAATTTACTGGCGTTAGGTTTTGCGATCCTCTATCGCTTCATTTTTCGTGCGTTGTCTTGTGCGTGCTATTCTGGCACTGTACTAGATGGTCCTGCTCTCGTCAGGATGTGATGAGCTGCTTCTTTTTCTGTCATGGTGTCTATCTCGATCATGTTGTACTTGGCAGTATTCGTCGAAGGGCTCAAATCTATAGCACGTTGTTCGAGGTTCTATCCATATGTTGCTCAGGTTGCTGTTGACTTTTAGTGTTGGTGTGATGACCGTACACATTCTTACGTTATTTTGGTCATCCCAGCTTAAGTCTGCTCAGCCCCTGATGTGTCTCACTTTAATTGAAGTGTTCGATTGGATTCCGTGCTTGGGAAGATGCTCGAGCGAACCTAAGATTTTCCATTCCCGGTGAACTTCTGTTGGTCGAGCTTGATGTTTCTCATCCCGTCTGGTGGAATCTTCTCAAGGTTAGCCTTGGAATTGCTATCTTAGTGATGCCTTTGTTCTGTGTCTGCTTAAGTGTGGACAGTGCTTTATCTGAGCCTGATCTACTTCCTTGCTTTACGGTTGCTTAGCTTTGGACTCTGTCGTGGTGTTAAGAGCTATTGTGTACCGTATTCGTCGTGCCGTGTCCAACAACCGATGTGTTGTGAGGGCGCATTAATTATTTCAAGACGTGAAGGTAAGCTGAGATTTACACTTTTTCTTGTGCTTTGTGCTGAAGCTGGTACTCATCTCTGTTGCACTTAGGCTTCTTGTGATCGGTTGTTCGTTGGATTAGTACCCGTGGCATGCTAAGTTGTGATTTTCTTTAATTGCGATGGCGCCTAGCGTGTGCTGAGATGCGGATACCGAGCTGTCTTTTCGTTGCCTGTGTGTGTTGTATGAGTGCGTAGAGGAAGCGTGTGGGCTAATAACCCACAGGTCGAGGATCTTTTCATGAGGTTCTGGCTAGTCGAGAGAATTGCTTCTTCTCAATGTGACTTCGTCTTGGCTTCCTGTGCCTTGATGTCGTCTGTTGTCGTGCTATTGCTGGTAATTTTTCTGGTGTTGGCATCGGCAGTTGTGAGTGTTGGGGAATTTGTCGGCATTCCTACTAATTGAGTACCCTCTACTCCTCTGTTTTCTCTCTTGGGTGTTGTGTTCTCAAGGCGTGCTTGTAATCCTTGAGGTGCGTCCCTTGAGATTGTCGGTTTCCTGTCGTTTCTCATTATCGTGGGTCTTTTCTTGGTGAGCTACTCGATGCATGACTCGTTCCCTGTAGTCATGTGATCAGCTGCTGTTGTTGTAATTCAATTGGCCTCAAATTGGCCTACAAAAATCCAGAATGAAAGTAAATAAAAGCTCCAAGCTCCTGACTAGCCCTCCATGCCATCTCTAAGCCATAAGGAAGTTTGTAAGTCCCGAATAGCTCCACACGTCCTGTAGTGTCACCCTGTCGGATCACGTCGATGTCTAGCTCAGGTGTCCTCACCAAGAGGCCGTGATCAGTGATGAAGGTCATCTTGTCTTGGTCGGGCTTGTGCATGCTAATTTGGTTGTACCCGGAGTATGCATCCAGGAAGCTTAGCATCTCATGCTCGACCGTGGCATCGACCAGCTGGTCGATCCGTGGCATAGGGAAGCTATCCTTAGGCATAGCTTTGTTGAGGTTGGTGTAGTCTACACACATCCGCCACTTCTCGTTACTCTTGGAAACTAGGACTACATTAGCCACCCAATCGGGATACTAAGTGGGGTGTAATAGTCCTGAGCGTAATTTTTCGCTTACTTGTTCCTTGATAATGACTTATCGCTCGGGGTTGCAATGCCTCCTGTGTTACTGAACTGGGTGACAGCTCAGGCCAACTTTAGTTGGTGAGTGATGATCTCTGGTGGGATTTCGGAGAGATCGTCCTCGGACCAGGCAAACACATCTTGATTTTCTTTTAGGAAGCTCGTATAGGCTTCCTTCTCCTGCAAGGATAGGGTCGCGCTGATTCAAAGCGTCATGCTCGGGTCCTCCCCCACTTGGATGAGGTACAAGTTTTTCACCAAGGTGCTCGTGCTCGGACCTAGGTCATTCATTCTCGCCTTCTTGTCGGGCGGGGCATCCTCGGTTTGCCTGTCGCGGGTGGAGATCAAATAACACCTCCGCGACTCCCTTTGCTCTCCTCGAACTTCTCCCACCTCGCGAGGAGTAGGAAACTTCAATTTTTGATGATAGGAGGAGGGGACGCCATGGAGGGTTCCGAGGATACCTCGTTCTATGATGGCATTGTACCCGGTCATTTCTCGTACTATCGTGAAATCTGCTAGGAAGGTCACGTCTCGTGGTGTGGTCCTAAACGTGATTGGCAACGAGATACGTCCTTCCAAGAGGATGGTTGTGCCAGTGAATCCATACATGGTGTGTGCAATGGTGTTATTCGTGATAAATCCACACCCATGAGTATCAAGCAATCGTAAGAAATAACGTCTGGGCCGCTTCCATTATCTACTAGAATGCGTCAGATAGTATTGATTAATGGTGGCCGCGACCACCAAAGTGTTGAAATGGGGAGTGATCACACCTTCCAGGTCCTCATCTGAGAAGATGATGGGATCCTTGAGATGCTCCTGGGTGGTAGTTTCCCGACGGCTATTGTCGCCTTGCTCCACCGTGTTGATCACTGACGCGTACCATCGGCGCCTCTTGGAGCTGTCATCTCTTGAAGCCGGCCCTCTGGAGATCATCACGATCTCCGTTCCATTGGGTCGATTGTCAATGGTGGAGGGGACCGCTCATGCTATCGCTTCTCCCTGACCTTGGCGATTAATTTATCAAGGAGTCCTCGCCAGATGAGGTCCCTAATAGCTTCCTTGAACTAGATGCAATCGATAGTGTCATGGCCGTGGTCGCGGTGGAAGCGACAATACCTCTTCTTGCTCCTCGTCCTCAGGCCAGACTTCATCCTCGGGGGCCGCTTGAGGTAAGGTTCCGCATGGATCTCCATGAGGATCTAGTCGGGTGGAGCCGTGAGGGGCAGTGGCAGTAGTTGCCCCTTTCTTTATTCTCCGAGCAATCGCGGGGATCTCGGTCCCGTCGCTCCCGCTTGCTCCTCCCTTCTCGAGGTGAGTCAGGGGATCTTTTACGGTCTGGTCGGTCTGATCCGGCCGCGTGGCCGAGGGCCGCGGTGTTCTCCTTGCACCTCACATGTTTCTGCATTAAGGCGAGGAGGTCGGTCAGGTGGTCGGGGCTTCGACTTCGAGCGATCATAGGAGGATGGAGTCCCGGGTGTCCTGGGTAAGTGCGGTGGTGGCGTTGCTGATGTCGAGGCAGAATATGCAGAGATCCTTTGCCTGGAATTGGGGCACATAGTCCCAGAGGGTCTCCTCTCGTCCCTCCATGATGGCAAGCAGGCTCATCACAGATTTGGCTTCCTTGCTGCAGCCAATGAAGTTCTCCTTGAATAGCTTCTTCAGCTGCTAGAAGGAGAAAATAGTCTCGGCCAACAGGGACTCGAATCATGTCTGGGCATTCTCTTGGAGGGTCGTGACGAACGTCAAATATTTCACAGTGTCTGAGGCCCAGTGGAACACTAGGTTGGACTCGAAACTGTGCATGTGGTCGGCTGGGTCGATGGTGCCATCGTAGGGGGTGAAGGATGACAACTGGAATTTCGACAGGATGGGGGCTTCCATGATCTCCCTGGAAAAGGGAGCGTGGAAGTCTTGATCGTCGTCGATGAGGCCGCGAGTCTTGGCGGTGAGCAAGACATCGTCCAAATAGTGGACCTTGTCATCAATCTCATCGATACATTAGAGCCGCTGGGCCATCTCCGGATTGGAGTCCAGCGAGCTGCGTACCCTTGATGCGTGTGAGCTGCGTGGATGCCGAGTTTACGCAGTGAGGCGTGGGAAACTTCCTGCACTTGGCGGGAATCCGTGATGGTCGGAGCCCCCCGTTCTGAGGCTATTCTGTCGGGACGCGCTAGGGTCTCGTGGGCCTATTCAGGAGATCCTGACACAGGCCTATCAGGGCTTGGATCTACTGGCATATCTCGGCGAGATCGTCCGCAGTGACTTCCTAGCGTGGACGGGTAGAGGAGGAGGCTTCCTGTGATCCAAGACAGGAACTGGGACCTTGGTGAGAACCACGGCCCCAGTTGCTGGAGTTACGGTGGCTCCCATGAGGTGCCATTGGCTTTTACTCATAGTTCCCATAGACGGCGCCAAAAAATATAGAGGCAGAAATTTGGTCTCTAGTCCTCGTACCACACTTCTCTATTTATTTATCAGAGAAGGCCGCCTGACACTCTTGGAAGCCTGCAAACACCAGAAAGATAGGCGTCAGAAGGAGCCCTAGGCGTTACCCCAGGGGACAACTCTCCGATGCTTAAGTCAGCACTAAGCCGAACAGAGGATGAAGAAGAGTAAGTGAGAAAGACGGGGAAGGAGGTCGTCTGTGTAGGCCTGGGAGAGCTGTTGGCCTTCCTGAGGAGTGCTCGCCATTGCCAGTGACCACTCAACGAGTGCTCGCTGGACGATAAGGGTGCTCAGAAGGGATCCTCTCTCCGTAAGTGGATGGTCGAGATCTCCTTAGTAGTAGCAGGACGTGTCTCTTTCTCTAGTATGTTTCTCCTTGATTTCTCTGTGTGTTTCTTGGTGGAGTTCACCATGTCCCAGTCTATCCGTCGGAGTCCCTTTTATAAGGGGTTGTCTTGGAGGGGGGAAGCCCGACCCTTAGCAGGGAAGGGCACCAGTCATGGAGTAATGTTCCCCGTGATCGTGGGGGTAGTTTCCCATTGAGGGACTGATATCTCAGAGTTGGCCAATTCCTTGGCGAGTCTTACGGCGCCCGTGGGGCGTGCTCGCCCTTAGTGAGATGGAGGCCGATGTCATGGGGAGTAACTGTCGATCGTTAGAGAGTCCTACGGCGGCTATTGAGCTTGGGTCAATACCTTTCGCGCTGGCGAATCCAAGGACCGTTCGTTCTGGGCCGTCTGCTGTGGGCAACGACTGTCGAGGTCCGTTAGGCACGTCGTGGTCCACGGGTCGAATTAGGTTCGGCGTAAGTGGACCCTATATGGATCGAGCTAATTTTACGTTTTAAATTAATTACATTTGGAGAATGCAATTATGAGCGCCGAGCTCAAACCAATCCGAATTGAAATCCGTCAGTTTTGACAAGTCACTTTCATCTCCCAGGTCATGTTGGAACGATCGGCACGCCGATCCGACCGGTATTTCAGATTTTAGATCTCCGAACCCAACTTCTTTAATTTTTAAGTAAGTGCATTTACAAAATGTACTTTTGAGCACCGGGCCCAAATCGAGTATCCGATTTAGATTCTGCCCATTCTCACAAGTCACTTTTACCTCCCAGGTCGTGTTGGAACGATCGACACACCGATCAGACATGTATTTCAGATTTTAGACTCCCCAACCCTACTTATCTATCTTTTAAATTAATTACCTTTAGAGAATGCACTTTTGAGCGTCAGCCCAAACTAGATATCCGATTTGGATTCTGTCAGTTTTGACAAGTCACTTTCATCTCCCAAATCGTGTTGGAACGATCGACACGCCGATCAGACTGGTATTTTAGATTTTAGACTCCTGAACCCAACTTCTTTAAATTTAAAGTAAGTGCATTTACAAAATATACTTTTGAGCGCTGGGCCCAAACCAGGTATCTGAATTAGATTCTGCCAATTCTCACAGGTCACTTTTATCTCCCAAGTCCTGTTGGAACGATCGACACGCCGATCAGACCGATATTTCAGATTTTAGACCCCCCCAGTTATCTGTCATTTAAATTAATTACATTTAGGGCATGTTTGGTATCGGGATACACCCGGGTTATCCCTGGTTGAACCCGATTCACCGTTTGGTTTGGCAAAAAGTGGCGTGGATATCCCAAGTTAAGCGGAACAATGATAACCCCAAAATCTGGGATATCACAGGGATAACTCATCCCCACAAAAAGTGGGGATGCGTTATCCCCGTCTCCATCCCCGTTTCTGCCCCGTGCGCCGCCCACGCTCGCCCTCCTCCACCCTTCGCCCTAGCTCCGGACGGAACCCACCGTCGCCCGACCGCAGCTCGAGCCGGTGAGCTCCGACGGCCGACTCCACACTCGTCTCCTTCCCCGGTGGTCGACTCTACATCAAGGCCCATCGGTGGGCGACCACGCTCGTCTCCTTCCTCGTTTCGTGCCCCGTGCGCCGCCCACAATCGCCCTTACACCCTTCGCCCTTCCTGTGGACGGAACCCACCGTCGCCCGACCGCAGCTCATGCCGGTGAGCTCCGACGGCCAACTCCACGCTCGTCTACTTCCCCGGTGGCCGACTCTACATCGAGGCCCAACGATGGGCTACCATGCTTGTCTCTGACGCGGGACGACGTCGGTGCAAGGATTGACGGCAACTCCGGGATTCGAACAGGACAGATAACTTGCTACCTCGCGCAGCTCGGCCTCACGCCGGACGGCCTCACACCGGGCGACACACTCGATTCTCACACGGGAGAAAGGTTGTGGGTGGCTTGTAACCATGACTGTGGCTTTGACTGGTTGCTGGGTAGTATGGAGTTTGATTGGCGATCTGGGAAGTGGTAAGCCTTAGTGGCATATTGCTGGAATCACGACCGAGATCTGGGAACTGGTGTGCCTTTATGGCGTATCACTGGAGTTATGACCGGGTCCATGGTGACTCGACCATGATAGGCTAGTGACTGAGAATTATGGGTTGATGGATTCTCATGATAGATGCATCCAAGGTTGTTATGATGTAGAGGCCAACCGAGGTGGCATGTAGGTTGAGATTTGCTGGAATGAGTGACTGGAACGGTGCATGAGTTGCTGGTGTTTATGGGCCGACCTTAGTTGCGTGAGGCTGGAGAAGGTGTGAGCCAACCGGGGATGTATATGGCTAACTAGGAATTGCAAGATTGACGAGCCGGAGAGGTGTTAATCAGGGATTAGTATAGGCCAACCAAAGAGAAGAGTGGCCCCGGGAATTGGTGTAGGTCGGATGTGACGTTATATGGCCAACAGGGAGGTGAAAGGTTCACAACTGGAGCAGGGCATTAGTCGAAGACTGGTATGGGCCAACTGATGGGGAGTATGATTGCTAGAGAGTGAGTGACTGATTTCCCCAGATGAAGGAGGAGAGAGTTTCTTTCTTTTTTTCTCTTTACCAACTCTGCCGCCCTTTCAGGTTTTCGCCAGAGCTGGCCCCCTTTCACTTTTTCCGGTGCGCCCTTACAGATTTTCACACCGAGGGATTACCCAATTTTGCCTGAGGTGCTCTTGCGAGTTTTCACCCCAACTGGGTTGCTGGCCTTTTTGCCCCCAGTCGCCTCCCTGAGAGAGAGGACGACTGAGTCCACTGGGGTATCTCTATTTTTAACCCCTTTTTTATTATTTTTGGTTACCTAGGAGCCTCTTGGCTATTTGGTGACTGGCGCTGGTTGTCCTTAGCTTGCTGCTGTCGAAGGACATTACTGGCGGGATCATTGTCATTGATCTGTTGTGCTGATGCTGGAGTTGCTTGCTGGGGCTTGGCTAATCGCTAAGCAATCTGGAACTTCACGTAGACCTTCGAGCCAACTAGTCTGTGTAGCTTGTAATTGGAGCTTGTACTGGAGCTTGAGCGGACCAACTCCGGTGATGCAATAGCTGGGGTTCTGGGTTGTGGCGGCAATAGGCCGAGAGTGAACGTAGGCCAACCGAAGAGGCAAGTTGGCCACAGGTTAGGGGTTCAACCAACCGGGAAGGTGTATCTGTCAAGAACTGGGTGATGTGTAGGCCAACCATTGTGGTGTTTTGGCCGAAGATCAGGTGTTGGATTGACTGTGGAGGTGTTTAGTCAAGGATATGTGTAGGTCGACCGTGAAGGGGGACGACCAAGGTGGAGGCTTGACCAGCCATGACGGCATATGGGTCAAGGGGGTAGCGGCCACCAGACCCAACCTGTTGGCTAGTCCGCCTAAACCCTCCCTCCCCCAGTCAGAAACAAAAAAAATATTTTCTCAAGGGTTTACCGGGACCAATTTTAGCCCTTAACCCAGTCCGCCTAAACCCTTCCCTGACCTTTCATCTTCCCCTATAAAATCCCTTAGAAGCATAAGGGGTGGGGCAATGCGATCTAGTGCATGCATGCAATCAGACGCGCCTCCAACAAGCAAAGACGGGCAATGAGATTTGTGTGTGTAGTTGGCTTGTGAATCGGCTTACACACGTCAAGGGTATGTTACTCATACTCCCCTCATGCGGCATTTAGCCATGTCATACAAGTCCACTCCCGCTACCCATAAGGCATTATGATGACGACAAACACACCCGCATCCCGAGTCTACCCACGTATGTCGACCTACGATGGCCACACATACGCCATGATGTCGCATCTCCCTCCATCACAAGGCCGTGCCCGACTGCTCGATCCGAGTCGTGCCCAGCCCTCACCCAGTTACCGGCCAATACTTCCTCCGGTCATCCAATCTAGCACTCCCTCGGTGAATCGAGCGTGGCCCTTGCCTCAAGGAGAGCCTCTGTAAGACACGCGGATATCCGCCATATCACACATTGACCCGGGGACTGACTCACACATCGGGATTGTCCCGCGGCTTGCGCTAGTTGTAATTTGGTCACCATGGCCCACTTGTAAAGCCTACACAACTTTCATATAATATATTACCACCTAAATACACGTCTCCACATCCACGTTCAGGTCCTAGCCTTCCCTCACACCACCCGATGTGTGTGTTCAGTACCCCAAACCCCAGCAAACACCTCCCAGTCGAACGCGAGCCCACAGCTACAGAATGCTCCCGGCCCTCTACCCATGGCCTCAGATACATATAGACTACTCTTCAATATGGAACGAAGGTGTTCGGATTCAATCCGATGTAAATAAACACTGACTGCTTACAATCGATGGGGAAAGATGTCCAGTACACGATTCCCCACAATCGCCTGCACACTCGCACTTGTGGAACCTCCCTTCTCACCACGTGTCACCCATTTTCCGTGCCCACGTGCCACGTCCTGACGACGCTCCCCAATCAAACCTTGGTTCCATAGGTGATTGTCGAGAAATCAACTGGCACGCCCGCATCCCAGCCTCATTTTCCCAAATTCTGGAAACCTCCCGTGCCATTTTGGTCCCCCTCGGCTCTCCGTAAAAGGCTAGTGCTCGGTATTGCCCTGAGAAGGATACGGATACGGGAGGGGATGCCCGAGATACATCAAACTCCTATGTCCCCCCCATTGCCTTATCACGCCCTCAGTCCGGTCACCGAATACCCCGCATCCGGGTCACCGATAGTCCACATCCCTAGCGGATCCACCCCCGGACGGCGACAAGTCATAAAGCAAGTTAATTTCGATCCAATAGTAAAGCTGTAAAGGAAAGTTGTAAAAGAAGGAGTAGAAATGGGTAAAAGAAAAGGGAAAAGTCGTAAAGGACAAAAACACGACTGCTAGACAACGCACGATTCCCTAAGCTACACCAAATAGCAACATAAGGGTGAACCCTGATCTCACAAAGTCATGAGTTACCGATCCATCAACCAAGCATTAGGCCCAAAACTATGGCTTACAACATAGGCGAAAAGCCATAAAAGAAGACCTATATAGACAAGAACACTAATGCATACACGACTAGATTGTCGTGCATGCTCGACTAACTGACTTCGGGTAAGGTCAAGAATAGACTAACCCGGAAAGAGACACAAACTCTGAGAAACACTAGAGTCATGCGTCAAGTGACAGAAGTACCTCCTCACTAGAAGAACAACCAGATGCGTCCAATGACGTCTTACACTGTGCCACAAGTATGTCCCACACGTCTGGAATGGCGGTAACTGAGATACTCAACCAAGTACAATGAACAATAGTAACGAGTGACTAGTTAGGGTTACGCCCATCGGCGCTCGTCCAAACTCCCCTAACCACGTGTGCACACACAAGCTCAATGCCTTGAGCCAGGCCTCAAGCTTGTTTTCTCCCCCAGCAGGACGCTATGCAAGGCAAGGGAGCCCACAGAAACTAGCCTAAAAATCGTTTAAGTCAGAAACTCTGCCCCGCCACCACACCCAGGTGGGATGACACACAAGAAAGTATTGTCAGGCTATGACTAGTGGAGGCTCACTAGACACAGAGACTCCGAAAACACGAGTGCTGAAGTACGGACACACTAAGAATGCACTGTCGCACGTACTATGAAGCACCAAGTACAAGGTAGCACGCAAGACTACCATCAAACTTAGGACAGACAACTAGACCTGCTGACACAATGATCCTTGAGTCACGAGACTCGGGTTAAGATCGTCGTACAAAGCGATAATAAGTCGTCAATCAGCCTAAACACAGCGAAAGGAAATGACACAAGACAGCCAGATCCAAACAACCGCATAAAATGAATCACGGGGACCTAAGGGATCACAAGGACTCTCAAAGCACATGGAGATGTAAATCGAGGTAAGACAACACCTCAAGGCATCCAAAATCATGTCTCAATCTGGACAAGATAGATGAGACACTCACGAGGTCATGTGTCAACCACTGATCATACCAGGTTGACCAGAAACCAATAATGACTCTGAAGCAGCACGAGACACAAATAAACACAAAGGCACTCCTGGATACCTTATGACATGGTCTCAGCCCTCATAGGACATCAAGAGATATCCACAAGACAATGGGCAAACCAAAAGGTTAAGCTAAGACAATTAGAAGCCAAAATAATGAAATAAACACTTTGGGGCATAAGCGGTCTATCTCTTGGCCGCTAGACAACATAAGCGGTCAATTAATGGGGCCTACTTTCGATCTCATTATACGTGAAAGTTTAATATTTTTAGTTTAGATTTTTTAGCCAAATATCATGATGTGTAAATGATGTCAACATAGCCTTATATTATGTGTTCAATGCAGTGATTAATCAATAATTATAAAAATGTGATTGTTGATTTGACCAAAGGGGATAAGCTAGACAGGATCAATTATGACGTGGCATAGAAAAATCAAGTACTTTAAATGAGCAAGAGTTGCTCGACCACTTAAGCACGACCATGTCCTCTCCCGAGAAGGGAAACACTACCCAACATCGTCGAGACCAAAAAGATAATAGACAATGATTTAACAAAGATCGTAGCGCACGCTTCACTATGCTTAGCAACATGTAGGATGATCTTATCGGCAAATTTGAGAAGTCTTAGACTGCTATGGAGATGTGAGATCAATTAAAGTTTAGTTTTGGTTGAACCTCAACCAAAAGCTTGAGAGCTCTTGTTTTAAAATTTGAGACCTACTAGAAGGATGCGCATCAGACCATGACTAAGCACCTTAGGGTGATGGCTAGCATGATCCATGACTTGAAAGGAGTGGGAAATGATCTCAAAGATGAACTACAAGTGCAGGCTATGATCAAATCCCTGCAAGATTTTTGGACTCATATGAAGCAAATTCTAACTCACAATCAGAGTATTAACAATTTTTCTAATACTTCTCATCATGTGGAGTTGGAGGCAGAGCACGAGGTGGTTGCACATGCCACTACTCCAGTTGCCAGGGGAGGTAGACGCCAGGGCAAGAATGGTCCGGAGAAGGGCTTCAAATAGATAGGATCTCACAATGCATCTAGTTCAAAGGCAGGGCAAACACCGAACCACTGTAGGGGCAAGCGCGGTAGGCAGAGAGATAAGATGAAAGCCAACTACTGCAATTGTGGAAATTTGGGACATTTCACTCGTGAATGCACTAAGTCAAAGAAGGTATCCTAAATCCCTAACTTTCTATATGTGTATGTTTAGTTAGAATATATCCTGAATGATTTGTGGATTCAGGAGCGACCAAGCATATAATAAGGAATTGAGCGAGATACGTGGATTATCGCCGAGTCTCACCAGGCAATCTAAGAGTTTATATGGGCAACGGTTCTAGTGAAGAGGTCATTGGAGTTGGTGTGTATATATCAACTCAGGCTCAAGACTAGACGAACGTTCACAATGCATGATGTACTCTATGTACCAGGGGTTCAACATAATCTACTATAAGTTCCATCACTCTTAGCACTAGATTGTTCTCTTATATTTGCTAGCAGTAGACTTGATATTTACTTAGACAATATTCTATATGGACATGGGTCATTTATTAATGGCTTGTTTAATGGATTTAGATATGGATACTTCTATTTATTCTATATCATGTGTGGCAAATGATGAAAAAGCCTCGATTCAGTAGTTTCCGCCTTGCAGGGCACGTCCGCACGTCAGGCTCCGCCACAGCTGGGTCCACGAGCAGTTGCAGCTGAGGCGGAGCCTGACGTGCCGACGTGCCCTGCAAGGCGGAACGGCATAACACCCACGAAGCCTGGTTGAGCGAGATTCTCCCGATCCCACTCTGTATCATAATGCTATAAATAACAGGAATCCGGTCATGCACATTCCTCTGTTAAGCCGTTCCGCCTTGCAGGGCACGTCGGCACGTCAGGCTCCGCCTCAGCTGCAACTGCTCGTGGACCTTGCTGCGTTGAGCTGCCACACGGAGTATCTTCAATATGGCGGCTGCCGCCGCGGCCTTCCCCTTCCCCTAGGTAGCGCCACCGTCCACCAGAACCACCACCACCCTCTACCACCGGCACCCCACCTCGATCCTGCTCCTCTCTTGGGCTCCATGCGTTATTAAAATTAACACTATCGACAGGACTCTGGATGAGGAAGCTGTGCCCCAACTTCGACAGGGAAGATGGGCTGGAGACCGTGCTGGAGGTCCCCATCCCGGAGGAGGTCTTCTCCGGAATAGGACATGGTGACGGGCTGCGGTGGCAGCGGACCGTGGCCGCGTGGATGAAGTCGTCGACCCAGGGTGACGGGGCGGAGGGGCCCGGGGGGCCGTCCCCGCCGCTGGCCGGCCGCAATGCCGAGCTGCAGCTCCTGCTCAACGTGGTCGGGGCGCCGCTCATCCCGTTCCCCGTGCCCACCGACACCGCCGTCAGCAAGTCCATCAGAGATTGCTCCATTGTACGGCCAAGACGCATACATAACATCCATGCCATCTTATCTACCTATCTATCCTTCTATACACGGATCCGTTTGTTCTTTGATTTGTTTTTTATACCGAAAAAGGGTCTCTCGTACGTATCAATATTCTTATTTATTTGTTTGGTCGTCGTTGGAAGCCCAATCTTGTACGCGCGCACCCGAATGCCGCCGGGGCACCGAGCAAACAAAAAACTAATCCTATCCGTATCTTCTGATTGGCTTCTAATATGATAATCTGTTGACGTTATATGGTTTGATCTAGTTTGAATTACTGTAAAATATTGTAACTTCTTGAATTTTCCCCTCCTTCGATCTGAATTAATTGCCTGTGCGAAATTCCTAATTAAATCTCTCTCTTGTTTACATTTAAGTGGATCGATATGAAAAGTTGAGGATTAAAGATATAATCATATCAAATTAAACTGTGAGCAGTGTACTTTCTCATAATGGAAAAGACTGTCACGAACTAAATTAAATTAGATATTTTATTTTAACTGATTATATATATATATAAATATAAGTATGTCTCAAAATTAAGATATCAAATATCTCATGACAGTTTGAGGTTGTAGCTAGACAAGTTTGACGTTGTAACAAAATTATAATCTGATTAACTATTCTTACGTACGTACGGGTTTACATGGACCGAGGTGACCCCTAGTAGGCTAGTCCGCGTAAAGGGGGGTTTACGTAGACCGAAAGGGCTTTCTCTGAACGTAGTCATCAGGGTGACTGCGTTCTGGGTTGAACACGGTCCTGAGGGTGACCGCGTTCTAGACTGGCCGGCTGGTTCATGTAAAGGGGGTTTACGCGGGATGGAGTGCTTGGAGGGTTCCTGGTTTGGGTAAAGCCCCCCTTTAGGGGGGTTTAGGTAGATCAGAATGGCTGAGTTTGACTTGGAGGAGAGAGAAAGGCCATGTGGTTCCCACTGGGGGTTAAGGCGAGCTAGTTTCATAGAGATAAAGAGGTGCGGGTCCCGCCTGGGGGTTCTGCGGGTTGGGCTTTCTTTTCTTCACTAGGTTTCGACAGGTTGGAGTGAAGGGTTTAGACAGGCCATGGCTGAGTGGGTCCAGGATTTAGGTGGTTGGAATGATGGTTGGGTTTAGAGGTTTAGGCGAGTTAGGTGATCTGGGGTTTACGAGGGTTAGGTGGACTGGGGTTAATGTGGATGAGGTGGACCGGGGTTCATGAGGATAGGCTGGACTGGGCGAAGAAGAGAGAGAGAGAGAGAGCTTACTTGAATTTGGACCCAGAGCAGCCGAACTCGGTGTCTGTCCGGGCTCCATCTTGAATGCGGTCGGCTCAAAGGTCATATTTTGGATGCAGCCTCCAGGGTGGCCACGACCAGGTTGGCACCTGTTAATGACTCCAAAGTTCGAACGCGACTTGCTGCTATAGTCGAGGGTGTCAAGCCGCTTGTAGAAGGTGTGTCAAGAGTTGTTCCCTGCATTTCTATCATGTGCCATGTGACGCGATGGGCGGCTATGAGTCCTGGGTTGGCTCAGAAATTGGGATGTCGGCATGATGATGTAGTTTGTCTGGTAGTCGGGGGTGACCCCTGCTTCTTGGTGGAGAGCCGTGTGATACAATGAGTGGCTCTGGAATCCAGGTTGGACTCAACAGCTAGGTTTGTTGGTATTGTGACATGGATAAGGTGTTTCAGATATCATTCCCACCTTTCCGTAGTGTGCTATGGGACACGACAAGTTGCTTTAGGTCTCGTGTTGTCCCGGTTATTGGAGTGCCAACGGTGCGATACCGTATGCAGAGTATCTAGGAGTGATCCCCAAATCTTCACAAGTGCTGGTTTGGTATGACAGGTTGTTCCGACCCTCGGGTCTAATCTGACCATCAGGAAACTAGTTGGCATGATGCCATTTGCTTGGGGATGATCCCCATTTGTTGTGTTATGCCACTTGACACGGCGAAATGTCCTGATTTCTGGGATTGACTGGGTTGGCAGTGCACCTTTGGCGTCATGCCATTTTCTCTATTTAGGGAACAATTCCATGTGCTTAAATCCTGATTAATTAGAAAAAATAAGTGGGTGCCAATAGTTATCACTGGCTGCGGAGCCTATGTACATGTATACCGTATATTTCCGGTTACAACAGTCTTATTAATGCTTAGTAAATGAGCTCTCCCTTCCTAGAATTCCCAGATAGCTTAAAAAATATCTGACTTGATGATATCCCAACAATGATGGAAAAAAAACCATTGGAAAACCGTCTACCCCGAGATCTTTATCATTTGCAAGAGAGAAGATATCCTTCTTCATCTCCAACTCTTCAAAGGGACGGGAAGGATCTCTACTCTCTTCTATCGAAAGGCAAGGAAAGAGGTCCTCAACAATGGATAGTCTGACTGACTCATCCTCGAAAAATAATCGATAGTACAATTGTCTGGCATGCCTCGCGATGTCTACCAATAAGGTGATGAGCTGGTTCCAGTTCCAAATGTAGCTGATGCAATTCTGTTGCCTTCTACCTGAAGTAATCTTTTGGAAATAAGAAGTGTTTATGTCCCCCTCTCAATCCATCTTTCCCTAGCTCTCTGCTTCTAGCTGATTTCCTCTTTCCTAATATTCTCATTAAAATCAACCTTAAGCTTGTCCCGTTGAATCGTGCCAAGTTCATCCAGAAGACATGCCTCCTCCAATGCGTAAAAAAGCCCCCTCCAGTTGTGCCAAAATCGTGTCCTTCGCCGCCTTGCCAGGGAGAGCCTTCAAGGCTCCCCACTTAGCCAACTCCCATGCTAGGCTCTTCAATTTGCCTACCAATCTAGCCACAACAGATGTCTCCTGTCTCTGGATACCCCAGACCCTAATGACAATGCCTAAGAAGTCTTCCTCTAAAAGCCGATATTTTTCCAGTCTGAACTGAGCTCCTATTACCCGCCTACAGCTAGTCCTCAGCATAATGGGCTTGTGGTCTGAGATAGGTCTGGCCAAAGCAAGAGCCTCCAGATGTAAGAAGTGATCTTCCCAATCAACTGAGACAAGGAATGTAAGTGTGGACTAGGATCAGTCACTTCTCAAATTAGACCCGATGAAGTGGGTATTGAAAGTGTAAATGTTAATCAAAGCTGCCTCAAACATAAAGTCTTTGAAGTCTTCCATCTCGTCAATGGGATTAGAGCCGCCTGACTTCTCATCAAGTGAGATAACAGTATTGAAATCCTCCCCTAAACACCATATATCGCTAGAGCTGGCATGGTGTAGATGGAGCTCATCTCACAGAGCTTTCTTGTCCTCCCTGTTCCGCGGCCCATAAACACCAAAAAAGTCCCACCAAAAACCATCGTTGATGCTGCGAAAAGAAAGAGAAATAGCTCCCCTGCCAATGTGTCTGAGCTCCTCTACTTTTTCAACCTCAAACTGATTTCACATAATCATAATACCCTGACTCCCTCATGATGCTCTCCCCATCTCCCTCACATTTCCTCTCTTGTAAACACAAGATGACGATTTTACATCTTCTAACAAGATCATACTTAGGCTGCCCCCCCTCCCATCTCCTTCCTCCTCAAACTAGCGTGCCCCGCCATCAACCCTAACCCTAGCAACCTTCAACCCACGACCCAGCCCCCTCTCCCTCAGCAACCCAGGTCTACCCTCCCCTGCTCCGTGCGTCCACGGCATTCCCGGAGTCGCCCGTCACTGCCTCGACCTCCCATGGTTCAGGAAGAACTCTCTGCTATTCTCTGCAACCAGCCTACAGTAGAGGTCACGTTTGCAGAGGCTACCCTGGCATCCACTGTATGAACCAGCCGAAGTTGTCTTCTGTGGAGTCGTACGTTGTCGAGCCAACTTCGTTCCAGAGGTGGTCCCGCTGCGATCCGACCTCGGCTCCGTTCGCGTGGCCCATTCTCGTGCAACTGCACCAGATTTGGGTCTGAACCTGAGCATCATTTGGTAGCAGCTCCACCGCCCACCCCTCTGCGATTCAGTCAGAGCTCTCTTCACAAGCGTTCTTCTTCTCCGAAGAACCGACGAACCAGAGGTGGTCCCGCCTGGTTTCGACATTGTCTCCATCCAGTGCATCCATTCTCCCTCAATCGCGCCAGACCTAGAGTCCTCTGTTCACCCAGGACAAGCTGCTGTCAAGTCGGCCCTGACTCCCCCTCCTCCTCTCAGTTTCAGGTCAGACAGTCTTCAGAAAAGTTTCAGGTTTCGACGATATGGAACTAACGCAAGTGGTCTTGTCCCAATCTGATGTCAGCACTGGGAGTTCCTCCACAGCTATCTGTGACTGGTCCAGCTGTTCACCTAGGAACCTGACGCCGGCCATTCCTGTGATCACGTCCAGCGAGGTGATCAGACGGCTGCCATCTTCTGAGGGTTCGTAGATCTCCCTGTCATCAACGTCCATGACTTGGTCCCGTCATGTTTGGAGTTCAACAGTGCCCGTACCGGCTGACGTACCACGATCGCGCCAACCAGTCCTGCGCGGCAGAACTGCACAGGCCCACAGCTGCGGCCGCCGTCTCCATCCAGCGACATCAGCTCAGCGCCAGACCTTCAAGCGTCCTTCGGCATCCCTCGGGCTTCGTCCAGGAGTTGGCTGCACCTCGATCGGACGCCCGAGCTCGGCGTACGGTCGACCGCTCGTTTCCCCACCCCGCGATCCCCCCTCCTGCGCGAGGGTAGTGCACGTAACTGTTTTCCCCTCCCCGTGAACCCCTCCCTACGTGGAGTGTAGTCAATGTAGTAGCAGGGATCGTCGCCAAGCTTCCTCGACGTAGCGTGTTCGCCGGGTGCTCACGCTCCCCAGCGCGCCCTCGTCTTCGACCGGAGCCGGTCCTTCAGACGGGCTAGGTATGTGCGGCTGCCTCTCCACTCTGCTTGTCTAGTATTAGCTCCAACTGCAGCGCCCGTGTGAGGAGTGCCCGGTCCATAATTCCACTAATCGTGAGTTCTTCTACAAATGGCCCAGAGGTGACCGTTCTATAAGCAGAGTGCATTTTCTTTCTTTTTCTTTCCATTTACTTATTTAATGAAATGCATGATTCTATTATAAAATGAAGAACCAATGCAATTATCCTAAAATGTATGTAGGGAAAGTGCAGGACTCGGATCTCCTGGCTACAGGTCCGGGCAGTGTACCTGGGACTGTTGGACTTCCAACGGGAGAGGCTCATAGAGATGGGCTTTGCCAAGTTCTTGGGTGTAGAGGTGACTTGGCTGGATACGCCGCTCCTCTATGCTCTGCATGATCACTGGGATCCGGAGAGCCGGACGTTCCTTTTCCCATGGGGGTGCAGGCGATCGAGCTGACAGCCACCTTGGGAGAGATTACCCAATTGTGAGAGGAGCTGGAGCGGAGCCACGTGGCAGCACGAGAGGAAGCAGAGCGGATCCGTGCCGCAGCACAGGACAAGATCACTCATCTCCAAGAGGACATAGTGCGGAGTCGATTGGTGGACACGATCGAGATAGCACCCCTTCGGGCAGAGTTGGAGTGACTTCGGGCTAGTGCTGAGGAGTTGGTCCGGGTTTGAGCGGAGCGTGAGCGTGCTCTGATAGAGATGTCAGGGCTGCAGGGGGAGCTGCGGGCATTCTGGGAGATGAGCCAGGAGCGTAGCAGAGCTCTGAGCCGCAGCACCCATGGCACCCATGGTTCGTACTGTGGCTACTTCACCAGTTCCTCCAGTCACCAGAGGAATGAAGACGAGGAGCGGCACCACCGGCGCGAGCGAGAGGAGGCGAGCTCTACGATGGCCCCGCCATCGAAGAGGCACGAGGGAGGTGGTGACAGTGACAGGTCGGAGGGTGAGGCCTGATGTAGTTATGAGATGACTTTTGTACATGATGACATGGTTATGATATGACATGTTCTTTTTGTTGATTTTCTTTGTGGAAATGAATGTGTGAATGTGTGGATGCGAATGCTAACTGACGCTAGAGAAGTACGATAGAGTGAGGGCGAGAGACGGACAGACTTAAAGAGGAACGATGCAAAAAACACAAATTGATGTGGCAGGGAGATGAACAGTAATCCAGTAGGCCGCCCCATGGCCAACACGGTCTAGAGATAAATCGCTTAAAGCAATTCGGTCAGAACAGAAAGAAAGACCTAAACGGTCCAATATGGTCCGTTCAAAGGATAAGAACGGTCTAGCTATGACCGTGGGTGATATGGAACGGACACTCCAAAGCTGTTCAAATGCTAGTGACCGAAGTGTGTAGAAGGTTGCTGAACTGTCTTCATGAGACCGTGTTAATTTTGGGCGGTCTTCATTTGGTCGTTTAACTAATTAAAGCTCTTTGACAAGGAAGGGATGCAATGCGTGCCATAATGATTTCTTTTAGATTTTCAAAATATTTTATTTTTATCAATTTTTGAAAATATTTAATTTTTATGAGTTTTCCAAAAATATTTTATTTTTATGGATTTTCCAAAAAATATTTACTTTTTATGGATTTTTCAAAGATATTTCATTTTTTTAAAATAATATGGCTACCTGCAGCATCCATAGGCGGGCTAAAACTATTGGCCAGGGATCGTTGTTCCTACCTTTCTCATTAAGGAATCCCCTTAAACAGGGCGTGCAAGTGAGGGTGGCTTACCATAACCAATAGCCTCTAAAGAACGGTGCCCCTACTAAGGCCAAACCCAGGGTGCAACCCAGCCCAAGAGGGAGAAATAGAAGAGAAATTGGGAGATAAGCCTTGTGCAGGACGAGAAATATCAGAACTCGACTTCTTCCCAGGGCACTACCCCTCAAAGAGTAGGTCTGTTGCGCCGGGACATTGCATCTTTAATTTTTAGGACCCTTAGGCACGCATACAACTGGGCTCATGACGTCCCGCGGGGCTTTGCCACTCTTGCCATGCCTCTGATTCTTCATAATTTTGCCTTGATTTTGATGTTGATTTTCATTTGACAGCCCTTACTAGCCAGATAAAGCATGGATGCTCATTTTTTAGGGTTAAGAATGCCCCTATTTGAGACCTCTCCCGTATTAGGGAGTGCCCTGGTTGGTCATCTTACCCATCAATCTCTTGCCCCTGTACTTAGCCGACCAAAGAAGAGAAAAGGCTTTTGTGCATGCCTGAATCTAGCCAAAGTAGCAACGATGTTACTCAAGAGGAGATTAGCTATAGCTTACAGTGTAGTGTGTGTAGAACCCATGCCCAAAGGTCACCCTTAACGATCGGGGAAGAAACTAGATTCTTGGCATAGGGCTACCACCAGCCTAAGGGTGCTACAGAAGCTAACTCATTTTAACCAAATTCAAATTACCTAAGTCACTAAACCACATTTTAAGGAATGTGTGATTAATAAAAATACTGATGGCGCATTTTTGCATAAAATAAAGATACCTTCACATATCCATCGCGTAAAAACCAACATCCTGAAAGCTTAGTCATTTGAATCTTTTTGTTTTCTTGCTTGACAGGATAAAAAAAGACAAGAGAGCAAAGGATTAGGTTCCTCAACACGGAGGAGTGGCAGACATCATACTAGATGAAGTAGGGATAAAAAGGAAGAGAGGCAAGGGCTAGAACTCCCTCGTTAAGGCACTGAGACCCTGATAACAAGGAACCAAGTACAGAAGAAATCAGATCAGTTGAGATCAAGGCGGGCTAAAGTCTCGAGAATGGTAGGAAAAAGGGTGAGAGCCCCAAAGGGGTGAAGAAGAAAAGATGGAAAGAGAAGGAGAAGAGCCGTCCGACGTGATCGGAGAAGGAATATGAGAGCCATCTGCCAAAGGCGGGGAATAAGTGACATGATCATCTGACAACGTCGGGGAAAAGACACGGAAATCACCCAACAGAGTCGGGGAAGGAAGGTGACGGTCACCTGACAAAGTCAGGGAAGGATCAAAAAAATTGCCTGACCGATTTGGGGAATGAGCACGAGAAACTCCCGACAGGGTCGAGGGGAAAGGATGAGAAGTGGAAATTAGACGTACCCGAGGAGGACAACTAGAAGAAGCCCCTGGATTAGGGAAAGAGGAGGACATATGTCGGAACTTAGAATGGTAAGGATAGGTGAAAATGGTAGAAACATAGTCGGGTGGTGGAAGGCACACCACCCAAGGATAGGAACCGAGCAAGAGAAATGATGAGTGGACGGAAGAAGGAGGTGGAGTGGACCCCCAAATGCACAACCGGCAGCCCCTAAACTTACGGCGCCACTTCTTCTTAGCCGAGATCTTCTTGGAATGAATCCGCCTGGCATGGACTCGGGCCTTCGAGCTCCTTGATTTATCGTGTCTTCTTAGGTAACGGGCCCACCTGGCAGATGGCCTGGGCCGATTATGAATATACTGCTTTACTGGGGTGGTTGCCCCTAGACACGGGGTGCTAACCAGGGGCAGACATTCCCGAACAATTAACTCCTTGGGATGACTATCAGAAAATTGTGGAGTTTTGTTGCTAGGCACTAGGAGCATGAGATTCGGCATCTCCACTTGGCAATTGGGCGAGAAGCCTAACTCCCTTACCAAAAATGCAGGCCAAAGCTGAGGGAGAGTAATGCGTAGCATTGTTGTGGCCATCTCACCAATGAACCGAGGGAGATAACATAGCAAGTGCAGAATGCCCCTAGACAATCTTGAAAGTACGGCTAATTTCCCCTTGAACATGGAATCTATTAAATTCTTGGTAGCCGTACGGGTTAGCACCATCTGAGTGTAGAATCCTTGTTGGCTAGTGAATTGAATACCAATTGAGCAAGGAGAAATAACAACATCGTGTGGGGTGGACGTAGGTCTGGAGGACCGAACCACCTAAAACATCTTGTGTTCCTGTGGTTTGATTGTCTTTGTTTCTGTCTATCAACGTTTAGATGCATGCTAGGCCCGTTTCCATTGATTGATCAGCAGTAGATTTGATTTGGGTAAATTTTTAAAGGGGAATTCATTCACCCCCCCTCTGAATCTGTAGCACCGTGTCCCAACAACCATGCCACGGTGAAGCACGCTTCGAAGGGCCCTAGATGAGCGAAAGAAAAAGAAACAGGGAAGGCAGAGGCTAACGAAGCTTATCTTTTATTCATCCGTAAGGGGGGAAAGGCTACATACAGAAGGGGTTTATCCCAAAGCAAAAGAAATACAGTAAAGGGGAGAAATGAATACACTGGTGGGGGAGGGATCGCCCTTCCCTCACACTCACTATCCTCTCTTCACCTCCAAGGTGCAAGGAAGGGGAAGGCGCTTCTCCTCTTTTCTTCAGCTCAGAACCCTGGAACTCTCGAGCACTGGGATCCTCTCTACTCTTCAACCTCCTGTGGGCAACTGGACTCCTCCTTCTCCCTTCTTTTTCTTCACATCTTTATACCAACCGAGATGGGGGAGAAGCCCCCAAAGCCAAAAGCACCTGTCTATTTCTCTCTTCTCTTTCTCCCCGCTTGAAGATAGTTGAGTGGCCTATAGTGAGAGGCATTGATAGAGCAGGGGTGGTGCTTGCTCAGGATTGGTTGATGGCGACCTGTGGAGATGCGTCATTTGGTGCGACGCTCAAAGACTTCTATTCTTGGCATGTAGGTGGCTGCCCACCGGTCAGACGCAGGCGTTCACTCCATTTTAGGTAAACAGTATCCATTATCAGTCTGTTTGCAGGGAAACAGGGCATCAGACTCAGGATAGGATGGCAGCCCTGGTTAAAACGGCGTGGGGGGAGTGTGCGCGCCGATTTAGCAGTGCAAAGCAGGCACGTCGGGTCACCAGGAGAAGCAGGGGGCTCCGATTTAATCAAGGAAGAGGGGGGCGCCGATTTAGGGTCTTGGAAGGGGTGCACCAATTTAAGTGCTTGGAGGGGGCGGGTCGGTTTAAGTGCCGACCGCACCAGTTTAAGCTTCAAAAGACCCCGTCCTGGCTTCGTGGCGATTTAGACGAACACCTGTGCTCCCGCACTGCTTTAGTTGTAATGCATCACCTCTGAGATGTTTAATTCAAAGCCTCTGAGCTCTGGCTTGGACTTTTGTGATTTTCGATGTATGCCAAAACCATGTTCAAATTCCTGGGTTTTTTCTGATTCGGCCTTCGGCACTGCCAGTTGGGGAGCCGTTGCCACATCTTCTACTTGAGGGGCTTCATTATCAGGTAGCGGACCACCAGGTGCGTTCTCTTTCTGATCGGGCGAGGTATGGGGTTTATTCAGCCTCTTCATCTTTGACTTGCTGCCATGTCGACTGGTAGAGTGCCTTTGGCATTGTGCCACTTTACTCTATTTAGAGAGTATTTTTCTATGCTTAATTCTCAACTAATTTAGAGAAAATAATCAGATGCCAACAACGGCCTATACTGCTACACTCAAATGTCATCTGAGTTCAAGAACGCGGGGGCAACCTACCAACGCCTCGTCAACCACATGTTCGACTCACAGATCGGCCACAACATGGAGGTATATATCGACGACATACTCGTCAAAAGCCTCCAAGCCGCCGAGCACTTGGGTGACCTGGCGGAGACCTTCGCCACGCTCAGAAGATACAACATGAAGCTCAACCTAGTGAAATGCGCATTCGGAGTACAATCGGGGAAATTCCTGGGCTTCCTCGTCACCCACCGGGGGATTGAGGTCAATCCCGACTAAATCCGAGCGGTGCTGGAGATGCAGCGGCCAGGGCGAGTGAGGGACGTACAGTGGCTCACTGGTCGCGTCGTCGCCTTGGCTCGGTTCCTGTCCCGAGCCACCGAATGGTGCCTCCCCTTTTTCCGGTTGATCAAGCAAGCCAATCAAGCGTCGGAGAAGAAATGGTAGATCGAATGGGACCAGGAGTGCGAGCAGGCGTTCCAAGAATTAAAACGCTATCTGGCGACCCCTCCCGTCCTCGCCAAGCCACAAAAAGGAGAAGAGTTACTCCTGTACCTATTTGTGACGCCAAGCACAATGAGCGCCGTGCTCACACGGGAGGAGGCAGGGGTCATGAGACCTGTCTACTATGTCAGTCGAGCGTTGCAAGGCCCGAAATTTCGGTACTCACGAACTGAAAAGTTCGCCCTTGCGCTCATCACGACTGCTCGCAAGCTGCGACCATACTTCTTGGCTCACCCAATCGTTGTCCTCACCGACCAACCACTGCGACAAATCCTCTAGAACCCTGACGCCTCGGGAAGACTGATCAAATGGGCAATCGAGTTGGGAGAATTCGACGTCAAGTTCGGCCCGAGGACTGCGATCAAGGCTCAAGCCCTCGCCGACTTCGTGGCCGAGTGCACCATACCCACTGAAGACCCACCCGAGCAATCCTCCGGGCCCACATCGGAGCTGTACGCTGACGGATCGTCCTGTGCCACGGGGAGCGGAGCAGGATTGGTCCTACTCTCTCCGAAAGGGCTCGAGCTTCAGTACACCTTGCGATTCAACTTTTCAACTATGAACAACATAGCCGAATACGAGGCACTCCTCTCAGGGCTGCGCATGGCAAAACACTTGGGGCCGACCAGCGTACAAGCGTACAGCGACTCCATGCTCATCGCTAACCAAGTGAGGGGGGAATTTGAAGCGCACGAACCCTCCATGGTCAAGTACTTGGAGCAAGCCAGGGCCGCGGCAAAGGAGTTCTCCCACTTCGAGGTGGTCCATATCCCACGAGAGGAGAACGTCCCCGGTCAACCCGGGGTTACCTAGTGGTTGACAGGTAGTCTTGTTGTGTCTCGGCGGCCTTGCCCAATTCGAGACATTAGTTCTAGATGCCTTGAGGTATCGTTCTACCTCGGTTTACGTATCCAGGTGTGCTGAGGGTTCTTGGCATCCCCTCAGGTCTCCGTGTGTCATTTTTCTCAGAGCGTCATTTTCCCTGGCTTAGGATTAGACCGATTGGCGACTTGTTCCGCTATGTGCGATGATCCTGACTCAGAGTCATAGGACTCAAGGACCGTTGTAGTTGTAGGTCTAGTTGTCTAATCCTCAGTCTGTTGGCAGTCTCTTGTGCTGCCTTTGGTGCTTTGAAGTACGTGTTACAAGGCACTCTTGCCTTTATGTACTTCGGCACCTGCGTTCTGGAGTCCGTGTCTTATGAGCCTTCACTAGTCGTAGCCTTACGGTATGCTTCGGCGTGACAGCTTTTACAGTGGGGCACTTCCGGTTCATGATTTTTAAGCTAGTTTCAGTCAGCTCCCGCGGTTACCGTTGTGTCCTATGGGGGGAGAATACTAGCTAGAGGCCTGGCTTAGGCAAAATCCAGTGTGTGCACATGTGGTCAGGGGCTTTGGACTGAGGCCGATGGGCGTTCCCCTGTCTAGTCACTCTCGACTTGGTTACTGTTCTGGTTCTGACAGTGTCTTGGCCTCTGCCTGACTGTAGGCATAGCAGACGAGACGCTTGTAGGTGCAGCATAAGACGTCAGTAGACGCAGCTGACTGTTCTTCTAGTGTGGGGCACTCCAGTCACGTGACACGTGACTCTTCACGTTTCTCTTCGCGTTTTTCGTGCGTCGTGACCTTCTGGGTTAACCCTTTTGTGGCTGTACTCGGGGTCAGTGTCTTTCACTTGCACGACATTCCAGTTGTGTATGTGGCAGTGTGCATGACGTCCTTGTCGTGTTATCTGTCGTCTGTCTAGCCTTTCCCTAGGTTTCTTTTATCTGTTTTGTAGGTTCCTTATGTCGGCAGTTCAGCAACTCCTGACTTTGTCAACTCTGAGTCGTTCTCCTGCCCTTGCTTGGAGTAGTTTGGGGTACCAAGGTTAGTTCGGTAGCCGTTGTCTAGTACGGCTTCTTCCTCCCCCTCTTCCTTAGCTTGTTCCCTACTCTTACTTCCTGATCTATTTCCTTTACAGCTTTGTAGTTTAGCTTTACTGCTTTACTACTACCTGTTGCTTACCTACTATTGCCTGCTATTTTTAGCGTGTTACTACGTGTTTTCTTCGGTGGGGATTCGTGTGACCCCTACTGAGCCAGTGACATGAGGCTCACCCCTGCTTTATAGGTGGTGGTCATTCGTTCGGCTTCCGTATGTACCTGGGGCGCGTGCTCGTAGCGTCTAGTTGTGACCAACTGGTACCCTCATCGGGCTTCCCCCAACTCTCTGGTACGTAACGCAAACGGGCCGTAATTGGCGGCCGACTCACCCGACACTCACCCCGAACCCGTGGGTAACTCGGCGATGCCGAGGGGAGGATGTGAGGGCTGATCCCTTGCTGGTAGAGGGCCAGCAAGGCCAGAGGGTCTCCCAAAGGGTATGGCTAGTCTGATTCTAAGGGCCAACCTGGTGCCGAGGGCACGGGTAGTCACTCACTCCCACGGTGGTCACTCGGAAGTACGGGACTTGCGAGATCAGACACTCTCTCTCACCAGCCAGCATAGCTAAGAGCTAATATTGATTGAAAAGTACTGAAATAAGAGCAAGAAAAGAATGCTTACTCGACCAGTTTGAAGAAACTGGCCCCGACCAGAGACGAGGATGAATGGGGAAGCGTGGGGTTTGCCACACGCCGCGGCGAGGAAGCTTCAACCTGTTTAAACATTTACACCACTACGCCTCTCATAGGAGGGGGGATCTTGGGGTGGGGGTTAATTTATTACAACCAAAACTACCTCCACGTAGGGAGAGGCCTTCAGCCGGCCAAGCGGGGAGGGGAAGAAATGGGTGAGGAGCTTCAACGGCCGGCGAAGTCGGTTCTATCCTCTTTTTGGAACAAGGGACAGGGAGGCGGTGTCGACGCTGCTGTGACCACGTCCGAACTCAGTTTTTGACGAAACCAAAGGTCAACACCTTTTAATTGGACCAGGGTCTTGTCTAATTTTTCTGGAACTCCCAGGTTGTCGGTGATGGGCAGGGAAGAGCCACAAACAGGATCTCTGCTTCCTGGTTCTAACTGCTACAGAGTCGCAGTAGCAGGAAGTCGAGGCCGCCACGAGCACTCCTGGACTCAAAATCGAGCGTGGCAGGAAGTGTTGGAACCATTGACGAGCCGCCATCGAAACGAGATCCATGAGGATGCCAGCTGATGTTGAGGTAGGCCGGAGCAGTCGAAAGAGTGACAGGGTGTCTATTTAGTCCAGAAGGGGACAGAATAGTGCACCCTGGGGAGAAAATTAAGAAGTTGCTGCTCCAGCCACTGAATGGAGTACCGCTTCTTGGAGAGGGAATAAGACTCGTTGTAGAAGGTCCCGGCCAAGTCCTGCCTTCAAATCTTTTGGTGGCGGAACGTGGTAGCCTCTGCAAGTCGTCTCTGGCTGACAGTCAAGATGCAGTTGCGCAGTCGAGGGAGATCGCCTGCCCCGGACAGTCACGAACTCAGAATGAGGCGAGATGACCATCGTTGTGAACAAGACCCGAAGACGCTTCCAGAGGTAGCTCTTGCGCCTCCTGAATCACCTGGATGACATCGCAGCTTCCTCTGCAATCTTCAAATTCTCTGGGCTGCGAATTGATAGGCTGTGTGTTGCTCCAAAGGTATAAGGAAGGGGGGTGGGGATGGGATTAATGGTGGGGGAGAGTGATGGGGTGGCCTGAGGGTAGTAAGTGCCATGCAGGGCAAAGTGCTACGCTATGGGAGCCACCTCTTGAACCCGCAATGGGACAAAGTGCTACATAGTGAGAGCCACCTCTTGAGCTTGTAGGGGCCACCTCTAGAGTCCTACCTGCCTGAGGGTTTGATTGCGTGCTATATGTGCCCAGCGACGAGGACATCGCCTATATAAGAGGGGTAGATTATAACACCCTCAATTATAGTTAAATTGTACTCTATATCACCGAGACACCTTTTGAAGTATTGGCTCAGTTCTTGTTAAGAACTCTGAATTTAAGCGTGCTTAATGGGGAGTAGTATCGAGATGGGTGACCTCCTGGGAAGTCCCACATTCTAGAGCCGATCACTATTAGAAATGGACAAAACCATGCAGCCGGTAGGCCAAAGCAGACAATACCTCAATGGTATAGAGTATTGGGCATGATAGGTTTGGCCGCCCAGCCCTCTGGGCAGCCATCGGGGTGGCCACCCAGTCTGGGCAGCCAGAGGAGTGGTCGCCCAGGTCTAAGGGTGCCCAGGGTGGGCGGCCAAGTGGCTGGCTGCCCAGTCCTGTTGGGCGGCCAGTGTAGTGGTCGCCTAGTCCCCTTGAGCCTGGGGGTGTGGCACTCTGTGGTTTCATCTTCCAGAATGTCCGTAGGAGGGGTGGCCTTGCGAATTTCGTGTTTGAGTGGTTCTGCGTGCTGTGTTGGTTCCAAGGTACTAGTGTGGGCCATCCCTATCAGCTGATGGTTGTGGACAGTCTTTCCTATGTTGGGCTACTCATATCGACTATCCCCGCGAGAGTGCCATGAGTGTGGGTGTTCTTGCGTGAGGGTTGTGATTGCGGCTAGGTCTCTTTGTAGGAGTCATGGACCGTGGTCCTCATATTCCCGTCCTACACTTTAGTTAGTCTTCTGTGGACTGACAGTCATGGTTTAGCTATCTGGTTAGTGGTCCTTGGTTCTCGTGCTAGCGAGCCGTCTCGTGGTGATTTAGTATAGACCGGTGGTACATCGGTGGTTTTCGTGGTTGCGGCGAGTTCTCACCCTTGGTGACTCTACCCACTAGACATAGCTGACCTGGGCACGTTTGTGTGCTGACCCACCTGGGAGTGGTGGAGGCTTGTCCCGTGTAGAGGTTTGTAGGCTGGTTACATGAGGGCCCCTTACCTTTATAGCCTGAGTTTGACTGGGGGAAAATTGGCAAGAGGACCCAACCTAGAGTAGATGGTCTATGTGTGTGCACATAGTTGGGGATAGTAGACGCGTGCTGATGAGTGTAGGCACCGAAAAGGATGCGGGCGTGCCGTGTTCGTGGGTGATGCGATGACTTGGGCCTCTCTCCGAACTGTTGTTGCCTACAGTGCACAAGTTAGAAAAATAGAAATGGGTGTGATTATCAGAGACCTATACCTAGGCCTCACAGAAGTAGGATGATCATGCCACCATGTAACCTCCTCACAGCCTCCCCTCGCCTGTCGCGGACCTCCCCCTCTCACCTGCACGCCCCTCTCCACCTTTGCGACCACCACGGACGCTGTGGCCCACAACACCACCAACCTCCCAGCCATCTCCATCGCCGCCGCGAGTGCTCCCCCAGACTCCACCTCCCTCCGTGGCAACCTCCTGCTAACCCGCCGCCGCCGCCATCTCTCCGGCCACTCACGGCAACCATCCCACGACAGGGCCCTCCGCCACTGCCACCCCCACACCACAGCGTCCTCCACCTCGCTACCCCAGCACCTTCACACCGCTACCGCACCGGACGCACGACGCCACGAACCCTGCTGCTCCACTGCGGCAACTCCATCTCCACCTGCAACCGACCTCTCCCTCTCACTAACACCGCGAGTCACCCACCGGTCACCACCGTTGCCACCTCGCAGCCCTCACCACCGACCTCCCTCTCGCCTCCCTGCATGCACGCCTAACATCTCCACCTCTCATCACCCGCGACCACTGCACCGCCATCCCTCCGCCTGCATGCCCACTGCACCACCGCGCCGACCCTCCGCGACCGCCGATAGCCCTCCAAGCCACCAGCCGACCTCCCGCCAGCACCCAGCCGTAGCGACCCACCAACCTCGTCGACCTCTCGCCAGGACCCTCTCATTCCACACACACAACGCCCACGAGCCTCCCTCCATCCCAACTCTCTGCCGCCACCTCCCCACTACAAATCACCCTCCACTTCACCGCGAGCCCTCCGGCCTCCACTCCGCCACCGGCCATCTCACCGCAGCTACCTCCGGCCATCTCTGCGAACCACTCTTTTCCTCTCTCGGCACCCTCCTTCGTCGCGGCACTCCTCTCCTCTAACCTCCCCACTCCCTCGTCGCCGAGCACCCCACGCCACCACCTACATCTCCCTCACCCTCGCTCCCTCTCTCCGCCACCGTCCGCAACCACCGCCGGCGACCCCCACTTCACAGCCACTCGCCCACCCTCGCACGTCCGACTCCGCCTGCACCTCTGCCGCACCTCCACTCCGCTACCACTTCCCCACGCCCGCCACACCTCCACTCTCTACCACCTCCTCACACCTCTGCGAACCCCCCTCCCCATCTCTCTGCTCTCTCTCTCTCTCTCTCCCTCCCGCGGCACTCTCTCTCTCCAGCGCAGCCACCCCAACCACCCTGCCCGCGAACCCCTTCTCTCTCCTCCTCTCATCGCCGAACTCTCTCTCTCTCTTTCTCTCTATCTGTCTCTCTCTCCCTCTCTCTCCCTCTTTCTCTCTTTCTCTCTCTCTCTCCTCTTCTTACCCTCTCTCTCTACCCCCCGCCAGATCTCTCTCCCACTAGATGAAGATGATAGGATTGATATCCACCCAAGAAACCTTGATCCAAGAGGCCGCCCTCAATTTGATGACATTCCACCCCCTTCACCATTTGGCATCATCCCTTCACCCCCTTCTCTTGTCCTCTTGGAGATACACCGGAGGCCTGCTCACAGCTGTGGACCTACAGAGAACCAGTCACGTGCAGCTCCGGCCACGACATCATCCTGGCGTCCCTGAATGACCAAGGGTACCGTTGGAAGCTTCTCCTTGTCTTCTTCGCAACGACGGTAGTCTTGTCCCATTCCGAGCTCGGGGCTATCCGGTGGGGCCAATCTCCGCCAACTACGCGTCTTCCTCTAGACTGTCAACCTGAAGTTGTGTGCAGAAGCTCCCACGGCCGGCCATCTGAGGATTTGGAGGCGGGGCTTGGCCAAGATCTTCTACGATGAGTCACCTTCCAGTACCAAGAAGCGGCTTCCCGATTGGACCCCAGACAAGTGAGTTCTTAATTTTCTCCCCAGTGTGCGCAGTTCTGTCCCCTCCAGGACTGAACCGACCCCTGTCCACTGTTTGGGCTCTCCCAATCTACTATGACTTTCTCTGGCATCCCTATAGGTCCTGTTTTGAAGAGTACTTGACAAAGGATCCAACGACTCTAGCCACGCCTGAATCAGAGCCCAAGAGCACTCGGGGTTACATTGTCTTCCTAATGTAGTGGAGCTGAAGTAGCCTGAACCAGAGCAGTCCAGCCATGTTCCAGGTCCTACCCTAACCAGCAACATCATCAGGGGAATTCAAGAAAATTCAGGCTTCCTTCTGGTTAAAGTACAATACTTTCTGCACTAGTTTCATCCCATTTGGAGTTCAGTGGTGACCGTGACGGTGACATCTTCGACTGTCTATCTGGTGGTTCCAGAAGCTGGCAGCATCGTCGAAACTCGACACGATGATTTTCTAGCTTCACTTCCCCCCCCACTTGGCCGGCTTACTGCCCCTCCCTGTGTGGAGGTAGTATTTAGTTGTAAATCTCTTAACCCCCACCTTAAGATCTCCCCTCCTACGAGAGGTGTAGTGTTATAACCCACTTATTTTCAGGTCAAGCGCCATCGTCGCGACGTGTGGGCGTATGCCCACGCTTCCCGGTGCGCCCTCATCTCCAGTCGGGATTGGTGTTTTCACACCGATCAGGTGAGCATATGATACCCCCTTGCCTGGTTACAATCTTTGCTTATTTAGTATAGTCTTTGCTTGCCGTCAGTCAGTGAGATAAGAGCATAGACTCGCACATCACCTTAAGTGTGCCCACCGCGGACCGTGAGTGAGTGCCTCCCAACCCACGCCTCAGCGTGCCACCCACCCATGAAGTTGGGAACCCCAGGCCCTTAGGGGTCAGCCTAAGCCCGCTAGGTCTTTAGAAATCGATTGGTTCCCACCTCGGACCCTCGCCATCATCCCCCGGTCACCATCGGGAGATCGTGTGCGCCGTGCGAGTGAGCCGCTAGCGTGAGTCTGACTTCTTCTAGCTAGCTTTTCTTCGGATAGTACTCTTTTGTCTCCTCAGAAACAAGGTGAGTGGCTGATGAAGAGACGTCGCCGACTGAGGTGGTGATCCTCGACGAGGAGGAGACGCCTGCTCCTGACGTATCTCAAGCGTCCGGGAGTACTTCCCGTGCCCGGGACAAGGGCAAGTGGCTAGCTCGGGATGGATCTTTCGAGCGTAGCGGGGCCAATCGTAAGGACCCTGTGGAAAAGATGTTGTGGTCTTCGATGATGGTCGAGACTGCTGAGAGGAAGAGGGCGAGAAAGGCAGTGGTTGCTCATCCCATCAAAGAGGGCACGCAGCTGGCTCTCTCGACAGTCGAATCAGAGGGGGTCGTCACGATAGGAGGAGTCACGGCTGAGGTGGATACATTCTAGGCAGGGGTGGCCGACACTAGGACACCTACTGAGACCATTGGGGCGTAGGACGGCAGAGCTCGATCTGAGCCACTCGAGGCCGAGGGGTCACAAGGTGAGGCGACCCCATCCCAGCTGACCGAGGCTGTGGATGCACAAGGTGAGGCGGTCCGCTTGATGCGGGATGAGCGCGCACGTGGGAATGTCGACGATGGCTTCTGATGCGAACCTGTGGTACAGTCTTATGGCACTACGCTCCACACAGGGAGGGGATCACGGGAATGGGATTGATCAATACAAAACTACCCTCACGCAGGGGGGGGAGCACGGGGACGGGGAAATGGCCCTGCTGCCCTACGTCTGTCCGGCTGGGCAGAACTGACCTGGCTCAAACGGCACGCAGCACACGGGGGAGTCAGAACGGGACGCCGCTGGCACCCAGGCGAAGCTCATGAAGTGTAGGGGCGCACCTGGAAGTTTGGCTTCATTCTGAGGTGGTGAGAGGGCGGAGTCGGTCGCCGATGACAACTTGCGCGAACCTGTCCTGCAGGTTCGGTCTACACAGTCGACGTGCAGAGGGAGGTACGCTCTCCACCAAACTCCAAATGAGGCGGGACCTGCGTGGTTTGAACTATAACAGGAAGACCTACGTGCCAGTCAATTTTGGCGGGCGTCGGAGCTCAGGGCTGGCCGCAGTCGCCTCTGGACTGAGGCTCTGGTTTCTGGATGAACAACCAGACACAGCCAGATTGATCACCTTGGTACGGGCAGCACCAGACACAGATCGTGACAAAACCACCGGGAGTGGTTTCAGGACGTCGAGATCTCCGACTTTGATGAAGATGACTCGGGCCAAAAATCAGCAGAGGAAGGCGTGCCAGGGCCGACAAGCCTGCTGCATGTTCTGGACGGACTGGTCGCACCAGTCTGGCGCAGTCTCGGGAGAATGGCCGCCACAGGCGGTGTGGATGTTGAAAAGGGGTGGGACCACCTCTGGATCGACGGTGACTCAGAGAAGAAGAACTCTTGTGAAGAGCATTCAGGCTGAATCACTTTCCAGATATTTTTAACGCCCTCATGGCCGCCAGTTTGCTCGTCCTACCAAGAGAAAGAACGGCCTGGCCCCAAAATGTAGATACCTCCCGATACTATGTTTTCCATAGGCAGCCAGGTCACAGCATAACTCACTGCTTTCATTTCAAAGACTATATATATGATTTGAATGACCAGGGAGGTATTGACTGGGATGAAATGAGAAAGGTTGTGGCCTCGATGAAAGCACGAAGGCCTCCCCGTCAGCAACAAGGTCCACAGCAACAGCAACAATAAGGTCAGCAACAGCAGCAAGCCCCCACACCCCAGCCGAACATGGGGATTGTTAATAATCCACTACCGGAGCACCCGGCTCCCAATCAACAAGTAAACCCTGTTACCTCCATCCAGGAAGTGAAGAGAGGGCAGGGATGGCATGAAGAAAGCGCCTCTATCGGGGCCATCAATCAGACACCCAACCAACCACCACAATTGATAAGAACAAACCTTCAACCTACACCTTCTTCCCAACCATCATGTCCTCTTATACGCCACGCCACTCAAGGCCCCACTACCACCAACCACATTACCTCATGACCTCTCCTCATCCGCACAAATGTGCCTTCTCACCCAAATCCACCACTAAGTAGACCTCTACTCATTCACCCCTCGCTGGAACCCGTTCCCCCACAACCTACCACGTCTGCCGTAAATCTGCTCCCCAGACCCCTCTTTATTTGCCCAACCATTACATCGGTCACCCCCACACCAGTAGGACCAACTTCCCCTAATCCCCAACCGGCAAGGCGCCTCATAAAGGCACCACCTTCCACCGCTCCTCTCCTGGTGACCAACACTCCATGCATGTCCTCCAACCTTTCACCGACCCCAAGCCCGACAGAGGCGCCCGTCTTACAAACAATGGTGCTCCGAAGTGGACGCATGTTCCACCGCGTATTTCCCTAGCGAGAGCAGGAGCCCGTACAAGAGTAGGAAAAGCAAGAACAGGAGTCTATACTAGGCACACAATATGATTTGCTAAAATATTTGGACAAGACTTTGGCATGGATTTCCATCTTGGAGTTGATTAGGAGTTCTACTCTCCACCAATTGGCCTTGAAGCAAAACTTACATAAAGTAATGGTTATTGAAGACATCCTGGTGGAATAGATTATGACAGTTTTGACTCCAGCTAGCAATCAACTGGCAATCACTTTTTATGAGCATGAATTGGCTCCTCAGCCTTCCAGAAAGTATGCGTTAAGCATTACTGTCGACATTAATAAGGTGGCCGTTAAGCAATGTCTAGTGGATACCAGAGCATCAATCAATGTCTTGCCACCTAGCACTCTCAAAATGTGTGACATTCTAGAAAGTCAGATTCGGCCATCTACCATCACAGTCACAGCTTATGATAATACCAAAAAGCCACCTCTGGGCATGATCACCTTGGTCACGTGGTCCCATTTCCACGCGAGAACCTCCAAGGGCTGAAGCGTACCACCAGGTTGCTGATGTACCGCTTTCACCTGCTGACACATCAGGCACCTGGACACGAACTTCGCAATATCTCTCTTCATGCCAGGCCACTAGAACTACCCCTTCAACTTCTGATACATCTTCGTCGCACCCAGATGTACGGTGTACCTGCTCCCATGTGCCTCTAGTAACACTGCATGCCTCACTTGCTCCTCGGCTGGGACGTACAGCCTACCTCAGAATCTCACAGCACCGTCCTCACCGAAAACCACCTCAGCCAACGCTAACATCCGGGGCAACTTTGGGTCTACACGCTGAGCCTCTGTCACCTGACGGCGAATAGCTGGTGTGACAGACAAGCTCGCAAGCACTGCAGACCCCTCATCTCGAGGAACCTTAATCCTAAATGTCACAACTGGCACTTGTTCCCAGAGCTTCCATTCCCTCAACATCATCGCACTGACCACGACCTTTCTACTTAAGGCATCAGCAACAACATTCATCATGCCCGGCTCATAAGGAAGGGTGAAGTCATAATCCTTCATATATTCCATCCATCTCCTCTGCCCGAGGTTAAGGTCTTTCTGAGTGAACACATATCTCAAACTCTGATGGTCAGTGAACACCTCGAACTTCTCGCCGAACAGATAATACCTCCAAATCTTCAAGGCAAAAATCACAGCCACCAACTCAAGGTCATGGGTAGGGTAGTTCTCCTCATGTGACTTCAACTGTCGAGATGCGTACGCCACAACTCTGCCGTGCTGCATCAACACAGCTCCCAAACTGACCCTGGAAGCATCTGTACACAATACAAAACCTCCTGATCCAGAAGGTAACACCAACACCGGTGTTGAGGTGAGCAACCTCTTCAGCTCCATAAAGCTCTACTCACACTCAACGGTCCAGACAAACGGCACATCCTTCCGCGTAAGTCTGGTCATCGGGGTTGCGATGCGGGCAAAATCCTGAATAAAGCTCCTATAATAACCTGCAAGACTCAAGAAACTCCGAATCTCTATTACGGACCCCGGCCTCGGCCAGTGCACCACTGCCTCAACCTTGGCTGGATCCACAGAAATGCCATCACCAGAAATCACTTGCCCAAGAAAGTGTACCTCATAAAGATAAAACTCACACTTATTGAGCTTAGCATACAATTGGTGATCCCGCAAGGTCTGCAGCATAACTCTCAAATGATACGCATGCTCCTCTGCAGACTGCGAATACACAAGGATGTCGTCAACAAACACGACCATGAATTGATCCAAGTAGGGACAGAACACCCGATGCATCAAGTCCATGAATGCTGCGGGGGCATTGGTGAGCCCAAATGGTATCCCCAAGAACTCATAGTGCCCATACCTCATACTAAACGTAGTCTTTTCTACATCGGATTCATGGATCCACAGCTGATAATAACCGGACCGCAAATCAATCCGCGAGGACACTCGCGCGGACTGAAGCTGGTCGAACAAGTCATCAATCTGTGGCAATGGATACTTATTCTTAACGGACACCTCCTTCAGCTGTCGGTAGTCAATACACAACCTCAGACTACCGTCCTTCTTCTTCACAAATAATACTGGCGCACGCCAACGGGAAAAGCTAGGACAAATGTACCCCTTGGCCAGCAACTCTTGCAACTGCGCCCCCAATTCCCTCAACTCAGCGGGAGCCATATGATAAGGAGCCTTAGACAAAGGCCCCGTACCAGGCACAACCTCAATAACAAAATCGATCTCCCGCTGGGGAGGTAATCCAGGCAAATTCTCGAGAAAAATATTGGGAAACTCACACGCCACCGGAATGTCCCCCACTTCTGGACACTGCTAGTCTACCATGACCACAGAAGTGAGAAAACCCTGACATCCAACATCGAGCAACCTACGGGCCCTAATAGCAGAAATAAGAAAACGAGGGGTGATAGATCGAATACCTTGGAAATAAAACGCGGGTCCATGAGAAGGCTGGAAATAGACCCTCTTCGATCTACAATCTACCATCGCTCTATGGGCCTCAAGCCAATCCATGCCTAAAATCACACCATAATCCCAAAGGTGTAACGCATAAAGCCTGCCTGGCATGTTCTGCCCCTCAATCCACACCAGGACCTTCTCAAAACAGTACGGGGTAACCATATAATCACTCGAAGGCAACTCCACAGCTAAATCACACGACATCTAGGTCACCGGCTCCTCGATACTCAGCGTGAAATCTTCCAAAATAAATGAATACAATGCGCCAGAATCAAACAAAACTCGAGCCCCACAACCCAAAATCACGATAGTACCTTCTACGAGCTGCGATGACTCTGCCTTCGCCTTGGTCATGTGTGTAATCTGGCCTCGAGACCTCTGCCTACCCACATTCGCTGACCGGGGTAATGGTAGACACTACCCCTGCTGTTGAAACTACTGCTGCTAAGGATACTATTGGGGCTGGAAGGGCTACTGCGGAGGGGACTGGGGTGGCTGACGCAGCCTCTGAGGACAGTCACGCGCCATATGCCCTAGCTGGTCACATCTGAAACAAATCACTGGCACTGTGCATTGTCTGCATGGATGTGAGTCGCCACATCAAGGACACGACCCCCGTGAACTTCCAACTAAACCCTGACGTTGATAGGGCATCGACTGCTGGACACTACCCACAGATGCCTGCCTCTGATCTCTGCCTTCCTTGTGCTTCTTACCGAAACCTTTCCTAAAGAATTTCTTGATCTTGGAGCTAAAAGACGCAGACCATGCTGCTGATGTCGCCGGTGTCGATGCTCCCGAACTACCAGAAGAATGTAAAAAGGTGCTCTGCTGCTGGGTAGCAGACTGATGACCGTGGCCTGACTGGGACTGTCCCTGGCCCCGCAATCCTCTGTTCTTCTGCATATCCAACTCCAATGATGCTGCTACACTGGAAGCTGTCTCCAAATCAGTGGCAGCGTTTGCCATCAGGAGGTGCCTCAGGTCCTGCCTCAGACCCTGGACGAACTGCTCGGTCTTCAACTCCTCATTCTTCATGATGTTGGGAGCATAACGACCCAACTCAACAAACCGAGACCTGTACTACAACACCGACATGTCGCCTTGAACCAGCTCTAGAAACTGACGCATCTTTTGCCTACCGACATAGGATGGGCAGTAAGTATGCTCGAAGACCTTGACGAAGTCCTTCCATACAATCTGCTGAAGTGAACGAGACTGGAAGGACGTCTTCCACTCTGAAGACCACCAAGCTCGAGCGGGACCCTACAACTGGTTGCATGCCAACATCACCTTGTCCTCCTCGGCACAGTTTAAAGAACTGAATATCATGTCCATCTCATCAAGCCAATCCCTGGCTACATCTGGATCTAGCTGGCCGCCATAACAGGGTGGGTGGAACTGTAAAAAGTCTCTCACTACACGGATAGGCCCACCCCTGGATGACGATCCCTCACCAGCATCTCCACCAAGCTGCTGAGCCATGAACAGGTACATGCCCCGAATCAAATCCTCTGCCCCTGGAACTCTCGCTGCATCCCCTGCCTGAGTGGCAACTGGTGGCGCTCTTCTCTACTCCATCTGCTCATCCTGCTACTCTGTCGACTGTCCCTGCAGAGAGCGAGTCCTCCGCCTCGACGCCATACTCGCCTATTGCAAAAAGACAGAAGACACAAAAAAATGACGAGATTAATAAAACATACAATGCCCTAAGCCCGAGCTGATCGTACATCATTATTGTGGACTAGTGGACCACTGTAATTATTTATGATTCAAGGGGCCACGTCCTCATTCCTACGGTCTTGCTCGACCCATGGGCAATAGCCAATCTCATGGTCCCTCACCTCAGTTACGAGCCACTATTCCCACGGGACCGTCTCCTCCCGATGACGAGAAGGTCTCTCAAATTTTACATGCAATAGATCATCTCACCCCTTAACGAATCCGGGCCCTTAAGGCCGTTGTTGAGGGTGCATCTTCTTCTACTCCCATTCGAGTGGCCCATCACCCGCCTCCTCTTCCGATTCATCCTCCTCGGATGGCCCATCACTCGCATCCTTCTATTCCTCCTCCACCACGGCCCCAAGGCCCATTTATTCTTTGCAACCCGACCCATCCGGGTCCTTTTATGGGTCAGCCCATTAACCCCCCTCCACGGCCTTCTTATGCGGCCCATCCTTCAAGGCCATCATGCCAACCCTCTATTGTTCAAATTACACCCCTCTAATAGGTTCTCGTTAATAAAGTCACTTCATTGGAGGAACAACTTAAGAGGGTTGCGAGCCCACAGCCCGCGCTTCCTTCTCCTTCTCCAATCAATTCCCTTCACGTCGTTCTGAATGACATTACGAAGATGGAGAAAGATTGGAAGGATAGGAGAGACGACTACGACATCGACAGTTCTGGCAAGCAAGAGTCGACGGATTTTAACGCTCAAGTGGACGTCGTCTGCCCTCCACCCACTCACTCCATTCATTCATATAGCGCCCCGCTTCCACATACGCAATACCACTACATTTCACCACCCACATATGCGCCTCCACTACGGCATCCACTTGAGCCTGCTAATGAAGAGCCGGTAATTGAAGAATTGGAGACGGCATGTGACGATGAAGTTCCAAAGGCACTCCTTCCGAGTTTCTTTCGCTTTCCTCTATCTCCACTACCACCAGATGAATCCCCTGCCCAGAACGAAGCCACTGTCCCCAATCCAACCCCCACCTTTGAGACTTATTGGTGTTATGACGATGGGTCGATACTCCAATCACCCGCATCGGTGCACCAAGACATGTCTCCTACCCCAAACACTGCTCGCCCCATTCGACGTTTCCTCCGTGCCAAACCTTCTACTTTTATGCCTCCCACTAAACCTCCATCAACTTCACTATTAGCCTCCACATCACCGGCCTCCGTCGAACTCACCACTAAATCTTCTCCAGTTAACCTCCCATTACCGCCACCTCGGCCCTCCATTACACCTTTAACCCCTAACCCAACTACCCCTATTCCACCACTTAACCCTTCACCTTTACCTGTGGCTAATCCTAAGCAGGATCCACCCCTTTTTGCACTCGAGTCAACCCTGATTGCTCCCGAGCAAGGGGAGAAGCTCGACGTGTTTTCTCCAACATCTTCCATTACACGTCCACCATCTATGGAGCCTTCCACCTCCGCTTCACCTTCCTTTACCACTCGGAACGGGCGAGTCTGGCTGTGACTCACCCTTCTTCTTTTCAGGTGAGCCACCCCAGCCTTCGACCGGAGGACCTCGTGCCTTTCCAGACCGGGTCTAGTCAGCCAGCCTGTGTCAGTGTGGTCCTTTCTGTACTTTTGACCAGGGTATGTCTCGTGTAGTTATACATTCAGACTTTGTATATTGTGGACTGGTTCTTTTGGCAATTCTGGACTAGTGTATATTGACTAACACTCTGATATATATAAATATTTTAATTACTTCCACATTTCAGTTTATAATAACTATTTTAATTTAATTTGCGCATCGTGTAATTTCAATTCGTTATACGCTCCCTCGACAAACTCCCCCAACCCTTCAGGGGCCCCATCAGCCTCTTGGGTGACTTCCCCAGTTCCTGGTAGTGGTAATTCGATGCTACATCGGGTTATCAGTATCTGGAGCTCTGGGTTGTTACAGTTGGTATTAGAGCAGTGTTGAGGAAACGTGTAAGGAATCAAAATTACACAACTATTATCCAGAATTAGTCCAATTACACTGTCCATTGCTGGCTTAGGATGTTTTTTGTATGATTAATGAATTTTTCTATCTATTATCTGTTTGCTAGTCGTTTCAAGATGCCACCTCGATGTCGGAGAGTCCCGGTTCCTCAGGAAGCGAGCAGTGTTCCGCAAGATGTTCTTGCTCCAGCTCCCGTTGTTCTAGCTCAAGAGGATGCGCCTAGCAGTCGCGGACGTGCATTAAAGGAGTTTTTGTTATTTCATCCGCCAACATTTGAAGGCCAGACCGACCCGGATGCCGCCAGAATATGGTTGGATGCCACCGAGCGCGTGTTTCATTCTATGGAATGCACGGAAGATGAAAAGGTGATGCTCGGTACCTTTCAGCTCTAGGGCACAGCATTGACCTAGTGGAATACCGAGTGGGAGGTTTCTTTTCAATCTCACCCACTGCGGCAAATCTCGTGGACTGAGTTCGTCGCTACCTTCAAACTCACTTTCAACCTGGCTTATCTCCGCATGGATAAAATGCACCAATTTTTACAGCTTGTCCAGGAAGGGATGTCGGTGCTCGAATATCGAAATAGATTTATGAAATTGGGCTGTTATGCACCCCACATTCTTGCAAATGAGGCATTGAAGATAGAGCAATTTCTTCATGGCCTCCATGCTGAGTTGAGGCAGTCGCTAATTGTTGCCCGTGTTACCAATATGACTGAAGTATACCAGGCTGCAGCAGCTTTGGAATTGGATTTGGCAAGATCCCTGGTTCCTTCTCCGGCAATGTCGGTTCAGCCGACAGCTCAACTTCCTTCGGGTTATCTGCCTCCTGTTCTAAGATTTCCTTCTACCACTCCAGCAGCAAGTGGTGTTGCTTCTTCTGGCAAGTCCCAGTTTAGAAGATTCAAGAACAAGAAAAGACTTAAGAAGCGATTTGACAGCCAGAGATAAAATGGTCTTTTTATTCTCTGATCGGACGGAAGGTCTGTACAAAAGATGAAATATTGATGTTGACTCGACGGGATGTTAGAGTCAACAAACCTTGCTTAGATGGTATGTCCAGAACAAGGGCAGAAATAAATGCTGTAGTCATCTCGACACTATGTCGAAACCAACTAACCTGGGAGAGACGTAGGGTCTGGGCCAGGGTAGAATATGGTTGTTGACTTGACGGATAGTCGAAGTCAGCCAACTTGGCTAAGACGTGGGGCCTAAGCCAAGGGAGGAATATAGGATATGTGTCAGCCCGACGTCATGTCGAAGCCAACGAACTTGGTAAAGACGTGAGATCTAAGCCAAGGAAAGAATATAAGATATGTGTTGACCTGACATCATGTCAATGTCAACGAACTTGGTAGAGACGTGAGGCCTAAGCCAAGGACGAAATATGGGATAAGTGTTGATACGACGTCATGTCGGAGCCAACGAACTTGGCAGAGACGTGAGGCCTAAATCAAGGGTAGAATATGGGATAAGTGTTGACTCAACGTCATGTCAGAGACAATGAACTTGGCAGAGGCGTGAGGCCTAAACTAAGGGCAGAATATGGGATGAGTGTTGACTCGACGTCATGTCGAAGATAACGAACTTGACAGAGGGATGAGGCCTAAGCCAAGGGAGGAATATAAGGTAAGTGTCGACTCGACGTCATGTCAAACTCAACGAACTTGGCAAAGGCATGTGACCCAAGCCAAGGGTGAAATATGAGATAAGTGTTGACTTGACGTCATGTTGGAGCCAATGAACTTAGCAGAGACGTGAGGCTTAAACCAAGGGCAGAATATGGGATGAGTGTTGACCCGACATCATGTCAAAGCCAACGAAGTTGGAAAAGGCATGAGACCCAAGCCAAGGGTGAAATATGGGATAAGTGTTGACTCGACGTCATGTCGGAGCCAACGAACAACGAACTTAGCAGAGGCGTGAGACCTAAGTCAAGGGCAGAATATGGGATAAGTGTTGACTCGACGTCATGTCGAAGCCAATGGGCCCTACCCTGATAGAGGTTCGCGGTGAGTGTAGAGTAGATTATGGATGTATGAGAGGCCCAGACCCAGGGCTAAATATCGATGTCAACCCTGTTGATGTTTATGTTACCCTCTTTATCCCCGCCCAAAATTAACTATCTATGCATGTATCATTTGAACATGATCAAGCATGAAAGTATGATGAACAAAGGGGCGATAAGAGATAGGATACTGACAGTGATCGCCACCAAGGTTGCAGCAACGCCAAGAGATGAAGAGATGAAGGAACGACGACGTGTACCTTGGAAAGATGATGACTTGATCGTGCTTGAAGAACGGGGTGCGGGGAACGATGTGGGATCAACCTCCTCTCCTTCCAACTAGCTAGAGGAAGAGGGCCTCAGGCGATCATCAAGGAGCAACTCGCCAAGGGGAAGGAGACTGGCCTCTTCCGCACGGTCCTCTACCCGACGTGGCTTGCCAATGTCATTCTGGTACCCAAACTTTGGGGAAATGGTGAATGTGTGTGGACTTCACCGATCTCAACAAGGCCACACCGAAGGACTGTTACCCATTGTCGAGGATCGACCAGCTCGTCGATTCAACCTCCGGCAACGAGCTGCTCAGCTTTCTAGATGCCTACTCTGGCTACCATCAGATCCAGATGGACCCAGAAAAAATTGAGAAGACCGCCTTCATCTCCGACTCCGGTGTGCATTGCTACACCCAGATTCCTTTCGGGTTAAAGAACGATGGGGCGACATACCAGAGGCTGGTCAACCAAATCTTCGAGCGATAACTCGGTCAGAATATCGAAGCCTACATCGACGACATGCTTGTCAAGACGCCAAAGGCCGAGCATCATCTTACCGGCCTAGTCGAGACCTTCGGCACCCTCCTCAAGTACAACATGAACCTCAACCCTGCCAAGTGTGCCTTCGGAGCCAGATCAGGGAAGTTCATTGGCTTCCTGGTGACTCAGCATAGGATTGGGGTGAACCACGACAAGGTCCCGGCCATCCTGGACATGTGGCCACCTACTTGCGTCAAAGATGTCTAGCGTCTTACTAGGCGCATTGCCGCACTCAACTATTTCCTCTCTCGGGCAGCCGAACGATGCCTACCCTTCTTCAAGCTATTGAGGGGACCTAAAATGGCATCTGCTACATTTGCCTGGGACGAGGAATGTTAGAAGGCTTCTGAGGAGCTCAAGGAGTTCCTAATCTCACCCCCGGTACTATCAAAGTTGGTTCCGGGCAAAGCATTGCGCCTGTATCTCTCGGCAACTCCTTTCACCGTAAGCTTAGTTTTAGTCTGAAACGATGCGGGAATCGAGAGGCCGGTCTATTACACCTGCAAGGTGCTCAATGAAGCTGAAAGGAGGTACCCTGCAATTGAGAAGCTCGTGCTAGCATTGGTTACCTCAGCCAAGCACCTCCGACTTTACTTCTTAGGTCATTCCATCGTCGTGCTGACGGCGAATCACTGAAGAAGATTCTTTCTCACCCTGAGGCCTCAGGGTGACTCGTCAAGTGGGCCATTATGCTCGAGGCCTACAACATCTCTTACCGCCCCGACGTGGCCATCAAGGGACAGGCCCTAGCGGACTTCATTGCAAAGAGTATGGTCCCGCTCAAGGAAGAACCTTCGTTGACACAAGGACCCGTCTGGGACTTGTTCATAGACGGATCATCCAACTCGGCCGGCAGTGGTGTTGGCGTGCTCCTCAAGTCAACCGAAGGAGCTGAGCTGCAGTATGCCTTGAAGTTCAACTTCCAGGCATCCAATAACGCCTCCGAGTATGAAGCCCTCATTTCGGGGGCCAGGATGCCTGCTGCAAGCTGGTGGAGCTCCCTCCGCCCTGCTGCAGGCCGGAGGAGGCCCCTCCGCCCTACTGCAGGCCGGAGGAGCCTCCCTCCGCCCATGGCCCCTGCAGTTAAACAAAAAAAAAAGAAAAGAAGCAGAGAAAGAAGTGAAAACTGCAGTAAAAGAAGAAGAAAAGACAGGGAGGAGGAAGATCAAAAGTCACCTCTTCAAATTCCACCGGAGAGAGGTCCAAAGAAGCTCCTCCGCCCCACCTTCAAGCAACTATAAGAGGAAGGCCAGTCCAGCAGCAAGGAAAAAAAAGAGAGGAAGAAACAAGAGAAGGGACAGAAGTAAGAAGAGCAGCAGCAACCAGCGTAGAAGTCCAGGCAGCCATCAACAGCATGTCGCAGCCTTCCTTTTGTGGGGTTTTTGCTGAGTTAAAACCCAGTTTTATGTGAAGAGTTTACTTAAAAAGGGTGTTTTACTAAAATACCCTCACATGAGCATTGTGTGTGCATCTTATAATACATGGATTCTTTGGGTTTACCAAAGGCTGTAACTTTGAAATCCCTCATGGTCAAGAACATATGGAAGATTTTCATATATAAATTTACAGATTTACCCCAACATCTTGGGAAATTATGTAAATATCCCCAAGGAATAAGGCAATTTCAGAAGTTAAAAAATTCTTTGGAAAAAGTTTCAGTCTCCCTTCTTCTTGTGCTGCTGCAGCGGCTTTTTCTTCGTCCTTTTTCTGGGGTGGTGGTGTTCTTTCTACCAAGGGACCATGGCTCACAAAGTTGCTTCATCTCAACAAACTGAACCTTTTGAATATGTGTTATATGAGGGAGATCCTGATGATCTCAAGACTGTTGTCTCTAGTCCTAGTCAAAAATGTCCATTAATTGCTCCTGATGTATTAAAACTTACACATCGTATTGGGAGGGACACTTTTGGTGATGTTTGGATAGCAACTCACCATCTATTCACTGATGATTATGATGAGTACCATGAAGTTGCAGTCAAGATGTTACATCCTATGAAAGAGGATCAGATCCCAGTCTTTTTGGCTAAATTTGATGAAGTGTTCTCCAAATGTCAGGGACTGCAAGGTGTTTGTCTTCTACAGGGTATATCAAAGAAAATGGGGAATGTCTGCATACCGATGAAGTTCTATGAGGGAGGTTCGGTGGGAGAAAATCATGCTCGGCCCACGGAGAAATCGGAATTTGTAAATACACCCTCAAAGTTTGTGAAATTATGCAAATATCCAAAAATCCAATTGAAATTTCAGAAGAGGCGACCAGTACCTATCTTCTAGCTACTATGCCTTTGCGGTCAACCAGCCCAGTTCCAGTACACGGCTAACACACCTCGGTGGTCAGTTGATTAGTCCCAGTCTTTCGGCTACACACCTCAACAGTCGTGACATCAACTACATTTTAGGCTAACAGCTAAAACAACATGTAGTAGTAAAGTAGGAAAACTAAACTATAAAGCTATAAAAGAAAGCCGGAACGGAAGGAGTAGAACAATTAAAGAAAAGGGAAAAGTCGACAAGCACGGCTACCGAACTAACCTTGGCTCCCAAGCTACTCTAAACAATAATAGAAAGGCCAACCCTGAACTCGGAAGGTCAGGAGTCACCGATCTATCAACAAGCACAAGGCCTAAGACAAAGGCCTATGAGACCAGACAATAAGCCTAGAAAAAGGCCTAGACAGACGCAGACACATACCCTACAGCTCACATGACTCGATCGCCGTGCACGCTCCCATAAACACAACTGCATACATGACTAGAGCATCGTGTACGCCATACCAAGCTGGTCTTGGGCAAAGCCAGACACAGACCAACTCAGCAGGGGAAGCTGATCTTGGACAGAACCAAGAACAACTAACTCGAAAGGGGACACAGACTCCGAGGAACATGAGAGTGACACATCACGTGACGGAAGTACCTCCTCACTAGAAGAATAGCCAGCTGCGTCCATTGACGTCTTACACTGCGTCTCAAGTACCTCTCTATAGATGCCTAGGATGACGGAGACCGAGGTACACGCTGAACCAGAATAGGAGCTACAGTAACAAGTCACTAGTTAGGGTCACTCCCGTCGGCACAAATCCTAACACCCCTGACCACATGTTCACACACTGGCTCTCGCCTAAGCCAGGCATCTAGGTAGTATTCTCCTCCATAGGATGCTACGGTTGGACCTGGGCCCATGGAACTAGCTTAAAAATCATATCTCGGGAACTGCCATGCCACCACTCCCAGGTGGGCCGACACGTCGTAATGTGCCTTCAGGCTGCAACTAGTGGAGGCTCATACGACATTGACTCCAAAATGGGAGTGCTAGAGTACAGACAAGCTAAATACACACTGTCACACATACTATAAAGCACCAAGGCAGTACAACAACTGCCAACAGACTCAAGACAAGACAGCTAGACCTATCAGCACAACGATCCTTGAGTCTCACGACTCGGAGGCAAGATCATCGTAGAACGACGGACAAGCTGTCAATCGGTATAATCCTAAGCCAGAGGAAATGACATAGCCAAAGGAAATGACTCAGGGGGATCTGAGAGAATATCAAGAACCCTCAGCACACCTGGACATGCAAATTAAGGTAAGATAATATCTTCAAGCATCTAGAACCACTGTCTCGGGATAGATAGAACTATCGAGACACGCACAAAGTCACCTGTCAACCATTGGGTCACCCCGGGTTGACCAGAACCCGACAATGACACACAGACACGACACCATACACAAGCACTCCTGACCATCTCATTATGGTCATAGCCCTCATATGATGCCAACAGACATCCACGGGTCACGGGCAAACCAATAGGTCAAGCCAAGACAAGCAAAAATTGTCCCATGTCATTCTATAACACTCAGCCCCACCGGGGCATCCCGACGGTGTTACACTCCGTCCCGCCGGGACCACCAACGCCATCATTTGCCATGGAGTTGACTCATGCGCCCCCTTGGCATGTCAGCTCCACTCATCTTTTTGGTCTCCTAGGGGTTTGGATCCCATGCCATTACAGGCTATCCAATCCGACCCTCTTTTGTCCCACTGGGTTCGGCCTCTGCATCCCCCTTTCGGACAGCCAACCCATCATTTGCCCATCGGCTTTCGGATTTGACCTTTACGTCCTACTGAGATTGTCAAATCCGTTTTCACCCCTTCTGGGTTTGGTCTCAGCATGCCCTCTCAGGCTACCAACCCATCATGCCTGTCGCCTTATCTTACCTTTTTGGGTTCGGCCTCAGTATGTCCCTCTCGGGCTGTCAACCCATCTTTTGCCTATCGGCTTTCGGGTTTGACTCTCGCGTCCCACGAGGGCTGTCAAACCTATCTTTGTCTATGGGATTGGTCTCAGCATGCTCTCTTGGGCTACCAACCCATCATGCCTTCCGGCTCATTTTACCCTTCTGGGATTGGCCTCAGTACGCCCTCTCGGGCTGCCAACCCACTTCGCCTTTCAGCACATTTTACCTTCATGGGATTGGTCTCATCATGCTCTCTCGGGCTGCCAACCCATCATGCCTTTCGGCTCATTGTTACCCTCTGGGGTTTGGCCTCAGCATGCCCTCTCGGGCTGACAACCCATCATGCCTTTCGGCACATTTTATCTCTTCCGGGGTTTGGCTTCAGCATGCCCTCTCGGGTTGCCAACCCATCACGCCTTTCGGCACATTTTATCTCTTCTGGGTTTGGTCTCAGCATGCCCTCTCGGGCTGTCAACCCATTATGCCTTTCGACTTATTTTACATTCCTGGGTTTGGCCTCAGTATGCCCTCGCGGGCTTCCAACCCATCTCGCCCTCTGGCTTTCGGGTTTGACTCTCACGTCCCACCAGGGCTGTCAAACCTATCTTTGCCCTATCAGGATTGGCCTCTGCAGGCCCTTTCGGGCTGCCAACCCATCTCGCCTTTTTGGCCTTCAGAATTGACTCATCTACCCCACCGGGATTGTCAAGTTCATTCCTTTTGTCCCCACGGGTTTGGCCTATGTATGCTTTCTCAAGCTGTCAGCCCTATTTGCCTATCGGCTTAACGGATTTGATTCATATGTCCCGCTCGGGCTGTCAAATCCCCTCCTTTCATCCTTTCGGGTCTGGCCTATGTCCGCCCCTTTCGGGCTGCCAACCCATCTCGCCTATCGACTTCCAGGTTTAACCCGCATGTCCTCTTTGGACTATTAAACCTACTACTTTGTTGTCCCAACCAGGCTTGGCGCATGCACACCTCTTTCGGGTTGCCAACCCGTTCGACCTTCGGCTCTTCGGGTCTTGGAACAAGAGCGGGAGATTTGAAGCTATAGCCAAAGCTACCTCAGTTTGCTTGTGCGGGGTCTTTCTTTTCTCCACCACCAACCACCTCTTAGACACCTAAAATCTCAACATTATCAGTGGGCTATGGCGGGGCTTATCTATTTCCCAAGCGATCCTTTCATACCTTTATGAAGGGCTCAGTTCAGCTTGCCTAGGAGGACCTCTCTTTGGCTCAATGATCATCCTTGAGTGTTGGATGGGAGTGAGACTCAAGTTCCTACCCAAGGAAGATTTACCTTCAGCTAGCCGGATATTTAAGATCCACCCTCTATTCTTTATGGAAGGTGCATTTGGGTTCTCTCCACCAGTTGATTGTCGGACGGCGGACAAAAAGACACGCGGTGATTGGCGCCTCTACCTCAACACCTTGCCAATTGAGAAGTTCGTGGTGCGACCAAGAGTTCTTTGAAGCACCATTCATAGAGTACCACGACAACTAGGCCTAGATCTATAGCTAGTGGGGAACACCACCTTGGTGATCTACAACCCACATTGGTGCTATCTTCAAGTCGGGCTACCCCGTACTATAGTTCCTGTGCTATCACACTTCCCTCCCCTTCAAGCTAGGAAGATTGAGACCGAGGAGGATGAGAGAGCAGTCCGGAGTTCTCTGACCATGTAGGAGGTCAGGAAGGTGTGCCCTTGGAAAGTAGAAGTGGAGGAAGACAACGAAGAACGTGTTGGATTTTCCAATGTCTCCCGTAGGGATTTGCTATTCCACATGGATTATGGGGTCCACATGGGGCATCGATGCATTGGCAGCCCATCCTGCCAGATGGATTATGAGGTCCATGTGCGAAGCACCTCATGTCCTCCCACAGCACGATAGTGTAGGGTTCTGCAATGCCATAAGAAAATACTGTCCGCCTTCACTACCAGCTCGAGCTTTTAGCGCAACGGTTGGGGCATGATCCTGTAAACTGGCATCAGAGCGAGGTCGCGGGTTCAAATCCCCCAGGTGCCACTGGGGGGGAGATTGTTCGATTTTCTAGCATCTCCCTTAGGGATTTGCTGTTCCACATGGATTATAGGGTCCACGTGGGGCATCGGTGAGTTGGCAGCCCATCCCGCCGCATGGATTATGGGGTCCATGTGCGAAGCCCCTCACGTCCGCCCACAGCACGATAGTGTGGGGTTTTGCAATGTCATAAGGAAATACGACGCCTTCGCTACCAGCTTGAGCTTTTAGCACAATGGTTGGGGCATGATCTTGTAAACTGGTATCAGAGCCAGGTCACAGGTTCAAATCCCCTAGGTGTCGCTGGGGGGAGATTGTTATATTTTTCAGTGTCTCCCTTAGGGATTTACTATTCCACGTGGATTATGGGGTCCATGTGGGTCATCGGTGCATTGGCAGCCCATCCCGTCACATGGATTATGGGGTCCATGTAACTACAATAGCCCGGAATAGGAGTCTCACGGGCCGTACGCCCTCATCTCTGCCTCCAACGCATGACCCGTGGGGGGCATTTGTTGTACCCTAACTATTTCCCGGTAAAATCACAAGAAATAAGGGTTCAGACATTTCACCAAACACCCTCCAGGCACAGGCTATCCAGCCCTTTCTACAATCCCATGGGTCCCTACAAGGGCCCCGACCGACTTGCCGTGATGCACGACGACACAAGTAACTCCCCGGAGTCAACTCCAGCCACTCACATATGGGCCTTGCCCGTATCCTGCATCGCCGCTTGGGCCAACCCTGGGGTGCCCTGATGTGGAGCCACTCCACGTGGCACCCAACAAAAAGGGCCAAGGGGCCCGCCCAGAAGCACATCTTTCAACTCTTTGAAATCAAAGGGAGACCTAACTAAGTCAACCATGGACTTTGGAGGCCTATCGTACGCATGTACGGCTCACACCAGCATGCTCGGCATTTCGTCGAGCACCTTGTGGGCGCGTATGTTCCAGCCCTTCTACACCAAACCACGGGCCACCCGATGGTTCCAGCCCCTCCGTTGGGTCCTACAATGACCTCTCAGCAAGTCAAGGTCGATCCTGACACCCAGACACGTGGCAATAAGCCACTTAACTCTAGCACTCGGGTCAACCCGAGGCTACTCGGTCAACTCGTTGTCCAACATGGCACACAGCCCGAGGCGTGGCTCACAGCCACAAAGTGCCTCACCTTAGCTCCCACGAGCTACCGTCGTCAACCCAAGGCCTGCCGTGCGGCCCCTCAGCCACCTACTCAAGCCGTTCGGCAATCCGGGGCGTGTCAGGCATTTACCCAAACACCTTGCGGGCAGCTACGACAACCCAAAGAATGGCGCCCCCAGATTCCTGTACCAGCCTCCCGGAGATCAAAGTCCGTCAAAGGATAGCCCCGAACGACGCAAGAAGACCCTCGAGGGCCATCCCCTAGGGTTATGACCTCCCCCGGGGCCAGTTCGCCCTAGGGGCGGCGACGTGCCCCAGGGGCGGCGATGCGCCCTAGGGGCGGCGATGTGCCCCAGGGGCGGCGATGCGCCCTATGGGCGGCGACGCACCCCAGGGAGGGCAAACCTCCTTGGGGGCCATGCCCTCCCTCCAACCCGGTGGTCCCAAGACCCCACTCAGTTCTGGTTCGTCCCATTTGCTGACCTACGACGTTGTTCGTATGCCATACTAGTTCGAGGAATCAACACGCGGAAGCCCGAAGGGACAGCACGACGGGTTCACTCTCTGGTCAACGCGTACAAGACTCGACTTCCACGTATCGCCCCAGTCAAAATGTCCTTTTCTTCTTAGTTAATTTATGGAGAAACAAGGGCAAAAATGCAATTTTATAGCGTGGGACTACTCCCCCGTCTCTCTCTTGGCGCCACTCTACCTAACCCCCATTCACCGGCCTTTCGATACGAGCAATAAAATCCTCGGAGACAAAAGAATGGGTTGCACCTGAATCAAAAAGAACATGCGCTGAGCGATCATAAATCGAAACTATACCTTCGATCAGATTTGACACCAACGCTTTCGCAAGAGTGATGTGAGTAACCCTGGCTCTCGACGGATGGCTAGCTATAGACGACTGCTGAGAAGGAGCGGGAACTGGTAGGTGAAACGGCTGAGGTTGAGGCGACGGAGGAAGATGAAACTGCGGCTGCTGCGACTGGGAAGTCTGCGAGGACTGCACCATTTGCGGCCTCAATGGACAGTTTCAGGAGATGTGCCCCGACTGATCGCAGCGATAATAGATGACCGGCAAGGAACACGACACACCCGGATGACTGCCACCACACTTGGAACACAACCTCGGCTGAAATGCAACAAAATCCTGACGCGGTTGAACAGAGGAAACGGACTGCTGACTCGGATCAGAAAACACCGACTGATCAAACCACTTTTTCTTGGATTTCTTAAATCGGAATCCCTTACCCTGAGATTGCGGGAAGGAAGCACCATCGACAGCAGAGAAAGCGGGAGAAGCTCATGGAATAGATGACTGGTGGAGTGGCTGATGCTGCATGGTCGACGGAACCATCCCAGTCTGAGGAGGTCCTCGAGTCCTCGCCAACTCTAACTCTAGCGTGACGGTGGCTTGGTACACAGAATCCAACTCAGCTGTACGGGTAGCGAACAACGGCAAGCTCAACTCTGCTTTTAGTCCGTGCAGAAACTGCTGAGTCCTCACAGTCTCATCGATAAAGATGTGGAGCGCATACCGGCCTAACTCCATAAACTTATCTCGATATTACAGCACTGACATCTCACCCTACGTCAGCTCCAGAAATTGGTACATCTTGGCTAACTTCAGGCAGGCTGGAGTATAGACATGTTCAAATGCAGCAACGAATTCTGCCCATGAGATCTGTCGAAGTGGACGGGAATGGAAGGCAACCTCCCACTCTATGGTCCACCACGTGCATGTAGTACCTTGAAGCTGATAAGAAGCCAACATGACCCATTCGTCCTCGACGCACTCCATGCATTGGAAGACGTGTTCAGTGGCATCCAACCACTCCCTCACTGCCTCTGGGTCCGATTGACCCTCAAACGTTGGTGGATGGAACAACAGAAATTCTTTCAGTGCCCGTCCACGACCACCGGGCAACTCCGCAGGCGAATTAGGAACAGGTGCAGCCTGGGCAAGAACCGGTATAGCAAGAGCAGGTGAAACACTAGCCTCATTCCGAGGAACTGGGGCTCTTCGCCTACGAGACGGCATCTTGAATCTAGGGAAGCACGACAATGGAAAACACGTCAGCACTCGCAAGAAACACCCTAAGCCAGCAACGAATGACTCAAAGGGACTTGCTCTGGACCAATGACGTCTGACAAGTCTGATAGTCACCACATGCCCGATAGGTCCACATATGGTTGTCCCGGTCCACCCTTGCACATTATTATTTTCACACGTACACCGCATCATAATGCATGGCATAAGCACTTAAGTAAGCAATTCACAATGAGCGGTGAGGTTCACAAGGAGAGGATAAAAGCCCATGAGCGCCACTTAAGATCCCAAGTTGGCGACCCAGTGATGACGATATCAGAGTGGCTCTACCCTAGGGTCACCTCCGAATCAAGAGCACAAGAACTTGGACCTTTCCAAGTTTTGAGTGGCTTTGGCAACCCTGCTTACGAGCTGGACTTACAAATGGGATTTGAGATACACCCCACCTTTCCCGTGCCACATCAGCGCCCCCGGGTGGCTCTGGGCGATGGGGCCGGACACGGGTAAAGCCCGCATGTGAGTGACCGGGCTTGACCCCGGGGAATTGTTTGTGTCACCGTGTGTCACGGCAAGCTGGTCAGGTCCCTTGTAGGGACCCGAGGGATTGTAGAAAGGGTTGGATAGCCCGTGCCTGGAAGGTGTTTGGTGAAATGCCTGAACCCTTATTTCTCGTGATTTTGTCGGGAAATAGTCTGGGTATAACAAATGCCCCCCACGGGTCGTGCGTCAGAGGTGGAGATGAGGGCATACGGCCTGTGAGACCCCTATTCTGGGCTGTTATGGTTGTATTTTAACACTTCTGGGGCCTTTATTTTTGCTATGCTGTGTATGTTGATTTTCTAGTGTTCTGACCATTTTCCACGCCTTGTCTTGCAGTTATGGCATGCTTTGGCGGAGATGGACGGGTCCCGACGGGGATGGCCCGAGAGGAGGATCACTGGGTGCGGAGGACTGATTGACAGCCACCCCCTCTGGGCCCACCAGTGGTTACTATGGCTAGCATAGAGCAGCTGGACAGTGGGCATACAGTGGTGGCTGAGGGTCCCCTTGGCGAGAGAGCTGCTGGAGTTGGGACCGTGGAGGTGGCTAGGATACTGGAGGCCGATGGCATGTACACCTACGACCGGAGTGGAGGCTACCTATTGGAGTTCCTCCTGGATCGGCACTTGTTCGAGTTTCTCCAGAGCTACGTTCCACCTGACATGGAGGAGGATGACTCATAGATTTTGGGAGTCCGTCATCGGCTTGAGCGGGCCATCTTGATCAGCAGGGACAGCCTGCATGGCGTAGCCTTCTACAGCTACCCTAGCTTCTCAGAGGACTACTGGAGGCAGTGACAGTTTCCCAGTGCTGAGTGTCTGGGGTTCTTTGGTGTAGCGGAGAGATCTGGGGTCAGAGTTGGGCCACTGGGCCCAGCTTCCTGGGACTTGCACGGCCACTATCGCACCGAGACAGAGGGGACCGCCGGATTGGTGCTGGAGCCCACGGGCTTGTAGTATGCTGGAGAGGGATATGATGATCACAGCATGCTGGATAGAGTTATGAGGCAGATTGTCATGAGCTGGTATAGTCATTGGGCCATGATTCCATGTACTACTACTGCCAGGGTGCCACTGAGTGGTTGATGGGGGTTATCCATCACTACCGGGTGCTGTTAGACTGGGTCGGGATCAGGTACGCTTTGACTATTGCCTTGTACGCATACCCATGCTACACTGGGTTACTGCAGGGGTTGCTGGAGCACTTCAACCGCTGTTGGAACATGGTGGCTATAGTAGAGGGAGAGACCTCACTAGACTTGTGGTCTCTTTTCCAGATCTCTGGGTTGCCGGTCAGCGACGGGGGATACAAGGAGGTAGTGCTGGATGACCTCCATCATAGCCAAAGTGATGGACGGGGGAGGTACTGAGTACCTTACAGCTATGGGTATCTCATGAAGACCTGGAGGGACTTGGCCCTAGTAGGGAGAGAGAGAGTGGCACAGATTCTGAGGGTGCCACTGAATGTATGGGTGCGTCATTTCTACAATGGGCCGTTCTGCTTTTACCAGGAGTTCACCGGGGACCAGACTCCCTGGGAGGAGTACACAGAGGTGGAGCTTCACTTCAGGATCCACACCAAGTACATTTATGTTCCACAGGAGGGGTGGAACCCCCACGGTCTGCTAGATGTGACACATCTCACCGCGTATTTGGCATATTGGTTGGCAATGTTCGTGGTTCCACACGGAGAGGATGGTTTGCTGAGAGCCGAGTTGCTATGGACGGCTTGTTTGTTACCTGAGGGGAGACAGTTGGCCTTGGCTCCTACTGCACTGGCCAACATCTACCAGGGACTGGGAGTTCTGGCGGTGCACTCGACATTGAGAGAGAGGGGTGTGCTCCTGCCGGCCCACTACCTCAGTGTGTGGGCCGGGTTGCTATTTTCGGGACTGGTGACGCGAGGGACAGTGACGAACCTGGTGGCACCGCTCTTGTTCAGCTTCACCGGACAGCCTGACGGGGACGCAGAGGTGTAGCTGGAGGGGGCTAGGAGAGCCCTTTGCTACTTGCCCGCCCAGGGCAAGGAGGAACTGCCTTTTGACAGTGCCACGAGGGACTCCCACATTTTTCTGGGACCTTCAGGTGGAGGGGCGACCAGCGCGGACCCTGTTCAAGAGGTGGCAGATGCCGGGCTGTGGACAGAGTGCATACGAAGTACCCGATCAGCGGTGCTGACGTTACACCGGTCAGCGACAAGTTCCTTGGAGCCGTACTATCCACACCGATTTGCAAGGAACTTCGGGTATGACCAGGGGATCCCGTCGAACCAGGAGTTCCCTTTGGCAGGCAGGCAGTACCGGGGCAGGGACACCCACTTACTCGCGATGACATGGTGGGACTTCTACAGTTGTCGGGAGTTGGAGCAGTTCTCGATGTCAGGACAGGGACACCGAGGGAGGTTCAACATTCACTATGCTAGGTGGTGGTTCGAGCACAGCCACTTGTACCGACAGAAGGCCTCCGCAATCTGGAAGGCAGAGGAGAGTCGCTTGCTGAGGGAGGATCTGCCTCCTATTGCGCTGGATGAGGGGTACCTGAGGACCCGTGTCGCTCAAATCCGCTGAGAGATCGAGCGAGTCATGGAGCGGTGGCCCCGAAGTGGCAGGGGTTCGACCTCTAGGAGCCAGAGCAACGGAGGGGTACTGAAGCCCCTGAGATAGGTGTCAGCGAGAGCGGTGGCGACAGGAGGGAAGGTGTCTCGGTCAAGGGCACCTAAGGCCTGGTGGGCCCAGTTCTTGGTTGACTGCGAATTTTTGGGCAGGGGTTCACTGGATCAGGAGCTCCCGCACGGGAGCTTTGCCGATTCAGCGATCGACGACTGGCAGTGGCATATCGGCCACACGATCAGGTCTACCGGACCCGTGGAGTTCTTGTCCCAGATTGAGTGTGCCCGCACTCTACGGGACATCCGGGAGGCCGTGACAGTAGAGGCCCAGGTGCTGGCACTGAAGCCGGAGAAGCTGGTACTCCTACCACCGACCCCCTTCGGGGCTCCAGGTACGGCCTTGTTTGAGACACTCCGTCCCTTTTTCTTTTGTTGCTTTCTGGTTATAACATTGGGACATTGTATAAAGCTATGTCTATTGACAGGTTCGGTGGCAGAGGGGGACAACCCCTCCACGGAGGCGTCCTTAGGGACTGGGGATGGAGTTCCACAGTCGAGGTGAAAATGCCCCAGAGTGGAGGCTACGGTAGCCGAGACTGGCGAGTCTTCTGGAGGACTCGAGGCTGACTGGGTAGCTGAGGCAGAGACAGCTCTGAGTAAGCACCATTACGCCTCATTTGCTCCTGGTCAATTTAGCCATGGCAGTGGGCTAATCCTGCTTCGCTGGCCGAGGGATGTGTTGTCCCGGCCAAGTGTGGTAGGGAATACTGGATCAGATGTAGAGTACAGGATTATGTGATGGCAGAGATTTGGGGTTGGCTGGAACTGGCTTCTACTGGCATAGCGGCTCGCATGCTGCGTGCTGGCTGGTATTGACAGGAGACTGGAGCGAGTGATGCAGAGGGAGGCTGGGAGGTGTCGAGCCTTCGGCTTGCAACCGTGGGTTGACTATCGATTGATGTGGGAAGATTTCGCAGCCTACTGGAGAGTAGGTAAAGACCACCCTGACTGGTGGGGAAGAGGAGCTTTCCCATTATCGGCCCCCACGCCCTTTCGGGTTTTCACCGGAGCCGACCCCTTTAGCTTTTTCTGACGTGCCCTTGTGGATTTTCACGTCGAGGGGTTTCCCAATTTTGCCTGAAGTGCCCTTGTGGGTTTCACCTCTGTCGGATTGTTGGCCTTTTTGCCCCCAGCTGACTCCTAACGGAGGGGAACGACTGGGTCCGTCCGGGCACCTCTATTTTTAGCCCCAATTTTATTGTTGTTTTTGCTACTATTTTTTTCTGTTTACTTACCTGAGAGCCTAGCGGATAAGCTGTGGTTGATGTAGTGGTGCCCCCGCTCTTGTCGCTGCGAGGATGAAAGCGGGAAGCTGTCTTCTGAGGACGTCTAACGACGACTCTGAGAGGGGCCTGGCTAGCCCCCTAGCTTGACTGGAGAGGAGGACTGGAAAGAATGTCTGGTTCGGTCTTCTTGGAGAGAAGACTAGTTCCGAGGGCTGAGACTGGGAGTGTGCGCACTATCCGGTGTGGCGCGTGAACTCGTGTTCTATGGCGTAGTATAGCTTTACGTGCTTGCCATTGAGAGGCTGGAAGGGTCAGTGGCCCTTGTGGTCCATGACCGTGTAGGCCCCACCCTCGAAGGCGTCACAGATGATGTAAAGGCCTCGCCAATTCGGCTGAAGCTTGCCACTGGAACGGCCTACCATGGCTTCTCTTTCCTTGATCATGACAAGGTTGCCTCGCTTGAAGGCTCGTTGTTTGACGAGCTTGTCATAGGATCGCGCCATGCGTGCCTGATATATCTGTAGGTGTTTATAGGATTCGAGCCGTTTGCCTTCTAGATCGGCAAGCTCTTCTAGCCTTCTCCGGTATTCATTTTCATCAGGGTCGGCCACGTCGGTGTGTGCTGCTACATGATAGGATGCTAGCTGGATTTCGACAGGGATGATGGCTTCCACCCCGTAGACAAGGGAGAACGGCGAGCATCCCGTGGGAGTTTTGTAGACCGTCCGGTAGGCCCATAATGCCTCGGAGACCTTTTCACCCCAATCACGTTTTCGGTGGCTAACGATCTTAACCAAGAGCTTGCAGAGAGTTTTGTTGAAGGCTTCGGCCAGGCCATTGGCCTGTGGGTTGTAGACTGAAGAGGTTCTCCACCACCCACTAGAAGAACGACCGGATGCGTCCCCTGACATCTTACACCGCGTCACAAGTGTCTAGCTACAACGCCCCAGGCGCGAGACTCAGACACACTCAGTAACCAGGACCACAAAACAAGGACTAGCTGGGGTCGCACCTACCAGCGCTGTCCGACGCCCCCAACCTCGTGTGCACACTCAGACCATACGCTCTAGGCTTGTCCTCCAGCTGGTAATTGCCCCCGAGCCCAGACTCGACTGTGCGCAGGGCCCCTACGGTAGCCAGCCTACTCACTGTCTCTCTCGGGTACGCCGCTCAGTCACTCCTAGGCGAGTCAGCACACGCGTGCCGAGGGAAAGGTACGACTAGTGGACGTGTCACAAAACGTAGACACTAAGAACCGCGCACGCACCCATTGCGAGTAACGCAAAGGAGTAGGTGGCTCGCGGCCACTAGACTCTGGAGAGCCCTCTAGACCCATTAAATTAAATAGTCCTTAAGTCACATGACTCGGGTCAGGACCGTCGCACGTGACGGCACAGCGTCGTCAATCTGGCCTAATCCCTAGGTCTGAAACCACGGAGCGATGACTCACGAGGCAGTTCACAACCACCGAGACTCTCCCCTCAAAAAGGGAACTTGAGAAACTTCCAGTCCCAAGTTGGTCAACGGGACTCACAGTCCGAGGCCACACACGTGGCCCACCGACCTGGAAACCTCACGACGTGCGGGAAGGACCCTCCGCACACACCCCGGCTCGCGAGGACTCACTCGAGTACCTCACGGAACCCAAAGCACACCCAGGGTCACCCGGATCCTCTAAACACATGGGCGCGCTAAATGAGACAACGTGGCACCTCTGGACACCCCCAAAACACAAACGCAGGTCTCACGGTGTCCGGAACATTCACGAGGCCGAAGGTCAACCACTGGGTCACAACCGGGTCGACCGAGGACCAACACGACGCACAACAAACATAGTAACATAGAGAATCGCCTAGCGGTCCAACCTTGGGCCGCCACAGTCTCTAGCGGCCCAACTTTGGTCCGCCACAAGGACTCTAGCGGCCCAACCTTGGCGCGCTAGAAGACAGATCACATTGCTCTGGCACTCCCATTTCAGGCCGCCACAGCACTCTAGTGGACCAACCTTGGCCCGCCAGAAGCCCTCTGGCATCCGTGCCTACGGCCGCTAGAGGTACGTGACCCCAACGGTCAGAAACTTACGCCCCGAGGTGCAACGGTCAAAATAGAGGTAACGACCGAAGCTACAGTCGCTACAGCAGTTGGCGGTTTATCATGCGGCCGCCAGGCCGACTGTAATGACCCAGAGCTCTGGGTACTGATAACCCAATACAAGTATCGAATTACCGTTATCAAGAATTGGGGACGCCACCCAAGAGGCTGATGAGGCCCCTAAAGGGTTAGTGGGGGTTGTTGAGGAAGGAGGAAACTCCTTCGGCTCCGATTGAAGTTGATTTGCCTTCACCGACGCCCCACCAGGAATCGGGAGGTAACCCCGAGTTCACCCACGGACTTGCATGTCCCATTGCATCTTCAGTCAGGTCTTGACTGCTTCTTCATTCTTGCTTTCCAGTTGATATTCGCCCATCTCCTGAAGTTGGAGTCGTCGGGGAGGAGATGGCTGACGAACCGGCAACCTCAAGGGACGAGCCTCAAGCTGCTTCCCAAGTTGATGTCCCCGCGACGGAGGTTGCTGACGAGCCCCCGGCTGAAGGAGTCACCTCAGGCAGCACAGTGCCCGCTCGGCTGTTGGAGATTCGGGAGCAAGCCGAAGAGTCTTCCTGCTCCGAGCAAGTTGACTATGGGGGCGGTTCTAGCGATGACGAGCCCCTGCAGGTCGACTCGAAGACTGAAGATGCTGGGGCTTCTTCGGCCTATGAGAGCAACTTCCTGACGTTTAGCCCTCCGAGGCTATCTATAGTTGGGCCAGGGCCATCATACCCTGTGGCAGGAGGAGGACCGGAGCCGACAGGGGCTCCTCTTGGCGACTTGAACATAGTGCCGATTGAGGTGGGAAGCATTCCTCAGCCCGTAGGTAGTCTCTTTTGCCATTTCCGCTTTAACTGGCTGACGTACATATTCGTAATGTAGGCTGAGGCGGCACCACTGACCGTCATGATGCAGATACCCATGCCGGAGTTGAGCGCGAGCCAGCCTATTCTCTTGCCAGTTCTGCGGCCCATTGCCCAACGACCCCCACAGACATATGCAGCGGCAGCAGCGTCGGAAGAGGTTGCAGCGATCGTGGCGGTTAGTGATTCGGCGGAGGTTGGGGTGCGCCAGCCCCTGATTGCTGAGCAAGAATTGCCAGTGGAGCAGGGCAGCCTTCCGGAGGTAGAAGCGGAAGAAATCATTGAACCGGAGGCCGGCGTTCCTGAGGTGCCAACCATTGTCGCGGAATCCATTCCTGTAGAAGTTGGCGAAGTCGCAAGCAGGGAGCCAGGATCTCCTGCTATTGAGACAACCAGCTCGACCTCACCCCAGGAGGCAGGAAAAGAAATAGTTGTGGCGGAGACTTCCTCAGCTACAACAGCTGTTATCGCCAAACCCGGCACCAGCGCTCCTCAGATCATGCCGTCGGCGTCCTCCGAGGCAGGTGATGACATTTGGGCGAAGGTTGACAGCAGGGTTGACTTTAAGCTTCCTGAGACTTCACCGCTGGGCTTACAATTTTCCAGCGACATGGTATGGTTATCCCTGGACAATCTGCAGCGAGCAATGTCGGCCTCTCCTGGCTTGAGTTATGCACAGCTGAAGAGCTTGATAGAACACCTCTCGCGTTCACTATTGGCTTTTGGGTGCCCGATGGAGGATTGGACTCCGCGGGTTACCATGTTGTTAAAGCATGCAACTATGTTATTGTTATTTTTTTACTTGTATAGTTAATAGTTACATAATCAGGACTAGTAATTATACATGTATGTTTATTTATTTTAATTATTATATCTTATTTTTTATTATCTTAAGTTATAGAATCGGGTCGGACCATATATCAATATTATAATGATATCACGGTTCAAACCGGTTTGATTGAACGGTCAAACCGGTTCGAACCGAACCAGTTCATTATCCGGTTCAGGCACCGGTCCGGTTCTGATAACACTGGCCGAGACTGTGCCGGAGTTCTCAGGTTTTCTTTGATTCGGCCCTCGGCATAGCCAGTTGGAGAACCGTAGCCATATCTTCCACCCAAGGGCTTTCTTAACGGATGGCGGATCACCAAGTGAGCTCTCGTCCTGATCGGGCGAGGTATGGGGTTAATTCGACATTTTCGTCTTCAACGTGCTCTCTCGAGTGACGAGATGTACGTGCCGCAAAGCAAATTTTATCGTCCACAATACCGTGACACACTAAATTATTGATGCATCTTCAGAGGCCGCTCATCACCACGACACTGATCCTCCTTTCAGATATAGATATCTCTCATCCTGATGATGATAAAAGTGATAAAGGAGATGATGGTGATGGAGGAGAGTTAGGTGGTGATGGAGGTGGGATAGGTGGAGATGAAGGTGTTGGTCACATAAGTCCATTCACGGGAGAAGATCATTTCACTCTTGCTACTCAAGATGATGATCATAGATCTCAGTCGGCATATGGAGGATATCGAAATTATCAATGTAGAAAGAATGACCAAGGCACATCAAGGCACCATAGATTGTATGATGATGAAGAATAAGATTTTTCCCACACTTTCACTTCTATGGATCTCTCAAATGGACAAGCATATGGAGGCCACCAACATCAAGATTCATCAAATTCATCTAATATCTATGGATATGGGCATCCAACACGAGTCATCGAGTTCGTCATATGGATATGGGTCATACCCAACTCCATATGCATATCCATATCATGTCCCAGTTGTTGTACCTGTACCTAGAGTGACATATTCTTATCCCCTCTATCCACGCATTAGTGTGTTGGTTCACATTTTTGTTCAGAATTATGATAGATATGTGAGAGAGTATGTGCAAATGTATGAACAAAGGATGACATGGGAGTAATATTGTGCTTATGTTCAGAGTTATTACTTTAGACAATATGAGAGTGGATAGATTGAGGCACACCGCTCTTCTTATTATTGATAATTTTTGATGTATTCTTCAGTTTGTGATTCATGTATCATTTTATGTATCTCTTTTTTGTGTAACTTTTGATGTATATTGACATTAGAAATGTGAATGGATTTGTTATTGTTATCATTACTCTTTATTTGGTAAAATTGAGTTGTCAATTACAAAAACATGTTTGTGAAATTGAGTGGTTAGTATAAAACCTGGTGATAGCCACTACGAAGATCTATCTTGGAGAAGATAGTGGCTCCCGACATCATATCAAGCAAATCATCAAGTTAGGGAATGGAAAAATGATATTTCACCGTGATCTTGTTGATCGCACGACTATCAACGTACATCCTCCATGTGCCATCCTTCTTCGGGGCCAATAGTGTGGGAACAGTGTAAGGGCTCTTACTATCTCGATGAGATCCCCGACTCAACAACTCCTCGACCTACCGCTGAAGCTCGGCATGATCTGCGGGACTCATCCTATAACGGGGAAGGTTGGGCAAGGACGAGCCCGAGATAAGGTTGATCTCATGTTGAACGTCCCTAATAGGTGGAAGGCCTCCTGGGAGGTCTTCGGGGAAGACATCGAAAAATTCCCGCAATATGGTGGCAATCTCCGGGGGATGCTCATCCTCGAAACTAGGGGCAACATCCTCAACGCCCTTGACAATGACACCCAAAATGGGGTTACCCCCAGTCACCTCCTGCTCCCTCTCTCTCAGACTGGTCATCATCAACCTCCTAGGTGCAGGGTCCACTCTACTCGGAGAAGTCAAAGAGGTGGATGCCTGTACAGTGGGTGGACCGGCCTTCTCCTAACCAGAAGTGGTCGTAGTGCTGGGGCCAGCTGGTCCTCGAATAGATGGGTTCGTCGGCCGGACGGGGTTGAGGGTAATCCTGTGGTCGCCATGGTCAAATGTGCATGTGTTTGACCTGCCATGAAGGGTGGCATCTACGTCAAAGAGTCAAGACCTACCAAGGATGATACTACCCACCTCCATAGGTAGTACATCACACCAGATCACCTCATGATACTCCTGGAACTGCAGTGGCACCAGGCACCATAGCCTGACTGGGATGGAAGTGGAATCCACCCAAGAGACTCGATAGGGTGCTGGGTGATCCACGGGTGTCAAGCCAAGGCGCTTGATAGTACTGGTGGAGATAGCATTGATACAGCTCCTGCTATCTATAATCACCTTGTAGGCCCTCCCTTCCAGCCTACAAATTGTGTGGAAGTTGGTGGTACGACGCCAGTTGTCACTCACCTGAGGCTGCGTTGGGATGCACCTGACTACACCCAAATGCACATCCTCTTGATATGAAGTACCAGGGATGTCAACTTGCTCCCCCTCTAAGAGCTCATCAAAGAACTCCTCGACCAATTCCTAATCTGGCTCATAACTGATTGGCACTAGCTCGAGGGTGGGGTCACGGGCCGATGTGTCGGCAATAACAAGTGTTCCCCGGGTGGGGCATTTGCTAGCAAAGTGGTCGACTCCGCCACAAGTGTAGCATCAGTCACTTGTCCCGGCGCCCTGAGATGTGCCACTAACCATTGGCCCCTTACCCTTGTCCTCTCGATGGACTGGGGGTGTGGGAAGAGCGGGCCGAGCTGGTATGGCAGGCTGATAAGGATATACTTGTGCAATTACATCTTATGTGTGATTGTTTCGCTCTCTGATCATGCTTGCTTGCGAGAGGCTTACCATGCCGGCTGTTCCCATCTGCCCGAGCGAGTCTTCCGCTGTAAATAAAGGCTCGGGGTATGATAGTATGCTCGGACTCTGACAAGCAACGAGCAAAAAGTGCACGGGTGTTGTTATGTGCTCAGACTTACAACATGGCTTAACTACAGTGAATGCACCGATCCAACATGTAGTGAGCCAAAAATATGCATGGGTGTTGTTACGTACTCGGACATGCTAAGAGAGGCATGATGCATATGCACAGACTTGCGGAGGTTGAATACAGTGTATGCTCGGACAAACACTGACCTGCAACGGTGCATACACAGATAATTATGCAAAGCGAGCAAGGACATGCACGGACTAACTCCACAGCTGATAGCAGGGAGAGCAAGGAGTTTATTGTGAGGGATGTGCACGGGGTATGATGTGCACGGACTTACTTGCCAAGTTGATGGAATTTGTAAGCAAAGCAAACATGCAAGGACTCATGTTTCAGAGAAACATGCACAGACTTTTGTATGCTCAGACCTTGCTACAGTATGTGCAGACTTCAGACACAAAAGATGCAAGGACTTACAGAGCAACCAAAACATGCACAGATGCAGGTTTTTATGAAGCAGTGTCAAAACTTGCACGGATGCATGTTTTGTGAAGAGAACAAGCACCGGCTTAAACACAAGTAGCACACATCAAGAAAATATGCACGGGGTTTGACGTGCACGGACATTGTGAGCAACCCAATCAATAGTACACTAAGTCCAGAATGTGCACGGGGTTTGTCGTGCACGGACATTGTGAAGGCGTGCACGGACATGGTGTTAAAACCAAAACATGCACGGACTTGTCTTTCTTTTAAGTAGAATGTGCAGGGACTCATGCTCTTGGCCAAGGCCAGAACATGCATGGACATTACAATGCACGGACTTAGAATGCAGTGGACTACAATGTGCATGGACTTCTATGGAGACACTGTACATGCACGGACTCAACGTAAAACATGCATGGACTAGCCAAGATATGCATGGACTCTGTTGCCAAACAGAAGTGCACTGTTCATGCGTGGACTTGAACATGCTCAGACTTGGTTTAGTAAAATGTAGACGGACACTATTCATGTACGGACTCAATGATGGACTTAACATATATGCATGGACTTGAGTGTGTGATAGCAAGAAACCTGCTCAGACTTTGGCGACCCAAAACATGCATGTACTTACATTGTGCTCGGACTTGGTTTTGCTGTGAGCAGAAACATGCAAGGACATTTGAATCAAGGTGAGCAGCATGTATGGACTTATGACCTACAAATGCAGAATCTGCACAGACTTGATACATGCAAGGACTTTATGTGCACTAGCTCAATACGTCTAAGTCCAGGTCCCCATTAATCCCCCCATTAATCCATATTCAAACTAGGGAGAGATATTCCCCCCACCCCCTCTCCTCTCTCCCTCCCAACCTAAATTCGTAACTCCTCTTTCACCCACTACAAACACCCCCTTCCAGCCCTCATTCTCCCCCTCCCACACCTTGGAACATCCCCTCCCAGACCCCCTCACAGCTAGGGGTCACCCCCATACCCATCCACCCCACTTCCCCTCCCATAAACCACATTTTCCCCCCATCATCTTCAATTTGCAGTTCTTAGTTCAGAGGTAGCAGAGTACCAACGGCTTTCAGAGGAAACTACAACTTCATCCCTATGTTCCTGAAGGCTCAACAGGTACCAGTGCAAGCATCTCCGAGTCTTCTTCGCAACGGCGATCATCTCGTCTCATTCCGAGTTCGTGGCTGTCTGGGGCAGGTGATCTCCCTCAACTGCGCAACTGCATCCTGACTGTCAGCCAGAGATGATTTGCAGAGGCTACCACATCCCTCCACCAGAAGATCTGAAGGCGGGGCTTGGCCGAGACCTTCTACAACGAGTCTTCTTCACCCTCCAAGAAGCGAGACTCCATTTGGCGATCGGAGCAGCAACTTCTTAATTTTCTCCTCAGGATGTGCTGTTCTGTCCCCTCTTGGACTGAACAGACACCCTGTCACTCTTTTGACTGCCCCGGCCTACCCCGACATCAGCTGGCATTCTCGTGGGTCTCGTTTTGATGACGACTCGTCAACGGTTCCAACACCTCCTGCCGCACTTGATTTAGAGTTCAGGATTGCTCGTGACGACCTCGGCTTGCTGCTGCTGTGTTCCTGCAATTGTCAGAACCCAGGAGCAGCGGCTCTATTCGAGGCTATTCCCCGATCGGAACCATCGACCTGGAGTTACCCCAAAATTCAGGTGACATCCTAGACCAAGTACGGAGAGTTTGCTGCTGGTCTCATCGAAAGAGGAGTCCAGGAGTGGTCACAGCGGCGTCGACACCGCCTCCCTATCCCCTGTTCCAGAAAGAGAATAGAACCGACTTCGCCGACCGTTGAAGCTCCTCACCCCTTTTCTTCCCCTCCCCACTTGGCCAGCTGAAGGCCCCTCCCTGCGTGGAGGTAGTTTTGGTTGTAATAAATTAACCCCCACTCCAAGATCCCCCTCCTGTGAGAGGCGTAGTTTTGTAAACACTTTGAGCAGGTCAAAGCTACACCGGCGCGGTGACCGGGTGCATACCCTCGCCTCCTCGCTCCCCCACATCTCCGACCGGAGTCAGTTTCTTCAAGCCGGCTAGGTAAGATCTCGGCCCTTGCTCCAATTTGTGCTTGTTCAGTTAACATTCTTCAATTGCGCCGTCAGTTAAGGGAGAGAGCGCTCGGTCCCAAGGCCCCATCGCCATTGTGTGACCACCGTGGAAGTGAGGGAGTGAATCCGCCGAGCGCACCATGGGCTCTGCGGAGCCCGAATAAATTGTCACTTCGGTGACTGGCACGCCCACGCACTCAATAAAAAAATCCCGGGAAAACTCCATTCCCAACGAACAAACAAATAAATAGTTAGAAGAAAAGTGCGTCCACACTCCACCGCCAAATCACAAGACATCTGGGATATCGGGTCCTCGACACTCAGTGCGAAATCCTCCAAAATAAACGAGTGTGACGCACCGGAATCAAACAAAACCCGCGCTGCACAACCCAAAATCGTAGCAGTACCTTCCACAAGCTGCGACGACTCTGCCTCTGCCCTAGTCATATGAGTAATCTGGCCTCGAGCTCTCTGCCTGCCCACACTCGCTGACCGTGGTAGTGGTGGATACTGCCCTTGCTGCTGTGGGTATTGTTGCTGCTGCTGGGGAAACTGGGGTGGCTGACGCGGCCACTGCGGACAGTCACGTGCCATGTGACTCGGCTGGTCACATCTGAAGCAAACCACTGGCACCGTACATTGTCTGTCAGGATGAGACTCGCCACATCGGGGACACCCCGCACGAGAACCACCGACTGACCCCTGTGGTTGAAGAGGTGTCGGCTGCTGAACACTACCCGAAGAAGTCTGCTACTACTCTTAGCCCTCCTTCTTCTTCTTCTGAAAACCCTTCCTGAAGAACTTCTTGACCTTGGCGCTGAAAGATGCAGAACCTGTCGCTGACGCCACCGCTGACGCCACCGGAGTCGAAGCTCCCGAACTACCAGAAGGAAGCTGAAACATGCTCTGCTGCTGGGTAGTCATCTGCTGGCTGCGGCCTGACAAGGACTGCCCCTGCCTAATCGGTCCCCGAGTCCTCTGCATATCCAGCTCCAAAGACGCCACTACACGAGAAGCTATCTCCAAATCAATGGCAGCGTTCGCGATCAAATGGTGCCTCAGCTCCTGCCTCAAGCCCTGAATGAACTGCTCGGTCTTCACCCTCTCATGCTCCATGATATGAGGTGCATAATGACCCAGCTCAACAAATTGGGCCCTGTACTGAAACACGGACATGTCGCCCTGTACCAGATCCAAGAACTGACGCATCCTCTGTGTAGCAACATACTCTGGACAGTAGGCACGCTCGAAAGCACTGACAAAGTCGCTCCACGAGATCTGCTCAAGGGGGTGAGACTGAAAAGACATCTTCCACTCGAAAGACCACCATGCTCGAGCCGTGCCCTGCAACTGGTTGCAGGCCAACATCACCTTGTCCTCCGCAGTACACCGCATGGAACCGAGCACCCGCTCCATCTCGTCGAGCCAACTCCGAGCCAAATCAGGGTCTGGCTGGCCGCCATAGTAAGGTGGATGGAACTACATGAAATCCCTCACTGCTCGGCCTAGCCCACCCCTGGTCGACGAGCCCTCACCAGCCTCTCCGCCGAACTACTACGGTTCCCTAGAGGCGAGCACTGCTCCCCTCGAAAATGAAAAGGTAACCTACGGGTTCCCTAAAGGTGAGCACTGCTCCTCGAGAAAACACCTAGAGGCAAGCACTGCTCCCCTTGAAAAATGAGGAGGTAACCTACGGGTTCCCCAAAGACGAGCACCGCTCCCCTCGAGAAATGGAAGGCGACTCAAGGGTCCCTTAGAGGCAGACAGACGTCCCCTCACAAACAATGACCATAAGCTTGTCCACCTAAAGGAAGATACAAGTACCGCGAGGACATGCACACAGAAAAGTAACCAAGAGCATCTTATACGAACGTCTCTCACCAAAAGGTACACATCCAAAACAAATCCAGAGAAATTTTATTCCTTAGTCAAAGTACAAAGAATACAAGAGACCTTATCCTTTAGTCAAGATACAAAATTGCCGAAGTGTCAGAATGGATCTCGTAAAGCCATCTTACAGACACACAAGAAAGCAAGGTGGGGAGAAACACGATCCTGCCCCCAGCCTCGCATGGCTGTAGTAGACAACCTTCCTCCAGCATGCTTGTTTCTGAGGAAGTGGACCAACAGAGGAAGCCGCCTATGCCAGAGAAGAGGGACAAGCTCTGCACCTCGGATCCCTTTTGATCTACGAAGGCAGACCAACTAGGGATACCGGCGACAAGAGGCTTGCACCAGCAAGGAACGTCGGTGGGCCATCCTCCCTCATCTGACGGGGCGCAGTGGAGCAACAAGACCCACCCATTACAGGAGACGACCCAGTGCATTGGTCATGTTTACAAACTGGAGGACGAGGTCTACCACCCTGTCTGACGCCCTCTCCCGGCAGAAAAACACATCCCTCAGCTCGAGGAAGTGCCTTATCACGTACCTGCAAATACAAAAGGAACGGTCACTACTATGCAACAAAAAGATGACAGGGAAAACAAACAAAGGGAGAAGCAAATACAAGGCCATCTGTCGTCCTCTCAAGGACGGAACCTGTCCGGTTCAAGGAGTAAGACTCCCCAGCTGATGTACAAGCGGTTAACCTTCTCCAAGGCCTCATGTCAGCCATCCAAATACTCATTCTGATATTGTTCAGAAACGGGACCACGTGCCCCCGGTTCCAACCACGACTGCCAAGGAGCCAGTGGAGGATCCCTCTTGAGAATCAAGGGCTGGCAGTGAGCCTGCAGAGATTCGTCGTATGATGAAGTACTGGACTCACCCGATGACATCCCACCAGAAGGCTCCCCTCAAAGCTCGCTACTTCGAAGATGGTCTCAAGGGTATCCCGAAGGTCACTATTTATAGGGAGGTGAAGTCCTTAGAAGCATGAGGACTCCTACCACCTCAAGTAAATCTCCAGAAATCGAAGCGACGGGCCCCCGAAAGTCACGCCCTCTCAAAGTCCCCTTAGAAGTGCCATTTCGTATCCCCAGAGGATTTTCCAGCCGGGAAAAAAAGAGGGAAGATACACAGATTTGCAAAATGAAGGAAAGTTTTCCATTTCGAAATTAAGAGCTTACAAAAAGGAGATCTGCCACCTAGGCAGAAACGGAGAAAAACTTCAAAATAAGTAGGTGGGGACACCCTTCTAAGGGTATACCCCGGGAACATCATCGTCACGTGCCCCACTTGCATTGGAGTCACGTGCATCAGTAGCTCCAGCAGGGGGCGAGTCCTCGTCCAGGTCCACCACCTGGCCTCCCATCGCCGAGACGATCGCAGGTGCTCGCTCTTCTGCGCTCGGCACCGGGGTCGGCTCCTCAGCTCCAGCACCATTAGGCTCCCCCTCACCATCGTCAGCCTCCGGGCCATATGGTGACGAGGGGGGAAGGATAGACAGAGCCTCACGACCGAAGCTATCTACTGTGACTTTCACGGTGGCACTCCAACCCTCCCGAAAGCCACGGTCGCAGGCCGGCCCTTAAAACTCCAGGGCCACCTCCGTCAGCTCATCCCAATAGGCCGCAGAGGAACGGAAGCGCTCCATCGCTTCCTCGCCCGCGGTCGACATCGAGGAATGTAGCGTGGCAATCTCTGCCTCAGCCTCCTGAGCGCGGGTCTTCATGGCCCGGACCTCCACAGCTAGCTTGGCCGCTCGCTCCTCAGCTGCGTCAGCTTGAGCTCGGAAGTGGTCACGGTCACGTTCCATGCCAGCGAGGGCTAGCCCCTGCTGGATCGACTGCCTCTGGAGTTCAGCACGAGCCACCTCGGACTCCTTCAGGCGCCCCTCAAGCTCTGCCTAGCAGGACTGACTGGATTCCAGCATCTGGGCGAGCCCCTGGAAGTGATGCTGCCACAAACCAAAAGCGCTGACGACCAGGCACGCGCTCCTCGAAGCCACCGCTATCAGCTCCTTCTCAGCCCCAGGGCCGAACAGACTGGTGTACTCGAACCACTGTGCGCTCCTCCCCATGAGATCGACAATCATCACGATCCCGGCCAGCCCAGAGGTCAAGTCCCCGGGAGGAGAAGCTGGGCTGCACTGAGGAGACACCGACGGGGGAGGAGCATTAACGTCCTCTGCCACCGGGGCCTTGCCCTTGTCTTGCCCCCATGCCGCGGGGACCGACGTAGGAGCAGCGACCACTGACTCCCCGCCCAATGGTGGTGGCGGAGTCTCAGAAGAAAGCGGCTCAGATGGTGGAGGGGGCGGGACGCGACTCCGAGCAGAGGTGGAAGTCCTTGCTCTCTTCCTCGCCCGACGTCGGGTGTCCAGCGCCGCCAAATCGTCATCGGTCAGGATGGAGCGGCTACCACCGGCCATGTCGGATTGCTCACTGGTGAAACTGGCTACTCCTTCAGGAGATCCCCTTTGAGGGCTAGGGCCTCTACTCCCCGCGGACTCCCTCTGAGGACTAAGTCCTCCGCTGACCGCAGACGCCGTCGGTGAACCCACCAGGGGGACACCGACCGGGATCGGGTACTGCAACCTCCCCGGGGCAAATGCGACCTCGGCCTGGGGGGCGGCGACTGATACCTGACCGGTCCCCAGAGCGACGTGGTCCACTGGACGGGGGGTGACTGCCTGATGATCTCGCAGGTCCAACCCTGCACTTCAGTCGCCCCTGAAAGGAGAACCAAATCGGTCAAGCACCCCTCACAACCAAAGTAATCTGATGTAAAACAAAGCTAGTACCATGCAGTAACGGGGGCACAACCTGAGATCTCGGAGTAGCGCCGGAGTCAGAGCAAAATCCACATCAACAAGAGGATACCGCTCAAACTCCCTCAACTTCTGGCGGTCCTCAGCCCTGAGAGAAGGCTTCTTATCGGGCCAGGTGCAGCGAGAGCCTCTGCGAATCCAACTATCAGAGGCCCCCTCCCAGTCTTTTGACTTGATGAGCTATACATACCACTCCGCCCAACCCTTGCGGTTGGACGCGGTACGGGAAACTTTGATGAAATGCTGGTGGGTGTGAGCCTTGAAATAGGCAAAATAGGTGTCGGTCGGACAACTCTGGAGGAGGAAGAAGTGCTAGAATAGATCGACGCTTGGGTCCACCGATGCTCGATGGCACGAATAAACAAACCCATTAAGAATGCTATAAGAATTGGGAGTTATCTCCCCAGCATGTCGTCCATAGTAATGGAGGACAGACACGATGAAGGGATGGATCGGAACACGAAAACCCGCCTGAAAGGAGGCTACTGGGACCATGATCCCGCCAAAAAGGTAACTCATTATATCGTCTCCCACAGATGGGAAGTGATAAAGACCGTATGGACGCCTAGAGACCAAATCCTATAGATGGAATGTCTGTAGGAGATCCAGAAAGGGGGGATTGAATGGGCCCATAACTAAGGTACTAAGGCCCAATTAAGCATAATAAGGGAAATAGACTAACAACATGACTCAATTACATATGACATGACTCAATAAAATAGAAATACATATGATGTGACTCAATGAAAGGGAAAATAACATGAGATTACATAGGCGGACTCCTCAAAGTGGTGTTGCCCATTCGAGCCAAAGAGAGTGCTGTGGGATGCCCTCATCACAATTCCTACCACATCCTTTGTGATTTTATCTTCGTATGTCGGAAGGCTTCAGTGGAGCTGAATGTTCACCTCTTCCGGCAGTTCTTCAACCTCTAGCGCTATCCTGCCGACACTGCCTTCACGTACTTTAAGGCTCAACCTGACCGCAACATCATCTGAGTCTCTGAAGTCGCGTCCAACCTTAAGGGTTGGGCGAGGCATTATGTATGTATCACCAAGTCAAGTGCTCATGATCACTCTGATGACTGGAGGTTCACAGGCATCCGTCCTATCTGGTGGGACAAGCGGCCCTCAGCCACCGTGGAGGAGACCAAGAAGATAAGGGCCCTCCTCAACTTCTACCTTCTCAAGGCTGACTTCGAGCTAACTCCGATGGTACTTTGGGAGCTAGGGATGAGCCCCCAATTGCCTCAAGGTACTAACCTTGATTTCGTGTCAGGCTTTGTTGGCGGTGAGCTGAGCTAATAATTTTGGATTTGATTGCAGGGGCACTGGAATCATCAGGGCTGCGCGATGAGATAGTGTGGTGGCCATAGTGCACTCCTGGCCCCATGGACCACGTTGAGCCTGGGGCCAGCCAGGTGACTGTGGTTGCCCCCCAAGTTGCAGTCACTTTCACTTTGGGTTGCCTTCAGTACCCGGTTCCTACGGCCATCCTAGTATTGAGTTCCTCTACGGTGCTCGTGATCAATGGCATGTCAAGTGCTCAGAGGGAAATCTTCAAGGAGGTTGCCAGTGCTGCAGAGGTGGAGTCTGCCATGCCTGGCAGTGGTCGCATCTCATTTGATGTAGATGAGCAAGAGGCGCTTGATAGCCTACGTCGTCTGAGAAAGAGGAGTAGAGCTCCTGCTCTGGTCCATAGCCGTACCTTGCCGCCATCGCCGTCTCAGGCTCCTCCTCCTCCTCCTCTGTCCGAGGTTCCTCCTCTGCCATTGCTGGGCATGGAGCCTATGGTCGCCCCCTATTTGCTGGGGGTAAGATATGCTTCCCTCTTTTATATTTAAAATAGAAAAGAAAGAAAGGGCATGCCAGTCACTAAGTGACAAGTTTTATTATGCACTCAATCTGACCCGAGTCGGGAGAGAGTGAGATCTGTGTCGGGACCAAAAGTTCGCTATACCGTAAAGGTTATGATGTTCATTACATCCTCCAAGAAGGAGGAAAATCTTTGATTAATTGCCAAGATAATGAGCCCTTCGGGGCTGGGATGAGATGATGAGCGTTACAGCTTGCTACTCGAGGATCGAAATCCTCAACACCGCTGGGCAATTACAGCTTAAGCCACACGAGGATCGAAATCCTCAACACCGCTGGGCAATTACAGCTTAAGCCACACGAGGATCAGATCCTGGACCGCTGCCTCACAGCTTGACACTGAGGATCAAAATCCTCAAACACAAACTCAGTTCGTAACAATAAAGAACAAAAGATAAAAGAAAAATACTCTCAATGAAGTACAGAGCCGAATTCCATATCTATCTCTGGAGAAGGTTCTTCTGCTCTGCTGCTTCGTCCGATCTTCTTCTCCTTCGAACGAATGCCTGCTTCACTAAAGCTCTCTGGTTCGCTTTCTCGAGTTTTCCCTCTCTGCCCTTTTTCTCTCTCGATCGATCTCTTTTCTCGATGAATCGATAATTCAAAAAATCCTTCAGACTATGTTTTATACCACCACCTCGACATGCCTCCAGCGTGGATGAAATTTTCCCGCGCACGGCTTCATATGCAGGCGGTCAGTGGGTCCGGCCAGATTCTCTGGACCGCCCAATGATTGCACTTGACTTCAGAATATTCCGGGCTGGGAGAAATAAAACGCTCGTCTGCTGATCTGGCATCGGTGGTACGAATGGCTCACTCGAACACAGCTGACCCCAGAAGTAGACAGCGTCAACTCTTTCATCCAATAGGGTTGACGCAGCCTTCAGTTGCTTGAAAGGGATGATGAGAACTGCTGAGGCGTCTACGCTTAAGCTGCTGCGTTTACTCACACAGCAACTTAAGGCAGATAATGAGCTGATGCGTTGACGCTGTCTCTTCACTGCGTTAACGCACTAGAGATCCTCTCAGCTTCAGTCGATCTTAACAGCTTCAGTCTTTGCTGCAGCGTCTACGCTCCTGAGCAACAGCGTTGACGCTATGGAAATGTTGTTCGCATTGAGTCTCTGATACTTCAACTGCAGCGTCCACGCACCCGAGCAAGGGCGTAGACGCTGTGAGGTTCTTATAAGCTTTTTTCATGTAACTTCACCTGCAGCGTCCATGCACTTGTGTAAGGGCGATGACGCTGTGAGGTTCTTGTAAGCTTTTTCCTTTAGGTTCCTGCCACACAACAACACACTTGGAAAATATGAAATATAGTTTATCAACCAAGTATCCTTTGGTTGTCATCATCAAAACCAGAGAGAGACAACACGCGGACCCCGAGCAGGTCCCGCCCGGGGTCGGGCGACCTTGGACGGGTCCTCCCGCCTCGGGGCCGTCCCGCGCGGGTCCTCCTCCGTCCGGGTGGACCCGTCTGGGTGAGGGACGATCCGTACGGGTCCCTCCGGCCTCGGACGAGTCCTCTCCGCACTAGCTTCCATCAAAGGAGGTCTTCGGGGCTTTTAAAGCTTCGGTTTCTCGTCGTGCCTCGTGGAGACTAGCGAGAGTATATAAGGCATGCACAGCACAAGGTATTGACAAGCTCATGGAATGAAATGCAAGCAGGCAGAATGTATTGACAGGCACATAGAATGAAATGCAAGCAAGCAGGCCAGAATATTGACAAGCTCATGGTGACGAAATTAAAATTCACACAGAGTCACTTTGTTGCTATCATCAAAATAGAACAATATATGTTGCTAGCATCAAGGCTAAACAACATATGCACAACACTCACCACTCGCCCAGTAGGTATCTTCGGGTCAACCTGAAGGCGAGTTTACATGATTAATATTTTAACAATAAAAGATTCTTAATGAAAAAGAATGTGATAAAACACGTGATAAAATCATAATAACAACAAATAGCAAGACATGAATGTAAGGATGTGATGTTGCGAGAATATATGATCATGATCTAGCAAGAATATAAGTTTGGCCTTTCAATCACAAGAATGTACTATCGTGTAACGAGAATGTACTTTTTCATAACCTTGAAAAGGCTATGCACTAGAAAGTTATGTAACAAGCATGTACTATAGCATGTAAATTTCATGAATGTCCTCGTGGTTTCACCCGTTTATAAAAAAAGTACTCCCAGCGCAATGCGATGCCAGTAATCATTATACCCCATGGTTAATAGTAAATTTCTGGACATCTGCCGAGGGGGCTGGACTGGAGCCCTTGGACACCATTCTTGCCCACCCTTATATCTTCATGTTATAAATTAAACTACTTCCACGAGAATAACAATAAAGTTAGCCAAGAGAGTAAAGTTCAATAATTTAGTGAGGAGATAGTAAGCAAGGCATGAACATACCGATTTCATTGAAAAGGAGGTCAAAAATGATTTAAAGCAATGTTGTGCTCCGGAAGGAATTCGGCAGCATAACGGTATCATTATTAGTTCCATAGTTCAGTAATAACTTGATGAATAAAGTTTCAGATTCCAGAGCATCATAAAATCGTCTGAGAATAGATCACAATCAACCCTTAGGTCAGACCTCGGGTTGGGCAAAGTTTGACAGAACACGATTGAATTATGACCGCTATCTTGTGGTAGCAGTCAAAGGATGTCCGCGATAAGAAGGTGCGTCGACTCAGAGGAAGAATGGGTTGACTCAACCAGAAATCTATCGACTGAAACACAATTAACACGCTGGCAGAACGCAGTCATTGGCCAGTCACTATCTACAAGTAGTGGTTGATCGAGGGTTGTGCTCAGGATAGAACACAGAAAATGTGAAGTGCTCTTCTAGACTTTTAGACTTTTAGGGTACAACCAGCTCGGCATCCTAGTGAGAATCTTAGGCTCATGGAGACTTACGGAGGCCTTGAAACATGAATTCCTAGTCTAGCAAAAGGAATATCCGATGGAGAGTCATTCAATGTCCAAGAGGGTGTTCCTATCAAGTGCAGTGGCTAATAGCAACTTACTGCAGTTGGGCAGCCCAACAGCAGGGGGCATGGTCCCGAACATGACGGGCACCGCCAGGTAGCCCTCGCGAACATGAGCGTCAACCACTTGCTGGCCAAAGTGGAGGGAAGTGAATCCGTTCGTCATCTTGTTTTCTGCAAATAAGATTAACGCACAGTTAGAATTTAAGAGAGGCCTCCGGGCCTCCTAATTTGGCGTAAAGATGAAAGGAGACTAGGTCCCACCGGGCGTGCCAGAGATTGTTTGACACGATTTATTTTATGGTTAATTATTTCATCTGTTTATTAATCTTGTTTATTTGTTGGTAACTTATTGATCGGCGTGCCAGTCACATGTGTGACAGATTCATTATGCGCTCTTCTGATAGATCAGGCGATTATGGGTGATCGCGTCGGGACCAAAAGTCCGCCATACCATAAAGGCTATGACGTTAATTATGCCCTTCCTAAGAAGGACAACCCTTGATTAAATGCCAAATTAGGAGGCCACGAAGGGCATTTGAAATATCAATGTACGTATAACAATTGAGCAGATAGATGACTCATTTATTTAAGTGCACGGATCAAATCCGGTAGCATCTCTCCTTGGCTTCAATTTATGCCAAGCAAAGATAGGAGACCGTCCAAGCAATGGCGGGACGAAATCCGAGCAATGATGACAGCGTCGTCCCTGGACGTGCGCCTCCAAAGAGGTGTCTCATCTTATTAATCTCCCCCGGAAGGCACTGCCAAAGGGGTACGCATTGCTAGCGTTCCCTTGACTTATCGGGGTTTATCATTGTCTGGTCATGATTCCGGCAGCACCTCCTCTCATCTTGGGCTGTGCCAAAGACTAGATAGACCGTCATCCACGGACAGCCGGGATGAAAGTCAAGAGAAAAAAAGGGGGGAGAGCTGAGCTCCTGGACGGTATAATCATCTGGAGATGACGTTTAAAATCCCCCCTAGGAAGCCGACGGGGAACATGTAGAGGCAGAGCCCATCGAGCCTATGAGGTTATATGTGTACGGGCCAACTGGGGCCATGGAATGTAGGGGAGGTCATTCCCCATTAATTTATCTCTTGAATCGAATGTGATGACTCATAGGCACCCCCGGGCAAGCCTGGCAAGGCTGGGGAAGTTGGAACGGGGTATACAGAGGGCTCTCGGCGCAAGAGGCCTCGGGCATGCGAAGGCTCTCGGCGCAATGGGCTCACGGCGCGGGATTAGCTTGGCCGTTGGCAGGAAGGTAGAGGGGAGTTCTCGGCGCTGGATCCTTCTCGGCGCGGTTGGTTTGAAGGATCTCCCGACGCGCGAACCCCCGCGCCGTGAACTATTCACGACGCCGGGAGGTTTGGGCACCGAGAGGAGTCGGGGCTCTACTCTGGGTTTTCTGGGTTTTGAGTGGGAACCAGTGATCTGTTCCAGGGATTTTGAGATCAAAATGTGGAATTAACATTTTACAATTTACATGGTCCACAATATAACAATAAATAACAACAGTAGTCCACAACTAGTACAAAGATAGAAAGAAAAGTATAGCTACACGGGGCATACCCTGGTACTCACCACTGGCAACTAATGTTGGGCACCAGAACTACGCTGAGTCTCAGGTGCACTCCTCTGAAGTCGCGCCTCGCCTGAAACACGGTAAAAATATGCAGGGAATGAGTTTTAAAACAAGACTCAGTAGGGATCACTCGAACCCCACCTCGTCAACATGGAAAAACTACGACGCTAGCATCTAAGAGAGTACTACAAGGTAAAGCCCTACAACTACAAGACCTGTCTCATGGTGTGAAAACCACTCACACAGGCCACGAAAAAACAACCGTAACTCACCGGTTAACACGACCAAAACTCAAGGTCAAGGTCATTGAAACTGACAATCTGTCACTCCCTGTCCAGAACAGGAGTACCTCCAACTAGTAGAATGATCGAATGCATCTACTGACGTCTTATACCCTGTCACAAGTGTCTAGCTACCACACCCCAGGCGTGAGACTCAGACACACTAGAGTAACCACAAAGCGAGTGACTAGCTAGGGTCACGCTCATCAGCGTGCGTCCACCATCCCCAACCACGTGTGCTCACATAGACCATGCGTCCAAGGTTTGGCCTCTAACTGGTTTTCCCCTCAGCCGGACTCTGGCCGACGACGTGGGGCCCGACGAAAACCACTCTAAAAATTATCCTCAGGGTAACTGTCCCACCACTCCCAGGTGGATACCAGCACACGCATACTGGCGGGCGACTAGTGGAGTGTCTCTAAAGGTGTAGACTCTCAAGCTACGAAAACCAACGTCACAACTGACAGTACAAGGAACACTCCTCGTACCACCCCCATCACACGGTGACAAGAGCGGAGAGCAACACCTCTCAAGACCACACAGTGCCATGACACCGGGTCTCAACATGATGCCCAGCATCTGACAAACCATGGGTCAGCACGCAGACCAAGACCCACGCACCTGAGACTCGAATCGGCCATTATCAAAACATCAATTAAGCTAGTACCCTTGAACGGTCCACTCTGGGCCGCTCAGGGACATGTGGTCAAACAGGGGCTGCACTAGGGGATATACGGCCATCCACAGACCATCCTTCTCCTTGCGGCTGTTCAAGACACATGACTGGAGACAAAATAAAATTGTCTCTTAGAGGAAAAGGAAGGAGGAGACGTCACATTTGGAGGGAACAACAAAGGAAAAATCATTGGAACAGGTAATACAGGTAAGAATCTCTCCAACTCCATTGGAAATGTGTTATTTGTTGAAAATCTAAAATACAACTTGCTTAGCATAAGTCAATTGTGTGATAAAGGTCATAAAGTGTTGTTTGACTCTCATGAATGTAAAATTCTTGAACCAAAATCTGAACCTACAAGGCTAGGTTGGTTGCGAAGGGATATCGTCAAAGACAAGGAGTTGACTATGACGAAACCTTCTCACCAGTTGCCATGACTAAGTCCATCAGGATTTTACTTGCCATCGCTGCGTACCATGATTATGATATCTGGCAGATGGATGTGAAGACTACTTTTTTTTTTTAATCAACACCGGCCCTCAGTGTCAAAAACTGGTCGAGTGCACACCTCCCCAGGGGGGAAATGTGTTCTCACTCCTCCAGGGAGACACCGTGGCCCTGAGTTTTATTTGATTTTTGAAAGGTGAAAGAATACAATTTCAACGGGGCATACCCCGGACTATATCAACATCAAAGCTAAATCAAAACACAAAATGAGAAAAACTGAAAAATGTTTACATTTGAACACCAGAAACAGGGATGAAAGACTGAAAATCTGGTAACTGAGGTAGACTGCGTTGACGCGTGTGCTCCATGGCGTCGACGCACTCTCCTGTTTTTTAAGCAAACTATAGTCAGCGTCGACTCCTTGTACCGTGTGCGTCGACGCTGCTGAATGTATTCACACTGTCTTTTAAACCAAGACAGGCTGCGTCGACGCGAGACCACCATGGCGTCAACGCTCTGTCTCAAAACTGGCTGATGGCGTTAACGCATAAGCTCCATGCGTCGACTCTCTCTCTTCCTGCTTGAGCAGGTTTAATCAACTGCGTCAACTCCTTGTAGCTGACTGCGTCAAGGAGTCAACGCATATGCTCCATGCTCCTTGCTGCTGCGTCAACTCTGCTATATTGCCTTGTTTACTGCGTTGGCTCTGCAGCTTCATTACGTTGACTCTGACTTCAGTTTTAGGGAGCAGGGTCTCTTACAGCGTAGACTCAGTGCTGACTTTTCAGTTAAATTCTTCTATCACCATTTATTCTGCGTACATTAGGGAGACCAACAGAGTCAGCTATGACATACGCTTTAGCCAGCAAGGGTAATTCCCCAATCGACCAAAACTCCTTGTTAGCTTCTGTACAAACTGCATAATTGGCTAAAGCATCAGCAGGTTGATTAGCCTCTCTATATGAATGAACAATGGGGCATTTAGCAGTGTCGAATAACTGCAACAAGGTGCTCCACCAAGGAAGAAGAGACCATGGGGGGTCCTTTCTTTGAGTTAACAACTCTATCAATATCATGGAATCTGAAATAATGACTGAAATAGGGATAGAATAGGACTGTGCAAGCCGAAGTCCATCCAGAAGAGCCCGACCTTCAGCCACCATGTTAGTTCCAATGCCATAGTAATAAGAAAAACCCAGCTTGACTTGGCCACGAGCATTTCTGAAGATCCCTCCACCACCAGATGAGCCTGGATTGCCTTTACTAGCACCGTCCACGTTAAGTGAGAAGTTAACAGTAGGGGCTAGCCATCGGACAGTAATGTATACAGGCTGACATTTTTTGTTTCTTTTTGTGTTTTTATTTTTGTTTTTTTGTTTTTTTGTGTTTTTCTAAGAAATGACGCCTTTCAGAGTGGCGCTAATTAAAAAAACATTTTTCTTTTTGTGATTTTCTAGAAAATGACGCCTTTTAGAGTGGCGTGAATTAAAAACATTTTTTTTCTGATTTTTAAATGAAAATGACGTCCTTTGAAAAGGCGTTAATTAAAAGGAGAATTTTGTGAAAGGGGTAGAACGGTATTTGAAGCCTTATAACGTCGTTCTCTCAAATTCATTATTCATTCTTGGTTGTTTTAAAATACAAATCAACGTGCCGATGAATTTGTTTAACTCCTACCCTCTTAGGCCCGTTCTTCTTAGTCGGCCTTGGCGTTTACTTTGAGTTTTAAAATACACCACAAGGGGGGGAAGGAAGAATGAGTGGGGAAAAAGCTCTTGAGAGATTCCAGAGGGCCGGGGTGCCTCCCTCTCCTGTCCTATTGCCTGTTGGGATTTGGTCTTCGGCATAGGGAAATTTTATTACCTTCCTGCCCTTTATTTGTGCATGCTTACGACCAGGGTTTTCCCTGCGGGGACTTTACCACTCTTGACATACTTTTCTTTTACTTCCTAAGTCATGTCAACTAATTTAGCCTGAAGATGACCAATCACATGTGATGGTTCAACCAATCACATGTGATGGTTCGGCCTGTTGGACTGATTACATGAGGCCTGGTCAATTGAGCCTAACTGTAAGGTTTGGCTCAATCAAAGGAGGTGACTTCATGATGTGGTTCAATCAACTGAGCCAATTAGGGCTATTGGGACCAAGTGATCCAAGCCATAACAGCCAATTGGGCTATTTGGGCACAATGGTCCGAGCCAATTAAAGTAATTTGGATATTTGGATCAAACGGTCCAAACCATGTAAGCCAACTGGGCTAATCAGACTCAATGGTCCGATCCAATTGGGTGGATCAAGGCACGTGGGCTCAATGGTCTGAGCCATATTGTCCAATTAGGCTAATCAGACTCTGGACTGAGCCAATTATATTAATTAAGGCATTCAGACTACTTACATGGTCGAAGCCATAATGACCAATTGAGGCATTTGAGCCAAACGGCTTGAGCCACGTGGATCAGTTAAGTGAAATTAGCTATGTGGTCCAAGCCACATGGTTAGATTGATAAGCATGCGCCATAGGGCTCAAACAACATGGCTAAGTTCATCTATGTCGCTCAAGCCACATGGACCACTTTATGAATGAGAAGCCATGGCCAAGGCCATTGTGCTTTCACCTTAACAAAGAGTCCCCGAGAGTCCAACCTTATGAGGACTTCTCTTCTCCCGGAATGATATCCCCAAAGGGATATTCATAGGCCTTTTTAAGGCCATAGTGTACCACCATCGGGTGGATTTCCATGGGAAATTTCAAATGCCCCCGATAAATCAAAATTGTCCAGTGCTAAGGACAAAGGGAAGCAGAAGGTTGGTGAGCCAAGTCCATTGGGTCCTTTACCTAAGGGTAAGTCACAGGCTAGGGGTCAGCCCTCTAACAAAGTTAAACCCCAGGACAAGGCTCCCAAGTCTCCACAACCATCACCCGTTCAGAAGAAGACCCAACACACACCTATTCACAAGTTTAGTGGGTCAAAGGTGTCAGGGAGACAGAATTATGCTAAGGGCCAAACTAGCCATTTCCCCCAGCCCGAAGTCCAGACCTATTACACTTATCCCCAGAAACAGTCACAACAATTCTATAGGTCTAGATGGAATCAAGTTCACATGAGGCCTAACTATCAGTATTTCCCTATTCATTCTTATAGACCTCCTATTAGAAATTGGGCTAGTCAGTCTAGGACATGCGGTCCGAATTAGATAGATTTTCTTTGGTCAGCCTAGGGCCACTGTTTATCAAACCTTTCGGCACACCTATTAGCCTAGGCACTGGCACAAGAATACTTTTACTGCTAATAAGATGACTGCCAGAAAATCACAAACACCACGGCACCCGCAAAGAAAAGCTCAACCTGTTGGTGATAAGAAAAAGAAAAATAACAAAAAGAATGCTCACGCTGTAAAATCCACTAAGTCAATCATGATAACACAAATATGGATTCCTAAACAGTTACTTTCATGCTTTCACTGTTATGCATCTACTTCTACTTTGGAGCCCAAACTGTCTTGTGTTCCAAAATCTTCTACCTGATTGTGTTTACAGGTATGCCTGGCAGCCGAAAGATACATGTGGTACCAGGATAGTGGCTGCTCTAGGCATATGACAGGAGACAGGGAAAAATTTTGCACGTTAACTGAAAAGATTGGAGGCCTTGTAACCTTTAGAAGTAACACAAAGGGTAAAATTATCAAGACAGGTAAGGTTGGTAAGTGTTCCACCTGCTGCATTGAAGAAGTTATGTTGGTCGAGGGGTTAGCTTACAATCTTCTTAGTATTAGCCAGCTTTGTGACAAGGGATATAAAGTAGTATTTGATTCTCAATGCTATAGAATTTATGAACCTGATTTCGATCAAATAATATTTTCTAGAAAAAGAATAAATAGCATCTACATGGTAGATTTAGATGATATCTCTCATTCTAACCTTTGTCTCTCAGCTAATAAAGAAGACACTGCTTTCTTGTGGCATCGTAGGTTACGCCATGCTAGCTACACTATTCTGCATAAGTTAAATAAACATAGTATGGTAAGAGGACTACTTGAAATCTCTTTCAAAAAGGAAAGTAAAGTGTGTGATGCACGTATAAAATCTAAGCAAACTAGAAAGTCATTCAAGTCCAGAACTGAAAATCTATCTACCAAGCCCTATGAGCTGATACATATGAACCTCTTTGGGCCTACTAGATCAGTCAGCTCAGAAGCTGTTCCCGAGGGGGCATTAGGCGGCAGTGCCTTCACAGCTTGGAAGATCCACATCATGAATGCAGTGGGTTGCGCGGGTCCCCTGGAGTACATCTCAGACTTGGAGGTGGCTACCACCCCCAATGCTATCTGGACCATTGTGAATGAGGTTGCTCGGGTTCTTAACTTGAAGACCGAGCAAATCATCCTGAAGCCTGAGAGGCTTATTGGGGATCCAGATATATGCTGACTTATTTAACCCTGTCTCCTTTTGCTCTGCAATTCAAGATGCTGAATTCATGCAATCTTTTTCCATTCGCAGAACATGCAAATGGCTAAGAGGCCCATGATCACGGGAAGCGGCGTAGGGCTGACAGCCAAGAGGGTGATCCGCGACCTACTGCCCGTCGGCGTTCTGAGGAGGGATCTCCTACTCCAGCGGAGGCTTCTAGTAAGAGCGCGGAATCTTATTTCAGATCAGTATTACAACCTGCTTTGACAAAGGCGTAACCTAACTGTTCCCCCCTCCCCTTCTTTTTAATGCAGCTCCTCCTAAGACTCGGCCTGCTGCAAACTTTTCTCCTCGCCCCGGGAATGTATTTGCAGAGGCGGGGTTGGAGGTGGACGACTCAGCCCCCGATTTTAGCGTGGATATTGAGGGACTGGACCCTCTCACCGACGACAATACGCCTGCGACTGGCGATTCTCCCGCACTTGATACGGGCAGGAGCTCTGTTGCTCCAGAGGCAAGTTAGTGTTTTTCATGCTTAACCTTTCCTTGTTCTCCCTTCAAATAGATGAAATATGTGCTTTAGCTAATATACCATTGCACGTTGTAGGGACTTCTCGAGCTCAGACCCCTCTCTCTGTTGTTGGAGGAGGGGAGGGGTCCCCAGGCGGTGAGGAGGCTTCTTCGCCGTCCGGATCTTCAAGAGGGAGAGGCTCTAACACCTCATCAAGCACAACGACCCCCAGTACTTCCTCCAGCGGAAGTTCTTCCTCTCCATCAAGTTCTTCCGAGGAAGGCGAAGTCAGGATGAGCCCAGGTGATTTAAAGTTACCCTGTTCTTTCTGTGCATGAAATAATGAGTTTGTCTAACTCGTCTGCTCATTATCATACAGTTGCTCAGACGACCTTCTCTTTGGATGAGCTTTCCAAGCTCATGGAGACCGGCTCTTCTGTTGATTTGCCAGCTTTCGAAGAAGGTGTTAGGGTTCCGATTGCAGAGATCGGGATCCCTAGCAAGGAGGCACCGTCCCTAGCCATGGGACCGTCGGCAGGCACCACTATTGTTGCAGAGTCTAGCCTGATACAGGCTTCAGGTATGCACAAAGATGCTCTGTACATTATCTCCGCCACATACACTGCTGCATATTGACTCCCTGAGTTGCCTTTGTTTTGAAACAGCTGGCGATCATCAAGAGGAGGGGAGTCTCCCTCGGTTTCCATAGATGCACAGATATCTTGATTGGTAGCCATGGAGACCAAAGCCTTGACCAGTTTGCTGCTTGCTGAATGTTGGCATTTTCTGTTATATGTCTGTAAGTGGAAGCCACTGTACATTGACCATTGGATGAAAGGCTCCAAATTGGAAAATCAATCTCAGGTTTTGGAATAGTTTGAAGGATTGCTTTCTTCAGGGGTGCTGGGAGGTATATATTAACCAATTCAGTATCCTCAGGTGTTGGATAAAGCAGAAATTCCATAACAGAAGTTTTGGAGTAAGGAATAGAACTGTTATCAGGGATATAATCTGCTAAGCATTTCTGTCCTATCCAGCAGTCATTCCAGAAATTAGTGTGAATACCATCACCTAATATAATTCTGTGATGTTTGAGAATTATCTGTTTGGCCTTTATCCAGTTACGTCTGTCCAGTCCACTTGTCTTTTTGAAAATAACATTCCTCAGATGAAGATGTCCAATATGTCTTGCTCTGAAGTAAGAAGCCCATAAAGAGTTTGAATTCATGGCTCTCCACAGCATTTTCACCCTAAGAGCTACTTCCATTTGCCGAAGGGACATGATACCTAGACCCCCTTGGGAAATAGGTTTGCATATGCAGTCCCATGACTTCCAATGTCTTTTATTTCCATTTGGAGAGGAGCCCCAAAAGAAATTTGCAAAAGCCCTTTCCAGAAGATGATGAGTACCAGCATGTAGTGAAGTGGAAGATAAAGTATAAATGGGAATAGAGGAGAGAACATGCTTTATGAGAATCACCTTAGCACCTTGAGATAGTAGTCTTGATTTCCAACCAGATATCTTCTTTTGAATAGAAAGAAAAATTCCTGCAAAATGAGCTCTTTTTTTCCGACCTAAAACCAAAGGGAATCCAAGGTATTTAAGAGGAAAACTATGTTTGGTGAAACCTGTTAACCTGGATATCTTGTCTGCAATGGATGCATTAACCCTGGGATGCAACAAAAAACCACTTTTGTTGGAGTTGATAAGCTGCCCTGAGCTGCTTTCATACACTGCCAGAAGATTTAGCAAGTATTTAACAGAAAAAGTAGAAGCCTTGCTGAATATGAGGGTGTCATCAGCAAAAAGCAAATGGGATATGGATGGACAGCCTCGAGGCCCCTGAAAACAGTCTATCTTCCGAAGAAGAATAGCTTCTTTTAAAGATCTACTCAAACTTTCTTCAGCAATGATAAAGAGTGAGGGAGCAAGGGGATCACCCTGCCGGACTCCCCTTGAAGACTGAAAGAAGCCTGCCACATCACCATTAATGAGAACTGAAAACCAGCAATTCTGAATGATTTTTTGAATTAACTGAATGAATTGTGAACTGAAACCAAATTTGTCCAAAACAGCGTACAAGAAGTCCCATTCCAATCTGTCATATGCCTTGGCCATATCTAGTTTGGCCACCTCGAAGGAGGCCGCCTTCCGGATCGACTACCCGCTCGCGGCCGCCCGCAACACCCGCGTTGTCGCCCTCGACGCGGAGGCAGCGGAGATCGACGTCGTCCGGCTCGAGCTCGCGCAGCTGACATCGGACCTCTACGACGACTATTACGTCTCGGCGCGGGCGCTCGAGATCAACAAGGAGCATCGCGTGCTGCTCGAGCAGATCAAGCAGAGCGCCGAGGCGCAGTACGTCGTTGGCCGCGCTGCGCAACAGGACCCGATCCAGGCCGAGGTCGAGCTCGCGCAGCTCGAAGGAGAACGCGTCACCATCGAGGCCGAGGGTGACCAGCTCGTCGCGCGGCTGAACGGCTTGCTCCATCGCGGGCCGGGTGCGCAGCTGCCGAAGCCGCCGGCCGCGCTCGTGACCGCGGCGGGTCCGGCCGGCACGAGTGTGGAGCTGCAGGATCTCGCGCTGCGCACGCGTCCCCAGCGCGCGGCGGCGAGCGCGCGCATCCGCGCCGGGCACGCGAAGATCGCGGCAGCGAAGCGTGCGTTCTACCCGGACGTCGAGGTGATGGCCTCGTACAACTCGATGTGGGACATGCCCGAGCACCGCTGGATGGCTGGTGTGATGATCGACGTCCCGATCCAGCGCGGCCGGCGCCACGCCGCGGTCGAACAAGCCGAGGCAGAGACCGCCCGCGCGCAGTTCGAGGACGACCGCATCGCCGACGAGATCCGCGTCGAGGTCGATCGCGCGTACCGGCGCGTCGTCGAGGCACAGGCGCTCGTCGACGTTCATGCCACCAAGCTTCTGCCGGCGGCGCGCGCGCAGGTCGATGCTGCGCGGGCCGGCTTCGTCGCGGCCCAGAACAGCTTCCTCGCTGTCGTCGCGGCGCAGAAGACCCTTCGCCAGACCGAGCTCGCGCTGGCGATGGCCAACGCCGAGCTGTCGCGGCGGCGCGCCGCCCTCGCGCGCGTGGTCGGGAGCGTGCCGGGGCTGCCGGAAGAAGGTGCGCGATGAGCCGCGCCAAGGTCATCAAGCTCGTCGCCACGCTCGGCCTGCTGGCCTGGGCGTTTGTCCTGTCTGTGGAAGATGAGGCGAAAACGTCCGGACCAGCGCGTGCGCTAGCCAATAATCGAAATGCCACAGATGGCGCCAGAAATGGCGAACGACGTTTTCATGCGCGGCTTTATCGCCTTCGCCCGTGTTGCCGTCAAGTCGCATCTTCCGGCGAAAACGCCGCCGGGTTCGGCACAGGCGCGCCGTGCAACATTTTATTAAACATGTCGGCACAGCGTCGAAACATTCGCCGGCTACTATGCGAGCCGCCCAGATTTCGGCGGAATCGGGCATCATTGCGCAGTCGCCAGAGGGGACGGTATCCCCGGGGACAAAGGGATTTCAGACATGCCTCGCACCACCAAGGACGTTCGCCCTAAGCCTTGAGGGCGCGCTGCTCGATGATATTCCGCCGCGCCCTGCTGGCGCACTCCGCGGCGGCCCCGGAAACCGCATCGCCCCAACCCACGACGGGGGACGCGCATGAGCATTGCAGCCCGTGCCGTCGCATCCATGCCGGAGCGGCCCAAGCGCCCGAAGCCCTCTGAGGTCTGTCCGTGCTGCCACCAGGCAATGCCGCACCCAAGGAACGCGGCTCGGCATGCCCTTTTGTTCGCGATCCTCAAGCCTGCGCTTGAGCAATGGCCGGATGCACACCCGTTCCAGCCGCTCGACACCGAACATCTACGCTCGTGGCTCTTGGTCGAGGCCGGACACTGCACATCGGACGACATCGTGATCGGCGGGGGCTCCAAGGCGCAGGTCGTCGCGGCGCTTACCGCATTCATGAACCGCCAGCGCGCCAAGAGCTACGTGCATTTCCGGCAGACGAACAACGGCATCAAGGCGCTCACGCCAAAGTCCATTGCGTTCAACAAGTGTGGAGAGGCCGTGTTTCGCGGCGTGCTCGACAGGGTGATTGAGATTGTCGAGGCGGTGATCGGAGTGACCGTGGAACAGCTCAAGAGGGAGCGGGTGGCATGAAACTTCAAAGCACATTCGCGCTTCTGGACGTGATGCGCGGGCGGTCGGCGCTCAACAAGCTTATCCCGGCGCGCTCGCATGACATCCCGATGGACAAGCGTGTTCCGGTCCTGATCCACGGCTACATCACGGGCCGCCACGGCTCTGACGACGGCATCAGCCAGGAGTTTAGCGTCGAGGTTATTCGGGTCGATGTCGTGGAGCAGCTATGACCCGCAGGCCGCCCAATCTCACAGAACTGCTTGGGACAGCCCTCCTACAGCTATTCCCCGACGCAATGCCGTTTGACCAGGCGAAGACGCTCACGGCCAAGCAGATCGTCGCGTGGTTCAGGAACAACTACGACGTGCACCATTGGACCTATGTGGCGGTCCTCGGCGGAAGCAATCACCCGTGCAACCTTTCCTGGCTTGCCTCCGAGGCGCACGACAGGCGCACACACAAGATCGACGTGCCGGCAATCGCAAAACTCAAGCGCGGCATCAAGAAGCGAGCCGCAAGCCTGATCGCACCAACGCACGTACCATCCGCCGACAAGCCGAAACGAAAGATCGCGTCCAAACCGTTCCAGAAGCCGCCTAAGGGCATGAAGTTCGATTGGGCGCGCAGGCGGTGTGCGCAACAGAAACCAGCAGAGTGACATCCCATGTCCATAGAGAAAGACGAGGGGGAGACGAGAATGGATCACGCTGACACCTGTGGACCGGCAACCGTCGAGAAAGTCACCCCACCGTTGGAGCAACCGCTCTGGCGCATCGAGACGATGGCGCAGGTCAAACGCATCTACGAGGTTCTCGCCGACACTGAAGACGACGCGTGCGAGTACCTAACCAGACCCCTCTTCTTACGTTTTTTTATGACAAATAAACATTCATGAGAAACGAGAAAATTCTCCTGGATATGTCTTCCCCTGATAAATGTCCCCTGATAACCACTGATCAGTCCATCACACACCTTGTCAAGCCACCTGGCCAAAACCTTTGTAATGATCTTGTAAGTGCTATTCAACAAGCTAATGGGTCGAAAGGCTACCAAATCTTATGCGCCCTTTTTCTTAGAGATCAGTACCAAGAGAGTTTTGTTAATACCCTTCAAATGAGCCCTGCCCTCCTAGAACTTTCTAAGTTTAATGAGATCCTCCTTGATAATTTCCCAACAATGTTGAAAGAAAAGCATGGGAAAACCATCTGGCCTCGAGACCTTGTCACATGCAAGGGAGAATATAAATGGGCTCGCAAGAGACTCACTCTATGCCGAGAAGAGGTGCGGAAGCAAGTCATGTGCAAACTTCGGTCTACTCGTCTACTCCTCAGAGAAAAGGGTAGCGTAGAAAACCTTGGCATATCTCCTAATGTCTTCCTCTCTGTGAAGTAATTGATCCCCGGCCTTGATGCAGGCAATGTGATTCATCCTCTCCCTTCCCGAGGCCATCCTGTGAAAGTAGGTTGCGTTCCTGTCCCCTTCCTTAAGCCATTTCTTCTTCGATCTCTGCTTCCAGTAGATTTCCTCCCTCAAAAGAATCGCATCATATTTTGCTCGAAGAGAATCTCTACTCAACCTCTCAACATCAACCAACAATCCTACCTCCTCCAAGCGGTCCAAAGTCTCTAACTGGTGAAGAATTCTTTCCTTCCCCTATCTACCTAGTAACCTCCTGGTAGCTCCCCAACTTCTGAGCACTTGGGCCCGATGTTTCAATTTACCAATCATAGTAGCCATGATAGATCCTTGTCGTCACTGACCATCCCACGCACACATGACTGTGCCTAAGAAATTTGCCTCTCTAAGCCAACACCTCCCAAATTTGAAGGCTAATCTCCTCTTATGACCTCGGCTGATCCTCAAGAGGATATGCTTGTGATCAGAAGTCGACCTCGCCAAACAAGACCCCTACATTTGAGGGAAATGGTCATCCCAATCCACAGACACCAAGAATCTATCTAGCCTGGAACATGACGGAGTTCCCTCAAATTGAACCAGGTGAACTGAACATTTCACCAATCCAATGTCGACGAGGGATGCCTGATGAATTAAGTCACAGAAATCCCTTGTATCTCCCGAATGAGGATGAGCTCCAATCCTCCCTAAAGCTGTAGCCACCACATTGAAGTCTTCAACCATACACCGATAACCATGGCCATCCGGAAGCAAGGTGGTACACAAACAGCTACTGCCACAGAGCACTGTAGACACCCGTTTTTAACCGATAAGTCGAGTCATTTTCTTGTTCTCCCAGTGATACCCAATTTGGTCCTCGAGTCGGAACAGAATTACAAGAGGTTCAGGACCGTGTTGGCGTCGCGTAGCGGCCCGACCAATGCCCGCACGTCGTCGTACACACCCGGTTCTGAAGGTTGGCAGGCTCCAGTCAGCCATGGCTACGGTCTTCCTTAGTCCTGTCTTGACCGCAACCCGCTGTGGCGAAGCGGGAGCGAGCGAGATTTCGCATACCAAACCAGCCCGCCTGAATCACTGACCGTCGGTTTGCGCACCTTGCCGTCGGTCACGCTTTTCATTTTGCGCGACTTGCGACGAATGCGCCGCGTTCCGCCTCGGTCAGCGGCACACTCTCCCTCGTCCCTTTCTCCGCCGACACGATCGCGGCTTCGAGCACGGCCATCACTGCCAAGGCCTGAATCGGTGGCACCGCGAGCGGAGCCAGGCCGCGCAACGCATCGCGCACGGAGTGGTAATAGCGGCGATGATCGCCGGCCGGCGTCGGCATGCCGCGGCATTCGCGCGCCGCGTTCCAGATCTGCATCCGGTCCAGGTCGACGCCCCAGCCCTGGGCGCCCGGCCGCATGCCGAGCTGCCCGAGCCCCGGGCGCAGCGTGCCGACGGAGCGCCCGGTGTTCACGACCTCCAGCTCGACCGCATCCGCCGCCGGGTGAAGGACAATCACGATGCCGAGTTCACCTTCTCCGATGCCGTGGTCGATCACATCGTCGCCCGCTGCAACGATCCGGGTTCGGGCGGGCGCATGATCGACAATATCCTGACCAATACCGTGCTGCCCGAACTGTCCCGCCACATCCTCAACCGCGTCATCGCCCGCCAACCCATCACCAGCGCCCGGGTCGATGTCGCGGACGACGCCTTTGCCTATGAGGTGAATTGAGGCTCAGAGGGTCTTGAGGAAGGCGACGGCATTGCGCTCGTCGGCGGACACAAGGCCCGAGCCCATCGCCTGGGCGAGCAGGCCAACCAGCGCCCTATGGCTTTTCAATGCCTTGACGATGTTGGGCTGCTGTCGGACCATGCTAACGTAGAGCACGGCGACGTCGTCGATATCGCTGCTATGGCGCAGTTTCAGCCGGTCGAACACCCGCTTGACCCGCTCCATATTGATGCCCATGCCGAAGAGGCACTGCGCCAATCCCTTTTCGTCCATGTTCAAGGTCATCCCCCAACCGCCGGTGCGGAAGCGATTGACCAGGAACTCGGCGTCGGAATTCATGTATTCGAGGAAGTTGTGGGTGAACGGATTGACCGATTTCAGATCCCAGCCGACCTTCGAATAGGACAATGACGGGTCGGGCAACGTGGTCAGGAAATTCACATAGTCGAAGGTGAAGGCGTGGTTGTGCCGGATGATGCCGGGCGGCCAGACCTGCGATGCCGAGCCGAACGTATGCACCACTCTGCCCCTGATGCCGCCATCGCCATCGACGGCACGAATGGCCTGCAGAACAATTTTGACCCGTCGGTACTTGACGGCCAGTTTCCTAGAAAATTCTAGCTCAGGTTCTCGATCGTACTGTTGATGTTTGCAGACACGTGTGCATTCTGATTACATTAGACTGGCTTCATGCGTTTGAAGGAGACACTGTCTCCGCCTATGTTCTCTTGCATCTTTTATCTTCGTTTTGTCCTTTCCTCTAAGACTCTGGACAAACCCATGACTATCCGACCGTAGCATGAACCTAACTGAAATTTCACCAGGTTCAGCTTATCTGCAGCTGGAGAGGCTCAAGTGTGTCTTTTTTTGGAAGGTGAGGATGGGCACAAGTTATATCCCACTACTCATCTGCACGAACTCGTTGTCTTTCCATTCTATCAGTTTCCATGTCCTTCTGGCGTCTACACAGAATCCTGGAACGTTTATGTTATAACTCGTAAGTTTTATCTCTTTCTCGTGGTCTTCAGTCATTCTCATCGGGCGCACACCACATGCAAAGATTCAAATGATTGAGATTCTCTAGCTATTGTGATTTTGGTGTTAATAGTTGGATTGGACCTGATCCTATATGTCTCTGGTAATTGGTCGTACATGAATCTGGGGTCCTCAAAAGTCAATGTCCAAATCAAGGGCAAGTAATTTTATATTTTAGGAGGTAAAGTCAGTAGTATAATAAATAAAAGGGTAGTTATATAATATAACTCATAGACTAAAGGATATGGATCATATGATCCATCATTAACATTAAAAAGCATTTGGATTCTCCAGTTAGAATGAAAGATCCATTTGAATCTGGTTCTTTAGTCTCTAATTTAAGCAGGTTCCATATCTCGATATAAATATCTAACCTGATTGGATCCTCATTGTAGAGTCATCACTGAATCGTGGTGTCATATCCCATATGGATTCAAAGTGTCTGCAAACCATCAACTGCAAGCAGGCATCCGGTCATAGTTTCTTTTTTAGTCTTGATATGCAGAAATCTACTCTGTCCCACATCTGATAGCATTTTGCATTTCATGGCACTATTTTCTTTTCTGGCATTCATCTTCATTTAAACTTTTCTTTTCACAATGTAGGATGGCAAATTGGTGCAGAAAATGTATCTATCTGAAACCAAAGTTGGAAAAGCTGTCAGCAGAATACCATCCAAGGTCAGATCCCCTCCGGTCCTGCTCCTGTTGTACAAGTACTTTTGTTGAGGTATTTGAATTAGAACACTCTGGTGATGCACCATTAGGCTATTTGCTTGATATTGTTTGGTTTCATCAAGCTGTACTAGGTAACGGTTAGTTGGTTACATATTACAATACTAAAATTCTAATCTTTTGAACTTATCATTCTGCCATACCATATCAGATTTATTATTTTATATGTAAGTTCATCTTATTGTTATGTAGAAGATGAACATGAATCTATACATGGCATATGGGAAACTTGTGCGCAGTTGAGAAACCGACAATGAGCCAAGGGTATTTGGCTCTTCCATGCTCGAATCAAGTCACAGACGGGTTACGCACTCGCTCTTGCAGTAGTGATTAAATTAATAGGAACGAGCTAATTATTCTTACACTCAAGTAGTAGCATAAAAATAACATATACGAACTAAGGAAATGAGACAAAAAGGGAGGCGAATGTACCTCCACGCTCTGGGCGTGGGGAAGACGACCCCGACTGAGACTCGTACTCCCGGTACAGTAATTAAACAATTGTTTCAGTAGTGAATTTTATGCCCACTCCACGTTGGGAGGTAATGAGCTACAGTGGAACCCAGGAGTAGTGAACTCCGGTTGACGGGTAGCAAGCCGGAAGGGCTTTCGGGCTAGAGACGAGCTACTGGTCTGGTTCAGTTCTGTTGGGCCCACGGGACAACAGGAGGGTTCGACTACTGGGACAGTGGCATCCGGGCATCTCCTTGCTGCGGCGGCTGGGTGGGATGCTACTGGGGGGTTGCTGGTCGATCCCTGTGAGTGGCGGTCGCTGGTTCGGAGCCGAAGATTTATGGGAGAATTAACCTTGGGTTGCTCTTGTTGGCCTATTCATGGAACAGATTTGCGCGCCTCCACGAAAACTATTGCCACGCTGAGATCCGGTGTCGGATCGAGACGAGAATGATGCCGTTGGAAAGTAGACTCAAAGATCTACAACATACATGATTTTGTTACCTATCCAACAGTCTGATTTAAAATACAAAACTCTGTGCTCCACAAACTTTTCTGGCTCAGAATCCAGATCACACAGGATAGAATAAGATCTATCTGAAGATGAATTTTGACCAAAATGAAAATGATGGATCTGGACTTTGGGAATTTTATGAGTGGAAGGGGGGATGTGAGGATCACACACAAATATTTTGGTATTTTTATGTCGTGGTTTAGGTGGGGAGAAAAATAAAAGAACAGGGTGTTATCCCACAAATCTTCAAACTGGCAGATTGCTAGGGGTGGAAAGATTTGACTGGGAAGGGGGCAAACGGGGGCTGATTGACCTGAAAATTTAACTGGAGGAAGGGGACTATGGGGGGAACCAACTCTCAAAGTTTGAGGTCGATCAGGCGACTGCATTGGGAGAACCAACCTGATCTTTGAGCTTCTGTTTTGAGTTTTGGGGTTTAGGACAGCAAGATGGAGAATGGCTTGTGGCGACTTGTTAGTGGCACGAACAGCGGTGGCAGTGACTGAGCTTCACACCCAGGGGAGGAGATAGATCTTGGAATCTACCAAGATTATGGCATCACATCATAAAAATCACAACAATCCAGCTGCAAGGGGGAGAGGAGAGAGGGGGGCGCCCTTGGACTTCTCAAGAATAAATTCTGAATTTTCTTCTCATTAATTCTCAAAATATGAAAATATAATGATTTTATATGCTTCACCAGCGAATCGCGGACCATGTTGCGCAGGTAGATGTCGGTGATCTCGTCCACGCCCTTGCGGTACTTCTGGAAGATCAGTGCCGCCTTGTCCGGGTCGATGCGGTAGGAGATACCCACATCGGCGGTCACGGCAAGACCCTCGACGGTCTGGAATCCAAGCTCCTCGTTCTCGTCGCCAGTCTCATCGGGCGCACGGGTCCAGGTGTAGTTCTGCGTGAAGGTCGGGAACAGGTACAGTTCCTCATTGACGCCGATCCAGTAACGGCCCGGCCCCAGCTCCTCCACATCCACGCCCTTGCTGGAACCCAGCAGGTACGCCTTGACGCCGACGTTACCCGCCGGAACCTTACTGCACGCTGCCAGTGCCAGGATCGACAGGGCCAGCAGAATCGTTGCGATGCGCTTCATGGTTTTTGATTGCCTTCTGAATGATGAGACGGTAAGTGACATAGGCCGATGCGGCGATGCCGACGATTCCGGCCAGAACGAGGAACGTGCTATCGATGGAGATCAGGATCGGACCGACGACGCCTAGGACAAACAGCCAGTAGGATAACAAACCGATCCAGAACAACTCCACCTTGACGCTTGGTGCTTTCATTTCAGCCCTCCTTTGGGACGGCTCATGCTGCGGCGTATTTCCTCCCAGATCAACGCCGCCAGTGGAACACTCTAGGTCGGCTGGTGGGATGGTCCGTCAGATTCAATTTCACGCTGCTCCTCTCGCAGCGCGTCGATTGCGTACTGAGGAACCTTGTAGCCGATGCCACGAAGCTCCTCCAGTAGGTCGGCACACTCTCCGGCGCTGTCACTGCTTAACGTCTCCCCGTCGTGCCGTAGTCCAATGGGCCTGGACGGGATAATGTCCATCGAAACCTGATGCGCCCATTTATGCCACGCGGCCCAAAGGCGGAACACCAACCAGCCGCCAAGGGCGTGCAATCGGCTCGGGTAGACAAAACGCTTGAGTTCGTCAGACCATTTCGCCCCGAAGCGCGGAAGCCTGTGAAAAGGAATGTCCGGGATCGGAGAAATAATCCTGCGATTACCGGCAATGTGGGTAGTCCATCCTCCAGAAACGTCCTCATACACGTACAGGTCGCACATGTAGTTCATGCTGGACCAACGGCAGTAGCTCATCCGAACTTCCTCCTAGCCTCGGCCACATCGGCCTCGTATCGTTCCCGGTCCTGGTGCAGCTGGAACTGCTGGCCGGCGTAGTGGATGGCGTTGTCCAGCTTGGATTCCTTCGGCGTCAGAGCCTCTTTCGCGGTCGGCATGGGGGAGCGGACTGGCTCAGGCTTGCCGAACTTGTCCTCGGTCTTCAGCGGGAACAGGCCCTGCCATCCGAACTCGATGGACTGCTGAACGATCCTCAGGGCCAGCCCTCCATCCTCCCCCGCCAGTTCCCGAAGCTTGCGCATAAAAAGTAGGAAGGAGAGTGAGAGAGAGAGTTGAGGAGTCATGAACCAAGCCTGGAGAGATGGACAGCCTTCGAGGAAGGTCCTCATTGTGGCCAGTGGATGCTCGGAGAGTGCTCACTGGGCAGTAAGATTGCTCGGAGGGCAGCCGGGTCTTGGTGGCGACTTTCTCTCTAGACAGCAAGTTGGCTTCTCATTTTCCTTCTTTGGAGCTGAGCGTGTGTGTTTCTTGGTGAGATTCACCGTGCCCCTGCTCGCCCGTCGGAGTCCCATTTATAGGGGGTTACCCTGGTAGCAAGGGCCAGTCCCCTAGCGAGGAAAGGTGTAAGTCGTGGAGTAACGTCTCCCCCCGATCGTGGGGAGTTTTTCGTTGAGTGTGCTCGCCCTTAATGGAGTTGAGACCGATATCGTGGGAGGTAACGTTTGGTTGCCGAAGGGTCATCCAATGGCCATTGCGCCTTGGTTAATGCCCCTTCGTGCGCTGGCGAATCGAAGGTCCGACCGATTTGGGGTGTCCATTATGGGCTGCAGTTGTCGAGGCGCGGTAGGTGTGTTGTTGACCTTGGGCCGAAACGGGCCTGACGGAAGTGAGCCTTACTTTACCCTCCTCACTAGCCTCCCTACTCTTAGATGTCGAGCACTTTTTGGAGATCTGAGAGTTGAGTTTGGGTGGGTGTGTCGGAGGATGGCTCCGAGGATAGTCTCCTCGTATTGCTGGGGTCGGTGGTCGCAACCGTACGCTTGGCGCGCAAGGCGCACCTGATGGTGGGAGGCGGCGTCTCTATAATCATGACGTGGGCAACTTTTGTCTGGGAGCACGAGCGCGAACGGTCGCCTAAGTTCGGCAATCGTACATTGATGGTGACAGGAGCCTTTTCCCGTTCCGTGTGATTTCGAAATGTCCGTCCCACTTCTGGAAGCTATACGAGGGAATGCAGGGCCCTCAGGGGGGTGGCCCTATCTGCTCCTCCGATGCCTGCCACGAGTGCTAGTTGCCCTTCCTGCGGCCTTCTCCGATCTTGGTGAGGGTTTCCCCCTTCCTCTGTTTTCCTGAGTCATGGCGTCTCGTAAGAGGGTCCTCCACGTGAATTGGCCCCACATCTTCTGAGGAGATGGAAATCGGTCGTGGGGGTGCTCTAAGCACCTCGGATGTGGGTCCTAGTCGTCCTCGTTCCCCACCGCTGGTTGCCTATAGGGTGGTCCATGGGCTGCGACAAGCCTTTTAGATCGCATCTGATTTCGATATTGTCTTCCCAACCGTCGACGATGACCTGTGGAGTCGACCCCCGGGTGGCATCAGGGTCCCTATAGAGTCCTTCAGGGCTGGCCTCCGCCTTCCTGTACACCACTTCTTCGAGTCTGTCATCCATTATTATGGTCGATATTCAGGGGAACTTTCTCCCAATTCCTGGCACATCCTTTGTGGTTTTATCTTTGTCTGCAATCGAGCTTCGGTTGACCCAAACGTCTTCATCTTCTGACAGTTCTACAGCCTCCAATGCTGTCCTGCTGACACATCGTCTTTTATTTCCAGGTCTGAAACAACTGGACCCTTGTTCGCATTACTACTATCGTGTCCAACATTAAGCGCTGGTCAGAGCACTTTGTTTTCATCACCAAAGTAGAGGGCAGTGGTCTCCCCGGTGACTGGAGTTTTACTGCGGGCTTCCACCCTCTCAGGGTTAACAGGTTGCCCAAGGCTACTGTTGAGGAGTCCAGGGCAGTTAAAACCCTCTTTCGCTTCCAACTCCACGATGCTGACATCCAACTGACCCTAGCGGTGCTACGGGAGCTGAGGTTGAGCCCCCCATTGCCCCAGGATACTAACTTCATCATTTCCTGTGATTCCTCGACTTTCTGCCGAGCTGACCCTTCCAATGCTGTTTTGTAGGGGTATTGGAGTCATCCGAGCTGTGGTACAAGACTGTGGAATTACCGCAGTTTGCTCCTCGCCCCATCGACCACATTGAGCCAGGTGTTGATCTGGTGATGGCCGTTGCTCCTAGGGAGGCAGTCACCTAAGTGCTGGGGCACCTTCCGTATCCACTCCCAGCAGCGCATCTGGTAGAGTCTTCGCCTACCATTCCTATTATTAGTCTCGGCTCAAGCACCCAGCAGGCCACTTCCGAGGGTGTGGAGAGCACGCCTAAAGGAGGTTCCGCCATGTTCAGCGATCAGCAGATCCACGTAAACCTGGATGAGGTGGCGACGTGGGATACTCAATGTCGCCAAAAGAAAGGGAAGAAGATTACCCTTCCGGCTCGAGATCGGAGTCCATCGCCGCCTCAGTTCGAGGTCCCTCCTCCCCCGGTGTCGGCTGAGGTGCTTGCTTCTGCTTCGCCCGCTCCCATTCCTACAGGAGACTTACCTGACAGGGGCAAGGCCCCCCTCTTGGACGAGGTTGCCTGCCTCCTACCGCCCAAGGTTACTCCCGCTGCCCGCTTTTTGCCGCCCGAGGAGCCTACACCAAGGTACGTGGGTCGGCTAGAAGCCATCACCCTCATTGACAAGGGTGTTGGGCCGCGAGAACAGATTGGGGTTTTTGGCCTTGGGGCTTAAGAGGAACTGATTGACCTGACTACGAAGAACTTTAGTTCGGTCGCCAGGGCTTTTGGCCTATGGAGGTATCACTTTACCGAGGTCACACGGGAGCTGGGGGTGAGCCAGGATGCGCGGAAGGGGTTGGAGGCCCAGTGTGCCAAGCTCTGGAGGCGTCAAGCAGCACTCGAGGCCGAGCTCGCCAGGTTCCGAGAGCAGCTCAAGCTGCAAGAGAGGGGCCTGGCAGAGGTCACACTGGACCGAAATGCTCTCCGTGCTCAAGACCAGGCTTCTGAGGAATCCCTCCAGGAGGCAACCAGGAGGGCTGAGGCTGCTGATGCCCGAGCGACCAAGCTCAGAAACCCGGTGGACGTCACAAAGGAGAGAGCTCAGGCGACGGAGACGCGGTTTGAGAATCTAAAGGCGTCGATGACCACCATCGGGTTGGAGGCGGTAGTGTGTTATCGCTCATCTTCAGATTTTCGGGATGAGCTGAATGTGGCGGCCATCGAGGTCTGCAGTCCAGCCAGGGACTGCGGCTTCCAGGAAGGCTGGATGGCCGCTCTCCAGGCTGCGGCCGATAGCTTGGGTGTGTCGGTGCTTTCCCTGCATCCTTCGTTGATGCTATTTGGCCTCGAGGCCAGCTCTGGGAGGAGGAGCCGAGCACTGAGAAGCAGGCGGTGGAGCTGAGCACCAGGGGGAACACAGCTGGGGTTGGTTCATCGGGGGAGGAAAACCTAGTTGACCTGGTCGACAACCCGCCACCTCCCAAGACTATTGCTGAAAGCGTGCCCGAAGCCCAAGACGAAGGGCCATGCGATACTGCTGCTGGGGTGAGCTCTTGAGAGAGTGCTCCCCAATTCCTTCCTTTTTTCCTTTTTATTTTATTTGCACTACATTTTTCTTTTTCTATTCTGTTGTAGTGCATCGGGGCAATCGTCCCCTTATATTGTAAGCCTTTCTTCAGTTTTAAAATGAAGACTTTTCTTTTTCTTGCAAAGTTTGAAGCTTTCTGGAGTCCCCACGTAATCTGCTAGCTTTTCCCTGCGTTATATCTTCTTCTGGGGATACGAAGCAGCGCCTTGGGGATCACTCAGAGAGGGCGCGATCTTCGAGATCCTTTACTTCAATTTCCACAAAGTCGAAGAAGCAGTAGAACTTCCCCTTCCTTTTGGGAACTTCACTCCTCTCCTTATAAATAGCATCCCGTGGTGCGCCCTAAGGCCATCTTGGGTTTGCGAAGCAAGGGGGATGTAAATGACGTCATGGCCTTTATGGCATGACGGGATTGGGTCCCGACCCGAACCACACAATCGTCTGACGGAGTCAGATCGAGCGCACCATGGGTTCTTCAGAGCCCGAATAAATCGTCACCTCGGTGACTGGCACGCCCACGCACTCAACAAAAGTAACAAACGAACGAATCAATCTAACCCAACGAAAGTGCGTCTACAGGGACTTACGGAGGTCCCGATGGAGGAGATCCTAGTCCGTCGAGAAGAATTCTCGAACGGAGAGTCCTTCCTTCACCGAGAGAGGGTGATCCTTAGAGGGGGAAGATGAGAAGAGAAGGGGACATGCATGTGATGCAACGCCTTATAACAAGAATATATGTGGTTGCTTGCAGTGCTAAAATTAATCAATAGGAGGCGCCCATGACTGTCTTCACTAGCGGTAATCCGGTTTGGATTTTACTCGTACCAGCGGTGTCAGCCTTTTTGGCGTTGGCGGTAATGGCCGTCACGCAATATCTCCAGGCAAAACGCAAAGCCTCGCCCACGACCTGGCGAACTGTTCTGCGGCCCAAGCCTTGGTTGCCGTAACGGATGGTGGAGCGTCCTGTCGCAAGGACGCTTCTTAGTTTTGGCTGTCGATCGGCTCGACCTTTACGTTGTCGTACCACGCCACGCCGGCGGGGTAATACGCGAAGAGCATGATCTTGAATTCGTCGATCGGCACCGGCGAGTGTGCGGGATGAGCTACGTCGGAGAAGGTCTTCCACGCGCCCTTGCTCGAGCATTCGATTTTCTTTTCGTACACCCGCTTCTTCTGCCCGTTCACGTTGGCGTAGGCGCGCATCAGGATAAACCCGTTCGTCCCTTTCTCCGACATGAAGTCGAACGAGATGCGATAATTTTTGCCCGGGATGGCGGGCACGGCCTCCGAGTAAAGCGACAGCCCATAGGTCTCCGCTATCGTGTTGCTCTGCGGCTTGGGAAAGACCCACTGCGTCAGGCCCGCCTTTTGATAGCTGGCGACCATGTCGATTTCGCTGACCGACGTGTCCATGCGGATCGCCTTGCCGTGCGGCGGGGCGCCGGGCAACGCGGGCGCATCGGTCCAGCGCACGCCGAGACCATCCACGGCGTCCCAATGCAGCGCCTTGCCGGGATGCGCGGGATCGGCCTGCTCGAAATCGCCGTTAGGCAGCACCGATTGCGCGCGCACTCCCAACGGCAGGAACACCAGCGCGCTGAGAAGTAGAAAGGAGCGTGTTTTCATTTCGCATTCGGGGGCGGTGGCGCGGTCGTGGCCGATTCGCTCAGCGAGCGAAAATACGCACCGGTCATTTCTTCATAGCCGGCCGGCGCGGCCTCGGCCTGCGTGTCGATGGTGTTCGGGTTCGCCCCGCGTGTGAGTTGATCGGCCTCAACGCGACTGAGACGGTCGCCGGCATAGGCCGCACGCGCCTGCTCAAGTGAATCGAGCGCCTGCTGGTAACCCTGCGTGACCCCTATCCCGTTCTGGCTGCGCGCCGCCGCCTCCAGTTCCTGCATCGCGTTGATGGCCGATTCAAGGTCGCCCGTAGGCCGGCGCTGCCGGCGCAATTGCAGCGCGAGCGATTCCGCCTGCTGCCGCAGCTTCGCCTGCTGGTTCGCCAGCGCGCCGCCACCCTTGGACGCCGGGCCTTGTGGACCGCGCAGACCATCCTGCCCGTAGCCGGCCAGCTTGCCTCCGCCAGTCGCGCCGCCGCGCGTGTCCTTCGATGTGTCGTTCACGCTGCCGTTCTCGAATGGCGTCGACGACATGCGGGTCGGCGTCTCATTGCCGCCCTTGCCCACCGCTGTGTTGCCGACCATCTCGCCATCGCTCTTGCCATTGCGGCCCTCGCCGGAGCGTCCGCCAATTTCCATGTTGTTCGGCAATTGGTTTCCGGTGACGCCCTTCGCGCTCATGTTGGAGATGGGGCCATCGGACGCGCCCCAGCCCGCGCCCTTGTCGATCGAGTCCATGAACGTGCTCGAGGGATCATCCTTGTCGGGGTCCATCTCCTGCTCCTTCTGCAGCAAGTCGCCGATGAGATCGTCGAGCTGCTTGGGCAACTCGGCCATCGGGATGTCCGGCTGCTGCGGCGATTCCTCCATCGACCACTTCGTATTGTCGGGTGTGTTGGGCAGCCAGCGCTCGAGGTTCTGTTCCAGCTCCGAGGCCTTTTCCCAGGCTGCCCCCTCGTACGGCACCGCGATTTCGACCCGCTTTTGATAGAGCGCCTGCGCGGCCGGAGTCACCTCCTGGTAAACCTCGTTAAGATCGCTGACCAGCTTGCCGTCCCCGAAATCCTGAAGTGGGAGCTTGCTGAGATCGGTCAGCTTTTCCTGGAAGTACGCGGCCTGCTTGGCTTCCTCACGTGCGAGTTCGCCCAGCACGGCCTGCTGTTGCGTCGTCAGGTCCTCGGGATTGAGTTGCTGGATCTGCTTGCTCGCCGCGATGATTTTCTTCTGCGTGTCGGTGAAGGCCTTCAGGTCGTCCTTCAGCTTCGCCACTTCCTGCTCGACCGCGATCGGCGGCGGCGCGTCGGCTTTCTTCTTCGACAATTCCGCCGCGGCTGCCTGCCGGTCGCTGGCCATCTGGCCGAGCAGCGCGATCAGGCTATTGAGAATATAAACCTGACGCTTTTGCAGCGCGGTCAGCCCGGACGGCAGCGCGTTGTTCGCAGCCTTGCGCAGTTGCGCCATCTGGCCAACGGCGAGATCCATCTCCCCGCGCACGAGGGGTTCCAGCCGCACGATATACATTTTCCCTTCGTCATGCTTGCCCGCTTCCTCCAGCGCCGAGCCGCCGATGTTCTGCGCCTGCTGCTGCGCCTGTGTCATCACGTCGAGGTGATGCCCCACGTCATTCGCGGCAAGCGCCTCGGGCACGTGCAGCGCGAGCGTGTCGGTCTGGCCGTTGGCCTGCGTTTGCTGGACGATGGTCTGCCGCAGCAGGTCGAAAAGCTGCTCGAGCACATCACCTTGTGGAACAGCCATGTCAGCCAAGCCCGCCACGCGAAGGACGATGGGCCGCGAGGTTGTTTTCTGTCCCGCCGGGCTGAAATCGGTCGCCTGCGCCGTGAGCAGGAACGTCGAGCCGGGCGTGAAGACGGCGGGATCGAGGTTGATGGTGAAGTTCTCCGGCGCCGGCTCCTGGTCGCCGGGCGGGCCGACGTATTTCCAAGCCTTGATCACGCGCGACGTCGAGGGATCATCGCTCGCGGCGATCTGCAGCGCCAGCGACGCCACGCCGTAATCGTCCGTCGCCTTGATTTTCACGGCCACCGTGCTGCCGGGATTGACCGCGCGATTGCGGTCGTCGGTGACGAAGTCGACTTCCGGCGGATGATCCGGCGTCGCGGTGATTTCCCCCTGCGCCAGCACACGCGGGTCGCCCCCGGCCGGCGGCACGGCCAGGACTTCATAAGCGCCCGACTCGTTCACGAGCCGATCGATCTGCCAGCCTTCCGCGGAGGTATTCATCGCGTCAGTCCTGTCCGCCGCCGCCGTGCCGGCGCGCCACAAGACCTTTGGCGACTCAGCGGAAAGCTGCAGCGCGGCCGCGACCATGGAGCCTTCGGGCACTTCCAGTGATGCGGGCGGACCGGGTTGATCGAACGGCTTCAGCCCCGTGTATGCCGGCGGCGTGATGTGGAAGACCGAGCTTTTGATTTGCGGCAACGGCAGCACATCAACGGGCACCGAAACGCTGCGCGAGTCATCCTCCTGCACGTAAAAGGTGAAGGGCTGGTGCACCGCGCTGAAGCTGAAGCTGAATTCGTGCGGATCCTGCGTTGGCAACATGGTGGCATGCTGCGCCGCGTTTGCTTGCGCACTGAATTCCGCGCTTTCGCTCCAGATGAGTTCCGGCACCGGTGGCCGCGACTTGAGCGCAAGCTGCGGTTCAACGCGCACGGTGAGGTCGAGCTTGTCGCCCTCGACCAGCGAGACGCGGGACGACGGCTTCACCTCGACGTTCCAGCTTCCGATCGGCGGAATGTCGGCCAGCGGCAGAAAGATGCGCTCGATGCCGTTGAAGACGTAACGCGGGAAGATCGCGACCAGCGCCGTCCAGATCACGAGCAGAAGGACAAGACCGCCGAGCCATTTCTTGAGCTGCGAGGTGAGCCAGATCGAACGCGGAGGAATGCCGCTCAGGATCGAGCGCGACGAATTCAGGACCGGCGCGATGTACGCGGCCCATTCGGTTGGCACGCCGTCGCGCTGGAATTGATGCGCGTTGATCAGCACGTTGCCGCCGATGCCCCGGTGCGTCTCAAGCCACCGCGCGGCGTAGGATGGCGTAAAGCGGCGCAGCGCGAGCGTGAGAACTTTGCGGTAGAACTCGACCACGATCCAGCCGGCCAGCACCACGGCCAGCGGCAGCCGCAGGGCCTGCGGCAGGTGAAGCACGTTGTCCAGAGCCAGCAGCGCCAGCAGCGCTCCGGCCGAGATCGCACCCCAGCGCACGAGGCCCTGCACCAGCAGCGCAAAACGCAACGCGCGTGCGGCGCGAATGAGCGCATCATTTGGGGACTGGCGTTGTGCGGTCACGGGTTCGTCCTCGCGCTAATATCGCGCAAAAGCTCCGGTTGTTTCAACACCGCCGGCGCGGGGGAGTTTCCATTCGCGCGGCCGACCGCCAGCGTGGTGCGGTTGAGCAGGGTCACCTTCTTGGCCTCCGCATCGTAATCGAAGTGCATGACGACCACGTCCCAGGGAATCATCCCGTTCGTCACCGGATTTCCTCCAGCGTCGATCATCGCCCCCGTGCGCTTGAGCATAACCAGCGCGTAGACGTCGTCGTCCTCGGTCACACAATCGAGCAAGGTTCGCGAATCATAAAAATCGTGCATGTTCGCGAGCGCGTGCTGCACTGCTTTCTGCACGTCAGGCTCGGCAGGCGCACTCGGCCATGCCACGTGAATGCCATCCTCGGCTTCGACCGAGAAAATCACGCTCTCGGGATGGTCACTGGCCACGCTCCACACCTGCTTCCCGTCGACTTGCGTCGCAGGCAGGGGGGCCAAAGTCGGTTTCGCCAAAATGACGGGTTTGCTTTTCGGCATAAATCCGGCCTGGGTCAGGTCGATTTGCGTTCCGCCGGCGGCCGGCGCACTGGAATCAAACCGGATGTCCTGTGCGTAAACCAAGTCATCGATTTTTTGCTTATCCTCCCCGGTGATTTTCGCCATGAGCGGCACTTTCTGCGTCCCATCGTCGTTCTCGCAGTAAAGCATCGTCGTCATCAGGTGACCCGTGATGGTCTTTCCATCCGCAAGAACGATCTCCGCCGACAAGTAGCGAACTGGATAAACATCGCCGGTCTCGGCCTGCGTGGCCTGGCCCGGATTCGGAAAATAGTAGCCTTTGCGCATCTCCTCTTTCTCGACTTTGATGCGCATCTCCTTCACTTGGTCGAGCGAGAGTGTCACGGCGACGGTGTCGCTGGTATAAACGCGCAATTCTTTGCCGGGCGAGAGAAGTATTCCCCCCGTCAGCGTGTGACCGTCGGAATAGCTAATCGTCCCGGGCCGGCCATCGGCGCGAACCGGAACAGCACACGCCAGCAAGGCGCAGAAAGTGAGGACGCGCTTCATATCAAATTCAGCCTCCGGCGGAAGAACCACTCGCCGATGAGCAGTGCGATGATCACCAGCGCGAGCACGTCCTTGTAATTCGCCAGCGGCACGGTGACGGTCGCCTGCTGTGCAACCACCTGCTCGCTAAGGAACGCCTCGACCGGCGCGAGGTTCTCCTCACCCGTGTAGATGCCGTGCGCCTTGGCCGCGATCGCTCGCAGGTACGCATCCTTCAATTCGGGACTCGCGCCCTCGTCGATCAGCGGCTGCACCGGCAACGCCCGCTCGTAACTCTCGGCAAGATTCGCCCCTGAATACGCCGACAGCCTGAAGGTATAGTCGCCCCGCTGCGGCAGAGGAATCTTCGCCGTGTAGACATTCGCCTGCCCCACCACGGGCGTGAGCGTGATGTTCTTATCGCCGCCGGGGCCGCTCAACGCACCCACGAGCCGGATGCCGCCCGCGTCGCCGGCCGAGTGCAGCTGCACCTCGACAATCGCCTGCTCTCCGGGCCGGTAATGCTCCGCGTTCCACAACACGCCCAGGAGCGAGCCGCCCTCGAGCTTCTTCGTCAACCCACGCACCGCCTGGCGCCAAAAGCGGCCGTATAGCGAGCGCGTCGGGTCACCCGCCGCAGCCCATTTCCACATCGTGTTCGTGGCGATGCCAAGCACCTGCCCCTTGCCATAGCGCTGCCACGCCACGACGGGTACGGTTTGGTTCTTCGTGCTTGCGTTGAGCAACGCGACCGCGCCCGGACGCAGGCCTCCGGGCTGGTTCAAGCTATCGAGTGCCGCGCCGCCGGATGCGCTGACGTCCTCGCGCAGGCCCGAGGTGAATCCGACCGCGGCGGCGGAATCCGCGACGCTGACCGGGTACGAGCCGGTTGAGAGGGGCGGCTCGTCCGCGCGGATTTGCCACGGCATGAGCGGCGCGAGCTTGCTGTCCGCGTAGCCGCCGAGGCCGAATGACGCGTCACCGCCAAGCAGGATAAGAGCGCCGCCGTTGTTCACATAGCGCACGAGCGTTTGCTGCTGCGCATCCGAGAACTGGCTCGCCGCGAACGAGCCCAGGATCACGCAGTCGTAACGCTTGAGCACGTCGTCATTCGTCGGAAATCCCCGCGCGAGGTCCTGGAATCCCGTCCGGTCGCCCTGCACGGTGAACTGGTCCTCGAGCACGCGGTACATCGCGGTGAAGAGCACACCGTGGTCCGCGCCGAGTTCGTTGCGCAGGTACTTGTAGTCGACGCCGATTTCCTGCGTGAAGTACAAGACGTGCAGTGCCCGCTGCTGCACCTGCACGCTGACCGTGCGCGTGTTGTTCGCGTAGGTCAGTTCGCCTGGCAATTGCGGCAGCCGCACGCGGTAGCGCTGCGTCCCGGCGCCGCTCACCTGCACGTGAAAAATCACCGCCGCGTGCTGCGAGGACAGATCGACGGTCTGCGACTGCACCTCCGTCCAGTTCTTGTCGTGACCCTCCTCGAGCGAAACCTTGAGCGCGGAGAGATTGTCGTGTGTGCCACCGCGCGCGATGAGGCCGGCCTCGAGGTCGAACTGGCTTTTCTCCTCGACCGATGCCGGCGCAGTCATCGACGTGATGCCGATGTCGTCCCAAGTCTCAGGAGGAGTGCCGACGCCAACAACGGCCAGCGGCACGGACGGCAACTCGGGCAGATCGACCGTCTCGTCGCCGCCGTCCGTGAGCAGGATCGCGCCATCCGCGTCGGCGAGTTGCGGCTGGCTGCCGAGTGCGAGAAACATCGCGCCGAGATCGGTGCCGCGGACCTCGTTGTTCTTCGGAGCATAGCCGGCCTCGTGCAGCGAGGTGTCGAACGGCAGTACTTCGAAGTGAACCGAGGACGGCGCCTCGGATTCGAGCCGGCTGAAGATCGCGTCAACGCGTCCGTCGCGCGAGGTTGAGCCGCCATCGTGCAGGTCCATCGATGACGAGATGTCGCGCAGGATGATCACCTTCGCCGGCGTCGAGTTCCAGCCGCTGAAGCGCAGGTCGGGATCAAGCAACGCGACGACTATCAAGAGCGCGACGAACATTTTGGGCAGCAGTAGAAGCCACGCATTGACTCGTCCATGCCGCAGCACAAGGCGCGGCCGCAGCACGTAGAAGAAGAGACACGCGCCGAGAATGATCAGCGCCGTGACAATCGGCCCGAACGCAGGATTCCACTCGAGGCCCTTCATACGCGAACCGGTTCCTTCGCCGGCTTGTTTTCGGTTCGCCGTGCGTCGGCTGGCTTCAGCGAAGCGAAGAGATTGCGCCCGAGGTCTGAACTGCGTTCATTGGCCAGCCATGTCTCCGCGAGCAGCAGCAACAGCGCGACCAGAAGCAGCCAGCGGTAAAGCGGCATGCCCGTGGCCTGGGCGGCGCCGACGCGTGTGATGTCCTCCGCATGCACGAGCGGCACGACATCATGCGCCACGTTGTGGAGGAGAGGCACGGGACCGAGCGGCAGGAAATGCGGGTCGGCCTCGGCGGCATCGGCACTGGCGGCAAGCCACGACGATCGGTCACGCTGGGTGATGGCATACACGCCGGCTCGCGGAAAACCGGGAAAGTCATGCGCCACGCCCTGCCAGTCGAGCGCCGCACCCGCCAGCGACTTCACGGTCGTCGGCACATCGGGCGCATCAAAATGAAAATCGTCGCCCGCACGGATGGCCTGCAGCGGCAGATGCCCGGTCTGCGCGCCAAAGACCGCATTCTGCATCAGCACGACGAAGCTGGCCTTGAGCGGAAGCGACGACCACTTCGGAGTAAAGGCGAGGCCGCTGGCGATGATCTGGCCGCGATCCAGTGGACGCCGCGCGAGCAACGGCGCACCACGGGCCGAGGCGATTAGCGTCTGCCATTCGACGCCGGTCTGAAGCGGCGCGTACTGAAAAATGCGCAGAGTTCCGAGCTGCGGCTGGCCGGCAGAATCGAGGAGATCTCGCCAGATTTCATCACCGGGACGCAGCAGCACGGCGGGCTCCGGCGCGGAGGTTTTGTTCAGCACGCCGGGACTGGCGCCGAGCCAGCCTGGCGTCGACTTCGAGATCGACGCCATCTGGTGAGGGAGTAACTATGTCGTTCAGCTCGTCCCAACTGTCGCGTGTGTGGCTCGGCCCGCTGCCGTTGACCGCGTACGCCCGTAACGTCCAGATCAACGAGACCGTCGCGGCGCGGCCATAGTCCGGCGCCGGCGGGGGCTTGTAGACCGCGTAGGGGATCTGCGGATCCAGCAGCGCCTGCAGGATGTCGTCCCGCCAGATCAGGAAGGCGGCGACGGCGAGGCCGGCGACGAGGCCGATGAAGATCCCCAGCCACAGCCGGGCGCGGCGGGCCGATCGTTCCCGCGCCATCAGCGGGCGTGCGCGTCGCCGGTGCGCACATGCTCCATCTTGAAACCCATGCCGATCACGCGCGCCGGAATCCGCCTCAGCCAGGGCAGGACGTTGAACAGCCTGGCGGGCCAGGGCGCGCGAGGCGTCGCCTGGCTGCCCAGCACCTGGCCGATGATCCGGCGCTGGATGAACAGCTGCACGGCCTGCATCTGCGCCGTGGGACGATAGCGCTCGGCCTGGACCTTCTTCAGGTCGTCGAAGCTCAAGGTCCCCAGCCGCAACGGTTCGGCCAGGGCGTTGGCGCATGCGACGGCGTCCTGGATCGCCAGGTTGATGCCGACCCCGCCGACCGGGGACATGGCATGGGCCGCATCGCCGATGCAGACCATTCCTGGCCGCGCCCAGGTCTTCAGCCGGTCCACCGCCACGGTGAGCAGCTTGATCTGGTCCCAGTCCTTCAACTCGTCCACCCGGTCGGCAAAGCTCGGGCTGGTATGGGCGATCGAGGCCTTAAGCGCCTCCAGCCCCCGGGCCCGCACCTGGTCGTAGCCGCCCTTGGCCACCACGTAGCCGCACTGGAAATAGTCGCCGCGCGGGATCGCCACGAACACCAGGCCGGCGTCGATACGGCCGAGCGGGATCTCCTCGTCGCCGGGCCGGCGCGAAAGACGCATCCAGAGCACGTCCATGGGCGCGCCCAGATCCTCGACGACCAGCCCGGCCTTCTGGCGAAGCACCGAGGTGCGGCCGTCCGCGGCGATCACCGCCTGGGCGCGGATCTCCAGCGGTCCCTCGGGCCCGGCGGCCTTCACGCCGACCACCTTGTCGCCCTCGATGATCAGGTCGGTGGCCTCGGTGCGCATGCGCACGTCGAACTCCGGGAAACGACCGCCTTCCCGGGCCAGGAAGTTCAGGAAGTCCCACTGCGGCATGAGGGCCACGAACTTGGCGTGGGTCGGCAGGCGCCGCAGATCGGCCATGTGCACCAGGTCCGGCCCGACCTGGCCGCTCAGCTGCTCGATGCGGTCATGCGAGCATTGCAGGAAGCGGTCCAGCAGCCCCAACTCCCACATCGCCTCCATGGTCGAGGGATGGACCGTATCCCCTCTGAAATCTCTCAGGAAATCGCCATGCTTCTCAAGCACAGAAACCCGCACCCCGGCGCGGGCCAGGATATAGCCGGCCATCATGCCCGCGGGCCCGCCGCCGGCGATCACGGCCTGCGTCTCGATCACCTCCCCGACGCTCATGGCCGCCTACCGGTCCAAATCGCAGAGAGTATAGGATTGCTTTATCACAACTTGCAATTAAGAATCAATTTCAGTTTAAGCAAGTTAAAAATGATAGCACGAGAATCAATGTTGTTTGTTCTGATGTTAGCGGCAAATGGAGAGTGCATGCCTCTAGATTACACGATGGAATAAAATTTATAGTAAGGACTATCCAAAAAGAGCACACTTGCCAAGCCACCAGTAGATCTGAGAGTAGGATGGCATCCAAACAATAGATTTTAGCAAGAGTGGCAAAAGCAATGAAGGAAAATCATAACATCCCCCAAAGAAGGTTGATGGTCAATTTTTTGAATATCTATAATATAGAGATATCTTATCACCATATGTGGCAAGCATGAGAATTGGAAAGAGAGAAGGCTTTTGGCAAAGTTGACCACTCTTATCATTATTTGTTGTAGCTGCTAAATGAACTAAAGATGAACCATAGAACCATCCAAGTTTAGTTGTGGAGTCTAAGATTGCCATATATGGGTGTTTTGAGAGAGTGTTTATTACTTTAGCGGCCTACATCACTAGTTTCCTAATTAATGGATGTCCGTCCAATTTTGGACATAGACAATTGTCGTTTGAAAGGGACATATGGTGGCATCTTGGTTACTGTGGTGGCCATTGATGGGAATCATTGTTTGTTCCCCATTGCCTATGGTGTTGTAGATGGGGAGAGTTCAACTGCATGGACATGGTTTCTGCAGTTATTGAAGAAGACTATTGGTCACCATGATGGCTATACATTTGTATCCGATATGGACAAGGGTATTGAGGCTGTCCTAGAGATCTTTGTGGGTGCCGAGCATAGGTAACTTTACATCTTTTCTCATCATTTTTCATTGACCAATTGCTATGCATGTCTATTATGTTTGGCTAATTTTATGGGTTAACTTCGATCACCTACGTTTTTGTACAGATTTTGTATGCAACAACTGTACAAACATTTCAAGAAGAAGTGGATAGGCCCAACTTCTGATGCTATTGCATGGATTGTAGCAAAGGCCTACACAATATAGGGTTATCAAGATGCTCTATTTGAGATTGATGTAGTTGATGCTTAGGTAGCTTCTTAGTTAGATAGGCTAACATGTTTGTGGCCTAATTGTCAATTTTCATATAAGGGAAAGTGTCACTATATCACAAACAACCTAGTCGAATCCTTTAGGACTGTTCTCATCTCTTCTCAACAAATAATATTCAAAATCTTATATTCGACAGAATCACTCCCCATTCTAGGTTGTACAAATGTAATGTTGGGAAGGGGTTTGATAGGTGTCTATTCTTACATGATTATTTATGTCATACACACCATTTTAAGTGCATTTAATCGGGTAACCATGCAGATTTTATAGCTAACCTCAATCTCGCGCATAAATTACACTTTGCATGTAAATTAAATTGATTCAATGTCATCGAGGCAAGAAAAAGATGAAGATAGGGTTTCTGAAAACCCCTGAATGGGTTTAAAAGAATGGCAGAGGAGATGGATCGGCACCCGCCCACACTGATCCACCGCCCTACCTTCCCGTGGCATCACCGACCCACTAGCCCGTAGAAGAAGATCGGCCCCACGCCAACTCGTGCCCTCCATGTGGACTCATCACACCAGGCGGTGGCACCGACTCACTGCACTACTCGGTAATGGCGTTGACTCACCCAAGCAACACCGAGTGCTGACTCACCTCGTCACCGATTTAGGGGGGGTCAAAGGCCAGGCGCCGACTCAGCTGGTCAAACCATGGCGCCAACTCACCACATGGGTTCCCATTATTGATAGCCCTAATGAAATAAACACATTCACGGGTCCCACACTGCTTGTCCCTCGCTCGCGACACCCACTGCTGGGGGGCATTTGTTGACACCTGAAATATTACTATTCGGCAATCACGCCCCGAACATGAGAAAGCTCAAAGAAGGGTCCTCTCGAGCTGCCGAAGCCTCGAGTCACCTAACAAGAGCATCAGGGACTCCACCTCGGGATAGCTGGATCAAATTTATAACAAACTGGCAGTGCTGTATGGCCTGCCCAACAAGCTGGTGGTGACTTGGTCGTGCCGAACAAACCCTACACCCCATCCGATCAGGACAAGAATGTACCTGGTGGTCTACCACCTGATAAGAAACTCTCCCGAGGTGAAGAGATATCCCTGACTCCTCAAGACAATGTGCCAAAGGTCGTGTCAGCAGAACACTCGGGCGGCCCGATTAGGGCACACCCTGCTACCTGAAAGGCCCGTAACCGGTCGAAAAATTGCCTAGCTAGGGCAAAAGTGCTCTGAGTGGTGTATCACTCACTAAGGACTCCTCGCGTATACGCAGAGCAGGTTTGATAGCACAAATCACAGTGCCGATGGTCAAATCAGCAAAAAACCTGGGTAATCCGACCAACATATGCGGAATGTCAGAATGGGCCGTAAGCAGTCGAAAACTCATCCAGGCAAGGTGAAAATGCTTCAAGGGATAGCTCACTCGATGAAGATGGCCGACGTACCTATGAAATGAAGTTGGCAGCATGAACTACTGTGCCAAAGGCTAAGTCAGTGAAAATCCCAGGTAATCCGATCGACACACGTGAAATGTTTGCAACAGGCCATAAGTGGTCGAAAAGTCATCCAAGCAGGGAAAAAATGCTTCGAGGGATAGCCCACTAGATGAAGAAGCTCTTCATGTCATCAAAGAAGTCTTGGCAGCACAAATCATAGTGCCGATGGCCTGATTAGGATGAAATTCGAGCAATCTGATACGGATTTCACAAGCGTCGGGAATTGCTCGGAATGACAAATCGGGGTTGGAAAGTAGGAAATCAACACTTCAAGGCTGCCACATCAAACTTCACACTACACCGCTCACTGCGCCGCTCGCTTCCGTGCCGGCGCCGCCGCCTTCTTGGCGGGCGGCCTTGGCGCCGGGATGTCCTCGATCGGCAGGACGATCTGGTTCGGGTCGACCGTCGCCGGCTTCTCGCCAGCGATCACGGTGAGGACCTCCTCGACCGTGAGCGACGTGTCGTACGACAGGCCACCGACCAGCAGGCGGGTCCGCCGGTCCGCCCAGCCACGGCTGGTGATGTCCTCGATCGCCTGGACGTGCGCCGGGATGACGACGACACCGCCGTGCGCCTGGATCAGGTTCACAGGAGGCTCCGGACCTTGGCCACGACCGCCTGCTCCAGGTCGATCACCGAGCCGGTGTTCTGGAACTCGCCGTCCCAGCCGTCCCAGTCGATGAGGTGCATCTCGGACGGGCGGCTCGGGGACGCCTGATGGCCGGGGCGAGCGACCTTGAACACGTAGCCGCCGAGCTTCTTGATGGTCTCGGCCTCGTTGACGTGGCGCACGTCGGAGACGACGATCCGATCATCGGCGCCGATGGTGTCGAGGGCGGCCCGCACGAACACGTCCTCCCCGAACACCTTGCGGCAGCCGGCACCCAGGCTCTCCAGGAACGTCCGCACCTCGGGGTACATGTCCTTCGCCCCCTCCCAGCCGAGGCCCTTCACCTCCCACGCCAGGCGGCCACGGCCGGCGGCCGTGTTCACCGTGCCGGGCCGGGTGACCACGAGCGGATCCGCCTCCAGGGCGAGCTCCTTCAGCGGCTTGGCGAACGACACCTCGACGAACTGCAGGTCCCTGCAGAGCGCCTGGGCGGCGGTGGACTTGCCAGAGCGGGCGACGTGCCCGAATCCAACGATCACGGGATCAGACCTCCAGGTCGATGGCCCACCCTTGCTGCTGCTCCTATTAATCAACTGGGGGAGGGAGGATCCCCGGTCCATCCCACTGGGGGTGCCTCCCCCTGCTGCCGCTATTGTTCATGAAGAAAAAGAAAGACAGCAGGAGAAGGGGGACCCCCGGTTAGGCCCACTGGGGGTGCCCTCCCTTCTCTAATGCACTCGCACACCACCGGGGGAGGGCAATCCCCACCGGGGGTGGCCTCCCCCTCTATTCCCTGCCATGCACCACCGGGGGTGGTCCCTCATTTAACTCCATGCACATGGGAAAAGAAAAAGAAAAGGGGAAGATGAAGAGATATTGAGAGGAAGAGACAAAAGGGACATACCTCCACCAAGATTCACTGGGGGTGGCCTCCTCCTTGGCCTCCTCCCCCTCTTATAAAAGGAGGAGGCTCCTTGTGAGAACCGGGGGATGGCTCGGGAAGAAGACTCTTGAAGCCTTGGAGCCTTAGAGAAGCTTGTTGTTTTCCTTTGAAGCAGCCGCAAACCTACACAAGAGGGGGGGGGGGGGGCCGCCTCCTTCAAGAAGTTAAGATCGGAAAAAATATTTCATTCTTATAACAAAACGTTTCATTCCTATAACAAAATATTTCACTCCCGTATTTTTCACCGAGCAAAAAAAATGAGCCGACCGGATCTGACACGGGACTGTACGTATCTAACCCTGGCTGTCCTTTTTGCATTAAAAATAATCATTTCAACTTTTGAGAGGCCAATGGGAGGGGAGGTTACAATTTGAGCTGGCTTTTGTGCACCGCATGGGTGCACAAAGCATTACTCAATCAGAATAGGAAGTACAATTCAACATTCCAAAACTGGGACAGCATATGACTCCACTTGAGTCAAAACTATCTAACTCCGGTCACAGGTACATGAGAATACTGAAAAATAGAACTATGGAGAGAACACAGTTAAAATGCACCGATATGTGTGCTTGCCAACATGCATACATGCACTTGCAGGAGGCAATAGCTACAAAAATGTGATATAAGCTATGAAGTGTGCTTCACAACAAAACGTGATAATAATCCCCCTCCAAAACTTAACAAGAAAATAATCTTAAACCATCAACGCAACAGTGTATCTGCTGGAGAAATACCCCGTGTTGTAAAATTGCAGCATAAAGGACAGCGTACCAGCAAATTCTAATCTCTTAAATGGAAAGGAAGATCACATTTTCGTCGTCTGGGACTTCGATGTTGCAGGGCACCAAGTGGCACGTTCATGATCAGTTCACAGGACGAAAGCCTGTGAAAAGCAGGAATTCCTGTTGCTTCTCCTTGGCATCCGGCCATCTTTCATCTGGATCAAGTTTTCATGCATGGCTTATCAGCAACTCTTCCCAAGCAGACAAAGCCATCATGCAGTAGACGGCATCATCCTTAGGAAATGAAAAAGGACTTAGACAGCTGCAAGTTCAACTCCACTTGTCCTTCTGCTTTTCATGCTCCAAATCATAGACCTTGTCGGTCATGCCTTCTTTCCTATACACCTCCATCATAATGGAGTATGTTGCTAAGTCTGGAGAACAGTGTCCTTCCTTCATGCGCTTGAATACTCTCTCCATCTCCAACAAGTCACCAGCCTTTGCACATGCTGATATCACTGCATTGAAAAATGAGGTGTTCATCGGTATGTCCAGCTTCTCTGCCAACTGAATCATGCCCACCACCTTGTGAAACAGACCTGCATTACTGAACCCATTTATAAGACAGCAGAATGTCTTGATGTCAGGTTTCATCCTCTCTGCACGCATTTGGTCAAAAGTATACTCCATGTGTTTTGCATCCCCTACATCAGCAAATGCTTCAATAACATTGTTATATGTTGATGTAGTCCAGGGAAATGCCAAACTTCCGCATGTACTCCAACATTGCTTCAATCAGACCCTTGTTACCCAAAAGGCTCGTGATAATGTTCATAGTCCAGACATCTAGTCTGCATGTTTCACTTCACTCTTAAGCATCCCAGAAAGAACCTTCTCCATCTTGTCAGGCATCCCAGCTGGTGGGGACACCACCGGGTCCACCACTGGGCCCCTTACTCGGAGCCGAGGCCGCACTGTCCCGACTACACCGAGCCTTTGGCTCGGCGACTCGCTCGAAGACCCGGCGTCCTAAGTACATATCTATACGTACGTGTGTATGTATTTTATATTGAGTCAAATATCACATTTTACCATGTGCTTTGAGTCAAAATAATGTTTTTTTAAAACCCACAAGTCAAAAGTGGGTGGTTGGGTTTGTTTTATTAGGCTAGGACATTTATACAATTAGTGGAAGTTACTTGGTATTATTGTAATAGCCTTCCCTATATAAAGGGGGCTAAGGGGTGTTACGTAGGTTATGAATGAAGGAATGAAATGAGATTTGTGTGAAGGTGTTTAGCCTTAATCCCTTCCCTTCCCTCTCTTCTCAACTTCGTGAGATCCGAGTGTCGCCCGGTGAGAGACCGTCCGGCGTGAGGCCGAGCTGCGCGAGGTAGCGACTTATCCGTCTCGTCCGTGTTCCGGAGTTGCCGTCGATCCATCTTCCACGTCGCCGCCGCGTCACCAGCCTTCCCATACCCACCGACCACTATGTTCTGTGTGACTGTATTTGGCACTTCAGATTGACAAGAGCTGATTATTTCAAGAGTTTCTTTCAAATGGATAAAAAAAAACCGCATCTGGGGTATTTTAGTGAATGGTTATCCTTTAGTACTCAACAGATGTGAGCACGTAATCCAGTAGGTGAAGTTGACACAGTCATAAACAAAATGCTTTACAAAATCTTATTGAGCTGATTGTTGTTTCTCAGCTGAACTATTGAAGACGCATGATCATCAATGTCTGAATTCACCAAACCACAGATCCACAAATCCGTTGAGCGAAATGCCAAATTTCCGAATATCATGGTGAGATGATTGTGTGAGTATATATGCATATATACCTTTGGTAGTTTTATTAGGCCACCAACTTTGGAATTGAGTGGTATAAGAAACACAAGCCAGATGATGGATTAAAATTAAACAAGAGTAAGAACAGGCTTGTGCATTGCAGACCAAAACCTTTGGTAGTTTTATTTGCATCGTATAAAGTGTAGCCTTGAAAAAAGAAGCGCATTTCAAGAGAAAATATCAACCGAACAGTAATATGATATTGATAGGCTATTACATATCAGAAACCAAAACCTTTTCCTCTTTGTTCTACTTTTATACTACATGCATGTCATTTTTGTGAATCTTATCCAGTGTTGTTCGATTTGTCTCATGCACACCAAGACAACAGCTCTAGGGGGAAGAAAAGGAGAAAGGGAAACAAGCCTCAAAAGAGATTTTGATTAATTATTGAAACCCTCAAAACTGCGAAATCTGCATCTGGATTTCATGTGAGCATGACTAGACTTCGAGGTGAATACTTGGCATCAATCATATAAACAAAATATATTGAATAAGTAAGAGGAAAATCCCAAACCAAACAGCCTTTCAATAACTAACCCACACCATTCATTTGTGGCTCTCTCATGGGGAAAGTCTCCAAAATCAAAAGCTACAGCTCCAATTGACATTTCAAAAAGAAAAAAATGTAGGAGAAGAAAGGGAATTTTTTTCTTAATGGGAATTCCTTTTATTACCTCTAGGGTGCCTGTCCAGTCCTTCTTCTAAATCTTCTCCACCAGTGCCTCCGTCACGGTGTATGCCCACGCTTTGGTGGCCTCCATGTTGTCCAACTTCTTCTTCACGTTCTTGAGGGGCGTCCGGGGGGGCACCGCCAACGACCCCTCCGACATGCCCGAGAACTCCCCCACCTTCTAGCGCCGCTTCTTGGCCAACGGCGGCCGTCGCTGCCACTGCGGCTGCCACGGGACATGAACGGGAGGGGCAGCGGGTAGCCTCTTGGGTTGGGACCTGACAGTGCACAGGGGAGTGCTGCGATGGAGGGGGAAGGCTGCCGCATGCCTGGAGCCACCGGCCCTTAGGACGAGGAAGTGGCCCAAAGAAATGGAGGAGGAACAAGAAGGAGAAGGAGTGGGAGAAGAAGTGAGGAAGGAGAGCGCCCATGACCCATACGATGTCGACGCCATCGACGGTGCTTCTGCTGCTGCACCCTTCCACTGAGGGGGATATGGTCACTGGCTCGATGGCCACCAGACCACTGCTGCCCACACGACAGCAGCCCACCCCACAGGCCCCGCCGCCCCTGCTGGTTCCGCCGTCCAACATCGCCGTGGCCGCTAGCCGCCACCGTGACCATCATTACCGGCCTTCACCTCCAATGAATAAAAGGCATAATTTCAAAACCGCTCGGGGAGGTGAGGAGGCAGAGGGAAAAGTTGGTGAGACGGGGATAGGCCCAGCGATCGACATGGGGGGGAAATTTCACGGTGAAGCCGAAGGCGGAGTCCGGCCCGTGCCCGAAGGTGAGGGCGCCGTTGGCATTCGTGTCCCAGCGGTAGGCCTCGCCGACGCCGAGGGTGAACTGGTAGGTGCTGTCGTGCAGGTAGCCGGCCAGGCCCCGGGCGTTCGAGAGGATGAGGGTCATGCAGGCGGGGCCGATGCGATCCCCGGCGTCGTCGGTGGCGGTGACGGTGACATCGCGGTTGTAGCCGCCGCCGACCGCGGGAAGGACGGAGGGGTTGACGGTGAAGGTCGCGGATGCGTCCGCATGGGGCGGCACGATCACGGTCGCATCCTGCGCGCCCGTCATGGCGAGGCGGACTTCACGGGGGGCGGCGCCAAGGTTGAAGACCCTGACCTGCACGGAAACGCGCCTGGCCCCCGGAGGGAGAAAATAGCCGCCGGAGGACACGGCTTCCGTCCGGGCCAGGTCAAGCCGGGGTTGTAGCACGATGTCGGATACAGAAGGAAGCGGGCGCGGGACGGCCTGCGAGATGCGGCAGAGGCGCATCGCCGGCGTGTTCTCCGTGAGCAGCCCGATCAAGGCCGTGCGCGAAACGCGCACATAGGCAAGGCCGTCGGGGACAGGGAGCGTTGTCGCCGTCTTTAAGGTCAGAGGGCGCCCGTCGATGCCCTCGGCGGACTGGGCGGGGAACGGAAGGGCGAGCGTGGCACGGGGGGAGACGGCGCCGGTATAGACCACGGCCAGCGCGGCGTCGGGGGCAGACGGCAGGGAAAATACGCGGATGCGTTTTGCGCCGGGAACGGCGGCGGCGGGAATGTCGCCGATATAGGTGGACCCCGAGAGGGCGCGGGCGACCTGGGCGATGGCCGCGAGCGAGCGCAGCGGCGTGCCGGCGTGGTCGATCATGCCGTAGGCCCGCAGGTCGTTGCGCTCGCTGAAATGGACGTAAAGGAAGGGGAAGGCGCGGGCGATGCCGCAGGCGCGCGCCTCCACGAGCTGCATGGCGTGGACGAGGGAGATGCCGGTCTGCGTGCGGAGGGAGGGCCGCGCGTCATGGGTGCCGGGGCGCTGCTGGCCGAGCTCGGTGATCCACAGGGGCTTGTCCGGGCGGCCGTTGGCGGCGAGCCAGGCACGGAACTGCGAGACGAGATTTTCGAGGCCGAGCGGATCGCCGTAGTAATGGAAGGAAACGAAGTCGCATTCGTCGAGCAGGCCGTTGCGCGCGCAGAGGTCGAGGTAGTCGGGATTCAGCCCGCCGAAGACGCCGCCGCCGATGGGCGTCGTCACGCCGGCGGCGCGCATCGCGTGGCGGATGGTTTTCAGCACGGGCACGTATTGGTCGGCGGGGAGGTTGCCGAGGTTGGGCTCGTTCCACACCTCGAGCCCGCCCCAGGAGGAGTGCAGCCGCGTAAAAAAAGAATGTGCAAGATAAACAAAGAAAGCTAAGAGAGAAAAGAACTAACATTAAAAAAATGATGATACACAATAAAGGAAATGATAAAAGAGAATAATGATAAAAATGATAATAAAAATAGCAATGAAAATGCTAAAGAAGATAAATAATGATAAAAGTGTAAATAATAAAAAATGAATGGCAAAAAGAGATCCCTAATGGCGATTTGTCCATGGTTCTTCTCCCTTGACCCCACAGGAGGGGAAATATCAAAGGTGCCCCCACAAGGCATGCTCAAGCCTGGGGGTTACCCCCATCATGGCCATAGCCCCACTTTGCGTCGGGCCGACACTCCGCTGACTTTGAACCGTCTCGACCGGGATTTAACCAAAGATCTCCATTTCTTCAAACAATAAATTTGCCATGCCTCGGCATACATCCGCCCTGGTTTCACCGACGTATTCATGATGTTTCAACCTGGACGTTGGTCCGAACAAAGAAAGGCTCAAAATGCAATCGACATGACTCCAAATACTCCATCGTACCTCAATATGGGGGCTTTCAATACTTTTCAGCACATTATTCATTTCTTTCATGAAAATCAATATCCAAGCCACAAGGCCCCTTTTCTTGACGATCAATCAAAGATTTTCTCCCCTCCAGGGAGATATAATTAACTTTTTTTTGTAAGTAATGATTTGTATTTGTATTAAAGGTGAAACAAGCTATACATCATAAATCTGCAATAATAGTCTAGCAGATAAGAATAATAGGTAACTCAGGACCACACAACTTGTGGACTCTAAGATGAATGAAAACTTAAATTAAATCTTCTAAATATGACTTCTTCCCTCCTTGTCATTCGGCTCAGCCCATGGAATTCCATACAGCTTCTAACATCTTCAAGGATCTGGATGAGGAGATGTATTTTGGAGATAGCAGCAATGTCCTTGAATATCCTATTACATCATTCCCTCCAAATCTTCTATATAGTGATACGTAGCAAGATTCTAACAAATTTCACCATTTGTCGGGAACCTGGAAATTATATTTGCAGTTGCTGGAGTTCTTGACACAGCCCTCTTTTTGGCTGTCTGTGGAGATCAAACCGAGTGAGAATCTTCTTCCATACCCATTGGGTGTATGAACATTCAAAGAAGAGATGGTCTTGAGATTCATTTGCCTTCCTGCATAGTACACACATACTCGAAAGGTGGTATCCTTTCCTTTGAAGATTGTCTGCTGTGAGCAATTTATTGAGTACTGCTTGCCAAGTGCAGTGAGAAGCCATTTGGATAGTTGGGTTCTTCCAAACTCACTCATGGTAGACAAATGAGGGACCTTTTTCTCGGATTACTTCCCAAATATTGCTAGCCTTTTTAACTTCTTCATTATGTTTCCATTTGATAACATATCTTCCTCCATTATGAATTTAAATTTTATTTATACGACAACGGTTATCTGGCGTCCGAGACGGATGCGACGGGCGCCACGACGCGTTACCAGCACGATTCGAAAGGACGGGTTCTGGCGATCCAGCACGCCGATGGAGCGCACGAGTGCTTCCGCTATGACGTTCACGGGCGGCTCGTCGAGCACCTCGAGCCGCGTGGTGCTCGAACGCGGTGGGAACTGACGCTGGATGGTCTCCCGGCCGCGCGCATCGATGCGCTTGGACATCGCATCAGCTATGAATACGATGCGGTGCGCCGCCTGCGCACGCTGACCAACGAGAACGGCGCGCAATCCTCCTTCGTCTACGACGCCGCAGGTCGTCAGATCGAGGAGACCGGGTTCGACGGGCGTGTGATTCGCCATCTTTACGATGCGTCGGGACTGCCGGTCGAACGATTCGAACCGGATTCGCGAGATGCGACGGGACACGAAGTTTCCGTCCGCACTGAGGCTGGCTTGAGGATCGGATACGAATGGGACGAAGCCCAGCGCCTGATCGCGATGACGTCGGCACGCACCGATGACAAGCGGGCCCAACGCTGCAACTGGCGCTACGACCGGGCGGCCCGGATCTCAGGCGCGAGTAACGACTGGGGCCGCGTGGAATTTCACTACGATGCGCTGGGGCGTCTGGTCGACGAAACGAGCGAGGTGCTCGACTGGTCATGGACGCTCGCCTGGGAACACGACGCGATGGGAAACCATATCGCGACCGTTCTGCCGAACGGCAGGCGCATCAACTTTCTGTACTACGGCTCAGGACATCTTCATCAGATCAACCTCGACGGACAGGTGATCTGCGATATCGAGCGAGATGAATTGCACAGGGAAGCGACCCGAACGCAAGGGCAACTGGTCAGCCGCTTCCAGTACGACAGCATGAACCGTCTCGTGGCCCAGCAAACGCTGCATGCGTCCAACTCCGCCGCGTGGGCAGCGCCCGTCATCTCGCGTACCTACGACTATGAGCCGGGCGGCAATCTGCAGACGGCCGCCGACCTGCGTGCGCGCGTGCGTCAGTATCGATACGACCTGCTGGGGCGGCTCGTCGAGGCGGATCGAGAGCGCTTCGCATTCGATCCGGCTCACAACCTGCTGGATCAGCGGGACGCGCGGCAGTCCATGGACAACCGCATCACGAAGTTCCACGGTTGCCGGTACGCCTATGATCAGTACGGCAATGTGGTGGAGAAGATCGCTGAGTCCGGGACCCGTATCCGCTGCCACTACTCGCGGGAGCTTCGGATGGACAGCGTAAGTGTGACGAACACCACGCTCGGCATGGCGACAGGTTTCCGCGTGGAGTACGGTTACGACGCGCTGGGACGGCGTGTCTATCGTAAGGATGCCTCAGGAGTCACGCTGTTCCTGTGGGAAGGAGACTGCCTGCTTGGAGAGATCCGGGATGACCGGACGTACGTCTCGATCCGATGATCGCCGCCAAGGCCTGGCAGACGCAGGGAGACTGACGCGCCGCGCTCGCCATGCGTTGACCGCCCTTGAGCCGGAAGGGGAGGCCAGTCCGGCTTCGCGCGCCATTCGCTGCGCTGCGGGGCTCAGGGCGCTGAGCTGGGTTCAAGCTCCCTCCAAACTTCAAGCTTGACGCAGTGTGCGTCAACGGGAATGGGCTATGCGGCCTTGGGAATGGGGCTGGTGCATTGAAACGCGCGTGCAGCAGCTGCTTTGGCTTCACGATCCACGCAAAGGTCATGCAGGCGCTCAGCCTCCTCGCAAGGGTTGCCCAGCGAACAGAGTCTGCACATTTGGCTGTGAACGACGAGCGTTAGAACGATGGCGTCCATCGGATTCCCCTTGTTGACCGAAGACCAGATTTGTCGTCTGCAATGTAGTTATCGGCGTATGCCCGGGTCGCTTGAATGGGGGCGCTTATCCGGGCTTTGCTTGACCACTCATTACCAACGCAAGGCCAGCAAGCTGGCGGGCAATCGCGCGCCGCCAATGGATGGCACGGGTGTCGCGTCCTCCGTCGATGTGGTGCATCACTGAGCCTCAAGCGTGCACCCACTAACCGACAAGTGTAGAAGCTAGTCACTGACCTACGGTGCGTGCACACACCGGGCACTTGTCCCCAAGGGCCAAGACCTTGGCATTCGCTTGAACTTCCCAAGACACAACCTATCCGGAGACTAAAGGCACACACGTCCATTCGACGTCATGGCTCAAAGGGGAAGTCTGTGTTGAGGGGATATCAGGGAACGATGCGTGCAGCGCGCGTCGATGGTGCTGCGTTTTTGATGGAGTCTTCTGGATCAACTTCCTCAGATCGTTCGTGGCGTCGTGGACTTCTCGCCATCGCGGTGGCGGTCACGGTTTCGTTGCCAGCGGCCCCTTTGTTGGCAGGCGGCGCTGATCCATCCAGTGCAAAAACACTCCCCGGAACGACGGTCAATGCGTGGGCGCCACCAGATCCATCGGCGCTGTCGGAGACCGGCAGCCTCTCCTACGCGCCGCCGCAGAACCCCTTCGGCTCTCTTCCTCCGATCGCGAGGGGGTTGGCTTTTTCACCCAAGCGGCCGTTCTCGTCGCAGAGCGCTGCAGCGAGCACGGACTGCACGAAGAACCCGAACGGTGGCGGGGATAAAAAGGCTGATCCGGTGCTGCTGAGCAGTGGCAGCAAGATCGAAACCTTTCCCTTGTTCGAGTTGCCGGGCGAGATGGGGTTGAAGTTCGTGCTGTATCACAACAGCGGCAACGTCTCGCCCTGGACCAGCAACTTCGATTATTGGATGGACACCACCTGCTATTTCGACACCTGCATCACTTTTATGTGACAAGAAGGAAACCCAAGTATATCTAGAGAAGTCATCTACCATGACAAGTCCATATCTTTTGTTAACGAACTATCAGCCCGAGGCGACTTCGGACCATGGCCATATCGGGGGCTCCCAAGGTCCACGTCCAATTCGATGGGACATCATTACTTTTCTCTTCATGCTCAGTCCAGGGGAGCTGGAGTCCCGAGGTATTCGTAATTATACCATTTTTTCTTATCGTCATTCCGGTTGTTAAAATTTGTTGTTTATTCACACACACAGGTGGTTCATTTTATTTATTTGCTTCATTCCTTTTCTTTTATTTGATTGGTTGTTTTCTTTTTTTTATTCACATTACAGAGGTGCCAGTTTAAGGGCAGCAGAGGGCGCGGTGGTTCAGGGAATAGACAGGGGGGCGCGTCGGTTCAAGCCCTGTAGAGGGGCGTGCCAGTTCAAGGGAAGGCAGGGGCGCACCAGTTCAGGGAATAGACAGGGAGCGTGTCGGTTCAAGTGAAGGCAGGGGCACGTCGATTCAGGGAATAGACAAGGAGTGCGCTGGTTTCAGGATGCTCCAATAGGCATGCCGGTTTAAGTGTCAAGATAGACAAGGTTGTGCCAATTTCAATCAGGTTTGTGGAAATGCTTTTTGAGAGAGGAGTTAAACCGGTGCGGTACCCCGGGGCACCGGGTTAGACCGCGTCGGATTAAGGGGCAAGTTTGGTGAGTTCTGTTCTGTTCTTCTTTTCATTTGACTAATGGTTAAAGTCTTTGTTCATTTAGCCAGATAGGTTAATGAGAGGATTTAAATGTTTTATTCTCTTGTTCGTTAATTCAGTGAGAGGGTTTAAACATCTTCTTAACAAAAAGGGGTTTATGCGTTCTGTTCGGAGGTTCATCATGCAAAAGTTCTGAAACTGAGGAGTTCAGTGTTCAATTAGGTCCACGGTAGTTCAGACTTGTCTTCAGAGAGTTTTGCCCATTCATTCACCGTTAGGTATATCTGTTACTTTTTCTTATTGTTCACGTTCCTGGTGAGAATTGGGCCACACCTCCCTCAGACTGGGGTTTGCGATGTGAAATTGGGAATCATCAAACAGAGTTTTCTAGGATGACCCTCAATATTTGGAGGAGCTAGAGATGGTTGTCCAACGACCCAGAGGTGAGTGTAGAAGCCCGAGGACCAACCTTCAAGGGGTTCTAACAACGCACGGGCCGTAGCTCCATAGGAGTTCTATAGAGACAGATGTTCGCCATGAAAGGCTATGAATGTGCACCCTTCAGATGGGTTCACTCAAAGGGCCATGCCGCGGAGAGGTAGGCCTTTGAGGGCCCTGGGTGATTAGAAAGTAGGGAGAGAGGGAACGAGATCGATGAAGTAAAATGCTATGTATATTTGTAAAAGCCACTCTATTATTCATTCATAGAAGAAGGGTGTAGCAACCCTGACAAATTGTAGGAATAGAATTCCTACATAAATTAAAATAAATGAATACTCAAGGCCCGACTCAGGCTGAGGCCTTTAATAAAATCCTTTGCACCCTCCTAGCTAAGATAGTTAGCTCAAGCAAGAAGGACTGGAAAGAAAAGATGTATGAGGCATTGCGGGCGTACCGCACCATCTACAAGACTCTGACAGGCTGTTCACCATTCTCTTTGGTGTATGGCTCGGAAGCGATTGTCTCAATAGAGCTGGAAGTAGCTTTGTGGAGAGTAGCAATTCATCACAAATTGGTCGAAGATGGCCAAACAAATATAGAAAGAAGACTGAAAGAGCTCTCCGATCTATAAGGAAAGTAGCTCCGAGCCTAGCAGAATATATAGGTCTATCAAGCCCACATTGCCTACGCCTTCGACAAGCTTGTCAAAGGACACGAATTCAAGATAGGAGACTTAGTTATGGTCAAAAGAAAAGAAGTTATGGTTGTCAATCCCCAAGGTAAATTAAATGAAAACTAATATGTTATCATCAACCATCAGTGGGAAGTTCAATTTTCACCCCTTAATGGGAAGCATTTGAATTTGTATTATGCACCACTTCCTCAGTTTAATGATCAACTAAACCCCGCATCTCATGTCGAACAAGCATGCATCTTAGATCTCCCATGAGACCCTATATTGTCCATTCAAAAAAAAATAGGAGAAGAAGAAGACAAAAAAGGAAATGAATGAAAAATGATGATGCAAAAGACTATCATTGGTGGATTCTGACCCTTGGTCCCACCAGAATCAAATGCCCCACCTTTAGCCTAGACCTTCCGTCTAAGCCAAATAACGAGAATAAACACAAACAAACCAAATTCCTGGAGTTGGCATAATCCCAATGCCAACGAAAAATATGGCTTGACATTATGACACTTCATCTAACCCAGTGAACATTCTACCCCTTTTGGCCTTGACCTTCCTATTAACACCCATTTTTCAGCCTACAAGTTGAGTTATTTCTCTTATTCATCTCTTGTGATGTCCTGAATTATCCACTATTTTGGAGCCTTCTTTGAGACCATTTCGAGCTCATTTTTTCACCATTTTTTTGAGCCCATTGAGCTTTGTAGGCCTTTATCTTCGATTCCCCAACTTTCGGGACCGTTTTAGACCTTTCGGGTGGTCGAACGAGCATCCAAAACACTCACGCACTGACCCCTAGTCGCAGTCTCCTATAAGACCACAACTAGGCGATTTAAACAAATATATATTGAAGGTTGCGGTCTTCCCTAAGACCGCATTCTCAACAGTTTTCTTGGACACCCGTCAGCCCTATTCCTTGACCCTCTGATGACCCTGGACAATTAAGGTTTGGTCATGACCGTGTCTAGATAGTTGCAGTTGTGTGACTAACCGTGTTTCCTTCGCAGAGTATAGAGCCTTCTAAACTCTGATTTTTTCACTGTAGGGCTCTTTGGACTCCTCCTTGGCACCATTTTTGAGGAGAATAATCCTCTAATAATAAAATAAGTGTATAAAGCATGTAAGTCAAGAAACCTAGCATGATAGATGCTCAATATAACCATCAACATGACACTAGGGTCAAAACTAGGAATAAGGCCTAATTACCTAAGCTTAACATATAGTTAATAGGGCTAATTTACAATCTGTTTGGAGTTAACAAAGTGCAGAAATAGAAACCAAATAACGGTCAGAACAGGACCGCATACAGATGGTAGTGGTCAGTCGCAAGGTCGCTATCTGAGGATGGCAGTCTCAGGAAGACCATTTCGTTTCTGATGTGAGCAGGGACAAAAACTGAGGCATAGGCTTAATCTAGGGCAATATCTGTATGGAAAACATGCTAGACAGGAAGATAAACATGCTACAACAAAAATCAAGTCATGGAGATGCATGTGCTTGCCTGAATTAAATCATGATTATCATTTTCTTATTAAAGGGCAGAACTCATGCATGCTGTGATAACCCTATATGTGTAGTGATAATAAACCATGAAATTCTCCATGTACAGTATTTGAAATCACAAGAAATCAAAGGGCTTTTACTCCTAGCTTGCTGTTTAAGCCGTTCATGAGATAACATACCTTTGTAACAGGCTCTAGACTTCAAATTTTAGACTAGGAGAATGACCTAGTTTCTGCACGTTCTGTGCCAAACCAGTAATTTTTCGTCCCTCATTCTCCTTAACCTATGTTCACAAAATTTTGAGGGTCGTAAGAAGACATAAAGTCGAATAAAAACTTCTAAAGAATCAACTTGAAATTACCCCTACTGACGTCCCTAAAACCTGAATCTTTACTAGCAGGACGTGCTAGTTCCTGTGCAGTCTATAGAGAACCCGCTTCTTCCTGGTGCTCTAACTCTCCAACGACTGGATCTCCTAGCATGAGATTTTGAGGGGAGTTAGTCAATAGTAAAGGGAACAAAATATTCTAAAGGACTGGCATGAAATAATGTCGTCTTACCATCAAACCTTGTGAGCCAAAACTAGGGTTCACGCAAGTCAAACTTGGGCCCTATTTATAGGGTTTGGCTAGGAATTGGGGGATTAGGTCAATCTAAGAGTCATAAATTGGAGTAGAATCGATCCCTAAGAGTCTTGGACTAGGTTCCGATGCCAAGAAGCTTCGATCCAAGGTGATTAGGGCATGAAAGATCCAAGTTTTCCACATCTTTTACAGTTACATTCAAAGAAGTTGGTAGTGGTCGCTTCTGGACCGCCATATTGAGGTTGCAATCGCTCGATAGACCGCGACCTGGTAGGGAGCCAGAAATTTGAATTTCAGTCGAAGACCTCCTATATTTATCTTCTAATTATCCAATTAACTTGGGGGATTATCGTAAGGACATTTCTAGAAATGGGCTTGGGCCTAAAAGCCCTAGAATTAAGTTTATGGGCCTTGTTTAAGTGGGCCTAATTGATTGTTTTGCAGAGGATTTGTTGAGGAAGATTATATCTCCAGAAACTCTCAACACTTTGCAATGGATCTTGTTTGCTAATAGTAAAGACCTCACAGGAATGCTCGAGTTGTGTTATGCTCTGCTTGTCTTTGCTTCCTGTACATCTTGTAAAGATATAGTTCTTTCCAAGCTTTGGTTCCATTAGATACAAAACAATGCACGTTAGACAGAACCAAATATTCTTTAGACATAATAAGCTATTTGTTAGACTTGAAAAATTATACATTAGCCACAAAATACAGATCGTTAGATTAAGTCTGTATGTGCCCTTGTCTTGTAGCATCGCATTTGTTTGTCAGAGAAGATCTGTTGCTTTTCTAGGTTTCTAGAAATTTTCTTCGAAATATGTCTCTATCTTTTTTATACGAGATCATGTATCTCTGTCGTTTTGTAGTTGTCATGCATAGATACGATTGTTTTTCTTTTATATGAGCGGTCTAAGTATTGCATTTCTCTCCGTTGCTCTTATAGGTTGATACGCGTTAGTCCTTCTGCCATCTTGCCCCCTCTTGAAATGCATCGAATAAGATATGCCTTTCCTTTTATGTCAGTCGAATGTTCCTGTAAGGATTACGTGCATACATGCCTTCGATATGGATAACATTTAATGCTTTATTCGGCTGCATTTAATGCATTTTGAATTTTGGAGGTTTCTCTTGAACTGATTTCAGCCGATCAAAATTATTTTGTGGAATAAGCAACTTCTGCAGGGACACTAGTTAGTAATTCAGAAGACAAAAAGTTACGTTTTTAGAAGAAATGTTTTCTTGTTTGAAATTGTCTGTAGATGACCCAATAAGTATCAGACAACTCGTTCAAACGTATGCTTTATTTAGAGCTACTAGAAAATAATAAGGATAATATAGACAGATAGCTACGCAGTATAGTAGTAGTTTATGTCACAAGAGCTGACTGAATTAAGATAGGCGAAGCATAGGGATTGAAGTGATTCAGTTAAGGTGATGGTTGATGTTGGAGATGGGCGAACTTCGCTCAAGATAGGCGAAGTCTTTAGATGTATAAGATAGGCAAAACTTTCTTTCAAGAGAGGCGAAGCTTTAAGGTAGGTGAAGTGGAAAGATAGACGAAGTGATTTAGTCGCCTAAAGAATGAGATAGACGATTGCCTTTTCGCCTTAGTTAGTGGGATAGGCGAAGTAACGCTTATGTTGAGCCTTAGAAAAGGATAGGCGATTTTGCGCCTATGTGAATTAGATATCGTGTAAGTGATGCGCCTACTTGATATAGCGCCTAATTTCTTTCAAGATTTTTCTATAAGCGCCTAAGTTTTGCTTTTCTTATTTTTCACTTTTTTCATTCTTTATCTATTTCTGCTCTTTCTTGTCATCACTGAATGATGAGAATTTTATACAACAATAATTTTATTATCACCAAGGGTGGCGACCCCGGTTCATGGTAACGGTGAGTCGATACATAGTATCGGGTCATCGCTATCATGGGCTCTCAGTGCAGAATGGCGGTAATTCGATACCTAGTATCGGGTTAGCGGTATTGTGTACTCTGGGACGTTACACCCCTACTCTCAATTGCAGAGCATTTTGCTGGGAGCTGAGAGTCGAGCACGAGAGGGTCTATTACCAGGATGGTTTCTTCGTGCCATTGGGACCAGTGGTCTCGATTGATGGCTTGGTGCGCAAGGCGTCTCTGGCAGCTAGAAGGTCCATTCTTATAATTATGATGCGGGCTCGTCGTCTTGGAGCGTGGGCATCAAACAGGCGCCTTAGCGTGGCGGCCGTATTGTAATAGTGACAGGCACCTTTTCACCTGCCCTACAGCTCTGAAGCGGTCGTTCTGCCTCGGGAGGCCATAAGAACTGTCACAGGGTTTTCTCCAGAACCCTGTCTGCCTCTTGCTATCTGCGGTGCTCGTTTTAGGCTTCTTCCTTCGTCGCCTGGTGAGAGCCTTCTTCCTTGCTCTGTGCTTTCCACCTTCCCGTTGCTATGCCGCCCCATAGCAGAACTCTAAGGGTTAGTCCTTCTTATGTTGAGGAAGTGGATTCCGATCATGGTGGCGCCCCTAGTACTTCGAGTGCGGGCCCCAGTGGTCCACGTTTTTCACCGTTAGTTGCCTATAGTGTGGTTCACGGGCTATGGGAGGCCTTCCAGATTCTCCCTAAATTTGACATCATCTTCCCGACCATCAACAATGATCAATTAAGTATGCCCCCTGGTAACATCATGGTCCCCATAGCGTCTGTCCAAGCGGACTTCCGCCTGCCTGTACATCCCTTCATCCAGTCCGTCTTGCACTATTACGGTCGGCGTCCAAGGGAGTTATCCCCCAATTCCTACCACATTCTTTGTGGTTTCATCTTCGTGTGTCGAAAGGCTTCAGTGGAGCCGAACGTCCACCTCTTCCAACAGCTCTATAGCCTTCAGAGCTGTCCTGCTGATATGGCTTATGCCCATTTTAAGGCTCGCCCCAGTCGCAACATCATTAGGGTCTCTGAAGTGGCATCCAACCTCAAGGGTTGGGTGAAGCGCTATGTGTATATCACTAAGTTGAGTGCTCGCAACCCTTTCGACGCCTAGAGGTTCGTGGGCTTCCATCCCGTCTGGGTAGATAGGAAGCCTCTGGTCACCGTGGAGGAGTCCAAGAAGATAAACGCCATCCTCAAGTACCACCTTTTTTATACTGACTTCGCGCTAACTCTGGCGGTACTTCGGGAGTTGGGGTTGAGCCCCCCATTGCCTCAAGTGGAAGTGGTGTGGTTGCTGCAGTGCGTACCTCACCCCGTGGACCATGTCGAGCCAGGCGTCGGCTAGGTGACCGTCCCCCAAACTCATGTCACCGTGGCCTTTGCCCCAGGGCGCCTTCAGTATCTGGTTCCTGTGGCGATCCCAACATTGAGCTCTTTTGTGGCACCCGCAGTTAGTGGCGGGTCGAGTGCTCAGGGGGACGAGTCCGAGGAGACCGCTAGCATTACTGAAGCGAGGTCCACCATGCCTGGTGGTGGTCACGTTTCGCTGGATGTGGATGAGTTGGCAGCGCTCGACAGCCAGCGCCATCCAAAGAAGAGAAGTAGAGCTTCTACTTCGATCCGTAGCCGTATCTTGTCATCGTCACCGTCCAAAGCTCCCCCCCTCCTCCTGAGGTTGCTCCCCCGTCGCCGCCAGTCGTAGAACCTGTGGCTGCCCCCCTAGTGTCTACTCCTGATAAAGAGGTACTGGATAAGGGCAAGGCTCCTACCCTTGACGATGATTCGCTCAGTCTGGAGGAGAGAAGGGCTCGCCTCCTGCCGTCGGCCATTTCTTCGGGTCCTCGCTTCCTGCCACCAGAGGAGCCCATCCTCAAGTCTCACCTCTGAATGGAGGCGAAGGCCCTTATCAACAAGGCCATGCATCCCCAGGATCAGATCGGGGAGTTCGACCTTGGGGCCCCAGATGAGCTGGTGGACTTGGCGGCGAAGAACTTCATCGCACTCCCCAAGGTGTTTAGCTTATGGCAATATCACTTCAATGGTGCCGCGCAGGACTTGTAGACCAGTCAGGCTGGACAAGCAGGGTTGACGGCCAAGTGCCAAGAGCTGGAGGGACGCCTGAAGGCGTCCGAGGGGGAGGCTGCTAGGATCCTGGAGCAATCAGAGGAGGTGGGGTTAGCCCTCATCGGGATGGAGAGGGATCGTGACTTCTTCCACGTTTGGGCTGAAACAGCTGAGGCCCATGCGTCCAAGCTGGGGATGCAGGTCAAGGCCATCGAGCTCTGGGCTCAGGAGATGGAGGCACAGCTTGCCGAGCTACGCTCGTCGATGTCGACCACCTGTGAGGAGGCCGTAGAGAACTTCTTCTCATCCTCGTCTTATCAGGAAGAGCTGACTTCGGCAGCCCTGGAGGTGTTCGGGCTAGTGTACGACCGTGGCTTCAAGGAGGGCTGGGAGGCCGCTCTCCAAGTCATGGCTGAGAGCACGGGAACCTCGACGCCCCCTCTTCTTCCTCCATCAATGCCTTATGGCATAGAGGCCAGTGGTAGTGAGGAGGAGCTCGACAGCTAGGAGGCTGGGGCCGAGGAGTAGGTGCCAGAGCCGAGCACCAGGAGGCGAGCAATAGAGGATGCCCCATTGGCAGAGAAGTGTCTAGTTGACTCGACAGATGACCCGCCCACCGTGGAAGTCACTGTTGCGCGTGAGCCCGAGGGCGACGGGTAACGTGACAACACTACCGGGATGAGTGCCTAAGCAGATGCCTGCTGTTTTCCTTTCCTTTCTATGTAGATTTTCTTTTTCGCTGTATTGAGGCGGTTGTCTCTTTTGTACTCAAATCTCTTTTTGAATGGAAGACTTTCTTCTTTTTCGTAAACTATAGAATCTCTGGGATCTGCCACGTATTTTACTTCCTCTATCTCCATTGAGATCTCCTGGGGATATGGAGCGGCGTCTCAGGAGTTACCTCGAGAGGGTGCGACCTTTGGGAACTGTCGCTTCGGTTCCTAAAGATGTGAAGAGGTGGTAGGACTCCTCCCTCCTTTCGGGAACTTCGTCCTCCCTCTATAAGTAGCGACTCCCGCTGGGCCACCCGGGCATCCCTAGTTTGCCGAGGCACGGAGAGGTAGTTCCTGCGTGATGTCTTTGGAGCAGTCTAGTACTTCATCTGATGACGGGTCCTTGCAAATCCCACGCCAGCGCCTGCATCTTCAGAGGGAACCGCTGCCGGCGCCCTGGCCAACATGGCCGGCCCTAGGGGAGAACGGTGGTGACACCCCCGAGTAATACAAGTTCGGGTACTTGGATGGTTGGTGGGAGGCCTTAGAGAAGGTCAACTACCTGTACTCTGGCAGGGGGATCCTGCTCCTTAAACCAGACAAGTTCCATCTCTAAGGGACGAGACATCTCTTTGTAGTCTTCCCTTCTATTTTTGAATAAAGTTTCTTTTCTTCTACCTTTCCTCTACTTTTGTGGCATGTGGTTGTTCTCCCATCGTCTTCCTTGGTTTGTAGGCACGTGACGAGGCGCCTTCCCTAATCTGGAGGAAGCATCTTTTACCCAAAGATGATGGCGGGCGGGACAGTTGGCCCTGCATGCCAGTTTGTAGCAACACCAGTGTAATACGTTAGCCTCCATAATGTGTTGGCCCCGTTGTAACGACCCAGAGCTCATGGCACCGATAACCCGATACAAGTACCGGACTACCGCTACCATGAACTGGGGACGCCACCCAGGGCACACCCTGCACGAGGTCCCTCTCTCTCCCTCTCACCATCTCCTCTTTCTCTCCCTGCGCCTTATCTCCTTCTCTCTCCCTCTTCATTTTCTTCTCGGACCACGCCCCTACCCAGTGCACATTCTGCACGGGGTATGCCCCGACCCCGTGCACATTTATGCACGGGGTCTCCTCTTCAAACCCCCCCTTGCTGCCTCATTTTCTGCACGCACCACGTTTTCCTAAAAACTGCACAGGGTATGCCCCCCTTTTTGAAAAGCTGCACGAGGCACCGCCCTTTGCCGATACACCCCCTTGCCAGTGCACTCTTCTTCCCCTTTACCGGTACACCCTCCTTCGCCGGCACGCCTCCTGGCCATTCCTTCACCGGCACACTCTTCTGCCGGCATGCTGCCTGGCCACTCCTTCACTGACACGCCCCTTCCCCGGTACAGCCCCCTCTGCCTTGGCCCTTCTTCGCTGGCATGGCCCAGCTCCTTCACCGGCACGCCCCACGGCACTCAGTGGTACACTTCCGACAATCTCCGCCGGCGCACTATGCCCCAGCTCGCCGGCACACCCCTTTCTAGCCCCTCCAGTGGCCATTTCCCTACAAAATAGATACCAAAAAAAATACAAAAAATCATAATAAATCAAAAAAAGTCTAAGAAGATTCATAGAAATTACATAAAAAGGGAAATGAAAGAAAGGGAGGAAAACAAATAGACACATAAATAGATAATCGCAAATAAAAGATATATATTAAAATTCACATCGCAGCTCAGTCTCACCCGGTTATCCGACGCAAAGGGAAAAATAGTGTTGCCCCCGCAGGCCTGGCTCGTGTCTCGGGAGTTATCCCAATGTGACTGTGACCCGGCCTCACCTCGGGCTGACATTCTGACTAGACCCGACCTATTTTCCAAATCGGATCCCTTCCAGATGATCATTAAAATCGCTGTACTCATGGTGGGCATTTGAATGGATTCACCCCAGTTTTCACCGCGCTTCTGTCCGAATATTAAATGGCCCGCAAGCGACTGATATGGCCGATAACTCATCGAACCGGACCTCCCCCTATCGGGATTCGTTTCGGCCCTCTCACTGAAACTGCCATGGACCCGGCATACATTCGTACGGGATTGGTTTCCTTCCACGTCGTGTTTTGGATATAGACTTTTGTCTGAACATGAAATGGTCCCTGAGTGACCGACATAATCTGAATAGGGCGAGAAGGTTCTTGTCACCCCAGACCTTCTGCATGGGAACATCAACAAGGCCTTCGTGGGCCATGTTTAGACCTCGGCTTAGTTCCGATCATGGTCATTGTCCAACCCATACCCTCGGCCTATAGTTTGTCCCCCTCGAACACATGAAGACCTCGGGATCCGGTCCCGGGCTAGCCTCCTGTTGTCTTTCGGCCTCGGATATACTAACGACGCTTACGCAAAAACGTTTCGGTTTCGGCCGAAACTGCCACCGATGCACACAAGGCACAAAAATATCTTTGAGATTGCTTCTCCTCGAGCTCCCATGGACTTCGATCTCTCCTCTTTCCTCACCCCCGTAGGGAGTATTTACAGGGAAAAGGGACCTATCCGGACTGGACAGGTTCCTTGGGGAGACCTACCCTCCTTTTCTTCTTCTTCTTCTTTTTTTAGAGAGGGAGAGAAAGGCGGGAGAGAGAGGCCCCCGACCTGCCCCGGGTAGGTGGGAGCCTACCTGGGCCAGGTAGGTTCCCACCTACATGGTCCAGGTAGGTTTCCCCTACTCCAGTCCGCGTAGGTTACACTTTTTTGTGTTATTTTACAGGGTTCAACAATACCTTACCCAGAATTTTAGTCAATCATCTCATCTGCTTGGAATTTCTTTATTGGAAAATGTTTTGACTTTGTTTTTTAGATGGGACAAAGCACCACATGAATCAAGAACTGCAAAACACTTCTTCTAGAGGACTTGCTATTGGCCTCCATCCCCTTTCCAATTTTTCATTAATTCCACTGAAGACTGGGGATCTTATGCCCGGTTTATGTTGTGAATGATCTCCATATTTTGATAGCAGACCAACACTTTTGTTTGGAAGGTGACAGCAGATCAACAAATTATCAATAGATTCCCTCCTGCCTATAGAGCACATTTCATGATGTTTTGTTTCGTTTGGGCATGGAGAGATTATCGAGTAGGAACCAATTGACAGGAAGCTGCCCAGTCAAAACATAGACTTTACCATAAAAAATGCACATGCTTTATGATCTAGGTGACATATAGAAAACATATGATGGGGTTTCACATCCGCCGGAGTTATGGATGCTAGGTCAGGGTATACACTCCCATCGTTGCTGTCACATGTTTCCTCTGAAGCTTTATATTGGATCTACTGATAATCTATCATTTAATATTTTTCCTGAATGGAAGACCAGGAATCTGGTTAATCACAGGATGCTATCAATTTCTTCATTTTAATTGTGAGAATGATGTGGGACGATGCTGGGCCGGATGACTGCAGGTGTTGTGGCAGCTGGTCGCATGTTAGTGGCCAGGCTGCGTGACTGTGGAGTACTGGCTAAGGGGGTGGGACAGCAAGATGATGGTCTTCTAGTGGCGGGCTACTGTTGTGTGGATGGGACTTGCGTTTGATGGGCTGATAGGAAGGAAGAGAAGAAGAAGAAGTGGAAGCGGACAAACAAGAAAAGGCGAAAGGGGGAAAAGACATGGAGAGATGGGCGGATGATGGGCTGCCGTGGCTGCTCTTTGTGCAGGAAAGGAGAGAGAGTAGGAGGAAAAAGGAGGAGGAAGAAGATGTAGCATTGGTGTAGATATATGGGCCTCACACCCTTTCCTTCTTGGAGTTCTCCCTTTCAGAGCAATTCAGACTCTCGTTAGCGAGTAAAATTATAGTTTTGTCACTCTCTAAAGTCAAAAGTTATATTGCAATGATTAATAGGTGATTAACATAGGAGAATTAGCTTAAGCTTAGAAAATTAAATTAAAAATCTGAGCAATGAACTCAAATATTGTTTGCCAGAACTTAGGAAGGTTTGGTAGGAGGTACACCAGATGTCAATAAGGTAAGACAAGGGTGTACACTAGAGGACAACATAGTTAGGTATGTCAAGTGATGGTAGTTGGGGTAGGTAGCTAACATCTTGAATAAAAATAAATAAAATAATTCTCCCTAGCTAGTCTTAGGGCTATCTATTTAAGATTGCCCCTTTTGTTACTCCTTTATGTCCCAGTAGGAAGTAGAGAAGAGGAACCATGGGTGCAGTAGAGAAGAGAAAGGAGAAGAGGAGCAGCAGAATAAAAGAGAGAGAGGTGTGTGGTAGAGAAGAAAAATGAGAAGAGGAGGCTAGGCTAGCAGGTGGAAGAAAAGAAGAAAAGGGAGAGAGCAGAACTACAGGAGCAGCAGCATGAAGAAGAGTAGGAAGAGGTCATCTCCAGCATGAGAAGAACCCCCTAGGAGTAGTCCGAGAGGTAGCTCAGGCTAGAGGTTAGGAAACTCGTAAGAGCATGTAGGGAACCAGTAGCCTAGGGCCTTTCTCATCATAGGTAGGCATCTGAATAGACCAAGCATATGCTACATGTTATTTGCATTTTGTCTTGAAACTATTTTTATATTTACAAATATGTGTATGTAAAGGTGGTAGTAATCATGCATGTTAAAACATGTAATCTGCATATTAGTAGTATGATAATGTTCTGCATAAGCATCTTATTTTCTTGATTTGTTGTAAACTATAGTTGTGACACTATCCATGCTCATTAAGCTATTAAGGCTACTCAGAAGAAAGATAACGAAAATGTAAATAAGAGATTAAACACATGGGCAATGTCATCGTTAAGGAGGACAGGGCAACCAGATAAGTGTCGGCCCAGGAGTGACCCTCGTCCGAGATATAGACGGACGGAATCTAGAAGCCATGCCGGATGATGACCTAGGTGAAAGGTGGAGAAGAGTCCCCTAATCCTATACAGTTTGAATCAAGAGTGATAGGTCTAGCGTTGGGCCATCTGCGACTGTGTGCCCTTGCTTTTGGACCCCCGTGAGAGTTTAACTCCTTTTGTCGTGGATTAGATGCATGTATGAAAATATACAACAAAGATGAATTGAATATTCTATGTATGTGGCATTTAGACTGAACAAAAGGAATAACTCGATTGTGTGAGGCTGATGTGAAGGGTTGGCTATTCATAGTCGTAAGAGTCTAATAAAAGTTTGACCGACAGGCCTCCTGAAATCTGAACCCCAGATAGAGATATTTCTATAATATTTGCATTCTTTCATTTATGTACATGTTAGAAGTTGTTGTTCGCAAGATAAGATGACTTTGATATCATGTCATAAAATTTTAAAAATAATAAAAATATTAAATCTAGTGTAGTAATCTCCCAGAGTTCACATCATTCTTCATTCTAATAACATCGGGTATTGTTAATTGCTGGGTTGGTCCACGGAAACGTACGAGGTGGGAGTCGTGGGACTGTTTCAGTGCTCGTCTCGAGCGGTCTATGCGTCACATGCCTTGATGGGACCCACCGTTACAGCATGACAGCTGTTCTCCCGACACGTGTGTCTGGTTGCACGTCGTGTCAAATGTGGTTCCCAAACAGAGTAACATGATTAGGCTGTCCCCTCAGAGTTCTCTGACGAAACTGACGCCAAATTCTCATTGGGTCGAAACTACTAATCGTGACATCAACACATCCAACTGACGTGAGCTACATCTGCCGCTTTTTTTTTTTTATGCGGGGGGGGTCAAATAACGTAATAGAACATGTAATCAGTGATCCCCCACACAGTTGGAATCATTCGATCCAGACTCACCTTGTTATGATATTGGTTGACATGAGTCAACTTATCCAATTAAATTCGCTTGAGTTATTTAAATAACTCGAGCCATAGAATCATGTCATAACTCGAGTTCATCGTAGTAAGATACGAGTCATCTAACTCACACAGATTAGACCAACTACAAAATTAATATTGAATCCTACGTAGAGAGTTACAATTTTCAAATTGTACAATTGTTCGTTCTCTTAGGGTCACTGTGAAAATCTAACAGGGTTCAGATATTTGACTCTCTGGGGTCGAATACCTCACCCGAGGTCGATTAAGTCATTATGTGTGTGAGATGAGAAGTGAACCCCATAGTTTCTCTTTCACGGGGTGACAAATCCTATTCTAATATCAAATCGGGCCGCAGAGTTCTGATTCTAATAGAACCCCATCCTTTCTCCCTTTTAAGCTCTTTTTTCACTTGGGAAATGGTCCCTAAGACTTTCTAAGACTGGGAGGACACTTGGGCAAGAAATATATCCTTCCAAATCCCATTAAAATTGATTTTTCTAATTTCTCTTGAATTAACCTTCGAATTTCTCCCTATAAATAACACTCCTCTCTCCCTTGTTGATAAGGTGGCACAATTGATCTATGGGGAGATGCTGTCAGACCAAAGGCTCAAGGAGAGGAAAGGAGATTCCCTTAGACTCAAAGCTACATCATTTAGAGCCTCTTCTTCCCTTGGAGCGCATTGAAGATCTTCATCCCTTGAAGCCAATCAGAGAAAACCAATAAGCCATCCCTTTCTCTTATTTCTTTATTTCATTATCATTTGCATTGCATGCATGCACATCACCCTCTTCTTTTCTTATTCTTATCTTCATCACAACCACGTTGAGATCTCCATTGTGCAACACTTGCACCCTCCTCCTCATCTATCATTTTTATCCACCCTTTTGCAAAGAGAAGAGAAACGTGAATCTGAGTAGTCGAGAATCCCCATTGAGACATATGAGGAGACTCGTGTGAAATGGTGAAGTAAATTTCAATAAGGATGAAGCTTAGTAGCCGGAAATCTCCATTGAGACACATGAGAAAACTCACGTCAAACGGTGAAATCTGTAATAAAATTTCAATAAGGATGAAGCCTAGTAGCTGGGGATCCCCATTGAGACACATGAGAAAACTCGCGTCAAATGGCGGAATCCGCAATAGAATTATAACAAGGACGAAGCCTAGTAGCCGGGAATCCCCATTGAGACATATGAGGAGACTCACACCGAATGGTAAAATTCACTACTAAAATAGATATAAGGGGGGCTGTGTGAAGCTACCAAAAATCGAGAGCCTGAAACCCATGTGTAGGCGCTAGAATAATCCTCGAGTGTTACTTGGAAAATCTGCATCTCCCTATGGTTAGCGCTCTTTGTTCACATATTGGCGTTTGCACCTTCACGCCACAGAGATTGATCTCGGGTGAAAATTACGAGTTTGAGCTATGCATGCGAACCATGCGATATCTGTTTGACGGGTACACCACCCCTTAGCTGTGCTTCAGGGCCCCACCGTATTTACGAATTATGGGCATTGGCCTTATCATATCTCTGATAAATGGGAGCTATCTTATATGTATACTTATGCTATGCCTGCTAGTGGATGCCTGCATGCTTAAGAAATAACAATAATATAAAAAAACTCGATTTTGACTATCGTAGATGGCTTTCCGACTTCCAGCTCGTAAATCCCAACTTTGGCTTTTAAGGCCCGCTCTCCTCTTTGGCTGTTACAGCCCGCTCTCCTGACCTCGACTTGATAGCCTGTTTCCCAACTTCGACCTTCGAAGCCCGCTCCCGCGTCAGCCATTAATGCCTGCTCTTCTAACTTCGACTTTTATAGCCCATGCTCCCAACTTCGGCCTTTGAAGCCCGCTTTCAGCCTTGGCTGTTATGGCCTACTCTATTGGCTCTTCAGCCAACAGCTTTCCAACAATCGGCTATTAAGCCGACAGCTTCCTGATCATCGGCTACTAAGCCGACAGCTTCCCAGTTATTGGCTCTTCGACCGACAGCTTCCCACTCATCGGCTCCTAAGCTGACAGCTTCCCAATTATTGGCTCCTAAGCAAACAACTTTTCAACCATCGGCTCCTAAGCTGACAGCTCTCTAATCATCGGCATCCCAGCCGACAGCTATCCAATTATTGGCATCTGAGCCGACAGCTTCTCAGTCGTCGGCACCCGAGTCGACAATTTTTCCTTGCTTTGGCACTCACCCCGTGCTAATGAAGAGACAAAGAGACAAACAAACCATGTCAGCTCCCGGCACCCTGTCGGCACTGATGAAGAGACACCTAATCCAAACTTTTTGTTTGGGTTGAGGAACAAAGAATAAACAGAACGCGGAGAATCGAAGAGGAAATAAGAGTCTGCAATTGCAGTTTCGCGAAGCAGAGGAAGGAAACAACAACTTGTTCTTCTGGTTCCAGCAACAGAAGAAAAAGCAAGTAGCAGCAGTAATTGATAGCTTCCTAGCATAGGAAGACAAAGAAGCATGAAACAATAGGAGCAGGGAAGAAGCAAAGCTCCTCCACTTTCACACCGGGTAGTCAGTCGGCGGAGGCCGCAATAAGCTTTGTCTAGCAAAGGAAGAAGCAGAGAAGAAGCAACAGCAGTGTGGTAATATTCGACAGATAGAACAATCTTCGTCTGGCAAAAGGAAGAAACCAGTAGAGAGAAAGCCAAGTCGTGCCTAGACCTTAGGATCCACCCCATTGCGGCCAGAGCATGACTTTGTCTCAGCCCAACAATCTGCTGAATTTGGTTTCCTTCGATCGGATTTTAACCGCATTCCCTCATGTTTCAAATATCAAAGTTGCCGTATCCCGACATACATTATCCTCACATTATATAAGTCTGCCTGAACACGATCACGCCAGGCTCACCTTATGGGTCCATATGTGTGCACCGTAACATCATCTGCAGTCTCAAAATAAAAGGCCCCAATAACTCGAGGTATTGCCGAAATCTCCTTTAAAATTATGAATGAATGATCAAATAAGCAATGCACAATAAACAATAAAATTAAATATTGCTACCATGTATGCTTACATGAGCTGCTTCTCCGGTATATCAAATGGTGATTAGCAGAAAGTCAGGTTATGTCCGACCGGAGACTTTCACTATGTGTGATGGTGGTCCTCGGACCTACATTCTCCGCCTTGTACTGGGAGCCGATTTAATAAACAAATACCACTACATTGTGTGTTTGCATGGAGTCACACCTTTCATATGTTCTGTTGGCCCCATGGTCTTTCTATTTTGGCGATTAATCAAGGGTTGTCCCTTCTTCGAAGGGACGTAATTAACGTCGTAGTCTTTATTGTACGGTGGGTCTCGAGTCCTGACACAATCACTCACTCTCGTTTGATTAGTCAGATCGAGCGCACAATGAATTTGTCACATATGTGACTGGCACGCCTATGTAAATATAAAAATAAATAATCAAATAAAAATCGTTCTACCCGGCCTACTGTTGTTGCTCGTTTCGTGCCTTACGTCGACGTCTAGTGCGAGAGGTCGATGTCCTATTCGCCAGCCCTGTCGTCCGTCTGCTGCAGGAGCAAGGTGCTACTGTTGCTATTGTTCAAGCATCTTCCTCCCGCGTACGTAAAGAAGCAAGGCTTCTTCCCTGCCTCTTTTTCTTCCTTACACGGGGGCTGCTACTAAAAGTGTTGCTGCAGCTGTGTTGTTAACGTTCTTCTTCCTGTAATGTCTTCTTCCATTCTTCTACTCCGTATAAACGACAAGAGGTAGATAATCTCCTCGGGACATTACATTATGACATGAGATTTACTAATCCTAGTGTCAATTTTAGCGTGTCGACACCGCCCAGCCACATTATCCCAGCGCGCTGGTGTGAACTCTGGGGCCCGTACTAGCTTCCCCTGGGATGTTGTAAGTTCCTCCCATCCCAACACGGGTTTCCACTCCATGGGCTCTCCCAGTAAGTACATCGGTATGCTCCTTGAGACTGTGTATCCAAGGCTGTCCCTTGACTTCAAGATGGCATGCTCCACATCTTGGATGGCCCTAATGTCTCGCTTGCCTCGGGAACTGAAGTGCTTCAGGAAGTAAACCAGATGTTTGTCCTTCAGGTAGTCCCGCCGGTATCCCCCCTCGGCTGAAGGTGTAGCCCACATTAATCAGAGCGAGCCACCCAAAATCCATTGTGTCTATATCAGAGCCCGAAGACTTCGCCAGTGCAGCTACTTCTACATGTTCCCTGTCAAGGTCCTCTATATTGAGCCAAGTGACAACTGGAGGAGCAGCAGAAGCGGTAGGCTTGGCACCGTCCGCAGTCGAAGGAGAAGAAGCATTCGGGGAAGCCATTTCCTGCAAAACATCAACAAGCGAATGATTAGAATAAAAGACCATAGTTGGAATGAAAGATCAAAAGAAGAAAGGGCTATTGCTAAAATTAAACAAATAAGGCATAAGGATTTTGACAAAATTTTGACAGAGTCTCCCCTAGGTCGAAGGCGCAAAGGAGGGAAGCAGGTGCACGTCCACAAGAAGTGATGTCCCCAAAAAGTCATGATGCGCACGGAAGCGACAACACCGAATTATTTTTCACCCTTTTGGGCTCCCCAGTAGCCTTAAAAAACCACTCATTTGGTGGCTCCCGAAGCTCTCAGATCTGGTGGCCCCCGCTAGCACCTGGTCCGGTGGCGCCTGCTAACCCACTTGATACGGTGCCCCCCCCTATGCATCGCTGGTCTGGTGGTGCCATAACTACCCCATTCAGTGGCGCCTGACTCCTCTCATCTGGTAGCGCCTTGACTACCACATCCGGTGGCGGCCCCAGCCATTGGAACTGATGGCGCCCTAACCACCCCATCCGGTGGCGCCCTAACTCCCCTCATCTAGTGGCGCCCTCACTAAAGCTTCTGAACTCGTGGCCCTCGCAAGCCCCTCATCCTACAACTACTTGAATTTTTGCCAAATCTGTACTTTATTACATAAGCTTTACTTTAAAATTCTTTGGCCATACACATTAAGTGGAAGTCTAAATATACGTGGGATCTATGATCCATAACCTCAATGCCTGGCATTAATGGGGCCCAATCTAGTCCTAGGGGGAGCGCCCAAAAGTACTTGTGTCCATGGGAGTTGATTGACCAGATGTGACATTATATGGAAGTGCTTGACTTGCAAGATTCATTTATGACATTCCACAGTTCGTGAATTACTTGTTGAGTTGGCACTGCCATATGTCAGGGTGGCCATGATGTCTTGGAGGGGACTTCAATGCAGTGACAGCACCTTGGGAGAGGACAAGGGACTTGCTTCACACAAGGGAGATGGAGGATTTTCGTAGATTTCATAGAGAGAGCAACACTTGTTGACATTGGTATGGGAAATGGATAGTTCACTTGGTCCAACCTACGGGCAGACCCTTCTTGCTCAAGGCTAGATAGATACCTAGTTTCAGTAGACTGGGAGGACCATTTCCCGCATGTGCAGGTGGAGTGTTTGGCGAGATCTATTTTGGACCACAAACCACTTTTGTTGAAGACCACTCGTACATTTGAGAGAAGGAAAGGCTTCAAGCTAGAGAGATTCTGGTTTAGAGAAGTAGACTTCATAGAGATTGTTAGGGGTGCTTGGAGTGAGCATGGTCGGGGCCGGTCAGCCATGACTGATTTGGTCTCTAAATTACAACATGTGGCACAGGTTCTCATGTCTTGGGGAGCAGAGAAAACTCTTCCTAGCAAGGCAACGAAAGACAGAAGTCTTCAACAGATCGAGGCATTGGACTGCTTAGAGGAAGCAAGGCTTTTGGACGAGTCAGACATGAGGCACAAGGACACTCTGAGGGTAGAGTTTCACGAGATCCTTATTAGGAAGGAGATTTATTGAAAGCAGAGATCGAGGGATAGGTAGATCAAGGAAGGGGACAAAAACACTGCATATTTCTAGCAGATTGCCTCTGATAGAAGAAGGGTCAACACCGTCACATGAATTAGAGTGGATGACCACTCCTTCTCCAGGGCCAAGGACACCAAGGGACAGGCGATAGATTTTTACTCCAGGCATGGTTTTCAATACCGCCTGGTACGTATCGTACCGGGCTGGTACGTACCGGTACCGGCCTCAGCCGGTCCGGTTCTACTGATTTTTGACTGGTACCAACAGGTACAATTCAAAAAAAAAGAAAGAAAAACCAGATGAACCGGGTTGTACCGCCCAGTTCATCCATCGGGACCGCCCGATATGAGAGCGGGGAGGCTCTCACGGGCTGCCCTGTGCCGTGCAGCCCGTGAGAAATCCCCTCCCCCATTTTTCCCCCTGCAGCCGCCCTCCTCTGCCCGCCGCTGGCCAGCCACTGTCCCGCCGGGGACCCAATGACCACCAGAGCTCGCGGCGGTGATCGCCGCCGCTGCTGCAAGCCTGGGATCTCCATCACCCGCTCACAGTTGCACATGCCGGAGGAACTGCACGAGGTCAGCCGCCCGCCCCACCGGCTAGTTTGATGCAGGAGAACGCTGTCATCCACCGACCCACACCGCCGCCGCCGACCAGATCCGGCCATTTCTTAGCCGGAAAATCCCATTTTCAGATTAAGAAGGTATTTTTAACTCAAAAAATTAGTAGTGTTCAAATAAAATTCTAAATAACCTAACCTTGGCTCGTCCTTTTCTTCCTCCTCCTTTCTTGCTACACTTCGATCACAGGAAGAAGGGTTATATATATCTTTAGCCTTGGGGTCCCACGAACTCACACATCCGACGTATGGAGGGAACACTCCCGCCAAGAGGTTTCAGGAATATCTTAGCCACGTGTCAGAGTCTAGATAAGAGAGGATCCACGTGGCAACTTCTTGCTAGGACGGTCCGTCTTGGATCACGTGCCCTTCTTAAGGATCACGAACCATTGTCCTGTCAATATGTCAGACACTTAGTTAGCATAGGACAGTCAGACAAGTATGAGAAGTGCACAGACTTGATAAAGCAGTAAAACAAATGTGTACGAACTTAAACTGTCCACAAGCTAAACCATGGTCAGACTCAAGAAAACGTAATATGCATAGAGTGCACTGACCTTAGGAATGAGAACACAGCTAACACATGCCTTATACATGTAAGCTTGCGTGTGCACTGACTCAATATGCATGTGCTCTGACTTGGAATACATGTGCTCAGACTAGTATGAACCATGTGCACCGACCATGTCTAGTGTGCTCTGACCTGATGCTCGGACCTTGAAGAATGAAAAGCAAACATGCATGGACCTAAGAGTGAGTAATGCAAAATGTGCTTCGACCTCAATCAGCATAATGCAAAACATGCACCGACCGTATGTGAACAAGCTACAGAAGAGTCCACTGACTTTTTTTATGCGAGCCAAAGGATGTGCACTGACCCTATGTCCTCAGTGCAAAACCTGCACTGACCTTAGAGTGCGCAAGAAGAAATATGCACCGACCTTGTCATGCAGATGACAAAGCATGCACCGACCTAATGTGTGCAGCAGCATTCTTTGCACCGACTTATTCAAAGTAGGTGCAAAGATTGCACCGACCATGATAGTAATCAAGGAGAATGTGCACCGACTCCTTCTATACATAATGCAAACCTGCACCGACTCTAGCAAAAACACACATCGACATTGAACAGTGAATTGCACAAACCATGTGACAAGCAAGGGAACAGTAATATGCACGGACTTGAATGCACAGACCTATATTCACGTGAATAGCGATATGCACCGACTCCATGAATAAAAAGATGCACTGACCTTATGTCTAAGCTACTACGTACATGCACTGACCTAAACATGCACAGACTTGAATGTGCATGGACTTGAGTATGCCATCAACTAGAGTTGCACCGACCTTAACAGTGAAGTGCACAGATCATTATGGTTAGCCTAAGACTGAACGCGCATCGTCTTGCACAGTGAAGTGCACCAACTTAACCATGCAAGGCAAATGTGCACGGGCTTTGAATGTTGCACGGACCTTGTATAGCACAAGGCAAATGTGCATAGACCTGATAGCACTAAATGCACAGACGTTAAGTGCATATAGCACAGACATGCACCGACCTCAAATGACCAAACCAAGAGCAAATGTGCACGGTCCCAATAACACATACGCAAAGGAGAATGTGTGTGTGCCTGCAACCTATATGATGAAATGCAAAGCATGCTATGCATGGACCCTCTACATACATAAAGGAACATGTGTGTGTCCCTGCAACCTGTATGATGAAATGCAAAGTGTGCATGCACTCTGATGAAGTTCTATGCAACATAACAAAACATCTTATCATGAAAGATCATATATCATGCAAATGATTATGATGACAACATTAATGCACAAACATCAATGCTCAGCAAACGATCCTCATTAATGCATAGTGCAAAGACCAGATGCATAAACAAATGCATGTTTTGTCAATCATTCAATCTTCCCTGCAAACACATGGTGACTTATAGTATTTGCTATCATCAAAATCACAGGGGCACAACAATCTCCCCCTTTTTGATGATGGCAACACTATGAGTCATACTGGCTCATGTCCGAGGTGGAACCTCATTGTTCCAGGGGTATGGCTAGCTTGGGATGGACCCCAATGGACTAGGGATGCCCAATTCGACCAGCGGCCAGTACGCCGAGGGCGTGGGATGTAGGGAGCTCTCACCTCACTCCGCGGTGGCCACTCGCATTATTGAATTCAAGATCGAGCACTCAACTCTCCGATCGATGGTCCACTAGCAGCAATACTAAGCTAAGCAAAGAGTGAACTAGCAGAGAAGTGTGGTCAGGGGCTCACCTGATCGGCATGAAAATGCCAATCCTGACCGGAGACGAAGGCGAGCGGGGAAGCGTGACTACCGGCACGCCGCGCCGATGATGCTTCGATTGACGACCTGCTAATACATGCACTACTCCCTCGCAGAGGGGTTGAACAAGAAGAGGGGAATTCAAATGTTGCAACAAAACACTACCTCCCGCAGGGAGGGGCTGTAAGCCAGCTAGGTGGGGTGCGGAAAACTAGCTAAGAGCCTAAAGGATGATGATTGTCGGTTCTACTAGCTCTCTGGACAGCGTGATAGTCAGTCACTGTCAGCACTACCACGGACTCTCCCGAACTCCATTGGTGATGAAACCAGTGCCAAAATCTCCTGGGTTGGCCGAGGAGGACGTCAGAATTTTTGGGGATTTTCTCGTGGATGACGACGACCGGGGCAGGGTCGTGATCAGGGCTGCTTGACTCTGAACCTAACAGCTTCTGGGTCGCTATTGCTGGAAGGTGAGGCCACCATGGATGCTCCCAAACTCTAAAGAACGCGACGCTAGAGTCGTTGTGTTCGTAGTCAGGTCCTCTTCGAACGGAGACCTGCGGGGGCACCGACGGAGGTCAGAGCAGGCAGATGGACCCAGAATAGTAACAAGGTGTCAGATCAGTCCCAGAGGGAACTGATCCAGCGCACCCTAGGGAAGAAATTTGGAACTTACTGTTTCGAGGTCCGAACGGAGTCCTACTTCTTGGTGGTGGAAGGGCACTTGTAGGAGAAGTCTTCAACCAAGTTTCGCTTCAAGAGCTTCAGGGGGCTGGTTGTGGATGCCTCTGTAAGTAACGACTGGGTATCTGCCAGGGAGGAGATGCACAGTCCGACGGTGAGGGCTTCTCTGGGCATCCACAAAATTAGACGAGGGCAAGACCACCATCATTGCAAAGAAGGCTGGACGACGTTTCCAACAGTATCTCTTTCACTCCCAGGGACTCCAGGATGAAGACGTGGCTGGCTCTGCTAGTGGCTGGAGTTCTGCAGGTCGTCAACTGAGGGTAGGTCTACCGATGTAGATCCGAATGAGCATGAAATGGGGTGGAGGGGTGTCTGGGGGTGACCCCAGGCTATGAGGGCACCTGGGAGGGGGTGATCCAAGGTGAGGGAGGGGCAGAATGGGGGCCGGATGGAGGTCTAGCAGGTGGAGGGAGGGGGAACTCC